>JAOWCC010001634.1:126905181-127510620 GCA_030867875.1 Actinernus sp. WN-2022 | reverse complement strand
GGAGATTTCTTAGAGATCGACCTCCCTGACAACGCCCCAACTGACTCTGAGTATGCACTCGAGCCGTTTATCGACGCCCCCAGTGCTCGCACGTGCAAACCTTCACAAATGTGGCCAGAACCCGGAGTTGTATTCAGTGTTGGAGGAAAGTTGCGCATCCCAAATCTGTCAGAAGGTCCACGGTATCTCAAAGGTAATGAACATTTTTGCCAAATAAACCGAGTCTTCACACCAGACATGGCTGAACAGCCCCTAACACCAGACCACGCTCTCTCTTTTCACAAGATACGCGCAGCCTCCACGCAAAAACACTAAGCACTCTGATAACGTAAAAACTCGACCCTAACAACCTACTTCCCCCGGAGACCCAGATGAGACCCCAACATCACAGGATACAATGGGGCCGTAGGTCCCCTTCGAAGCCAAGGTGAATATGGGCCCAGTAGAATCACCACAGCGTAAAGGTCGCCTACCTCTGTACTCCCGCGATAAACTCGGTCGAGCTTCAACAAAAGTTCGACGAGTTAGAAAAACTGGAGTCTTCAAACGGCCTGAGGACATCGACGTGTCAGTAGAGTACCTTAGCCCATCATTCTTGGTCAAGAAAGCAAACGGTGGCTTTCGCCTCGTTACCGCCTTCGCCGATGTAGGCCGGTATTCCAAACCTCAACCCTCCTTGATGCCCGACGTAGACAGCACACTCCGCCAGATCGCCCAATGGAAGCACATTATTGCTACCGATCTAACGAGCGCATTTTACCAGATACCTCTAGCCCGCGAATCTATGAAGTACTGTGGGGTTGCAACTCCATTTCGCGGAGTCAGTGTATACGCTCGGTCAGCTATGAGTATGCAGGCTCGGAAACCTCACTAGAGGAGCTTATGTGCCGCGTCCTTGGTGACTTACAACAGTCAGGCGTAGTCGCCAAGATCGCCGGTGATTTGTATTGCGGGGGCAACAGTTCAGACGAGCTATTGCATAACTGGTCCTTAGTTTTAAAGGCCCTTCAGAACTCTAACTTGCGTCTATCAGCGAGCAAGACCATCATTAACCACCACAATCTAGGGTGGATTTGGTCTCAAGGCAAACTCCATGCAAGTCCCCATCGTGTTTCTACAGTAGCATCATGTAGTCCACCCAAGAAGGTGGAGGTATGAAGTCCTTCATAGGAGCATATAAAGTTCTAGCACGCGTAGTCCCTCGCTGTTCTAACCTACTAGCCCCCCTCGACGACGTCGTAGCTGGCAAACAATCTCAAGAAGACATCCATTGGACAGACGACCTCAACTGTGCGTTCCGTGCCGCTCAAGACGCCCTTCGCAATAACCGCGCAATCACGCTCCCAAGGCCTGACGACCAGTTATGGATAGTAACGGACGGCGCTGTGAAAAAGCCCGGGATCGCCGCGACCCTCTACATCACCCGCTCTGGCAAGTTAGCACTCGCTGGTTTTTTTAGCGCCAAGCTACCTGACCACCAGTTGTCATGGCTACCCTGTGAAGTAGAAGCACTTTGCAATCTCCGTTGCAACTAAGCACTTCAGCCCGTACATCATCCAGTCCAGTCATAAAGCTTGCGTTCTCACCGATAGCAAGCCATGTGTGCAGGCCATTGAAAAGCTGTGCAGAGGAGAGTTTTCCGCTAGCCCACGGGTGTCAACCTTTCTTTCAACCGTCAGTCGTTACCAGGCTTCTGTGCGACATGTAGCGGGAGCCTCCATTTTACCTACCGATTTTGCAAGTCGTAATGCCCCGGACTGCGACGACATGGCATGTCAGATTTGTAACTTTGTCAAACGTACTGAAGAGTCTGTGGCGCGACTCCTATCATCCCAAGATGTGTTATCTGGCCTTGCAAGACTCCCCTTTACAAGCAGAACGTCGTGGTTATCAATTCAGTCCGAATGCGCTGACTTGCGCCGCACCCACGCTCACCTCGCACAAGGTACACGCCCTTCTAAAAACTCACAAACATCAAGGGCGTTAAACGTTACTTAAACGTCGCGACAATCGCTAAGGACGGCCTCCTAATTGTAAAGCGAGACGAACCGCTGACCGCCACACGTGAGTGCATTATTGTCCCACGCCAAGTCCTTGATGGACTCCTCACTGCTCTGCACTTACAGCTCAGTCACCCCTTCCAGTAACCAACTCAAGAAAGTAGTGAGTCGCTACTTCTACGCTCTAGATCTAGACAAAGCTATCGATTGCGTAACAGATGGTTGTCATATGCATGCTTGCGCAGCCCTCCGTCACACTCCTCACACCATCGTAGAACAGTCCACTTCTGACCCGCCAGCTGCAGTTGGAGTCTCATTCGCCTGTGATGTAATAAAACGCTCCCGCCAATTAATCCCAGTGCTGAGAGAGACTGTAACTTCGTACACCACAACAACACTGATAGACGACGAGCGTCATCATACCCTGTCCGCTAAAAAAAGCAGTACAAGAGTTAGAAGATGAGCTCCTCAAGCAAGATCCCCAAGGAGTACCGGTCTCTTTAAAAACCCTATCGATAGCTACAGCTTGTCTGAACTATAGAATCCGATCGCGCGGTGTATCAGCCAGAGAAATGTGGACTCAGAGAGACCAATTTCTAGTAATCAGATACCACTTTCCGATCAAGAACTAATACTCAAGCAACATGAACGACGGCAGGAAAACCATTCTCATAGTGAGAAATCGAAAGCCCCTCGATCGCGAGGCAAGCTAGCCAACGCAGTGTCGATCACAGTAGGAGACCTTAGTATATCTTCACTCAGACCGCAATAAGTCGCGAAGTCGTAACCGATACTCTTGTCGTCTCCGTGGAAGGTACATGGTGCAATATCCGAACATTTGTTGGCTCACAACTACGAAACTTCTCATATCGCGTTGAAAATGTGCGATTGTTACAAAGTACTCACCTGCGGAAACAATACCACGACGACACAGGTGACTGTTCCGATGATAAGCTGTCCACTCTACAGGACCACGCGCGTTCAACGCCTTCGCCTCCACCGCCCCTCTCTATCCCACAAGAGATATCAGCACTGCCCACTTCAGAAGTTCCCGCTCTACATGACGTTGGTCCCCTCATTTACGCTGACCAACCCAAGCCAAGTTCTTTCACTCAGTGTGACCATAGAAATGCAGCAGTTCCCCACGACTGTCCCGAAGACGACGGCAGCAGTACGCAGCTTAGACGTTCGACAATACAACGCTTCGCCCCACAACACCTAAAGGACTACTACACTGATTTCTGAACTAAAGCCTCAGTAGCGGTCTAGAAGCAACCCGCACTCTACATAATATTCTATATACGGGACTTTAAACACGTTTATATACGTTCTAGATAATAACGTTATAGGTCCTGTTTGAAAGTAGCGATTATGCTACTAGGGAATTGCCCCCCAAGCCATACAATTATGTTATGTTACTGAAACATTAGCTGTTCTGTTACGCTGCAATAGTCGTTATTCCATTAATGTTATTTACTTAGATAAGAAAGAAAAGTGGCCACGCCAGTAGTGTAGTTGTATGCCGGTCGCTTGCTATTGAGCATGCGCTCTCGGCACGCGTTCCTGATCCTCCATCTTGGAATTGTAAACACGAGTCTCTCCCGCTCGAGTTCCCGTTGTAATTAAAAGCCCTTATCGAGCTCTGGTGTGTTCCACGTAATTACTGGGCGCATGGCGGCGAACCTGGAGTACGAGTGGAGTGTGGTGTTTAACTGTATTGTATCAACGTTTATTATGCCTTGTTAAAAAGTGTGCAATTATAAATTTGTACCAATGTTTGAACAACTAGAAGCATTATTTATTCTATGCATAGGCAAGTCACTGGTTTGTTTTTTTAGTTTCCTTTCGTATGTGATTCCACAACAGGACTTGTAATTCGTCGATTATTTTTCTCCACTCGTGATTGATTCTTCTCCACTCGCATCTCTGATGGATGATCAAATGTCTAAACTAAAGGAGGCACGGGTTAACAGCAGTGTGAAGCTGACTGATCTCAGTGAAAACGAAATGCATGGACTTGAAACCAAATACAAATTGTTAAAGTGTATATGATCCCACACTTTTTTATCATTAAAATCGATTCTCCATCAAGTAAATAGTTGAATTGTAAAATATTTCTTAATTTGAGTGTTTGCGTCTATGAGTTATCGAGGTTTCTATTTCCAATATGCTAATTATCGTGACGACACGTGAGGCCAACAAAAGGTCACTTCTTTCTCCTTGTGAATTAAACTATTTCTGATTTATACAAAATATTTTGATAAAATCACTGATATAAGGCCCAAATATACATGGATATTTAGAAAACTGATATGTATATTTCTGCCAGCACGTTTTTGTATAATAAATGAGTCCTCGCGTGTCGTCACATAATTAGCATAATCGGAAATAGAAACCTCTATAACTCATAGACGCAACACTCGAATTATGAAATATTTTACAATTCAACTATTTACTTGATGGAGAATCGATTTTAAAGATAAAACAATTGGGTTCATATGCACTTTAATGGGCTTTTATCGCGCGGCGGCCATGTTGAGTCCCAGGAGAATAAAAACCTTTGTTTTCGTCCGGTAAACTCATTCTGAAACCAACCAGTGCAAGGCTACCTGGACCAAAACTATTGTTTTATCCAAGATGGCCGAACTGCGATAACAGCCCTTGCTCTCACCTGAAGGACTTAGTCCTAGTTGTCCATACGAGAAGCAATAAAACTCTAAAGGAAGAAATTGTTTGTGTTTGTGTTGCGGGAGGACATAGTTGCGAAAAATTCTGCACGACATTTTAAACCTTCAAATAAAATGTATTCGGTAAACCCCGCGAAGATTCCCGCGAATTTGACCTTATTCCTGATTGGACAGTTTTGAGTATGCGCATGCAATATCTATTGTACTCTCTTTCCCCGCGACCTTCCAGTCCACAGAGCGGTCGAAAGAGAGGCCAGGTCAGGACTACTATAAACTGAACTAATTTAAGATTTTTCGCGGCCAGTCCTTCAGTTTAAAAAATCCAATATGTCCACTTTCACAGTCAGTATGTACATGGTAATTAAATTGGTAATTACAGGAGCGACCAGGAGCGTCCCATCTCCCATAATTGGGCTGTGTGAGTCACCACAATCCCAGATCAGGTCAAGTTATTTTTAGAACACTCGAGGTGAATAAATCCTAGCGAATGGCCGATAAAATGCCTATTGTTTCACAATGGCGAGGTCTTCTGATTGTACGCCATAATTAACAATTATTCACCTCAGTCTCGGTGAATAGTAAGTATTGTTTGCCTAGTACATTGTTGCATAAAATGATGTTGCCGAGAAAAAAAAACAATGAGTGATCTGGGAGCACGCGGGCTCACGAATGCAGTAACAGATGGACGCTTTTGGTAACTCTAATCAGAACCATGATTCCATGCGAGCAGAGGTTCTTTAATCTTTCCCTCTCGGGAGAAAACAAACTCTGCCAGTAGACGAGAGTAGTATACCCCAAAAAAATATGGCACCCCAATCTTAGGGGGGAGGGGGTAATACCCCTACATTTTTGATGGTAAAATGTTAGGTATGCGGTGACATCATGATAAAAGTTAAAATACCAATCATTTTTCGTTTGGAATATGACCCCCCCCCCCCCCCCCCCCCCACCTTTACATTGTCATAACCAAAGTTCAAATACCAGAATTACATTTTGAAGAGATTAAATCAAAAGTATGAGTTGACGTCATGACCAAAGTTCAAATACCAGAATTGTATTTTTGAAGGGATTAAATGAAGGTATGCGGTGACATCATGGACAAAGGCCAAATATCATAATTTTTTGTTTGAAATGGGAAATATGGGGTGGCAGATTTTTTGGTGGTGGGAGTATTTTTCATGTCAGAGGTAGGGGTAGTACTCCACTCCCAAAAAATGACAAAGGGTAGCTAAAGGTTTCCAGACCTTAAATGAGGCACTATGAGCAAAATACGCGGGTATAGGATCAGCTCTGCTCGTTATGTATTTTAGTGCTCATATTGTAAGCAATTGCTGGTTTTCACTCAATCCCCAGAGATTCAAATGACAAAGGGCATGGCGACCATGTTGGTGCCCCAACAAAAGAAGCTAAAGAGGAATCTATTGTTTAAGAGCACCAACATGGCGGCTATGACGTCAAGTTAAAGCCAGCATTTAACAGAATCATTACATGTTTTTAAAGCAGTGCTGGGGTTCCCAGACCTTAAATGAGCTATGAAGAAGCAAAGACCGATACAACGTAGAATTTTGAAATTAGTGGTACAATATTTAGGCTGGCCACACCAGCCGAAATATTGTACCACTAATTTCAAAATTGTACGTTGTATCGGTCTTTGCTTCTTCATAGTTATTTTTTATTTGATAGCCGATTAGATCACTAGTTTGATCCAACGTACACCAGCAGGATTGTCGTTCACGGTTGCTTGCTTGAACAATTCGTCACTTAAATGAGCACTGATGATGGAGCAAAAGGCGCGGGCATAGGAGCAGCTCTGAACCGCATATGAGCAAAATACGTAGCTCTACTCATTAAAGTGCATATAAGCCCTAGCCAGTTATCTTTGATATCGATTGTACATGAAGTGGATAGTCCAACGGTAGAATATTTCTTGATTTGGGTGTTGCGTCTATGAGATATAAAGGTCTATATTTCCAATATGCTAATGATGTGATGTCATCACCGACATTTGCTGAATTTCTTTGTGCTTGTAAATTAAGCTATTTTCTAATTTAGAATATTTTTTTGGTAAAATCACTTTGATAAGCTTCAAATATTACTTAGAATTTAAAAATAGGTAATTTGTCTCTACCAGCATGCTTTTGTATAATAAGTGATGTCGGTGATGACATCACCCTCATTAGCATATTGGAAATATAAACCTTTATATCTCGTAGACGCAACACCCAAATCAAGAAATATTCTACCTTTGGACTATCCACTTCATGTACAATCGATATCAAAGATAACTGGCTAGGGCTTATATGCACTTTAAGTATTTTAGTGGTCACATTGTAAACAATTTATTTACAAAATCATTTAACAGAACCATCAGAGGCATACACATGTTTCCAAAACAGTGCTCCTGTGCTAAAACGTTTTATAATTTAAGACGTCCTTTAGAAAATCGAAGTTGCAAAATGGTTGATGATGAATACGAAGAAGAAAGCAGTACCGATGAAAGCATCCATCATAGTAGTGAAGACGAAAGTTCGGAAACCGTTTTGATCATATTCATCATCAGCCATTTTGCAAGTTCGATTTTCTAAATGACATCTTAAATTATAGGATCTGGAAAATGTTTTATCACAGGAGCACTGCTTTGAAAACATGTGTATGCCTCTGATGGTTCTGTAAATGATTTTCTAAATAAATTGTTCACAAGTGCTCAGAGCTGATCCTATACCCGTGTATTTTACTCATTAGTGCTCATTTAAAGGAGAACTAAACCCTAAAATCAACCCAACGTCTTTACAAAGATGTATTCTAAAGAAATAAGTTCTGCTATTTTATTTTTCTGTGTTGCGCGTCTATGAGGAGAAAATTAGTCTCCAAGTTCGATTTTCCGCTGAAAAATCTATATTGTGTGGCGGCTCAATTCAGTGCAAATTTCCCCATAACGTACGTCACACATACCAAGGAAGAACGATCACACCTCTAGCACAAAGAAAGCACAATGGTCCGCAATTAGAAGCCATTAGGCCTGCTATTCAATGTAGGGGACGGCATGGCAAAACTAATTTATTCCCCGTATACTACGTCACAAATTACAAGACTTGAGCCGTCTGTACATACCAGAGGCTGTGAGGAAGGTTTTCGGATTTTCTCTTGCTAGACGCGCAACACAGAAAAATTAAATAGCAGAACCTATTTATTTCGAATACATGTTTGTATAGACATTGGGTTGATTTTAGGGTTGAGTTTCCCTTTAAGGTCTGGCAACCCTTAGCTACCCTTTGTCATTTTTGGGAAGGAGGTACTACCCTTACCTCTGACATGGGGTGGCAGATTTATTTTTTGGGAAGAAGTAATTTGAACTTTGTTCAATACGTCACCGCAAAACTTGATTTAATCCCTTCAAAAATATAATTGTGGTATTTGAACTTTGGTCATGACACTGTGGTGGGGGGGGGGGGGGGGGGGGGGGGGGGGGTGGGGTCACATTTCAAACGAAACATTATTGGTATTTTAACTTTCATCATTACATCACCGCATACCTAACATTTAATCCCCTCAAAAAATGGGATCAATCCCGGTTTCTGGGAAACTACCCATCCACCCCTCCCTTGGATATGCATCGTTTGATTGATGATTAACCATTGAAGGTTAGAGTGAAGTGTGGGGGAGGGGTGGGGGTTTCCCAGAAACCGGGATTGATCCCAAAAATGTAGGGGATACTACCCCTACCCCTGAGATGGGGTGTCTTTTGGTGGGGAGTATACTACTGACGCGCGGTTTCCATGGAAACCACTGACGTAATGAGGGTACACACTGACCGCGACTAATTTGCATAAAGTTTGCACTGGAAGTGAAATATTGAACCCTTGTGAAGTTATCAAGGTTTGAAATGTCTGAAAACACCAAAACGAGGCTAGTCAGTCCTGACTGCTGATTCTCAAACAAAAGTCTCTAAAACTTTAAAGGGGCCGTCTCACCCACAGTGCTTAGCGCGCTCACATAGCATAGCGGCCATTTTCGATGCCATCGAAATCCAGAGTTTTATGGCAGTGGTTTTAATCTTCTCTACATCTCTGCCATCCTTCCAGCTATCGTCAAAAAAAATCATACTAGGTTGAGCCTTTTTTATTGCTCTTCCTATTGAGCCTGTGTTTTAAATTATTTGGTCATGCAAATTTTAGTTTTATTTCAGGTGGCCGTAGTTCTGTGATGGTGCCAGTAAGAAACAATTGTCCGTTTGTGTCCACGATTTCCACCTACAACATGGAGAAGCTATTCTGACCATTAATCTTTATATGTAAAGATATATTAGCGCTTAGTTCGAGTATCTACTACCATTGAGCCGATTTGGGGTTTTTGAACACCGTGGCTGGCTTACGTGAGCACACTGATTTGCAACAAAACTCCACTTGAAGAACAGTTTCCTAAAATCATTTTCAGGGCTTTGGCGTTTAACTTGTGGAAAAGGTATCGGGTTTCGAAGGGCGGGATTCGGGCTTTTAGACAGTGATTTTGTCGAGATTTTCGGATTCACCGGGTTGATCATTTTAACATTGATTTGAAGTTTACACTCGCACGAAATTTGACAAGACTGCATGATAATAATTTCCTATTCAAGCGAGCTGTTATTCGTTCACTGTTCTCTCTTGAACTGTGGTTCTCTGACACCAGCAACGAGATTGCCTGCTAGCAGATGATCTCCGATCTCTCACTGCAGGGAAAAATAAAACCGAGGGGAGAAACCTCTCTTTTCATAATTATTAGTATTCTCTGTTTATAGTACTGATGACAGGGTTCGGAAGCGACGGGTGAGCGATAAATATTATAGTCAACAAAATATTATAGGCAACGAAACTCCGCCGCTTGGTCGACCCGAAAAGAATTGAGCAATTTCCTAAAATCATTTTGAGGGCTTCGGCGTTTAACTTGTGGAAACAGGTCTCTCTCCCTGGTTTCGAAGGGCTTTCACACCGTAATTTCGCCGAGATTTTCGGATTAACCGGATCGATCAAAGTTTATACTCGCACGAAATTTGACAACAGAGCCGCCGTGATAAAAAATTCCATTGAAACGAGCTGTAATTCGTTCACTGTTCTCTCTTGAACTGGTTCTCTGCCCGGGGGGGTACTTACATGAAAAATGGGTATGTATGTGAGGCCAAGAGACTCAAACCCTGACCCTGTTTGACCCAATCCGAGCTCCAAAACCCTGATTGCCCCCTTTTTGGGAACAAAACAACCTTATTGCCCCTTCTTTAAATTGTTTTCAAAACACGGCCGGATATATATCCCGGCCGGTATACCGCGTACCGGATTGCATGCAAAATACGGAACATTTCAAGTCGGGACGTGGTATTGGGTAAACAAATCAGCAGATGGAGTACATAGATAAGTACTGAAGTACGAATTAGCGGCGTCACAATGTAAGGGAACCTCAGTGCTTGCATGTGGACAGGCGATCAAAATGCGGCAACAGAATGTATTTTTTTTACATAGTAGCTAAAAAAAAACTGAACCCCTAACTGCCTAAAAAATACTGAACCCCGACCCTGACTGCACCCAAATTATACTCAAATCCTGACCCTGATCTGCCCAAATCAGGTCAAAACCCCTGACCCTACCTGCCCAAACTGAGCTCAAAACCCTGACCCACCCGGGCGGCACATACATAATACGTCACAAACAGGAGTACCCCCCCCCCCCCCCCCCCCCCCCCGGGGTTCTCTGCTACTGCCAGCAACGAGATTGCCTGCTAGAGTGTTCTCTGTTTATTGCAGCGACCGGTGAGCGGTAAATGTTATAGTACAGCCAAGTACTGCTGTATAACACTTTGTTGGCTTCACATTCAACTTGTAAGGTACCATTAGTTTCATCAAGGTCATCCATGTTCAAATCAAAATTATCATGTCACCAACATGAAGAACTGACACTTTATAGTTCGTGAGGTTCCCGCCGTGAACAAGGGTCAAAGTCCCGGATATAAATAATAACAAAAGCACGCTAAGCACTGTGGGTGAGACGGCCCCTTTAAAGCCTTCCAAACTTTCCAAAACTATTGATTTCAAAGTGATATTTTAGACGGTATAGATGCTAGTTACCAATGCTATAAACTAAACACGCCATATCTGTGAGGCCAGTTCGCGGTTTTTTACTACATTAATTTGGATGCAATTAAGTGTTCGATGCAAAAGAAAACATTATGGAAATTTAAGAGAGATTTGGACCCCCGCATTCAATGTGTATTATTCGACAGAAGAGCATCAAATTTTCAGTATAATGAGGTGCTACGAGTGTCAATAACATACTGAAATATGAGCTGGCTTGAGTTGGTATTCCAAACAGAAAACAAAATAATGTTGGTTTTCCATACAATTCCTGTATAATTATGACGACTTAATTACAAAGAAAGAGGGAAGATGTTGAAACGTTTTCATTTGAAAAGTAGGGGAAATTACCTTCAAACTTCATACGTATACACTTGTTAGAATGTATAAAATCTTTGCACAAAGGAAATTTGAGCAGTTGTTTGGGTAAATATTCATTAGATGCGAGAGTCCAAAACTCTTCAAAATTTCTATATGTTTTCCATATGATGTCTGACACTTTTGTCAATTGTTTTGTAGCTCATCTAAAATGTCGAAGAAGAAAAACTCGGTTCTACACTGCTACATTGTTAGGGATGTTATTTTTCTTCAAAAACAGTTTTATTAATTCTAAATAACATCAATTTAGTAACATATCGAACATATTACGTATTGAAAGAAAAATATGACTGCTAAAATTACTTACACAAATTTTACAAAATAAAACAACATTAACTTCCAGTCATGTGGACATACGCTATCAGGTCTTGTCTCCTAACCACTTGGTTATATTTGTCAAACGTTTCTTTTGTGTTTATGTTTTGTTTTCGCTTCTTCTGGCTTTTGATAAACTAACTGTGTTTCTAAAGCGCCTCCTGGTTAACTCAGTGGGTAAGCGCCGGTCTGTCGAGCGGGAAGTCGTGGGTTCAAACCCCGGCCCAACACTCAGGGTCTTAAAATAACTGAGTAGAATATGCTGCCTTTGGTGATCGAACTGCAAATGGTTAGAGGCCTTAACGTCTTCTCGGATAAGGACGTGATATGGTAGATCTCCCGCCGACTTCAAGTTTATCAGTCGTTCAAGACTGTTAAAGGAGCTCATTCAACCAAGATGCATTGCGAGCTCAAATTTCTCGATCCGCCATTTTCGGGGCCCCCGATAATGGCTCTGGAGAGCTTCTTGAAACAAATCCTATTCCATCGGTCTCACAGGGGCATGCCAGTTGACTACTTATAAGGGAAAATGTTCCTTATTTATTAGCTTTTGTGTTCAGTCATATATTTCCGAATTTTCACCTGCCAGGGGAAGTATTCAACGTACTCTGGAGTCGCCTTGGTCAGTGAAATTATTACTAGAGCCTGTACTGGAGTTAGCCGACTGTTTGATGGTAATTCCTACAGTTTATCCAAACCAGGGCTTTTCTACATTGGCTTGATTCGGCCCGCAGACCTAAATGGCATGAAATTTAAAGGTCAGAAGAGCTGAGCCTTTTGATTATCATCATCGGACACTTACAACATTTAAAGCAAATTGCTTTGACTGAAGACTCGAGTACGCGGTACACGCGCGGTACATGCAAGATTACAAATCTCGCAGTTTCTCTCTTAGTCTTATAGTCTTATAGACAATTAAAGTAAGTAAAAGTGAAATGTTGTGTTGATATCTGCATGAGCGGCTGTAAAGTGGAAACCTATTTCATAAATGTTTCTTTGCTGATGAATGAACTATTCAAGTGCCGCTGGGCGCTCAGAAAACTGATTGATCGATATTTTTTTACACAGCATTTCCAATGTACGATTAACGGAAGTCAAGGGGCTTTTAAAATGACACAAACCGGCTGAAATGCAGGCTAACAAAACAATAACATTATGCGGATTCGATTCCTCAAATTTGATTTCAAATTGCCCTACTTCAGTTCTTTGCCCAAATTGCCCAAATTAGGCTCAAACCCTGACCCACCCCCGTCGCACATATACATTACCTCATAAGCAGGAGTACCCCCGTACCCCCCGGATCGAACGAAACTTCACTTCATTTCAGCGCTTACCGAACTCGTTCAGCACAGCCAGTGTTTAGATATCAGTTAGTAAATCGATCTCTTCGATTGAGAATCTGTTTTTAGGCAGTCTTTTGAATACCCAGGCACCAGGATAAGTCATGGTCATTTTAAAAAACTAGTTGATCAAATTCATCTTTCTACTGGTAACCAAGCGGTTGTACTTTGTCGCTCGGATTTCCCGTGCTCGCACTCGTTATGCTTTTGAACCTTTTTTTTTGTGTGTTAAGCAAAAACTGTCGGGCAAACAGTACTGAACGTGGTAATTTAAGATAACTAGACTGAGAACTAAACTGGTATAAGTATAGCTGAATAAAATCGTAGGCCTTGGCTATATTTGGTGAGAAAGGGCCGGACCAGTTTACGAGTTTGGGCTAGTCTCGTAACACCGATATAAATGAATAATTTTCGGACAGTATTGAAAGGTTGTATTTCCGATTGAGTTTCGAAGGATTTTTAGTATCAACGAATATCTTAAGATGGAACAAAATTAATTAAATACGAAAAAACATAATGAAAAGCGACTGCCAACATTCGAAATGTCAAGTGAAAATGAAAGCCATGACAAGTTAGAACCAGAAAGTAACCCACATTTTAAATGTATTCATGTCCAGAATTTAATAGTCCAGTGCATTTTCTTATAATAACACCTGAGCTTTCAGAGCTTTATTCAAGTTTTACCATCTTTCGAATAATTGCTTCTTCCTTCAGAATGTGAATGAAAATGGTAAAGCTTCAACAGATTCACATGAAAAATTAAGAATTGCTCGCTTTAAACCTAACTGGGATATTGACATAGACCGGCATAATTTCCTTCCTTTTATATACTCAAGGTAATTTCAGTAGTCATCGGTTCAACTAGATGCAGAACGCTAAAGCATAACAGGAATCCATTGTGAAATGTTGTACAAGCAGAGAGTCATTCCTTTAAGAATCTTGTATTTGATATTTTCTGTTGTTTTGGGCTGAGGTTCTTTAGCGGTCGGTAATGGCTTCGCGATTTGTAGTCCCGGCCGATAAGCTGTTAGTTCAGCCACTGGGCATAGATCCTGTTCTAGGCTTTATGTTCTTAATAAACAGAGTAATACTTTATTAAGAAAAGCATTAGGAGCGATAAAAGTCAAATGAAATCTTTCTACAGCAATTAAGATTCGGCAATTCCAAAATGAAAATAAACAAACGGTCACACGAATGTTCGGTTAGTCTCGATGTTATGATTCTTCTGTGTGCCGAAGAAGATGCTATAAAAGCTAATTTCTTCACAAAGCTGTATTTTAAATGTTGATCCGAAAATAAATGTTCTTACCTCAAACGTTTCCTGGTGATGCTAAAGGTCAATTTCAACCTCCCAACCTCCACAAACAGAAACAGGACGTTGGTGATATATTGAAAAGCATTCTGAATGAGACTCGGTTTTGGAGAATATCCGACAAATGGCGTGGGAGGAATTAAACCTGGAAATTAAACCGCAGCACAGGTGTAGAGCAGTCAAAACGCTTCGCTCAACTTTACTCTAGCATTCAAGTTTATGCATCTAAGTTTACAAATTCAAGTCTATGTATTCCTCTTCCTATAAGAACGAGTTATAAAGCAACAATAAACGGTCTCCCATTTGAGCAAGATAAACCAAAATACCGACTGAAATAACCGTTTGCCACATTTACCAATAAAGCTAACTATATATAGCTAGTAGTTTTGTTATCCAAATCACGGCGAAAGAAAACAGATTACAAAAGAAAACCTTGACCCAAACTGAGTTCAAAACGAGTTGAACAAGTTCAATGCTCGAATGTTTTCCTGGTATATAGTAACTGATTTTAGACGCGCCTGAAACGGAGCTTAACTAATCATGAAGAAAGATAGAACAACATTTGGATTATTTATTGACACGGGTTTCCTTTAATATTGCTAAGTTCTAATTCTAAATAGTTTTGAATAGTGAAATATTTCTTGATTTGTGTGTTGCGTCTATGGGTTACAGTCGGTTTCTATTTTCAATATGCTAATTATGTGATGTCAAATGAGGCGTCATTTATTATACAAAAACGTGCTGGCAGAGTTATACACATCCATGTTATAGTATTTGGGGCTTAGTAATATTAGTGATTTAACTAAACATTTTGTATAAATCAGAAATAGTTTTCATTCGCATTGAGAAACGAAAAGACAACAAATCGGCCTCCGTGACACACGTCATTACCACTCGTAGAGGAAACACTCAAATCAATGCATATTTTACTATCCACTTGATGTAAAAATCGATAGTAATGATAAATAAATTGGATTATCGGCCGATAACAAAATAAATAAAATAGAGCTATTTTTATATGCTTTATCCTGAACAAAAAGTATTAGTTGAACTCTCCTGAGTGACCAACCCAGTTGATGTCAAACAACGCGGTCGCTTGAAAGTGCCTATAAGGGGGCTTTCATTTATTAGTATAAACCAACTAGTGGACTATTACGAATCCTGCATTCTGAATGGCTACCCTACTATGAGGGGCTGAATGGGGTTAACTGATAACTGAGAAATGGCCAAAAATATTACTGTTAACTGAGAATTTTACCTTTTTTTAGCTGTTAGCTGATATTTGTGAGATAGCTGTTACCTGATATTTCATTATTTTTTATTAAAATGACGTAACGTCACATGCTATTATTGGCTTTTCGGATGGTTTTCGACAGATTTGATCCAGTTGATAATAGTCAAATATTAAACATGACACATCAGAGTTATCTGATACTAGAAAAATCTATTGAATAGACAAAATGTAGTGTTTGATGTTGAATTAGCGGTTATTATTCATTTCATACCAGCAAATATGTATTCAAATCAGGTTAGGGTAGTCTTTTTATATAACTTAACTGATAACAGCAAAATTTAACTGATAACTGATAAATAGCTAAAAATTTAGCTGTTAACTGATATTGGTACCCCCCCATTCAGCCCCTCTACTATAGGTGTATTTGTGATAGCCCATGGTAGAGACAAAACCGCACGCATTTTTACGAAATAATAAAAAAAAATCAACTTCAATGTGTTTCTTTCTATTATTTTCTAGTGTCCGACTAGTTGCTGCGAGCGAAGCGAGAGCAATATATTCGCGACGTCTTTTACGGGTTGCCTGTGTTATCAGCGTCAGAGACCAGTATTTTTTTCGATTCGATTTGGTACGTTTCTGAAAACTTGTCCGCGAACACGTGATCCGCAAACGCGAAAACGAGGGCAATTTTATCCTGAAGGCAAAGTGCGGATCGCCCCGAGCCTTCGACGTTTCCTCGACGTTTGGTTGTGTGGGTTGAAAAACTACCACTTTTTCACCAGTTTCGTTTCTCCTTCAAAAGGTAAGTTGCTGCTGTTTTTTTTTAGCGATACGAAAGAAATGTTTGAAGCTTCTTTTCAGAGCATCAGAGAGCTGAGTACTGCTCCAGTTGCGAAGGAATTACAGTCCGAATTTTGGCGTGTTTATGGACTCAGTGCAACCACGTGCGATGAGTTGTCGATCGATTTGGCTTTGTCAAACGAGCAGGCGATGTTCTTAATTGGCAAGAACAACATTGGAGGCCAGCATATGAATTTGCCGCGTTAAACTGCTATGCGGTCAAGTGCAAAACCTGCAGGCACAACTTGGATTGCATTTATTATGATGGAGTTGTGATTTATTTTTGATCCACGGAAGAGGAAAGCCAAGTCGTCTGCAACTTTTACACACCATCGGATAGCGATAATAACAGAAAGTACTACTTTAAATAAAACTCTTTAAAGCAATCTTTGTTTCTCACATTGATGACAACCACTCCTCCACAAATGATACTACGCACGGCACTAATGACTCAACCATATGCCGGTACCTATCAATGTAAATTCCTTCTTATGTAGAACTACAATGACGGACTTTCATACAACTAAACAACACACGTAATGTCCCATTTTGATTGATTACATTTTTATGCGCATGTATGCTCTGTCATTGCACGTTCATTTTCACAGAGTACACTTCGTGATATACCTCTCGCAGCACTTACCTTCCTCATAGGAATTTCTAGTTAGTTTATACTAAAACAATCGTATATAAAAGGCAATTTCAAAAACTCATGAATAATTAATGAGCATTTTGTCCAATCAGATGAAGCAAATCAGTCACGTGCATGCTCCTTTATACCTGATAAAATCTCATCATTCTAAAATGCCCGCGGAGGGATTTGAATTCTGTCCCAGAGGAAAACGGGGTTAATGATTGAGACAATGGAATTTCTATTGATGTTTCAGCTTTCTCATTGAATTGCTAATTAGGATGAACGTTTTATATAAAGAATACTAATGAACATGAAATTTTATATAAAGTTTCATCCTAATTAAGAATTCACTGATAAAGAGCCAAAGATAGCAAAAAGTACACGGAACATAAGGTACCTAGATAATAAGTTTTGCACTAAATTTACTAATATCAGCAGACTACCGAGATACACAGATAATATTTTTAAAATGAAGTTATCCAACTACCATTACTTGTTTACCGAGTCACTGTTTAGTTCCAATTATTACACCAAACTCAATACCGTAAAATAATAAAAAACGTGCATTAAACTTACATATTTTGTGCCGGAGCCAAACATTTAGAGTCTGCCGTCATGTCAGTCACATCGCTTTCCAAGTCTTGAACTTTATCGAGGTAAACCACGACACCAAATCCTTCATTGCGAAACGCCGCTTCAAACAACATAGTACGGTAATTTTTTCATGTCATTCCCTTGAGAACTTCGTAATTGCAGGCGGTGATTACTCGAATATTTTGCATGGCGTTGTGAATACAAAGGTTCAATGGTTCATTAAGTAACCCGATTCCCTTGAGATGTGCGTCTTTCTTTCATTGCATTCTTAAAGCGTTTTTGAAGCCGTTTAAAACACTCACAGCACGTGTTTTATCAAGTCTAAAAATTCTCGGGCTTCGCCCTCGAATTTTTAAACTTGATAAAACACTGCTGTTCGTGTTTTAAACAGTACATAAAAGCAGATAAAAGGCAACTTAGTGGTGCGCCACCGGCTATGATATCATTATTATTTGCATCGTTTAGCGTTTACGGGAGGTCATGTAAAATGAGGTTGAACCAACTAGAATCATTTGTCATAATATGACTTTAGTAATTTCAAGTTCAGTTGCAAATGTAATCACTGCCTCGTGTGAGTTTGTTATAATAGAACTGTTTTTGGGTTGTGTTAGGCCTTGGTCGAGTGCTGCATGGTTAGCCTCGAGTGGGACGGTAATTGGGTCTATATATTTATATTATATTCTTAGATTATTCGTAAATAATTTATATATTATTAGTCTTTATATGTATATTATATGTTTATTATAATTTTTATGTTTTGCCTTTTTGTTGTCGGACGTTTTAAACATGACCCTCGGATGTAAGGGTAACCTATCCCATGCACGTTTCTACATTAATAAATGGTATTGTATTGTATAGGATAATATGGTTATTTCATGGTGTTCTGTGGAATATCGGCGAAAATTTCACTCTAAATTCATATTATTTTGGTATACAACTCGCATAAAGGCTCGTTGTATACCAAATAATACAAATTTCTTGTGAAATAATCGCCGGTATTCCGTAGAAAACCATGAAATAACCGTAAATACACCCCCTGTGAGCGCGCGTCAAAGAAAATATTTGAAGCATGATAACAACAATAACCTACATTGTCACGTCGAAATATGCCCTGATATTTGTCCTTGGACATTATCTGTTCCTCGAAGCTCACAATTTCCCTCGAGCTTCGCTCTCGGGAACTGCATGTTCTCCTCTCGGAACAGATAATGTCCGCGGACGAAATATCATCAAGAGCATACTTCGACGCCACAAATAGGCTATTGCATGTATTTCTATTCACCTCCGAGCGGAGCAGCAATTTTTGTCCATTTAACAGAAAATAAAATAACTACTTGGTGCTGGCTATTCACTTGTGTGGTATATACTAAAACAATTATTCACCACAGTGTCGGTCGGTTTGGTAACTATCCACCACTATTCACCTCCACTTCAGTGAATAATGAACAATTATTCATCGAAGTGGAGGTAAAATTATAGTATACACTTAATGACTGGCCCCGAGGAAAACAGTAAACACTTAATGACTGGCCCCGAGGGAAACAGTGAGTTTTGTTTCCCCGAGATCCTCGATGTTCCCCGAAACGGAGTCGAGGGGAACATCGAGGATCGAGGGGAAACAAAACTCACTGATTCCCGAGGACACAGTCATTAAGTGATTGGTTATATAGACATAGGTTTTACTAGAGGCAAAGTTGTGCATAAATACAGGACCTATACATGATGCGAGCGAGGTTTGTCGTCTTCTCTTTGGGAAGCTGCTTTTCAACACGCTGCCAGCATCTCTACGAAACTTTCAGTATAGTTTTGTCTTTCTTGCATCCTTTTTTAACTACCAATTTCTCACTCTCACGCTTGATAAAGATGTAAATTGTTTCCTTTGGAGCTGGTTCCATTTTGAACGCTTTCTTTCGACGAAAAATCTAGACATTTTGGTAAACAAATATTTCCCGCCTTTGATAAAACCCTTGCCTTAAGCTGACAGTCAGTTCAATGACCCGATACGAAGCTTTCACTCACTCCATATTTAAGAACGCGAGCCGTCTCATCATTATGCATGGGACGTGATTTTTTTAACCATACTCCAACTGCGCATGTTAGTGACGTAACTTTAGCTGCGAAATAACTATGCTTTTCATCACAATTCTAGCACACTCTTCTCATGAATATGGTTCGTTATGTACCAAAAACGTTTGAATGATTCATTATCATGTCTCAAGAGAGCTGTACAACATTTTACTATCTAAACCAATGCATTGTATGATTCAGTGCTTTGTCTAATTTACAAACCTGCCAAGGGTATTGCTTGCTTTTTCTAAAGATCAAAGAATTGCTTTCTCATAGGAATAGCTTTGGTGAGAAAACCTCGCCAATCTTGTAATAAGTCAGATAAATACCTCGAACCTCGGCATTCAGCCATATACATCCCTCGGGATGTATATAGCTGAATGCCACGGTTCTTGGTATTTATCTCTTGCATATTTCGACGCCACAAATAGGTTATTGCTGCGAAGGCGATAGCCGTAGCAGCATCCCTAATTTGGGCTCCCTGTGGTGGACTTGAGTAGGCGGATCCCACAAGGATCTGTGTTAGGCCCAATATTATTTACATTATATACAAACGATATGCCTAATGCAGTCACATCTGGAACAGTTCTTATGTACGCCGACGACACCACAGTTTACTGCATTGGTAATACCGTAAGTGATGGTGTCGCTTAATAATGCACTCAATGAATTAAGTAGGTGGTGTTCGATTAACTCATTAACACCACACCCCATGAAGTGTGAAGCAATGATCCTATATAGAGGCTCATTTACTGGCCCTCTTAATGAACTAAAATTAGGAAAGAATAGAGTTAAATGGGTGACTAACTCCAGGCTTCTAGGTGTCACAATTGATGACAAACTAAACTGGGCCAGATACGTACTTGAAGTCGAAAGGATTCGTAAATAAATTAAACATGTTGAAAAGGAGTCGGTTTTTACCAAGACAGTTACTTTTAGATTTGTATTTTAAGATAATTTTACCCTCTGTTACCTATGCGTTGCCGGTGTGGGGCGGTCTGCTGACATGTAAAGATCCTACATTGTAGAGCAGCTAGAATTATTTTTAATCTTTCGCGAGATATGCATTCAATTGAAGTACTTAGACATGCCAAATGTGACACACTATTTTTTATGTATAAGTTGAACCTAGTTAAACTAGTATATAAGATTTATAACGACCTAACACCCACTTGTATGTCCCACATAATTGTAAAGCGCCACAATAAGTATAATATTAGAGGCACAAATAGACTTACAAGTATACCACGTTTCAACACTTATATCATAAAGAATTCTATCGCTCATAGAGGATCAATTGCATGGAACGCATTATCCTATCTGTATGATAATAATGTTACTGTAAAATCATATTGTAAAAAGGCAAAGAATTCTGACGTACTCCATAAGCTAGATTTTAATGTTTTATCCGTTCAATCAACTCACAATGTTAGGGATGATTTTCTACTGTTTTAATTATTACTCTTACACAGCATTTTTATAGTATTTCGCCTTGTTTTAGCTTTTTAGTACCCTAGTTCTTCTGTAGAAATGACTCTCGCTGATAATGACTATAGCTTACGATAATATATATTATAAATAATGTATGTATATTAGAATTTTAACAACATAGAATAATTTAATACCATAGTAGTTTTAATTTTTTTATTTGTTAACATAGTTAGATAATTAGTTAGTTAGATAATTAAACTTTTTATACACGACCCCACAAGCGGCAACGCTTAAATACTATCGTGTTTAAATAAAGATTATTGATTGATTGATTGATTCTAGGATTTTGCGATGTCCACAACATTTGCCTCGATCTGGTGCTTGACGTCATGCTCAGCGGTAATGTCACTCGTAGCGTTTCTTCGACGGTGTTGTTGAATTTCGTTAGTGACCTTCGAGCTTCGGTAAGTATTTTCCCCTCAAACATCATGATTATAGTGGGAAAAGTTATTGAAACGTTTTTCCAAAGCATCTGGAAACTTTGGAGTTTGTATAACAGGAACATTTTGCCGATTTTCTTTGCTAAGCACAACACACCGTGTGATCTATGTGATCAATGCGCGAATGGAATTTCCTGTGTTGTCGCTAGTGAAAGCAGGTAAATATGCTCAAAGACGAATGGACCAACATGACAAACAAGATCAGCTGACTTACTTTGTTCATACCGAGCAACAAAACAAAACGATCAAACGTGACTGTTGTTTTACAACTGAGACAAATGCCGTTGTCGGCCAGCCAAATGATGGCCTTGATGGTAGGTCGTTGTGCCAACTGAATGACAGGCTATTGTGCCAACCAAATGACAGGCTATTAACTGAGACAAATGACAGGCCGGTGCCAGCCAAATAATGGAGGCCATTGCATGTGCCAACAAGGCCATTGCGCCAACCAATGACTGAATGTTGCTGCAAAACAAATGAGCCAACCAACTGTGGTTGCAATTTGCATAGGGAATCATTCAACCAATCAATGTGTGCTGACATAGAAACTGATGAATCACAGAATTTTCCTGATGCTTTGGAAAAATGTTCAAAGGATTATTTATTTCCTGTGTCAAGGGGAAGGTCGGAATAGAAAGAAACGTGACACAATTTGAAAATTGGAATCAACTTTGTATAAACTATCGAAAATTGGAAACGCATTCTCAACTAAAATCAGTTTTTCTCATTTACGATTATTCCGATGAAAACTGTGTGAATTGCACTGTTTTTCGGAAGCGTATTTTGTCCCTCTAATTTTTGGCCATTATTGGCGGTGCAAAAACAAAACCATCACAAAACAGCATTTCTGGAGGACATGTTTTTAATATACGCAAAAATTAATACATTTCTTACGATTAATATGTGAGGTTAAATAAACCAAAGTCCTCATATCTAGCGGACAATAGTAAACCCCGATTCCGCACTGCGGAATAGACGTTTTCTCAAAATACCCCACAAATGACCAAATCTGGCGGACAATACTAAACCCCGATTCCGCACTGCGGAATAGAAGTTTTCTCAAAATACCCTACAAATGACCAAATCTAGCGGACAATATTAAACCCCGATTCCGCACTGCGGAATAGAAGTTTTCTCAAAATACCCTACAAATGACCAAATCTAGCGGACAATATTAAACCCCGATTCCGCACTGCGGAATAGATGTTTTCTCAAAATATCCCACAAGAACAAATCTGATGCAAGGGTCGTTGAAAAAAGGATCATTTGCCTACAAATCCGGTTTAGACAGAGATAGCTTCAAGGCCCTGCTTCAAATTTTAAAACCGTTGCAGTTGGGTGGCCGGTAATTAGACTAATTATTAAAACCAATCAGCTATGTTTTAGCCCTGAACCTCACATACCAGTTAATTTTTAAACTTACTAGCAGCTCTTTCTTTGGCAATTTAGTTTTGTTTAGCATGCAGTGCAAACGAGAACTGAGACTCGATTCACAGACGATCGAAAGTGTACCCGAAATCTGGCCAAGCCGATCTATAAATTTTAGAGAATCACACTTAAAATGAGGATATAATAATTACACATTAGTTGGATATTGTCTACCTGTTCAATCTACTCAGCTTTTCTTCAGTGTTGTGGCTGCATCAAACGCATGGGAATGTTTGCTCACACTCAGATGCATATTGTTCAAGTGAAATGTATCGGCTGTTTTAGTACGCTTGGGTTCGGCTCACGTCTACTGATTCAACAACAATCGCATCTCCAGGCCAATATCTTTCTCTCGGCAGGAATTATCGGTGCTACATGCCTTGGTTTACACAGAATTATTCGAAGTAGAAACATCTGAAGGTTTTAGGTGATGGGCTGATACGATCCTCTTGATGTGACGCGGCATTAAGTGAACCGTATTAAGATATTCTCAACTGGTACATCACGCAGTCGGAGAATTTCATTGATCGGGAGTTTCACTGAGACAATAACAGCATTTGTTACCGGACAACTTCTCCATGTTCTTGTGCTCTGGCCATCTCATAACTATCGGCTTCCATTGCCAGGATGAAACCACCAGGATGAAACCACCAGGATGAAACCGCCAGGATGAAACTGCCAGGATAGAGGTTTCTTACTTCAATATAATTTGTACGGTTCATTGCCGATGACGCTAGCGGTTAGATACTGATACCTACATGTGAAAACACCATTCAATGAAATTGAATATCCCGGTGCATGTGAAGTCTCAGCTTTAACCAATCGGATCAAGGACTAGTGTTATTTCAGGCGCGCAAAAATTTGAATACTGCCAAAAACCGAATAATAAATAAGCGTCACTTCAATTTTAGTTACACGTCGCCATGTGCTTTTATACGCACACAAGCCTTGTTGTTCATCTAAATCTTCAGGATCACACACACATTGAAGGTAGGTATTGTTATGAGAGTGATAAACACAGCATACATATTATATATTATTCAGGTTGCACATTACATCCTGATGTGTATCTCAAAAAGCGAAGCAAAATCAAAGTCACGACGTATTCTGAGGACAAATTTTGTAAGATCAATACGGACGCTATGGTTATGAAAAAAAATCAAGGAAATCAAGATATGAGACGACTTCAAAATGTATTCTGTGTTCTTAATGCAGAAGTTGCAGCCTTCCTTGTAAACCGCGAGTTTATCTGTACAGAAATTGTAGTGTGATCTGTTAACGAAAGCCTTCGCTTTGAATCATAAGTTAAAACTTATACTAGCTTAAAGTCTCAAACTCGAAAGGTTGTGCTACCGGCTGTGATAATTTTCGTGCTTTACTCGTATCGCTAGAAATAGATATCTGACTTTCAGACTCTTGTGTAGTAGACAAGCGAAACGACCGGATACCGTAGTAGACTAGTTGACATGTGTCTACCGTTCATCGTCATCCTCTCACTCTTAAATGCCTAACATTTAAAATGTATAAACGTATCCAATATCTTCTCTTTACAGAAACTTGTTACAGCAGATGAGAACAGAGGCTGACATGTGAAAAGTTCGTACGCAGAATGTTTCTTCGTTGCCGAAAGGATCCTGTTGACAACAAACGATTATAAGTAACTCGCTTAAGTGTTTATTCCTCCCGCAATACATCATCTATCTGTTCCCGTTTAATATTTATACGATATCGGGACCGATTGAATGTTGGATGTTTCCAGCAAATTTGGTCACTTGTGCGATATTTTGAGAAACTGAGTGCGGAATCGGGGTTTGCTTGTCCGCCAGATTTGATCATTGGTGAGATATTTTGAGAATGCTTGTATTCCGCAGTGCGGAATCGGGGTATACTAGTCCGCCAGATTTGATCATTTTTTGTGATATTTTGAGAATGCTTGTATTCCGCAGTGCGGAATAGGGGTTTACTTGTCCGCCAGATTTGATCATTTTTATGATATTTTGAGTGAACCTTCATTCCGCACTGCGGAATCGGGGTTTACTTGTCCGCCAGATTTGATAATTTTTGTGATATTTTGAGAATGCTCGTATTCCGCAGTGCGGAATAGGGGTTTACTTGTCCGCCAGATTTGATCATTTTTATGATATTTTGAGTGAACCTTCATTCCGCACTGCGGAATCGGGGTTTACTTGTCCGCCAGATTTGATCATTGGTGAGATATTTTGAGAATGCTTGTATTCCGCAGTGCGGAATCGGGGTATACTAGTCCGCCAGATTTGATCAATTTTTGTGATATTTTGAGTAAACCTTCATTCCGCAGTGCGGAATGGGAGTTTACTTGTCCGCCAGATTTGATCATTTTTGTGATATTGTGAGAATGCTTGGGTTCCGCAGTGCGGAATCGGGGATTATTTTTGTCCGTCAAATTTGGTCATCTGTGCAATATTTTGAGTAAACCTTCATTCCGCAGTGCGGAATCAGGGTTCAGATTTGTCCATCAGATTTCGTCATCTGTGCGATATTTTAAGAAACCCTTGATTCCGCAGTGCGGAATCGGGAGTTCGATTTATCCGCCAGAACTTTGTATTTGGTATCCCAGTTTTCTGTATTTTTTGGTGTTCCGCTTATTTCAGCCTTAAACAACACTTACTTTTTGTATGAAAATGCCTTTCCGTTAGGAAATGTATTTTCGATGTTGTTAAAAATATCAAAAATGTCCAGTCCGCCAAAATAATGTTAATAGAGTATCTAGTAATTTCTGTGGTAACGTCAAAATACTAGTTATTTGGTGAAATAAAAACCGGTGGTCCGCCAACAACGTCTAATTTTTATGCTTTGGGGGAAACACGTCTTGGTTATATACGAAAACTGCATTATTAGCGGACGCATTCCTCTTAATATCGCGTTTTCATTGAATTTTTGCGGAATTTCACAAAATGATAAAAACTGATTTTAGTTGAGAATGCGTTTGGAATAAACGTTGCGTACCATGCCACTGATGATTGCAGTCATGTGTCTTGCAAGATGGTGCCACAGAGTCATTGCACTGGAGTCACATGACCTGTGCAAAACCTGTATTTTATTGTATTCTTTATTTTATTACTAAAGACTACATACCAATAACCTCTCTATTCTGCTCTGTCCGTCAATTTTTTTTCAGTCGTTCAAAGTGCCAAAAAAAAAAAAAAATCATTTCGCAGCACTTCCCTTTCTATTAGAAACTTCTAGTTGTATTTATATTTCGAATATGCCAATGACGTGACGTCAAACAGGGAATGCACTTTCATTTCATTCTCCTTGTGAATGAAACTTACTTCTGATTTAGACAAAATATTTGGTAAAATCACTGACATAAGCTTCAAATATAACATGGATGTTTATAAAAGATCATAGATAGATGTTTATTTATTCAGGGTAGTCCATTCATTATACATATTTAGCTGTTACATCTGCAATTAAATTCTAAATATATAAAATTCCAAGAAATAACAATAGTAACACACAAATATATATATATGTGTGTATGTTAAATAATATAATACTACCAACTCTACTACTACTAATAATAACAATAATAATAATTAAAATGGTGTAAAAATGGGTAAACACTGTGTAAAATAGAAACTAACAATAAAATCGTAACACAAACCTAATTACATATCATTCATTAGATTAAAACATTCACAACCATTATAATAAAAAGATCGTTTCGCAGTCTCTGTTCTAACTTGTGGGAGGTGTAGCTTGTAGCTTTGACAAGTAGTGTGAGCAACAACATCCTTATTAAAGTAAAAATAGTTTCTGAGGAACTGAGAAACATTACCGTTAATGCATTTCTTGACAAGCTTAAAAATGTGTCTCTCACAACGTGATTGTAACGGATCCCATGCCAGATTACATAAAGCTGTCACTGCTTTTACAATTTAGAATTATCTTTGCCGCACGTCGTTGTATCCTATCTAACAGACCTGTATTAATATCGCCACAACATGCCCATACCGTATCACAATAATCTATGACGGGTTAAGACTGTTCTGTTGCTCCTAATGCGACCTAGCATACCAACTCGTGAGTGAAAGTAGTGAAAGTGAGGAAGGACCAATCTAAAAGAGCCGGTGCAAACATAAGTGCTCCAAGTAGGGCTTCAATTAGTCGGCAGCGTAATATCTCAGCAAAATTAGCAGCTTTTGAATTTTTTTTGGACGTTTTAGACTAGTAAGTTTTAATTTAAATTGGGAGCAACTTTTCGGTAACTTTTTTAAATATGAGCAACTTCTTGGCAACTTTTGCGAAAAATCAGCAACTTTTCGGCAACTTTTTCGATTTTTTAAAGCAACTTTTGAGGAAAGTTTTAGCAACTTGCGGCGAAGCGTAATTCTGATAACTATCAGCTTGATGACGATTTAATGAATAGCTCTTAAACCACTGCAGCTCAGTATTTGCTAAACCACATGAGTGCAGCTTGTTCAGAAGTAGCATGTGGTCTTCTACGCTGTCAAATGCTTTGCGAAGGTCGATGAACACAGCACCAGTCAGCAATCCCTGATCAACATTCATGCGAATTGAATCAGTGAAAGATATAACAGCAGTCTCTGTAGAGTTGAACTTCCGAAAGCCACATTGGTAAGGGCTGAGAAGCTGATGTTCCTTGAGGTACTTAGAGAGCTGTAAGTACACCACCCTTTCCATGACTTTAGACACACCAGGCAGGATTGAAATAGGGCGATAATTGCCCATGTCATCCAGTTTGCCTTTCTTGAACAGGGGAATAACCCTGGCATATATGTACTTCCACCCGGAGGATACAATGCCTTGCATCAGTGATCTCTACCAGCAACGTTTTATAATACATTATTCCCTGTTTGACGCACTTCATTAACATATTCGAAATATAAACCGTTACAACTCATAGACGCAACACTAAAATTACGAAATATTTTACTATTCAACTATTTACTTGATGTAGAATTAATTTTAATGATAAAAGATTTGGTTCGTATGCACTTTGAAGAGGTGTTCGCTTACGTTAAAGTTTCAAACTAAACCGGAGAGGCGATGGGGACTAATTCCGGTAAAAAACTAGTGGTTGATCTGCGTCGGCGGGGAAGATAAACACTGGTATGATAAACTAATTAAAAGTCGATTAAGGTATGCTAACCGCCGTAGGTAGCGAGTAGCAGGTGACGTTTCGAGCTTCAGCCCTTCGGCAGAGCAAAAGAGATAGAGGGGGCAGGAGCCTTTAAAGTGCATATAAGCCCTGGCCAATTATGCTTTTTTTTTTTTTAAAGCTTAGACCTTAAAAGGTACAGAACAAATTTCTAAATAAAAATGTTTTCATTATGTTTTTAGCGACTAAACTTCCAAATGTAGAATAATTTTCGCGCACCTTCGGGGACTGGGACGAGAATAAAACGTGACGTCATCAACAGAACTCGTCTCTTTAAAACGTTGGCTTATTTGCAAAATAAGTGAATAGATAACCGAGAAAGATGATAAGATCGCGCTAAACGTTTCGGAGAGCTTTATTCGGCAAGGCCTTTCATGCAATAGCGCATCGAGCGTGTTCTGTTGATGACGTCAAACTAGACCCAGTGCCAATTTTGTAAAGCGCACTTGATTTTCGTCCATAGGCAACCCAAGACACGTTCTGGGGCAACTTTGAACGGCCAATACACCATGACAAATAGATCAATTTACGTTTTATTCCGGAATCCTTTGTCTATGGCCTCTAGTCTCTTCGTAAGAAATATAATTATCCAGGGCTTATATGCACTTTAAAGTCACGAGCTCCTAAGGAGACTAGGAATCGCTCACTTAATTAATTCATGAAATGACAATATAAACCAACTAATACCCTACCCTGAGCCATAAAAAAACCCTAACCGGTCAGTAAACAAGATCTTATCCATATAGAGCTAGGGTTCTTAAGAAAAACCTCTCAAAAAAATAGTGAGGTAAAAAAAATTGAGAGATTTTCTGGAACTTGAACCCCGCTCTTCCTACTCGTAAGGCAAACGTCGCAACCACTACACTAAACAACCATCTTCACTCAAATGTAGTCAAATTATAAAATTTTAAAACCACTACTAATCTATATATTTAGCCAATCAGAATGAGTGAGCGATTCCTCTCCTTAGGAACTCTGATTAAAGTCCGGTGTGTACGGTAAGCATGATAGGGCAAGGTTTGGTACGTGTGTCATTTCTTCCGCACGGCAGATCTTATTTGTGTCGTGGAAATGGAAATGTTCTGGGTACGCGTGCCCCCCAAAATCGAGACGAACTGGAAAGGTAGTCTCGGCCCGCTTTTTTGGGGTGCTGTGTCCGAGTAACCGGGCTTAATTAGGTGTCTCGATCGAACCTCCAAAGCCACTTTGCGAGTTTAAACAAAATGTCATAACTTGTGAGGTCGCGAAATTCGAGCTGATATATTTTAGCGTGAGATTTCCAGCGAAAATGTCCTGTTTCCATCGTCGCTCTGAAAAAAACTTTTAAAGGGGCTGTGTCACGGTAAGACTTTACATTCGTTTTTTCGGGCCGGAAAGAGCTATTTCCACCGATTTTGATATGAACTAACGAACCTCTCGGCCATGTGGGATGCTTAAAATGAAAGCAAATATGCAAAAATGACTAACAAACAGTGTATATAAACAGTCTCCAGGGAAAATATTGAAAATCCTTTCAATCAAGCATTGAGGGAGGGAAGTTTAATTGTTTGTATCCAATTAACAGCCACTAAACGAGCAATTAGTCGATACATGCGCAGTACCATGACATAGCCCCTTTATTCGATGGCCAAGGAACTTCGAGATGAAACATCAGAACTCTCCTCTCACTCTCCTTGTGCGTCCGTAGTTGATAACCATAAATAGACCAAGTATACAAACATAGACTTGCTAGCATTTCTTAGAGGAGGGGGGAGGGGAAGGGATTATAAACATGGTTACTTACGAGAGGTGGTCGTTTCGCTGATCAGAGAAGTTCCACTCCATGTCAAACGGTGTACACCTTGTCTGCATGAATTAGTTAAACCAGCAAATGGAACCCCGGGGGGGACGTTGTGACCTCATATGTGAATCTATAAGAGGACAGACGCACGGCAGGATGGAATCTATTTGTTTGTTTTCTTTTTAATCTACATTTTTGTTATTTACGTCATTTCTCTTTAGGGATGGATGGACCATTATATTTTTGAGGGGGGGAGGGGGTTAGGCAAATACCCAAAACAAATTCTTGCAGAGGATTGGTCCTTCACAAACCGAAGATTATTTTTGGGTACTTGTATTTTGACTAAAAAATGATCAGCATTGCAATAGTCTTCGGACACTTTATCGTTAAAAAATGATGTAGGTTTTCAGCTTTGAAAGATGAGATTTGTTATTAATCTGCACTGATTTTTTGTTTATATTTAATTGACTTTTACCTGAAACTAACAGATACATTTCTCAGTAGTATTTTGTGAATTTTCAGAATAGTTTGGATATTTATATTGTCTTACATGTCTATTTAGATGCATAATGCTTCTTCACAGTAGCTATGGAAGAATATCGTTATTGGATGAATATTCAACAAATGTTAATTGACAATTAATGTTAAAGCACATCCATTGCAAACCTTAAACTTAAACATGTGTTTAAGTTTTCATAACAAAAATAGACAGAAGGATCGTTCATTTTTTATCAAGTGGTGGGCACCAGAAAAATGTGAGAAGTTAAGGGGGGTCATAAGAAAAAATGCCGATATTGCAGGAGGGAACTCTATAAAGTCTCAAGTCTAGTCTCTTTCCTTTAATTTTCGCTTCAAAGTGCCCTTTTTTTTTCTTCCACCAAACAACGATCATGCACTGCACTTGGGCGTACAATACAAAGCATTTTGCTACACCCCTGATATTCAGAACAGTCAGCAGAGATGTCCAGTCCAATTCCTTCTACTTTCCAGTAGCGTAGCGAGGCAGACGACGCAAATTGCTTTTCTAAAATGCTGAAACTGCTCGCAAGTACTCTCAAAATGTAGGAAATGCCCTTTTGTTAGAACCTAGAGTTTCAAAATTTTCTGGGGGAAGTGATGGTGCCCGAAAGTTTTGCCTCGTCAGGGAACATTGAGAGTCTCGGGTAAACAAAACTCACTGTTTCCTTGGGGCAGTCATAAAAGTACTTATCGTAATCAAGTTTACTCCGCTCCAGTCCACACCACGGCAAGACGTTAGGCGCATGCGCTTTGGTGACTCCAGTGCGTGCGCGTCCCGCCAGTTTCCCGCGCAAACTGAAAGACAACAAACACAATCACCCCTGTTAAAATGTTTCGGGGAGCCGGGGTGGCGCAGCGTTTAAGCGCTTTCTCTCACCTCTGTGGCCCACAGATTGGATCCCCAGACGCGGTGCCATATGTGAGTTGAGTTTGTTGGTATCTCGCCCTTGCTCCGAGGGTTTTTCTCCAGATTCTCCAGTTTTCCTCCCTCCACAAAAACAGACACGCTAAATTCTAATTCGACCTGTGATTTAGCCGGGTCCTGGCTTTGATCAGCCTCTTATGGTTGTTTCAGGTCCCGTTAGAAATTCAATGTATTTCGTCAAAAACAACAAAACTACATTAAAGCATATTGTAAATCTTTAACTTTAAATTTTCTTAATTTCTAAATATAATTTACTGCGAATTTACTAAGCCAGACAAGGTGAATTTCTGCGTGCTTTTCGTTCTTTGTCGGGTATATTTGGAGTTTCTAGTACTTGTGCAGTGCGCTATCAAGGCGACCACAGGAACTTCGTTCGAATTAATCCCAAATTGCATTCGAAACCGCCGTATGATTGCTTATACTACTACTACCACCTGTTAGGGATACGGATTATTGGCAACTAAATAAAAAGATTACGGATTATTTGGGTTGGATTTATGGATTAGGATTACTATTACATCGATGACTTACGGATATTTGCGTTTACAAAATAAAGATACGATTTACCCAGGATTACGGATTATTCAGACCCCTCTAACAGGGCCTCACTACTACTATTTACTACTGGTAGAATCAACGGAAATCAGTGCAAAAGGTTAGAAGAAAAAACAAATAACGGAAAATGAAAAAACAAACAAATTATCAGTAGTACGGCCAAGATACTGACATATTTCAACAGTGCGCGCGTCGAGGTTCGGGCGCGAGAGAAACCGGAAGTCAGCCATTTTTTTATCTCATCGATTTTATTTACGACTGTTATAGACTCGTCTGTTTTGTGAAAGTAAAGTTTCTCAACCTACAGTTGTTATCGACTACCAAATTATTTTAAAAATAATAATAAATATCAACATATCGCTACTCGATTTAAAACTGAATTTCTATTGACACTGAGGCAGATCTAGATGATCTACAAGTTTTTTATCCAAACGTCCCTATCTAATTGTGTTACATATATATAAAAAATTGTCGTTACCTCAGTTCAGATAATTGGGAGCATTGCGTTTAGCTAACGACCGGAAAAAAGAGAATTTATAAAAAGGAAACAAAGGCAAGATATTCTTTATATTAAAAACTAATCTAAAATAGATCTGACACCGGCTAAGCGAAAACTCTAAGGGCGATAGAAGAATTAAACACGTACAATTTCGCTTATACGAATCAGAATATGCTAGTTAGAAGTCCAAGCTTTAAGTTCTAAATAGGCTTGAAGTAAGTAAGTAAGTGACTTTATTTCAGGCCCACCTGGCAAAAACAAAGGATTGCCTCGCTTTGAATCCAAGATGGCCACCAGGTGAAAAGAGTGAATTGGGGACACCAGCCCTACTATTTTACGTCCTTATCCAAAAAGACGTGAAGGTCTAACCGTTTACTGTATTATGTAAAGGCAGCATCTTCTACCCAGTTATTTTAAGACGCTGTGTGTTGATACGGCCGGGGTTTGAACCCGCGACCTCCCGCTCGACAGACCGGTGCTAAACCACTGAGCCTAACCGGTAGGCGGTTAAGCTTGCAAGAAACTTCTATATTCATACGCGCTTTTCATTCTTAGCCCCCTGGGAATTTAGATTTCTCTATTCCAAAAATAGAAATTCGCAACGTAGTTCCAGTTACCTCAGAATCACTTATTTCGCTCTTGACGAAGAACTGGCTCGGATATTTTTACTTAGATATTTACCTCCATTCTAGTATAACAACACACTAATACCCATTTCGAGGCACAGTGGTTGGGGATTTTTAAAGTGCCTATAAGCTCTAGCCATAAATCATTTATTTGGGCGCAGTAAAGTGTTTTAAATCCTGTTCAACCATTTTTGGGCGATTTATAGTCGTAGTATTGCTATAAAATGCATTACATGACGTCATTTAAGGGACGTTATGCAAATGAGTTGAAAATGAAATGAGTTGAAAATGAAATGAGTTATAACATTGAATTTCTTCATTGAATTTCTTCAGTTGTTTTCAGTCAGGCGTCAGCCATTTGACACTTACAATATTAGAGACTGATCTTTTAATAAGTGGAGCAGACATAAACAGAGCAAAAGGAACTATATATAGGTTACCCTTAACTGACGTCATTGAAATTTGATTCCTTAATAAACGAAATTGGCAGACTCCAATTATTATTTTTCCTTTCTCGATCATTTTGTTTTCCAGTTTGACTTTTAAATCAAAGATAACTAGATAGGGCTTATAAGCACTTTAAACTACTGACTAAGACATACACTAGCTAGTAAGTCTTTATAGATTGAAACTATAGTTATCAATTGAATCAGAATCGGGCCATCCCTTCATGTAGGACGACACGAATTGCTACCAAATTGTATTCTATTGTATTGTATTGTGTTGCGTTCTATTGTTGTATTGAATTGTATTGTGTTGTATTCTATTGTATTTTTGGTAAAAATTCGTGTCGTCCTACATAAAGGGATTGCCCAGAATCGTATATGTGGCCGTTCTAACATTGAGCCCATCGAGACTTCGATGTTCTCGTAAAGCCTTTAAAGACATACACGAGTGTCTGTATTCATAATTTTTTGCCGTTCAGTTTGTTTTCTCAAATAGAAAATTACGTAATGATCAAATGATGTTTACATTAAGGGAGGGTAAATAGTAGCTTTATTGTTTTCGATACGCTAAATGATCTACAAACAAACAATTACATAACCCAAATCATTATTTGCATTTGAATGTGTACGAGTCTGTTTTTGTATGGGTTCCTACTAATAATAAATTTAACGAGGGACCTCCTGCTTATAAAATGATAAGCACAAATATATAAAGTTCACTGACAGAAATCATGAAAAAAATTATATATGTATAAAAGTTACAAAAGAACAGGAAGAATAAAAGTACGCTTAGAAAAAAGCAACTCTCACTGACAAGTATTATATTCAAATCTACATAATAAATGTTTGCCTGCCACTAATAAATTCAGCTATTCAGTCATTTTGCTCGTATAATTTGTTTATTCAAGCGCTTGTTCTCTGCTGGATGGTCATGAACAATATGGTCTTATTCGCCGCGTGTGGATAAAGGTCTATTCCGGTATAGGAATTACAGAATACGCGTAATACTAATTCCCAAAAGAACAGATATTCCGAAAATGGAATGGTCTTGACAGAGGTGACCTGAGAACTAACGTAGAATTCTTAGGAAGTGAGGACATGGCTTTCGTGTAATAAACTAACACTAAATACAAATAAATCGAATTTTGTCAATTTCTCTCCTAGAAGACAGAAAACCGAAAGGCACCTCCTGCTTAAAATTAATGACGAACAAATTGAAGAAAAAATATCAACAAAATATCTTGGTATGATCATAGACAAACACCTCAGTTGGAATGAACATATTGCGCATATTAAAATTAAAACTTCTAAGTCCCTTGGGATACTCTATAAAGCAAAGCATTATGCCCCACCGAAAATCCTCAAGCAAATTTATGATTCTTTGTTACTTCCTCATTTAAATTATGGAATCCTACTTTGGGGAAACACTTTCAATTCCTATATATTGAACCTCTAAGAATAATTCAAAGAAAAGCCATTAGACTAATATCAAACAAGAAGTGGCACAGTCATACTACACCACTTTTTCATCAATTAAATTTGCTAAAAATTGATGACATTTATAAATTAAACTCAGCTCTATTCATGCATGATATATATTATAAAAGAATAGGTAATACTTTTGTTGATATGTTTATTCCTTTATCAGATATTCACAATTATAATACCAGACAATTAAAGAGGCAAACATATTTCATAAAATCTAGCAATACTAGCTATATTTTAAAATTTATTACTATAAATGGAATCAATATATGGGAAGAGATACCTCAAAACATCAAATCAATAGTTCAAAAGAATTTATTTAAAAAAGAAGTTTCATCTCTGTATATTGATAGATATATTGCTGAGGACAGTTAGATTTATATCCTTAATGTATATAGATATTAGTCTTGTATAAATATGTATAAATGTACTGTATATATACCTGTAATAACAATTCAAACATTTGCTGCAACTTGGTCAACATCATTAACTATATTGCCTGCAAGTCTCTCCTCTCGACATTATAACTAATAGAATGATGCATGTTTCTCACTTTGTAATTAATTTCTATTTTTTCGTATTTGCTTGTAATTATAAATGATATTTATCACCTGACCTACCAGGTAGTTCTGACTCGATAGCCCTGTGGTTTTTTTCAGAACTTTCCTACTCTTGTACTATAAATTTATAAAAGTAGTATTGGATGTTTCTTTTTGTTGTGTGTGTGAAAATTAATGTAAATTTTATTATCTAGAGTGAAAAAAACTTCTTGTTCTTGTTCTTGACACGCGCGCGCCACAGATTTCCCGCCAAAAAATCCCAAATTAACACCACTTGGCCTCTTTTTAGTAAACCGTTCATTCGGCTATCGGGAGCAGAAATAACTGAGTGCTATTCTGGTCATTCCTAAAACGGAATAGGTCCTAATAGAACACGATTACCGTCAGTCTATTCCGGCTATCCTTATTCCAAAAGAACGCGCCGAATAGTTTCCACTTTTGTTCTGTTTCTCGCTTCCCCAGGAAGATGGAAGAAAAAAGCCCAGTGAGTAACAGACGGAGATCTACGCTACTTTTTTAACGAAACTAGTAATCCAATTTATCAACACTAATATCATAATCACTGAATTTCTATGGAACAGTCATAGGGACTGATCAGGACCCTGTCAGGACCCGGATAAACCACATATCGAATTGGAATTTAGCGTGTTGATTTTGTGGAGGGAGGAAAACCGGAGAAGCCGGAGAAAAACTCTCGGAGCAAGGTTGAGATACCAACAAGCTCAACTCACATAACCGGGACTTGAAACCTGGACACAGTAGTGAGACGCGCCACGCCAATGTAACACACAACTTCGCTTGAAAAATATTTTTTCTGGGTGCTACACCGAGCCTGAAATATGCTATATCTTGTCTCAAACCTTGTACCAGTCTCTAGTAGAACAATTAGTATAGGTAATCATATGGAGTCGAGTGCAATTAGTATAGGTAATCATATGGAGTCGAGTGCAATTAGTATAGGTAATCAAATGGAGTCGAGTGCAATTAGTATAGGTAATCATATGGAGTCGAGTGCAATTAGTATAGGTAATCATATGGAGTCGAGTGCAATTAGTATAGGTAATCATATGGAGTCGAGTGCAATTAGTATAGGTAATCATATGGAGTCGAGTGCAATTAGTATAGGTAATCATATGGAGTCGAGTGCAATTAGTATAGGTAATCATATGGAGTCGAGTGCAATTAGTATAGGTAATCATATGGAGTCGAGTGCAATTCGGGATTAATCTGAACGAGTAAGAATTTCAAAGTGTATTAAAATTGCATGAGTTCAAATTAATCCAGAATTACACGAGAAAGCCAAATGATTACTTGTTAATTCACTCTTTTCACCTGGTGGGCATCTTGGATTCAAAGCGAGGCAATCCTTTGTTTTTGCCAGGTTAGCCTCGTAGTGAGGGATAGTCAAAACGAGGCTAACCTGGAAAAAACAAAGGATTGCTTCGCTTTGAATCCAAGATGGCCACCAGGTGAAAAGAGTGAATAATATTCATCCGCGTATTTGTGCTTTTTGTCATGATGTTATTCAAAGGATTATGCTAAAGTCGGCTAAATAAGTCCCAACAATAGGACAGCAGCTACAGTTGCAAAATACATATACGCGTGCTTTATGTATAGAGACAATGGCTTCAAATAACTAGCTCTGATCTATTCTGCCGCGATCTCTTATAATCACTGAAAGCTTGTAGTCCAGTGACATGCACATTTATTTGCATTAATGTCTATGTACAGATGTATACGATCCCAAATAAAAACTAACTAACTATCTATCTATATTTATTTATTTAATATTAAGCCTCTTAGATAGTTTTGTGGGTTTCTTTAGATATAGGAGATCCCCTGGTACTCTATAGCATTGCAAGCGACCGTTAATTAAGTATACGTAAGGGGCTTTGCTAAACCGCGGCTGACATCCTCTGGCAATCCCTTTATGTAGGACGACACGAATTTTTACCAAAAATACAATAGAATACAACACAATACAATTCAATACAACAATAGAACGCAACACAATACAATACAATAGAATACAATTTGGTAGCAATTCGTGTCGTCCTACATGAAGGGATGGCCAGGAAGTGTGGGAACGACTGCAGAATACCCCACCACAGCAAGCTGTATTGTAGAAATGTCAACGCGTCAACTTGTGTGGAATACACAATGAACGTAGAGAGTTAAGAGAGTAATGTCGAATCAACGTGTCAACGCGTCATCGCGTCAACGAGTAGACTGCGGTTGCTTATAGAACGAAGGTAGTAATATATAGAGATAATAGCAAGATTGATAATGGACGTTATGTCAATTTACAATTTTATTTCATTATTTCATTTCATTTTCAATTTCATTTATATGTTTGACCGTGACAACGCGTCAACGCGTCGACGCGTTGACTGTCAACGTGTAAGGTAGATTACGTGGTAGCGTATTCTGCAGTCTAGCCGGAAGTGTCTGCCTTCATCTTTGTTGGATGAAAATGTTGTGGGTGGCGACCAAACGCTCTCAAACATTTGATGAATCAAAAGCAAACTTTATCCAACATTTGATCAAGCAAGAAATACTGGTTCAACATGGGATAACAAACCATTCAACAATGTCGGATCGTGCAATACAACATTACGGCCATTCGAACGAGAGCCGCGAAGCTAGACGTGGTTTCTCTGAGCGTGCGTTTTCTGGAACATATCCACCCAAAAATAATGCTGTTTAAACTAGCAAACAAACATAATCGCAAAGGAAGTTCTAAAAGTGGCGACTCCTTTCTACATTTCGGAAGACGGATATCTGCAGGAGTTCGAGGTATTCTGATTTAGAAATAGCCGGCATCGCCAGAAAAACGCGACACGGCCGATTGTGCAATATCAATTTCGGCTCAGAGGTTCATATAAATTACAAGAAAACTATGGGGAGAAAACGCTTAATCTCGATTTCTCACTTTCCTGAGTACGATTTAATAAAATGTCTAACCAGGATCTCAATCTACAATATGTATTAAATAGTTCTACCTACATTTCTGTAATCAGCTCGTGAATTTTACGTTTCGTGTTTTTCAAACATAAACGAGTGTTTTGACTCAAATTATTACAGAGCTAGAGTGTAAATTGGCGAGAAAAGAGCTTACTTACTGTTTATAACTTGGATTCTGAGGTGGAATATACTGTATTTTGCAAAATACCTATACCAGACCTTCTGAGCGAAGGGTTCATCGTCGTCAGTAAATGCCATAAGAGCAGCTGTGGATTCCTTTGAGGTTTCGTTTTTGCAGTTGAATATTTCGATCTTGGGTAAACCGGCAGAATCCGCCATCTTTGTACGCTAAATCCTGTAAATTTGGCTGTCTTGAGACCATCATATCTCTGGCCACGAGCGTCTAAAACACCAGGAACACATACCAATGGACAAATTGTTCTCTCCTTATGAAACTGCAGTGTATTTGTAACTGACCAGCAGTTATTCAAATGAATTGTCCCTTTATAAAAATAGGCCATAGCCGGACCTATAGAGAAGAGTCTGTGATACTAATTGTCGTCAGCGATATCTCCCATTCGTGCCCGTTTTCAGGCTTAAGAGACAGTAAACAACAATATTTTAGTATGGAAGGCGGCTCTAATAGCTTAAAAATAGAGGAAAAGTTTAAATAAAACTGAGAAAGGAGGAAAAGAAGTAAAAAAAAAATTATTTCGTGTCCAGCGTAGGAGTCGAACTCCGGTTGCGGGATTTTAAGGCCCACGCTCTAACCACTTGACCATAGAGCCGACCGACTTGTAATGCCGCTGACAATTGTTAAATGTCACTTATTTCTGGCGATAGGAATAAGTCCCCAAAAAGGCGCCCTGAGCCGAGAGGGGAAGACAATTTTGTGATGAACAATAACGATGAATAGAGTGTGTCTGTCTCGGAACTATCGGCTGCCAGTTTCCCTTCAGTGAAAATTTGATGTTCTTAAAACTAGCATACAAGCCCTCGAACTTCGTTCTCGGGCTAGTGTTTGTTTTAAAAACATCAAACTTCCGTGGGCAACTATCAGCTGATAGTTCCTCGACGGACACACTCTATTTGTATATTAGTGCCCGCTGAGAGCGGAAGACAATTTTGAGATGAACAACGACAAATAGAGTGTGTTTGTATCGGAACTATCGGCTGATAGTTTCCCTTGGAAATTTGATGTTCTTAAAACTAGCATATAAGCCAGAGAACGCAGTTCGAGTGTTTTCTGCCGACATTTGTTGTTTACTATTTCCTTTAATTGCCTTTAGGTGCTTTTTACAACCAGATTTTCGAAAAATATGATCAGCACAGAGTTCCGTAGTCTGCGAATACAGCCATCTCGCATCAAAGCGCGTCCCCCGAGAGAGACGTTTGCGATTCGAGGCCAAAAATTCCATAGTAGTGACGTTTGCGGGCAGAATTTGGTCGCGTCATTTGATTGGCTCATATATGATAATTAGGCATACTGGCCAATCAATAGCTGATATTATGGTGGCGTCCACGAATAGCAGGTTCAGCGGTATTGACCGGAACGCCTCACTTCGATGTAAATAAGCGCCATTGAAACCATTCTTGCATGACACCAAGACCCTCTTAAACAAGCACGACTAATCACTCCAGTTTCGTATTCGAAAATTACTGCTGAATGCGATGACTACAGACGCATGTACGCAGGGTTAGCCTCATTCTGAAGTTAAACATTCTTAAATACCAGCGAGAAGGTGCAAAGCGTGAAACTACAACAATACACAGTGTTGTGAATAGCCCACCTTCTCGCTGGTATTTAAGAAATGAGGTTAACCCTGCGTACATGCGTCTGTACTCATTGCATTCAGCGGTAATTTTCGAATACGAAACTAGGGTATTTAGATACATAGATTGAATAGCGCATCATTACATCGAAGTGAGGCGTTCGGGTCAATACCGCTGAAACTGCTATTCGTGGACGCCACCGTAATATCAGTTATTGACGCGACCAGATCCTGGCCGCATGACGTCATCAGTATGGAATGTTTGGCCTCGAATCGCAGACGTCTCTCTCGGGGGACGCGTTTTGGTTGTGGCTCCCGAAGCGAGACGACTGTATTCACAGGCTAGGGAGGGGGGGGGATAGGAGAAGGGTTTCCTTTTTTCCCTCCTCCCCTCTCCCCTCCCTCCCTACGCAGACTAACCATGACTGGAAGAGCACCTCAGTCAGCTTAAGATCAATCAATCAATCAATAACTTTATTAACGTGTCAGACTTCTATCTGGTCACAAGTGGCCTACTAATCGGGGACACTGATCAGTTGTTTTCCCACAGAGTTACGAGCGCACGCAAAGTCCATACAAATTACAGTCGAATGTATGTTATGGTTCTCAATGGACTTTCGTTCGATTAAGTTCGATTAAATTCGATTAGGTTCTATACTGAATCGAACTCACAAAAGTCCGGTTCGATTACGTTGGATTACCAAACGCAATCGAACTCAATCTTGTTTAGTTTCGCTTAACTACATGTTCTTCGTAGTCGTTACCCAGCACATGAGAATTAAAGCCGTGTTTTCGTCAAGCTCCGCCATTGCCTGGCAATCAGATCTCGAAACAACTAGTGCAATACATTTGTCCTCTACCCGAGCTGCATTGTGTCTACTGTTTTGCCGCAATTATTAAATGCATGAGTTTCATTATCATGCACTTTGTCGGCAACGATCGATCTAAAATAACCTTTGTATATCATTTCTAAAGCCGTAAACAACTTATTGTAACTGGTTCAATGCATCAGAAAGCCGTTAATTTTAATTAGCGTTTCTAACGCAAATCCAGTTCGATTTCTCTGAAATGCTCTGATTAGTACTGAAGTGCTAAAAGAACGTGCTCTTTATACTTTAGAATGCCAGTAAACAAGTTATTTGGAAGTGTTGTTTAGCGCGAGGACTGCTTCACTTGTTTATGCTTTACTCGTAACATTCGGCTAACACGCGTGCATACAGATACAGTTGATTAGCCGATCAGCACCGTTTCTGTCTCATTCCATCACAGGCAACCCAAGCTAATCATTTTTACAAGGAATGTACTAAACTGTACTAAAATGATCAATAAGTCATGAAATCTTACCTGTATGTTGTGAAGTTGTTTCTCTTCATCGTTGATGTGTTTATTTCTGGTTTGAGGCACTTCTGGGATTTTTTACCTCGCCTATATAAACATTGAGAAAGCAGGAAACACGAGACGCCATTAGTCCACGTGTCGACTCTTCGAGGCCTCGTATAAATTCTTCGAAAATCCAAACTTTCAGCCAGTATACATGTACATCCAGAAACCCTTTCTCGCATTCCTCTAACAATCATTTAATCGATCCATAGCTTATTTTCTCGCTTTGTAAGTAGTCAAATTCGACGGTTTCTGCAGCTAACCTAGCATGTAACGATCCGGGGTACCATTATTTCATGGGCTTCCTGACTGTGCTTAGTTGAACGTGTTTTTTCTTTGGGAGCAGTGACGAACGAGTGCCGAAGGAATCCGACACCCGTGTTTTTTCGAGGAGATTCGGAGAACGAAGCCATTGTGCTCAATCGACCGTTCGCTGAACGCTGCAGAAATCTGCAGGGCAGACCCACGAACTTTTCAAATAGAAATTGACAGGGCATATCAGCCATTAGAAGAGACAGTTTTACTTTTTATTAAATCGTCGAATACAGTAGCGGAAATGCCTCTAGAACACACACTACAACATTTCGTCCAAGGCTTTTCAGACGCGTTACGGTTTCGTTTACTCAACAGGATATTTTAAAATAGGGACTTTAAGCAAAACACGACGGCAACGTCTTCGACGATGGCATAAAATAATAGCCTTAATTACAAAATACAATAGCTGCACGTGAAAATGCACGCAGTCGCCTACATTCACAGGAAACCCAAGCTCCGTTTGTGTTTTAAATTATAAGAGTTTGTATGAGATTTTTAACGAGTATTTGGTTGTATCCGTTAGGCCAGAAATACTGAAATAAAATCAATGAAAACTCCCCTGAAGTCTTTATCTGTTCTTCATTGGGCTCTGTATGCAATTTCAGCGAATTCTGTTGAAATTTTACCCCTCGACCTCTCCAACTAAGAAAGACGCAACCGCCATTTCTCGATCCCAATCACTCGAACGTCACGCTCGAATTTTCATCCAAAATCAATGCCAACCACAACTAGACCTCAAATAATAGCACAACAGTATCTATTTCAAGAGCCTCGTACCATTTAATTGAAATAATCCCCATTTCTCGAGCCTAAATCGAACCTAATTTCAAACAAATCCGCCCGTTGGGATTCGTGACTGGGAAAAGTTGGCAACGCTTGACAACGGCTAGCTGCCAAAAGCTCACGGGCTCAGAACGTACGTATATACCTTATTTTGAACATTTTGAACCTTATTTTGAATATTGCTAACACATGTTGAACGATCTTGCCAACGAATTTTGAACCGTGCCGTCATCGGTTTAACGGCACAAAAAGCGCTAATCGAGCCTTTATTCGGTTGTTTTTGTCGATTCGCACCGTGGCAGATTCATATCACGCCTCAGGGCCCTGTCAGTCACGTTATAAAGTAACGCAAGAATGGTTTCATTTATAAACGGCGCAAGATGACGTTAATTTCGGAGCCACGTGCACATTTAATAATTAGACTTCTATTATACAAATACAGTGTGTCTATTGAGGAACTATCGGCTGAGAGTTGCCCGCGGAAATTTGATACTCTTAAAACAAATAGGCCATTTTGACGATGTTGCGCACGCATCAGTAGAACAATAGACGCGAGCTGCTGAGACTCGTTCTTGTTCAGTTTTGTTCTTTAAAACAGACAGCCATTATTCTAGCTGCGTGCGCAACATCGCCAAAATGGCCTATATTAGCCCAATTTGACCTGTCGCTCTCATGGGCTACGAGTTAAATAGCCCATTCGGCTGCGCCCATGGGCTGCGCCCATGGGCTATTCACTCGTAGCCCATTCGGGCTGCGGGTCTAATTGCTAAATAGTTGACGAAGAGCGTAGCTTCGAGTCAACTATCAGCCATAGAAACTGAGAAACCAATTTTTTGACATTTCGACAACTTGGCAGCCATTGTTTTGCTTTTTTTCACTACTCACTGTCTATCATAGAATACGGGATTATGGGATTAGATTCGGCGCATGAAAAGTTCGCCGTCAAACTAGAAACTATGAAAGGAGCAGTGCAGGAACATAGACAAACGTCATTCGTGAGCATGTTTCATTTAAACGCTACATAAAAACAACAATCAAGATTTTTATCAACAGACATTCTCCAATCGTTTTATTGTAAAGTTATTCTGCCATCCGTTACGTACGGGCTAGTAGCCTGGGGAGGGTGTAATTGTATAGATAATTTTAACTCTCTTGAAAGATTACACTGTAGGGCTGCACGAATAATATTCAACTTACCAAGGGATATGCCTTCTAAAGACGTACTAAATCACGCTAAATGGTCAACGCTATTCGATAACTATAAGTTAGCTATTGTTAAATTAATTCACAAAGCCTACCTAAATAGGTTACCTACAGTTATGTCAGGCATAAATGAAAAGCGCCAACCAAAATATTCTTTCCGTGCTACTGACCAACTTATTACGCCACGTTTCAATACACGTTACATGAAACACTCCATTGCCTATAGAGGCTCAACATTGTGGAACGCATTAATATCAAAGAACACTAGCATTGTTACTTCATGCACCAAGGCACTATCAAACAAAGTAGTAAAGATGGATACTTTTAAAGATTTTAACTTCTCCACTAATTCAGTGCAGACTACTAAATTTAGACTAGGGGAATATTTATATACATAATTCATATTTTAACTTTAAAGCATTATTTCTTTTAATTATTGTAAATAAATTTAGACAGTAGTTATTTAATTCGTCCGTTAGATGTTTTTATATTATTATAATCTTATAATCATTGTATATATATTTAGTTATACACGACCCCACAAGCTGTAAGCTTTAATAATTATCGTGTTAAAATAAAGGTTATTGATTGATTGATTGATTTGAACGGTGTATAGAAGACAGAATAATAAGCAATTATTGGACTCTCACTATCGCAAAATATCATGATTTGTTAGTGGCGGGCAAATAATTGATTGCGAAACACTAATAAATCAGGATATTTTGCGATAACAGAGTCCAATAATTGTTTTATCATTCACGGCGACTGGGATAATTTTTTGCAATCGTTGATGGTGCAGGACGCACGCGTCAAACAATAACAAAGAAGCCAGTTCACTGTTTTATTTACATTTCAGACCTCAAAATACAAATGAATAAATTAAAAGCGAGCCATGTTGACAAATGCCATGTTGACAAATGCAATGTTACTGCGCATGAGCAGACCATTATTTGTAGGCAGTTATTTGCAGTTCTCTCGGCCAATCAAAACGACGGAAAAATAATTTGAATGATAAAGGTGGGTCTCTGTAGCACTTTCTATAGGTATAATTTTTGTAATATAGATAGCTGTGACGACGGATCTTATAAAGTGTTTCTACCGAAATGTTTGGTGTTTACTATTTCCTTTATTTGCGTTTAGGTAACTTTTACAACCTGAGATTTTCGAAAACTATGATCAGCATAGAGTTCCGTTCAGGCCGAACGATAAACGGTGTGATTTACTTTCTTGCTCCGGTTTGCGTAGCCTGGGAAACCAGCCGACTCTTATCGCTCCCCACTCGCGAAAGAGACGTCTGAGGAGCGAGGCAGAAAATTCCATACTGATGACGTAGCATCGTTTCACGATGCATAAATTAGTAGCAATTCGAACAACAGAGTTCATTTCAAGGAATATAACTACCGAGGCTGCTCGTTTGCTTGGCAGTGGATCACCGTCATGAACAACCATGAAATTCAAGGCTATATATTTACTTTCAGCGGCTCGACCCGGTAAAGAGAATTTGTCCTACGACTGTCAAAACATAATAGTTGTTTACAATTTCAAAACCTACACACAGCACAGCAGGCCACTTTTCAAGCCAGCTCTTTTGCCAGGTCAGTGGCCGAAGAGGTTAGCTACAGAATGCAGCGGTTATTTTCAGGTCTACTACCGAGGCTGCCCGTTTGCTTGGGTGAATGGTCATCACGTTCGTGATTCATAGCGCACTTACATGTAATTATGTTTATTCATAGCCCAGATTCACTGTCTGAACGATTTATCCGGCAACAACAACTCATCCAGTGTTCTGTGATAGCTCAGTGTGTGTAGGTTTACTGATATGAAATTATAAACAACTATGACAGTACCTTTTTGATCACTTACTTGTAAATGTTTTGACAGTACGACATTTCGCCTTCGCTTTACTAGCCGCTGAAAGAACTCAGTATGCAAAGGAGCCAACAACAACGGTGATCCACTGCCAAGCAAACGAGCAGCCTCGGTAGTTATATTCCTTGAAAAGAACTCTGTTGTTCGCATTCGGCTTCTGAGAATTGCAACTAATTTATGCATCGTGAAACGGCTATCTGCTATGTCATCAGTATGGAATTTTGTGCCTCGCTCCCCAGACGTCTCTTTCGTGGGTGGGGAGCGATATTATATAAAGAGTCGGCTGGTTTCCAAGGCTACGGTTTACGTTCTCTTGTAAAATTTGGAGTTTTCACGTTGTTTTTTTCCATAGAACGGTGAAAACGTAGGTGACTTGCGTGCATTTTCACGTGCAGTCATTGTAATTTGTATTTAAAATTATTGTTTTATGCCCTAGTCCTACAACTTGTCGTCGTGGTTGCTTAAAGGTAATCGTTTCACCCGCTAATTAAAAGCACGATTTAGGATTCCTCAAAACATCTTATATGTAGAAATACATTGACTCTCTCTTCCTTAAAAACAAGTACTGGCAGATCTAGATTATCCAATAACATCTAATAATCAGAACAACAGTTTCAAGAATAAAAATTCAAAAACTTGTTTAGTTCAGTTGAGTTTTTAGTCTGAATTCAGCCGGTAAACTATCAAAACGAATCGTAGCAGCTTTGACTAGTTCATCGCTGATTTGCTCCATTGACTTCAGTTCTATTCTTCTCTGTGAAAAGTTAACATTTCTTTATAACTCGTGGCTCTAAACAGAGTTGGACTGAAATAAGGCAGCTTTCGATATGGCCTATTTTACATGATCTGAGTTTAAAAGATTTAGTGACTATGACTAAGCATTCACGTTAGTTAAGTGTTTTTTATTGAATCTCTGTTCTGATGTCATAGCACCAGTTACGATATAACACAGTCTTTGTTTTCATGATATTGGAGCACTCTTTGTTTCCTTTGGGTGGGTCTAAGGAGGTGGGCGGCGATAACAGAACACGTGCGATCGATGCCGCGATCACCGTCACAAACAAACGCGTTTCACTCACTCGGTAGATATTGACGCCTCCTTTTAAAACCTAGAAAAACGACCTGTTGACATGATTGTGATTGGAAAAAACGTGTCTTTGTCGTCACCTGATTTCTACGAACAAGCTAAGGACTTCAGCATGTTTGTTAACATTTGTCGCACTCAAGCATAACAAATGTTGACCCACAAACTAAATGGATTTAACGCTCCACTACTGATTGTCACAATTGTTTTGTTCGTAACTCAGAACTGTGACTGGAAAACGTAAAGCCGTGTTTCGTTCGTTTAATTTTAGAGACTGATTTCGTAGGCTAACGGTAGGCTTTCCTTCACCGGCTTTTTATCAACAACACCAAAATTTCCAATATGTTTTCAATATCTTTCAACACCTTTCATCAATCTTTTCAGGCCATTTCAAACGGTTTCAAGATCGGATTCAACAAATGTGGGGTTTTAGCTAGAATTTTCGTGCGTTCGATTGATGGTCATGATTAGATGGATGGTCACTGGAAATTCTGTAAGCCACAAACACTTGCTTACATATGAAATCCAGGATCATGAAATTTCAGTGGCTAAACTAGCTAGGCGTCCCGATATAAGCGCTTTGTTGTGATTATTCTTTGTATTCCTATTCCGGAATACAGTCAATCGAACGCGCCCTAAACTCTAAAAGCATGACGTACACTCGGTCGTAAATTTCGTGAAAAGTTCTGAAAAACAAACAAGACGATGAGTATGACTGAGTTTTTAAAGAGGTCGCTCCACTCTGCTACGTCACAAACTACGCCGCCACGCTAACTGTGTTTGTTTCAAAAACTGTTGATAATGACGTTTATACAACACTGAGTGCGTGAAGTGACGTCATCCAACTAACTCCGTGAGGAATCAATGAAAAGATTTTTACCCGACCTTACTTTGAAATATAAACACTTAGGTTTTTCTGTTAATATAATTTCATAAGGTGAATACTGTAAATCATCATTTCTCCAGCGAGCTGACCAATCATACTGATATATCTCTGTCAGTTATGAAAGGAAAATACAGAAATTCAGTCGCATTACCATTTTTCAAGATTATAATTAGGGTGTGAAGTTCGGGTACTGCAAAGTGCGTTAGATTTCGTTCCAAAATTTCAGGACTGAACAATCCCAAGAGAATTCAAAGTGCATGCAGTCATCTTTTCCGCCTTCAGTAAAGCCTGGTTTCCATATAGCATTAAACATTGCCTTTCCTTGTTTTTCCGTGATTTTCAGAAAAACATGAAAACTCACAAGAAAAGGCCTATGTCGGAAACCAGTCGTAACTGTAAACAAGATTCTGGTAAAGAGAAAATACTAAAGTTCAAGTTTCTGCATGTTTCCGATCCGTTTACAACTGTTGCAGATTTTCTAGCAATAGTTTGAAATACGCCGTCTTCTCGATTTATTCTCGATTTATTCCAGTATGTATGTAGGACTTGCGGGTTGAATACACGCCATCCAAAGGTGACTTAAGGAAGTCTACTGCGATATTTCCTTTAAAAACAGTCCAAATTGTAATGAACTTTTAAAATAATTCTAAAAATGATGAGTTATAATCAGGGAGGTGGGAGGGGGGAAATGTATCTGTATCGTATTAACGTGGATACTACGTCAGTGTGATTGGCTACGCATGCGTTTCAGTGCCGAATGAGATGTTACGTACATCGAAACGTTGTGACTTGTGCTTGTATGTTTTGCGGCCGTATTCTTTCTATCTCTATACAAGAGTTAGAGCATTGTCAAACATAAGAGTTGTTGTGTGTCGGCCAAGTGTTATTTTTGCTGTGGAAGAAGTATTGTGCTATAAAAAGTAGTCTAGAATTTGAACATATTAGCTAGTAAAACCTGATTATCGCTCCAGCGCACGGAACATCGAGGTGCGAAAATACTATAATATATACAGATCATCTCCCTCCCACCTCCCCGAACAAATTAAGGACTTTCACTTGTTCTCGTAAATTCAGTTGACAATTCTTATTTCCGTGGTGACGGCCTGAAATCAATCAAAATTTGAGCTTCAGCTGAGAGCTTCGAGAATAAGACACAAAACTGAAAAGAGTTTTTAGCAGCTCTTGTATTTAGTATTTCTTTTATTTGTCCGTTTATTTATTTTTCCGTCAATGTTAGGATGCGTATCTGGGCGATCACATATGCGTATCGTGTTATCTACTCACAACGTAAAGCCTCAGAACCCAACTCCTCAGTCACAACCCGATTAAGCTAATCTTAAGGCTATTTGTTAGTTTGATTTGCTAACTCGTGAAACCTGAATCAGGATAAAATGTATTGGTTGATGAGGCCGAACGGTAAACTATCGTCAATTTGTTTTTGTACAACAACAAACTAAATATAGTGAAGTGAGTAGAAAGACAAGGAAAATTGCGGGGGGGGGGGGGGGGGGGGGGGAGGGGGGTGATTCTAGCGGGCGGTCTTGCGCGAGACTACCTTGGTGTGTCCTCGGTCTTATTTCCAATGGCAATAATCTAATCAGAAAACGAGAAAATGGGCAGTTGTTGTAAAAACATTTTTCCAAGAGAACCGAACCAAAAACCTCTGTGAAAATTTAATCCAGACATGTTTAGCACAAATCAGGCTTCGAGAAACTCAGGCTGGGCTGTATTCTGATCGCAGCATTATCTATTGTTTTTGTATTGCACGTTCTAAAGGTTAGGGTGTTTTGCATTGTTGGGTAAGCAATGCTGTGGCTCGTTTCGAATGGAACAGGCCTGCTCTTTTGCGTTGAGGCTTTACGCGATTTTTTCACTGAATTTCGTTAAAGGCTTGTTCCATATGTTCGCCTCGACCGCTAGATTATTTTCACCCGGCTGTGTATAAATTCACACCGAACAAAACAATCGAGGCGATCGGAGCGATCATATCGGAAACCAGGTTAAATAACAGACTAGACGTCGTCGTCGCAGTCAGGACTTCATATCTCCACTATCTCAACAACTGTGATCTACAGGTTAGAACAGACTGTGAGCCGAAACTCGTGAAGCTCTTTTGTATATCTAAAAGTCTGCAGGTAGAAGTGAGAGTGTTTTGGATTGGAATCGGCATACAGTGTGGGCGTTAACGCGGGGTAAAACGTGACAATGATTACTATCTATTGAAAGTCGCTTAAGGTCACCTAAAAAATATCAACGTGACTCAGCGAACTAATGCCCACGTGTGGCGCTCGATTTAGAATGAGTTCAGGTACGCCAATATCATGCCTTTTAGATTGACACAAACGTAAAATAATAGAATACAAATTTGACTCGTCAACCGAATCATGTTGACTGAAGGCTTACAGACAAGCAAAATTACTACTGTAGCCGAAAACCTTCTATTGCTGGGTTGTACGTGACGTCATCGCCGCCATGTTGGAGGACGTTTACAAATGATTTTTATAGCTTCTCTTGTTATGTCCTGCAACATGGCCGCCACGGATTTGTCATATGAATCTCTGGGGATTGATTGCAACCCAATAATTGGATTGGGCAAGAATTCAGCCAATATCTTTTTGCCAATGTCGTTGTAACTGCAGTTCAAGTAATCGCTATGGCAGTTTGTAGTGAAGAATAATTTCATGGTTAACATTAGTCCCACGAATTTTTTCATTCAATGAATACACAGCCACACACAACTACACACGAGCCCACACGAGTGAGGCATGAGCCCTTTTGAAACAACAATGAGTTCAGTTGGAACCAGAAAAAGGAGTTTATACTAAATGTTAATTCTTCATAGATGGCAGTTATGCAGTAAGTACCATTACTTTCGGTCATCAAACAATTAATGCTAAACAGTGTCCGGCTATACATCTGAGCCCGGTTGTTCGATGCCTGATTAGCGTGGGAATACCATGTCTTTTGGAGGGCTTTTTTTTTTTAGCCCGCGTAGAAATGGTACTAAAAAAAGTCATTTTATAAATATATTGTCTATCAAAATACAAGGCCAAATGAATTCTGGCTATGTTTTCAGTCATCTTCAAAGTTTGTCATTTTCACCGATATATTTTATTTTTTGCGTATTGCTTTGGTTGAGGTTCCGTGAGTCACCTTCAAACTTTCAAGTGTCTGTAAAAAATTGCACCTGAATGCTTCCCGCGTCAGCACCAAAATCTGATTGGTCTAAATCTATGAATAACGAAGTAAGAGCCAGTGAGATACAGGGCTGCAAATGCGTTTCATGAGGGCGGTTTTATATTTGGCCGCGTATCAGTGATAATAAACCTGGATGAAATGCTAACCGATTCTGGTTCGTCTTTCTGCAATCTAGGATTACAAGTACAAAAGAACTACCAAAATCTGCATTCCTCGGCGGAGTTAAAAATTCAAACTATCAATTCCAAACCTGCCCATCCCTCCCCCCCGGGGAGGGGCATTTGTGAGCATTTGACATTTTAAAATCAGAACGTTGCAAATGCCCTACCGTGGAATCAGCTAAGCTATGCACATGTCCCACCGTGGGGCTTTGGTACGAGTGCAAATCTCTTATAAACATTGGACTCTTTTTGACATATTTTTTTCAGATTTACAATCTGCGGAGGGAGGGGGGATCTAGGCGATGCAAGCACGTCGTCTTGCAAAAACAATAGTTTTTATTTATTGTTTAAGTATAAATGCCTAGATTATACCTTTTATTTAGCCTTTCTTACACTGATATTGCACCAATTTACGCTTGATTGGAAACGCCGACACAACAAGGCAAGCCATTAGAGCTGTCTCAACTTTAATAAATCGGTATCTACAGTACAAAACATATAATATCTAAACCCGAGTTCCTCTCGGCTGTAAACAGGAATTGTTGACGAGTTACACGAGGATTCGGTCGGACCGCATCAGCTGTATTTTCGAACTAAGTCTCATCCGGAGTAATATAAGAGACATAATGATTGCTCAGTTTCCGTAGTGGACACCACCCTTGCCGATATTAAGTCTGTACGATGTTGCTATTCGGGCAAAACGTAAAAAAAGACTATTCCTTTCAGTAAGCTAGGAATCACTCTAGCATAGGAATCACTCTAGAATTTGAATGCTCACATTCCACAAGGGAAGGTCAAAATACGCTTACATACTTTGCCATGGATGAATTCCCAAATCAAGAAAACTATGAATAAACGGTATAAACTACTCAAGTGTGCAAAGGAGGACAGGGTCTAAAGAGCTGTCGAACGAATATAAAAAACTCAGGAATGAAGTCACCAGACTCTTAAGAGGGCAGAAGCTAATTATTGGAAACAAGAGTTTAAGAATACTAAATGTAGTAAAGATTTCTGGAAACTTGTAGGCAAAATAACTCATAAAAAGAGGCCAAGTACTATAGGCCCAATAAAAGATGACCAAGGCAATATTATTGTTGATGATTACACCAAGGCTGAGGCCATGAATGACTTTTTGTGGCTGTAGGACCAGATCTAGCTTCAAAAATTAATCCTGAGTCACCGCTACCTTCTCACAAGTGACATTGGATAAATCTAATTTACAACGACGCCTTAAGCTTATAAATCCAAATAAAGCCTCTGGTCTGATCTTATAGCCCCTCGAGATTTCCACCTTATGGGGGAGGCCATTGTGGAAGGTCTATATACTGTTTGTAGACATAGTCTGCACAAATCTGCTGTCCCATCACAATGGACGATATCTAGGATGCACACTACCCACAAGAAGGGAAACCCCTCAGAGAGAGGAAATTACAGGCCCCTTCAAATGCTGAGTTTCCCAAGCAAACTATACTGGAGGGAATAGTGTGCGAAGACCTATATAAATTTTCTTCAGTTGTCGGACACCTAATTGATAATCAGTGGGGATTTCGTCAAGGACGATCCACTGAGGGACTTCTAATATATCTGACAGAAACCTGGAAAATGGCTCTGGACAATAGACAAGTAGTCGGTGTAGTGTACATTGACTTCCAGAAAGCATTCGACACGGTCTCCCACGCAATACTGAAATATAAACTGCAAGCTATGGGAATAAATGGAGATCTTCTTGACTGGGTGATTAGCTACCTTAAGGATAGGGAACAGTTTGCTGTAGTTAATGGTTGCCGTTCTCAGACCAAGTCAGTTAGCTGTGGTGTGCCACAGGCTCCCTGCTTGGACCCGGCCCGATTCTTCTCATATTATATTAATAATCTATGTGACTCTATTACGGAGGGCAATCTGGTCATGTATGCTGACGACACAACATTTTTTCTCATTGACCAGTAACAATGTGGATGAAGTAGCTGATGGCTTAAATAGAGCTTTTCTGACATAAACACCTGGTGTAGAAACAACAAACTCACCATACATACTGGAAAATCTGAGGCTATGATCATGTCTCATAGAGCCTTTTGCGGCCCACTTAAACCTATTAAGCTAGGTGATAAGACCTTGAGTTTTGTATCTGAAACCAGATGCCTGGGAGTCACTATAGACTCCCAACAGCTGTCTTGGAACAGTCACATTGAAATTATGTGTAAATCTTTTGGAAAGAAGGTTAACCAACTAAGAAGATTTAAATATCTACCAAAGAACACCTTAGAAGCAATCTATTTTACTAGTATTGTCCCTACCGTCACTTACTGTAATTTATATTAGGTATTAGTGTAACAGAAGTAGGTCCACATCAGCTTTGGCTGCCTATAATTTAACCTACTGTATACCAAATAAAGTATGTATGTATGTATAGATAGATATATCACTGGAATGATAATGACTCTTTTATGACCTTGCTTTCGGTTTTAACCACCTTTTTGAGTGATTTTGTTTGATTGAATGCTTTTGAGAATATATTTCAGCGAGTCGTCGGACTTCAGTTACACCTGCTGTATCGACTCCGTCAGTGTCGTTAGATTTCGCAGGCTTTTATAGCATGCAAAATAAACAGTTTCCTAAGTAATTGTTCCCTCCTAGGATGAGCATGATTTGCAGTCCATTGATCATTAGCATTAGCGGTTGAGTTGCCAATAAACCAGGACGGCGACGGCAATGACGACGGGACGTAGAAAAGTGTTTTCTCCCGAAATTTATTCTACTATTTCCCTTGTTCGCCTTGAATTGTTTTTCACAACCAGATTTTCGAAAAATATGATGAGTATAGAGTTCCGTTCACGCCGAATGAAAAACGGATTCTTTACTTCTTACGTTCGCGTTCTATTTAAAACGCACAATTTGGGTTTTCACGTTGTGTTTTTTCGACGGTCCAGATGGGGTTCGGTCGAATCCCCCTTTATATGACACTTGACACGGTTTTCTTTGTTCTTCATAGGGGTGAAACTCTGGTATAAACCCGTTGAACAATAAACTAATTAAATAACAAATCTGAGGTTTATAACTGTTGCAGGGAGGTTTATAACTCAGTGTTAAACCTCCTTCTATTTGAGAAAACCTCGCCAAATGTGGTATAAATCACTTTCATACCGAGAACCTCGGTTCTCGGTATGAAACTCTTACTTCTCTCGATCGCAACCTTCCGAACTCCCGATCAGGTTGTCAATCAAGGCCTGGTTGTAAGCGCTACTACGGAGTTAAATCACTACTAACCCGGGTTACAATTACAGATTTAGTGTTATCCTAGGGATAAAGTTACCCTTTCTTCGAACAATCGAGCCCAGATTGATATAGTCTAAGGCTTATTCCTACTAATATCAGTCTCGAAGTCCACAAACTAGAAATGGGATGAAATTGAATGAAACAAAAACGAAAACGTTATGTTATTCTAGAGGGAAGGTTTCATTTTGGTTTTGTTAATTGAAATAATTTAATATGCAATGACTGTTTAACTAGAGGTTTAACGCAAGAAAGTATACAGGTGACCGCCTTTTTTCCATTTTCTTGATGAATTTATTATTAATTAAGCTATAACTAGAAACCTTACTATGATATCATAGACCTATACTAGCAGCATCTTCTTCGCCGGCAAATTTTTCTTGGCAACTTACAAGAAGGTCCTGTATACATGAAGGGACTGGTTGACCCTAGCACTAGGGCTATCTTCATTGTATTGTAATCCCTCGACACTGTTTTGCATATCGACAGCAGGTTTTGCTAATAACACTACCGATCTCGTACAAGTGCCTTTAAATAAACGAATTAATGAATTAGTATTTTTTGCCATCCAGTGCAACCACGTGATTGCATTCCTGCAAAAGGTCCATTGCATTAACTTTCTCCCCGGACTTTATTAAATATAACAAATTAATATTCAACTTCGTGCACAGTACAAAATCCAAGCAGGTGATTGGCTAATGACAGTGCTTTATTGGTGAACAAAGCACGCTGTGCGCTCAGTTGGAATATTAAAAGTTAGAGACTTTATGTTTATGTTTTCTTTATGGCTTGTTGTGCCATGGTAGTTGCATAATTCGTCTGATAGTTGTTATGGTTGCATTTACCGTGGCTCGGTGCATTTCGATCAAACAAACTTTGTTTCCTTTCTTTACGAACACATCAGAGCATGACATCACACCCTAAACACATCAAAACATAAAACAATTATCCTGCTAGCAACCTCTGAATGAGCTTCTGTGTTCGCGATAAACGTGTTACTTTTATAAACAATATACGCGTTCAAATCATGGAAAACAAAATGCACGAATTTACGATTCCTAGAAATATTTTCAGATTAGCGACATTTTAATATCATCGCCGGTAGACTTTTCATGCATTTCACTGGGTGTTTATTTGTTCAATATTATTTGTCTTACTCTTAGACTTGAAACTATGAACGATTACCATATCATTTTTATCAGTTTCAAGATGGATTCAGAAGAAAATGTTATCAACTTTGGTGGACTAACTGCACCTGTTATATATAAGCATGTCAGTATAGTTCACTTTAACAGTCCTTGGCCGTTCAAAATGTGGATAACAATATCCATCGGATAAATAATACTAGCTTATTTTATCCCCTTTTTTCAGGCGGATACTGATCAATGTTATCTACTCTTTGAACAACTGGACACAAGAGTTTTGGGAAAACAGGTTTTTATCTTTTTTTTCTGATCACATGAAATCGATGAGTTTACTTTGCGTCAGTCTCTCGTACAGGGTTTGCTAATCTAGATTTTAAACTGGGTTAGCGCCAGTTAGCGAGAACCGGAAGCACGTATTAAACGTATTTTATTAAACAGCTTTTAATCTTCAATTATTTAGTCTTTCAAGTGTAAACTGAACTAAACTACTACTATACTACTACTCTACTATTAGGCATCTTTGTTTACGACTTACGAAAAGGGATTATTCGTAAACTGATATGTCGCCTCGCTCGTGACAACGTAAACCAAAATGAATAACTTCCTGACGAAGAAGTCACAAAGTTCAGCGAACAACAAACGAGTATAACTACCCAACTAGAACGACAAAAACATTACAATTACTGGAGCTGAAAAATTATCATGAGAACTAGGATAAGCTTAATTTGTTTTGGAAACTGTATCAATCCAAGGTCAGTGATAAATCTTCACCCACGATCATAGAGACTGTTGCTATTTGCTCATCGCCCCTGCATTACCAGACAAACACGGTAAACAACTACACGTCATACTCCGTGTGTCTTGTTCAGTTCTAAAAGAGGAACCTTTACTGTGACGTGTGTGAGAGATGACGTTCGTTCACAGAGGAGGACATGCATCAGCGATCGTAGTTTATAAGTCAAGTAACCGTCGGTTTAGCTCGTTAGTTAAGCCAACAGGTCTACAGAGTAAGATTCTGTTTTCATGCACGAGACGTAAAATGTACGAGATCCCACCCTCTGTTAACGTGTGCCTGCTCGAATTTGGTAACACAAAGTCTTTGATTCATTTTCCCGCAGTTATCGAAGAGCGTGAACGCTCAGGAGACCTGAAAACGCGTAGATCGACCGCGAGGTACTGCGACAAAGAGAGAGAGCCGGTTACAAAGAGTCTTAATAAGTGTTGTGGAGATTCGACGGTTGAAGAAAAGAAATGGATACAGGCATTTAAAAGAAAGAGAACTTACAGCGTCGCAGAAGAGGATGAAGTTAGATGTCCTAAATCCCCAAAAAGGGAAACTACACACGTATTCACCCAAACTAGCAGGGAAGAGTTTAGCCAAACCAACGAAGGACTACAAACTCCACAAGCTTCAGCAACAATCTTCACTGCTGGTAAAGAAACTAGATTAAATACTACTCGTCTTTTCAAACAAGAACTCGAAAAGAATGAAGGATTAACTAAAAAGGATGAATCTCCAGTCTTGAAAAACAAAAGCAAACTGGAAGAAATGAATAAAACTTGGAGGTTTGGGAATTTCCAAAGAGGAGGGTTCAAAGGGGCGATACCCAAACGATGCAACCCTTGGGGCAGCGAGTCGTACTCGGAGCTTATATCTAAAGCTATAATGTCGTGTTCGACACGTGAGGCAACTCTACAACAGATCTATGAGTGGATAGTTCAGAACATCCCTTACTTTGCTGACAAAGGAGACTACCCTTCTACTCAAGGCTGGAAGGTAGGATATAAGATTCAAGAGTTGTTATTTGAACTCAATAATCTATGCTTTCATTAAATGTATTTTTTTCGTGTATAGCGATTAGTTGGATGGCTTTTTCATTCGAAGCCGCACTCGCGACTCGAGAGCAAGATAAATTCAGGAGTCAAGGCACAATTATACCACCATGAGTAATACATTAAGCAAATAGTGAGATTATATTTCCACCACCACCCCCACTAGAAATTTCGTCCGCCGTCGCTGCAATGACGATATTTTTGGTCAGCCGATTGAGAAAAATGCTGATTCATATTTGAGTCGTTTAATTTCACATTTTAGTTCTTCAAAGCTTCAAATTGGTTTTCGATAGACTCTGTATGAAATGACTTAAATAATTCCGCTTTACTTTGTCCTATTGTTTTCCATTTTGGGAGCTAGCTTCTAAAAGAATGACTGCCACTGCTTTGCTAACTTATTAGTAAATACAGACTAGAATTTGAAAAAAAGTCGTTAGATGATTGCAAAAGGCTGCAAGTGTATAGCCATCTGACATAGTCGTGTTTATTATGTAAAATATATCAATATTATGCAATGTAAATATTACCCACACTTCCTCTATTTCTATTTCTCTCTCTCTCTCTCCACTTTCCTAATTTCTATACCCACACTCGCACTATAAGACTCTAAACTATTACTTTTCTTTCTCCCTCATTGACTCCATAATGGTAGTGGCCAACTCGAAAGCTTTTGCTTCTTTGGCCACTAAACACTCTTCAACTAAAAAATGTACTTATACCTAACTCCATCTTTTCTATTTTAGTGCTAGTGATATTTACTTTTATAAAATAGAAATAAGTGTGAATAAATTGAACTTGAACTTGAACTTATAAATCTATCTAAGCTATCTATCCAAGCCAGAACTAGACTAAACCTTAGAACGAATTACAACTTAGCATATTTGATGCTATATATGAATTGATGGAGAATATTCATCTACATTTCGATGCCAACAGTTAAAAATAAAACAATTCTTCGTGTAAAATGTCTGGCTACAGAATCCTTTCTCTCGGCATTACTAGTAAAACTGAACTACTGTAGCTAGTTATACTGCTCATAGACTCAAACAACACAATTGTATAGTTTAAATCGAACTGCCACCAAAATTCTATGAATATAATCAGTTGTTGTGCTGAAGTAATGTTTAGCGTAAAAATGTATGCAGTAGTGTCAGAAAAAGGACTCGTTTCGAAGAACCAAGAGAGAAAATACGCATTAACATAATCAGAAGAGGAGAACTTGGACGAAACATTGCTGTGTAAACTCATTCGTGAATTTTAGTGTTGCTTAGGTGAGCAAACGGAACACATTTGTTGCGGATGCAAAATTTTGTTTCTGCAACATCGGTGTGTTCCGCTCGCCCACAAACAAAGAAACTGACTGAAATTTACAAATGTTTCCACCAACACTGTTTCCTCGTCTCCCTTTACATACAGTTTCAAGCACTAAATTAGTTGTCCTCGACTGAATTTTCTTCTCGATCGATATAGAGAGTTTTCCTAACAGTTGTTAGTACCTTTACGTTAATCTAGTCCTATATGGAGCCACCTTCCTTTTATGGACATGATCTTGCATTTTATTGATCTTTTTACTTCTTCTACAGAATGCCGTTCGCCATACCTTATCTATCAGAAAACGCTTCACTAGAATCATCGACATATCCAGTCCCCACTCATCCCTGTGGACATTCACAAACACAGCGAATAACACCAACTCCATACTCAGACGAACTGTGCTCCCAAAGAGACCTGAGAAATATTGAGACTGATGTGCGACTAGCAATCATATCAACTGGTATACTGGGGAGCCAGGATGGCGCAGTGGCGCAATGGTTTAGCGTCTCGCCTCTCACCTCTGTGGCCCAGGTTCGATCCCCGGACGCTGCGCCATATGTGAGTTGAGTTTGTTGGTATCTCGCCCTTGCTCCGAGGGTTTTCTCCGGGTTCTCCGGTTTTCCTCCCTCCACAAAAAACAACATGCTAAATTCTAATTCCATCTGTGGTTTAGCCGGGTCCTGACTTTGATCTGCCCCTATGGTTGTTTCAGGTCCCGTTAAAATTCAGAGGGTTTCTTTGCTGTACATTATATAAGAACATTAAAATATAAGCTTCCCATTGTTTCACCCCTCCAATCAAATTACAGAGATACAAACGACAACATTCGGGTACAACAAAGTACCGTCTTTCTGATTTCTTTGACACTGGCCGGTCCATGTTTTTTATCGACGAAAATAATTATCTAGGAAACAAAAGTTAAAAAATATAGGATATTACATGGCCGCACGACTATGTAGAAGATAAATTCTGTATCTCCAAGCAGTCATGTAGTTTACTTTTTATTACACGAGAACCAGTTAGTGGGCATATTCATTTCTAATTTTGAAGATCAGCAAAATCACCAAAATTTGTTTAAAAGCCTGACGATCAAACCAAGTCAGAATGAAACAAACTTGCTCAATATTGTGTTGCCATAGCGTAGCTATTTAAAAGTAATGCTGTTCACATTTTAGGAGAAAGAGCAAATTAGACAAAATAAGTTTTGGTCTGGGAAGTGATGTCCCTCAGGTGTTGATAACAATATGATATCCCCACTGGAGGCAGTGTTATCATTTTACAGTTTTGCTGTCAGCCAGTATACCACCGATTATCATGTAAATACGAAATTTATCTTGGAGTATTTAGATTGATATATCAAGTTAAACACAAGAAGATAAATTCTGTATCTCCAAGCAGACATGTAATTTACTTTTTATTACATGATAACTAGTTTTCATTAAGTCGTTTATAATTTTGAAGATAAGCAAAATCACCAAAATTTCTGTCAAACCAAGTCAAAATCAAACAAATTTGCTCTTAATCTATTCTTAAAGTAATCCCCGTGTTTTTTCAAATTTTAGAAACATTCAGGAGCTTGCAATGAAGCTATTCTTTCAAAAAGCTATTCTGCAGAGGTATTTACCCTGAGAAATCTGCAATGACCTAAGCAAAGCACTTTTACCTCAGCAATGTAGAACTAATGCACAGTATCATGATACTCGGCTCTGACAATAAGACAAAACAGGCGTAATTAATAGAAAAGACCAGTTCGCGTATTTTTTCCCGACATGTACATTTTGGATGACAACAACAACTTGTTATTTCGTACCTCTAAATATTAAATACAAAATGTTATCAAACAAAGAGAGGAATGATTCAAAAATTATGGTACAGGCTAACTGAATAGTCAGAAGACTAATCTTGCAGGTAGCACTTACAGAGTTTAAGCTGAAAATGGTCGGTAAAATAAGTGCACTGAAATTCGATTTCAAGGAAACGTGTGGAAATTTCTAAAGTTTGAACCTTGGCATATTGTGATCAAACAACCTCAAATGTCCTATGTGTCAAGATTGGGTACATTTTAACAAGCGTATGAAGTATAAAGGTACTTACTTTCCTACTTTTCATTAAGAAAACGTTTCAAAATCTTGCTTGTCCTTTGTATGAAATTAAATCGTTATAATTACACAGAAATTTTATAGAAAACTAGCATACATTTGTTTTATGTTTGAAAGACAAACTCAAATAATCCAGCTCAAATTTCACCCATTTATTCACACTTGTACGATCTCATTATACTGATTTTTTTATGCTCATATACTGAATACTCACTAAATTCGAGAGTCTTAAACTCTCCAAAATTTCCACGTTTTCTTTTAGATCGAACACTTTTGCACTTCATTCAAAATGTCAGGGAGAAAATCGCTAACTGGTTTATTCAAGACTCAAATCCATCTTTATTTCGGTCTCAGATTTCTCTTTTCAGATTTCCTTCGAAATAAGTGTCTATCAGGTTAATTGCAAAAGAGGATTATTAGACAAAAATATATAATATTCTGTTGTTGCAAGTCCAGTAAAGAAATATATTTAAAGTTTATTGCCCAAACGTAATAGCAGATCGCAAATGTTTAAAGTCTGACAAGTTACCCAGGCTGGCCTGGCTTACACACAGACATTTGTTAATTAACTATAGCATATCCTTTATCATGAACGAAAATACGTTAAATATATGCCACATTATAATGTAAAAATAAACATCTCGGCTTGTGTGAAAATTGTTCATGGTTTTTTTTTCTGTAAGGGCCTGTTTACATGAAGGTAGGATGACTCTAGCACTACGACTATCTTCTTAACAGAGATGCGCCATAGTTATAGCAAGAGAGATGCGCCATAGTTATAGCAAGAGAGATGCGCCATAGTTATAGCAAGAGAGATGCGCCATAGTTATAGCAAGAGAGATGCGCCATAGTTATAGCAAGAGAGATGCGCCATAGTTATAGCAAGAGAGATGCGCCATAGTTATAGCAAGAGAGATGCGCCATAGTTATAGCAAGAGAGATGCGCCATAGTTATAGCAAGAGAGATGCGCCATAGTTATAGCAAGAGAGATGCGCCATAGTTATAGCAAGAGAGATGCGCCATAGTTATAGCAAGAGAGGTGCGCCATAGTTATAGCAAGAGAGATGCGCCATAGTTATAGCAAGAGAGATGCGCCATAGTTATAGCAAGAGAGGTGCGCCATAGTTATAGCAAGAGAGATGCGCCATAGTTATAACAAGAGAGATGCGCCATAGCTATAGCAAGAGAGATGCGCCATAGTTATAGCAAGAGAGATGCGCCATAGTTATAGCAAGAGAGATGCGCCATAGTTATAGCAAGAGAGGTGCGCCATAGTTATAGCAAGAGAGATGCGCCATAGTTATAGCAAGAGAGATGCGCCATAGTTATAGCAAGAGAGATGCGCCATAGTTATAGCAAGAGAGATGCGCCATAGTTATAGCAAGAGAGGTGCGCCATAGTTATAGCAAGAGAGATGCGCCATAGTTATAGCAAGAGAGATGCGCCATAGTTATAGCAAGAGAGATGCGCCATAGTTATAGCAAGAGAGATGCGCCATAGTTATAGCAAGAGAGATGCGCCATAGTTATAACAAGAGAGATGCGCCATAGTTATAGCAAGAGAGATGCGCCATAGTTATAGCAAGAGAGATGCGCCATAGTTATAGCAAGAGAGATGCGCCATAGTTATAGCAAGAGAGATGCGCCATAGTTATAGCAAGAGAGATGCGCCATAGTTATAGCAAGAGAGATGCGCCATAGTTATAGCAAGAGAGATGCGCCATAGTTATAGCAAGAGAGATGCGCCATAGTTATAGCAAGAGAGATGCGCCATAGTTATAGCAAGAGAGATGCGCCATAGTTATAGCAAGAGAGATGCGCCATAGTTATAGCAAGAGAGATGCGCCATAGTTATAGCAAGAGAGGTGCGCCATAGTTATAGCAAGAGAGATGCGCCATAGTTATAGCAAGAGAGATGCGCCATAGTTATAGCAAGAGAGGTGCGCCATAGTTATAGCAAGAGAGATGCGCCATAGTTATAACAAGAGAGATGCGCCATAGTTATAGCAAGAGAGATGCGCCATAGTTATAGCAAGAGAGATGCGCCATAGTTATAGCAAGAGAGATGCGCCATAGTTATAGCAAGAGAGGTGCGCCATAGTTATAGCAAGAGAGATGCGCCATAGTTATAGCAAGAGAGATGCGCCATAGTTATAGCAAGAGAGATGCGCCATAGTTATAGCAAGAGAGATGCGCCATAGTTATAGCAAGAGAGGTGCGCCATAGTTATAGCAAGAGAGATGCGCCATAGTTATAGCAAGAGAGATGCGCCATAGTTATAGCAAGAGAGATGCGCCATAGTTATAGCAAGAGAGATGCGCCATAGTTATAGCAAGAGAGATGCGCCATAGTTATAGCAAGAGAGATGCGCCATAGTTATAGCAAGAGAGATGCGCCATAGTTATAACAAGAGAGATGCGCCATAGTTATAGTAAGAGAGATGCGCCATAGTTATAGCAAGAGAACAACAAGTTGCTCTGACACCCGCGCACATTTTCAGATCACGTGAATAAGAAAATAACATGACTTTGGAGGCCATATTGTTTTTCAGCCCGCGTACCATTTGCGGTCCGAGCGTAGCGAGCACTACGCGGGCTGAAAAAAATAGTACGACCTGACAAAAGTCATGTTATTAGTATTTTTAACAAAATACAAGGACAAATGGCGGGCTATTTTGTTCATCTTCAAAGTTTTCCACCGATTTCTTTTCTTTTTGCGAATTGCGTTGGGTGAGGTCCCGTGAGTGCTTCAAACTTTTCAAAATTATTCGTTGGCGGGATTTGCACCTAAATGGTTCCCGCGTTAGTGCCAAAATCTGATTGGTCTAACTGGCTGGGATGACGAAGCTAGAGCCAATGAGATACAGAGCTGCCGCCAGATCTCGTTTGCAGCGGGGGTTATGAGTTAGACTTTCCAAAATCGTGCTGCAAGAATAATAACTAAATCTGATTACACAATTAGGTCAGCTGATATTCGTAAGGAATTGTGTTGGGAATTGTTAAAAGAAAGAAGGCTAAAAACAAGGGCTATTATGATGTACAAGACAGTAAATAACCTAGCGCCCAGCTATCGTTCTGATCTTTTTATAAAAGAATCCCAAAACAGTAGCTATAACTTACGTAATTCAAATACAAACCTTCATATCCCAAGGACTCGAACAGAAGCGTTAAAAGACGTTTTTCTTACAGTGGAGCCTAAACGTGGAACTCTTTGCCCAGTTTTACAAAAGAGAGATGCGCCATATATAGTTTAAACATATTTCGAATGGAGCTCCAAATATCGATATTTGTGGACTCATAGACTGTTTATAATATATTTTAATTTAATATTTCACATAAGATTTGTATTTATATTATTAGTCCATAATACGTTTAAATATTATTATACAAACTTCGTACGCTGACTAAAATTCCAGCAGCTCATTGGCTAAAATCGATCACGTGATTTCATCGTATCTGAGGACTTGTAACGGTTCTCCTGAAAACCAAGTATAACTTGAAGAGATTCCGTGTTAAATAAAAAGTAAATAAAGATTCATTCATTCATTCATTCATTCATTCAAACCTATTTGTAAATGCTATTTTTCATCTCCAATCGATTGTCGATCTTTCTAAAACTGCGTTTTTGAAGTTTTCTTACCACCCAGCATTGGTTATTGAAGTGATATATCAGCACATGAATGTTTCCTGCAAAGGGCATATTAACCCTCAATGTGCCAGTACGGCGAAAATTTACAATTTCGATTTGCCATTTTTTCACTGTCAATTGGTCAATCAGTGTTAGAAATATCCAAATTAGAAAAAAATGTCCCAAATGAGCAAGTTAACGGTAATATCCCGTCTGCCATTACTGGAAGCCGTTCTCATTATTCTGCGGAAGTGATGTCATACGCGCAACACGATAACCACGTCGCGCAAAATAGTGTGCATAAAAAAGTAGTCAACCTCGCAAAGATAAATATAACTTTCTTATTGTGTACGTGAGGACATTTTTAGTAGAAATATGCCTCCCGGCGTTGTGTTCTGCAGGCGAGCGTTAAGTGTATGACATCACTTCCGCTGAATAAACCTTTGTTTAAAGCTGAACAAAGGGAACGCCCTCCAGTAATGGCGGACGTTTAGATTCAATATTCGAAGTTCAAAAAAAAAAGACTTCCTGTCGTCGTATCGAAAAACGATTTGAACTGGTAATAATATATCAACTCTACTTTATGAATATGCAAAAACATTGATATGTCAAAGTTTGATCGTAGCGGCACTTTAAGAGGATTCTAAGAAAAGAACAATGCTTTTCAAAGTCCAGACTTGTTTACCTTGTGATGGAAATGAGTCAAGCGGACAGATGAGCACACAGTAGGAACAAAATCGCATTCATTGCCTACTATCTCCATGCACTTAGGCCGTATCCGTTTTCTTTTTTCGTTTTTAAAACAAATCCCCGTCCACACGAGTGCGTTTTCGAATCGTTTCCCTGTCCACACGTAAACGCCAAAACGATTGGAAAACGCTAAGGTACGTGACAGAGTATGCGCAGATAGCTTGAGCCAGCGATACCCATTGATTGATTTGTTTCGCGCCATTTTGGCTTGGTGTTAGCGTACACGAAGAAAAAAAATCGATAACATGTCTAAAATATATTTGGACAGACGATGAAGTGGAACTTCTACTGAATACTTAATAACGCAATATTAAGTTGAAAACACGCGACGAAGCTTGAAATCAAACCTATTAATAGAGAAACCAATGCAGTGACTCGGCATGTCCGCCATGTTGGAAATTTCTCTCTGTAAAGTAGCCTGGGAACGAAGGTGTGACGTCAGCGTTTTCGAAAATTCCGTTTTCGGACTTTTTGCCGTCCACACGAGAACAGGAAACCGCGTTTTCGAAAAGTTCGACTTTGAAGAGCGCCTTCGTTTTTGGTGACCGTTTTCATCGTTTACGTGTGGACGGAAAGCCAATCCGTAAAAAGAAGTTGCGTTTTCAAAAACACCGTATACGTGTGGACGGGGTCTTAGATGATATTGCCATACAATGTGCATGAGCACGCTTTGTAACTCTGTGTTTTTAAGATTATGCTCTTTTCCATTTTCTTTCCCGACTCAAGATCACATGACTGAAAAGCCGAGCCTCAGTACGAGATACATGTGCTTCGTCGTCTCGAGCGGATGGGTTGGTGAGTTCCTTGCTACTGGCTGAGGTCACACGAGAAGGTTAACCAAGATTTAGCGATGTAAATCACGATTTAAAAAAGTGTAAAAACTAATCACATTTTACGAAACTCGAGAGGTATGTTTATTTTGGAATGTTAATTAAAGCGAAAAGTGTTGCTGTCACTAGACAAGGCGGTCATGCTTGTCTGTAGTTTAATTTTCCGAGTGCTTCGTGATGCCCGTCTTGGCCAACGTTATTGTTGCAGGATTTGCTATTTATCTGCTCAGACGATTCGTAAGTAAATCCCACTCAAGACGCATGAAAAGGACGAAGATACTCCTACTGACAAAGAAGGCAGAGAAACCGCTTAGCTGCTGCTGTTTCAAATGCCGCCAGAGCGGGCACTGACATGTCACACGGATTTGAAAAGCTTGTGAAGCGGAGACAGGCGGGCATTCAGTGACGAATAACTCGCAAAATTATTTACCGGTAAACTTATTTGTCCCTCGACCCTCGGCTTTTTACCCTCGACCATCGACAAAAACCTACACACAAAAATATTTACCGGCGGTATGCCAAACAGTGATCACGTGGTACAGACCATTCACATCACGGGGGCCGTAAAAAAAATTGGTGTCGCAGTTTGCTGGGAAGAGTAGTATAAAGTCTCTATCAATTGCAAGCCCGCCCATGCCCCCCCCCCCCCCCCCCCCGGGCATTTGTGGGGATTTTGTCATTTTGGAATCAGAACGTTGCAAATGCCCCACCGTGGAGCCAGCTAAGCTATGCAAATGCCCCACCCCGGGGAAAGTTCGCCGTTTCTAAGCCACATTTCACCGCTTTTCTTTATTAAAGCAATGTACTACTCACCTTCAAACACTTCCTTGAGTGCCCCCAATCCCACACTCACTAGCCAGTTTTCCACAAACGACACACCTTCACCCCAAAACTGGGAAATTTGCCACAGTCACGCCGGATAACTTTATCGCCGCCATGTTGATCGATGAAGCAGGTACGTGTTAATCAGCGGGGCAAAAAAAACACAGAGGAGGGGTGGGATAATATTTTTGGACAAATGCCCCGAGCCCGGGCTGACGCAAAACAAATGCCCCACCCCAGGGACAGATAGATTGTCAATGTTTCAATGTTCGACAATGTGATTACTGTAAAATTCGGAACGTTTCGGAGTTTGTTCTTTACAGTTCAAAGGTATTCGTATTTGCGCGGGATTTGCAGGATTCTAATGTCGACTAATGAGTGGCGTGATATATGAAAGTTGAATTTAAAATTCGCGAAGCGCCTAATGAAACTACCGGTATCCTTTATGAGCAAGCTTAATGTTGTTAAAATTAGCTCTGCCAAAGTATTTTTACACAGATATCGACAATTTAGCATATTTTCTTTCGTGACAGGCGCTAGCAGTTCCCGCTGTGAGATCGTTTGTTTAGATTTGTTTGTATGTTTCTTTGATCGAACTACTTTGGGTACCAGAGGGCCGCACAAGGCGTTTTTAGGGTTTAATATTTATTAATGGCAAAGCCGGCTCTATAACCTACGCGCTGATCATGCGCTGCCATCATAGACGAGAGAAAATTCGCCTCTGGTATCCTAGTCTCCTTCGCAGCCGCCGTGAGGGCGGGGAGCGTTGCGTGACTCCCGACCATGGTAGCTGCGAAGGAGACTACTGGTACCATACGCCATCAGCAATAGGCCGACCGTTATCACTCCCTCTAACTCGAATGAAGATGTTGTTGGCGTGTGTGAGGAGAGTAGTATTCTAAGACGGGGGCATGGCCAGGTGGTGCGTGGAAGAACAGTATTTCACAAATACTGATGTTGTTGCCATTCGGCACAATCGCACAAGAGAGGCTGCTCCCTGCTGGCTGGCCGTCCTCAAGGAGGACGTGCAGGTCAATGACAGCAATGGCGACTTTGTCAAGCAAAGTGTCGCATTTCAGTGGCTTGTTACAAATGACAGTCACCTAGTATACACTTTAGAGAAAATGTGCAATATCAATTCCCCGAAATAAATACTAGGGAAAGTTGAATGCTACAATGCCAAAAAAGTTGGTTCTATACGCTGACACCAGAAGAGGACGTACGCCTTTGCAGAATCGCCAACGGAGCGATGATGAAGAAGAGCAACGCGAGGTGGAGGATCGTGAGGATGCCGTCGCCGAGAGCCTACCAATGCGCCTGGAAGTCACTCCAGCAATATCTGAATAGGCTTTTGGGAGAGCTTATCCAGAAGGGTTAATGTTCTAAATTGACGTGAATGTAAGCTGAAATATATGTAAAGTGTGAATGTCCGTCTCGTTGCACCAAAGAAGTGACTACTTGTTCATGCTTGTTCATCATTGGACCTGACTAGAACACGTCTAAATAAAGTGGACATATGATTTATCTAGTAAAGTATATTAAACATGGTCTGTGAGGTCTGAATTCACTCACTGTTGATGCAAATGACTATTGCGTTTTTCATTGGCATCACGTTATTAAAAGCGAAGCTATATATGATATATAGTTGAAATTTAAATGACAGCCAACGCGTACTGGAATCCGATTTGTATAATTTGTATATCGTAGATTAGTGACGTGTAAGAAATTTATAAGCAGCATTAAGCCGGGTAATCCCATCTACCCCCTAATACATAACAGAGTAATAAACTCATCGGCGCAGTACTCGCTAAGATCGGGCAATGGCCACTAAGACTGGCCGTTTTAGCAACTTTGTAACTGTGAAATTCCAAGGTATCTAAATTTAACTTATATCATATAGTACGTATTTATTTATATAATCAATAGCCTATTATTAAGTGTAATCAGCCTGTAATTCAATATATGTATACACTGCAAGAGGCGTGAATAAACTAATTTTTATTATTTGGAATGCGGATTCCAGGAGACGAAATCCAGAATCCAGGTGGTAGGAATCCGGAATCCAGAAGGTAGGAATCCGGAATCCACCAGTGTCCTGGATTACCTTACATGGGGCTATTTGAATACTTCTGTGAAGAAAGGTTTGGTTTACAGTGAATACTTTATGTTCTACGCTTGTTTGAAATCGTGTAAATGTGACCTTTCCTGACCCATGACCGCGTAAGTAAAAGCCTGGGTCGATTCCTGGGTAGACGTCATCTTGACCGCATCATATAATTAATTCGGCTTTGCAATCATTTGAAGAAATACTTAACATGTTGACTAAAATTGTGTATATTTTCTATGCATCGATATTGCTGTGATAGAAAGGCGCCATGGAGAATAATGCATTAATGAATGACGTCTATACAGGTTTCGACCCAGGCTTTTACTGACGCGGTCATGGGTCAGGAAAGCTCACATTTACACGATTTCAAACAAGCGTAGAACATAAAGTATTCACTGTAAACCAAAATTTTCTTCACAGAAGTATACTAAAAACGTTTCGGAGGTTCATAAGCTATCAAAATTGCAAAAGGGTTATAGGCACTTTAATCATTTATGAGGATTCAGAGGTCCTCACTGAATTGTGAGAATTCAGGGGTAACGCTGTAAGACATCGTTAATGGCTCTACTAAGAGCGAGCCGTTGTCACTGAATACTCCAGTTTCGTATTCCAAAATTACCGCTGAATGCAATGACTACAGACGCATGTACGCAGGGTTAGCCTTAGTCTGAAGTTAAGCATTCTTAAATACCAGCGAGAAGGTGCAAAGCGTGAAACTACAACAATACACAGTGTTGTGAATAACCCACCTTCTCGCTGGTATTTATGAAAGTTTAACTTCAGAATGAGGCTAACCCTGCGTACATGCGTCTGTACTCATTGCATTCAGTGAAACTGGAGTATTGCGAGAATTCAGAAGGGAGGAGGTCATTATAGCATTCACTCGACGGTGTAAGCCGTTACTGAATTGCGAGCGATTCAGAGGTAAGAATGGATGGCATCAGGCCAAGTTTAAGCTATTGTCACTGAATTGTGAGAATTCAGAGGCGTGAACGCTGTTGTCCGCACTGAATTGTGACAATTCAGGGGCAAAGATGTAAAACAAGAGCCGGCAAATGGCTCAGCTTAGAGCAAGCCATTGTTATTGAATTGCGAGGTTTCAGAGACTGAAATGCCGTTGTCTGAACTGAATTGCGAGAATTTAGGAGCGAAGATATAAAAAATGAGGCTAATTAATACGGGCAAAAGCGTTACTGATGGCCGAGGCATAAGAGAGCTTTGTACGGTATCTGATGTAGTTGCACGGTTCAGGACATGTCATTGAACACTTGGCTACTCCATCGGGAAGGTTGCCTATGGTAACGAGATAAATACAAAGTAGATATTGAACACTTGGCTACTTCATCGGGAAGGTTACCTTGGTAAGGAGATAAATACAAAGTAGATATTGAACACTTGGCTACTTCATCGGGAAGGTTACCTATGGTAACGAGATAAATACAAAGTAGATATTGAACACTTGGCTACTTCATCGGGAAGGTTACCTATGGTGACGAGATAAGTACAAATACAAAGTAGATATTGAACACTTGGCTACTTCATCGGGAAGGTTACCTATTGTAACGAGATAAATACAAAGTAGATATTGAACACTTGGCTACTTCATCGGGAAGGTTACCTATGGTAACGAGATAAATACAAAGTAGATATTGAACACTTGGCTACTTCATCGGGAAGGTTACCTATGGTAACGAGATAAATACAAATACAAAGTAGATATTGAACACTTGGCTACTTCGTCGGGAAGGTTACCTATGGTGACGAGATAAGTACAAAGTAGATATTGAACACTTGGCTACTTCATCGGGAAGGTTACCTATTGTAACGAGATAAATACAAAGTAGATATTGAACACTTGGCTACTTCATCGGGAAGGTTACCTATGGTAACGAGATAAATACAAAGTAGATATTGAACACTTGGCTACTTCATCGGGAAGGTTACCTATGGTGACGAGATAAGTACAAATACAAAGTAGATATTGAACACTTGGCTACTTCATCGGGAAGGTTACCTATGGTAACGAGATAAATACAAAGTAGATATTGAACACTTGGCTACTTCATCGGGAAGGCTACCTATGGTAACGAGATAAATACAAAGTAGATATTGAACACTTGGCTACTTCATCGGGAAGGTTACCTATGGTGACGAGATAAGTACAAATACAAAGTAGATATTGAACACTTGGCTACTTCATCGGGAAGGTTACCTATGGTAACGAGATAAATACAAAGTAGATATTGAACACCTGGCTATTTCATTGGGAAGGTTACCTATGGTAATGAGATAAATACAAAGTAGAAAACAAATATGCATTCAGTAAATACGTTTTCTAATAATTTTCTAATAATATTACCGCCGCCAGTTACAATATTCGATCGGCCGATCTACTGGACATCCTCTCTTGGGACATGCTTGATGCAAGACGATCATATACACAATCCGTATTTATGTATAAAATACTTAATGACCACACCGCGCCAAGCCTTAAGAAATCCTTTGTTAGAAGAAGTGAATACCAAAAAGCCTATAATCTTCGGAATAATGAGACGGACCTAGCACTTTTAAAGCCCAAAAGAGAATTTCTCAAGAGAGGCTTTAAGTATAGTGGTGCCAAACTTTGGAACGAACTCCCTTATTTGGCAAAAGTAGCGGAGTCGCTCCATTGTTTTAAAAACCATATTATGTCATCATGAATAACGCCACTTCGCCAGGAAATAGTAAATAGTTTTTTATAACATATTAGACATCTAATTTGTAATGTTATGAATTAATATAATTATTTCATACAGTATTCTTGTCAGTTAGTTCACGCCTCTCATTGAAATCAGCTTAAGTGTTGTTGGGATAGCTAGTTTTTACTACTACTACTAATAATAATAATAATATTTTGAAGGGTGTTCTCGTCACCGAAGGCCCTGTAAAAAGAAAAACTAACTAAATAGAATACTAAATAAGCATAAAAGTTACAAATAGAATGGTAGTTAAGTATTAAAGTGCCTATCACCCTTTTGCAATTTTGATAGCTTATGAACCTCCGAAAGGTTTTGAGTACTTCTGTGAAGAAAGTTTTGGTTTAAAGTGAATACTTTATATTCTACGCTTGTTTGAAATCGTGTAAAGGTGACCTTTCCTGACCCATGACCGCGTCAGTAAAAGCCTGGGTCGAAACCTGGGTAGACGTCATCTCATTAATGCATTATTCTCCTTGGCGCCTTTTTATCACAACAACATCGATGCATAGAAAATATACACAGTTTTTCAGTTGTTAGTAAAGGAAAAAGTCATTTTAGTCAACATGTTAAGTATTTCTGCAAAGCCGAATTAATTATATGACGTCAAGATGACGTCTACCCAGGTTTCGACCCAGGCTTTTACTTACGCGGTCATGGGTCAGGAAAGGTCACATTTACACGATTTCAAACGAGCGTAGAACATAAAGTATTCACTTTAAACCAAAACTTTCTTCACAGAAGTACTCAAAACATTTCGGAGGTTCATAAGCTATCAAAATTGCAAAAGGGTGATAGGCACTTTAAGGTGTATGGTTAGAGTTCAAAACGATTGATTACATAAACGGAGTTTGAGCTTGAATAGAGATAATGATCTTACAGTCCGAACATCTAAATCTAAGTTATTAAAGTCCTTTGATGCATGGTATGAAAGTTGTTCGCCCCAGTTTGTTTAGGCTTTGGCAGATGTAAGTTTGACTTGGTTCTAGTATTATAACCATGAATTTCACACTACTATTACTTGGTTTTGAATGGGTGTGTCCCCAGAAGATTTTTGGGTAGGGGTGTGCCGCGGAGACCTCAAAACCCTGACCCTATCCCAGACCTAAAAATGCCGTTTACCATACCCTATCCCATACTTGAAGCAGAAAATATATATCCTATTTTTAAATTACACTACGAAAGCCGTGGTTTTGTTTTAATATGGTATTTTGAGCTGTAGTGTGGTCGATAGAGCGCTAAGCATGGGGTCAACGATAAGTATATAAAAATCCATACCCTTTCCCAGACCAAAACCATGAAAAGAATACCCTATCCCAGACTTCGGCAGCTCAAAAACCATACCCCATCCCGCGACACATACCCGTATAGCGCATCTGGTACACATTTGGCAACTGCTATCCCATTCTCTCAGCTCTACCTTCTCTTACGAACGCGCTTTTTTAATCTGTGATTACTACTAGTTTGTAGTATTATTCTGCATGCTGTAACCTAGAAGGGCAACGTAGTAATCAGTCCTTTTTGTGAAAATGTATTATCAGAAGTCCATTTGACAGTTGTTTCAATATCAGATTGAAGTATTTCCTTTATGACTGTAATAGTAGATACCGAGGCATATAGGGCATAGCTGTTAGACCAGTGCAAAGGCAGATCATTGATAAAGAGGATAAATAGGACGGGACCAAGAATAGAGCCTCAGCTACACCGGATTTGATCAGCACTGGTTGATACATATTCTAACGCCCGTTTGACAAGTAACCCTTGAACAAAGAAGCGAGTCACGGATTGTGAGTTCCCTCCTGGAACTGATCTCTCTCTCTCTTGTGTGAACTTGGTAAATCCCTGAAAAAAATTGTAGTTTTGGCAAAAAAACATGCATTTTTTTTAGCTGGTGACTTCAACCTAGCTGATATCAACTGGGATCAACTGTCTGTTAGACCTGGCGGTCGTGATGTCCAACACTGTCAACTACTTTTGGACATCCTGCAAGACTACCACATGAGTCAGCTCGTTGATGTGCCCACTCGTACGACCGATACCACTGCAAATATTCTTGATCTGATTCTGACTTCTAAACCCTCACTCGTAAATGATGTTCAAGTTATACCTCGATTCAGTGATCATGACATTGTTTCTGCCAATTTGCTGCAAAAGGCACCTCGAAATAAGTGTAAGCCCAGAAAGGTGCTGGACTACAAAAAAGGTGACCAGAACAATTTTCCTTGCAAATGACTGCAACAATTTCCATAAATCAGACCCTGAGTGTCAACCAATAGAAACTAACTGGGCTAAATTTAAGAATATGTTAATGTCCTCAGCTGCAAAACACTTCCCTACTAGAGTAATAAGACCTTCTAAATCTAACCCCTGGTTTAATAGAAATCTCCGTCGTATGACAAGGAAAAAGCAGCGACTGTATAATTATGCTAAATGCAAGAACACTCTTACCTCATGGAATAGATTTAAAGACTATCGTAGAAAGACAAAAGAATGCATTAATCTAGCAAGGAATAATTATATTTCGTCTATCCTTTCTGAAAACGTAAAAACGTTCTGGAGGCACATTAAGTCGCAGCGCCAAGATAGTGTAGGTGTTCCTCCCTTGAAGGTCAACAATAAGCTTTATAGTTCTAGCCAGGAGAAAGCAAATATCCTTAATGACCAGTTTAAGTCAGTCTTCACAACAGAAGATCTAACAAATATTCCAAATGTAGGTAAAAGTAATGTACCTAGCATGTCTCGTATTACAGTCACCACAGAGGGTGTGTCCAATCTACTAGCTAAGTTAAACCCCTTAAAGGCATCTGGTCCGGACCAAATTCCTATCCATCTACTGAAAATTGCTGGAAATGTCATAGCGCCAGTACTTCGGGTCATCTATCAACAGTCTTTGGATAGCGGAAACTTGCCCTTAGATTGGACACATGCCTTCGTGTCTCCAGTTTATAAGAAGGGTTCTCGTTCTGATCCATCAAATTATCGACCCATTTCACAAACAGGTGTTCCATGCAAGACCCTAGAGCACATCATCTTTACTAATATTATGAGTCATTTAGATCAATTTTCATTGCTATAACCTCTTCAACACGGTTTTCGCAAGGGTTTCTCCTGTGAATCCCAGCTTGTCTCTACCATTCATGATTTGTCTAGAAATTTTGACCGTGGTATTCAGACCGACCTCATCTTACTCGATTTTTCTAAAGCTTTCGATTCCGTCCCGCATCAGAGATTGCTGTCTAAACTTGCTTCTTACGGTCTTGATAATCATACCTTATCATGGATAAAAGGATTTCTAGAAAACCGAACCCAAGTGATCGTCATCGACGGCGACGTATGTGCAGTTACCTCCGGTATACCTTGTGGTTTAGTGATAGGCCCTTTGCTATTTCTACTGTACATTAATGATCTCCCGGCGGGTATCTCCTCCAATATTCGACTGTTCGCTGATGACTGCATAGTTTACCTGGAACTGTCGACTGCTTTTTTCTCCTCTGCAACTTCAATCCGACTTAAACGCAATGTCGACATGGGCTGAGAAATAGCAAATGCGTTTTAATTGCACTAAATGTTTTTCTATTCACATCTCTTTCCAAATCTCCAATTAAAACTACGTACTCTAAACGGGACAGCACTTAAGGAATCTAACCTTCAGCAGTATTTAGGTGTTTTCCTCTCATCAGACTTGCATTTTAACAATCACTGCGCATGCATATCTAAGAAGAGTAGTCGTACTTTAGATTTTCTTTCTAGAAATTTCTATTATTGTTCCCGCGAGGTCAAATCCAAATTATATCTCAGCCTCGTACGGCCTACTATGGAATATGCTTGCATAGCGTGGGATCCTTACACACATCGGAATTCAAATTTACTTGAGAAGATCCAACGAAGAGCTGCGCGTTTTGTACACCGGGATTACTCCAGAGAGTCCAGTGTTGGTGCTATGCTGAAAAACCTATAATGGCCCTTACTTTCAGTGCGTCGCGAATGTCTCCGCTTGAACTTTATGTATAAGGTTTCTCATGGTTTTAACGAAACTGACCGCATCAAAGTCAGTCACACGCCGTAAACACAACTTAAAATACAAACATATTTCGACTCGGACCGATGTTTTTAAACTCTCTTTCTTTCCCAGGACTGTTCCCATCTGGAATGCTCTTCCAGAGGATTTATGTCCCCTAACATAGATACATTTTCTAAAAAAACTTGCTTTCCTAAACAACGTGCATAATTATGAATTGTAATACCTACTTATGTCTGACTCAATTATATCATTATTATTTATCATAACCATATATTTGTATTACCTCGACTGAATTTATATGTAAGTCTTAAATAGACACCGTATTTTTCTAAATATATGTAATGTAATTTTGTAAATATGTAAAGGCACTGTCTGCCACTATCGGTTTTGTAATACAACAAGCTTTACCGATTAAACATACAGACGTAACAGATGTTCTCTTAATGTTTTGGTGTTCTGGGCATCTAAAATAAGACAGACGTACGGCAGAATTGAATAGATTTGTTTTATATAATAATCGCTAACTAAAAACTATGCCGGAAAATATTAATCAAAACAAGTCGAGTAATTGGTTGCGCGGGGTCAAATAATAGTTAGACGTGGGTTAGACTCGGATCTGTTTATTTCCTTGTCTTTTTCTCGTTTTGCTAATGGTTTTTTTCTTCCGCATTTGTTTTTAACATTATGCCCCGTAAAATAACAGTGTTGGAAACTGCAGTTTAATTGATTCTTATAATTATATGTAACGCGATTAGTGATGCGACCACAACGGAAATGGGATTTACATGGCACGCTTGAAATGTAGGTGTGTCTTAAATCGGTATAATATTTCAAGTTTGTAAGAAGCTAAAGACTTGTAGCCGTGAACCGTGAACTGTGAGCTGTGAGAGTTAAATAAAGTGATTTCAAATAGGAAACGTCTTGCCGTTTTCGACATACTGGCGACCACGAAGGGACAAGTGTGAGCACCGACATCAGTAACATGGATAAGGCGCTAACTGAGCTTAACGGGAAGCTCAAAACGTTGAGCTTTCGCACCAAGAAAACCGAGGATATTATTTCAAAACATGATAGGGAAGCTTCGGAAAGACAGAAAACTTCGCTAGAGAACATAACCACCGCTGCAAACGCACTAAAAGAAACAATAGAGGAAAAGAAATTCGCAAAGGGAGAGACTGAAGAGCAGGTCAGCGAATGGGCCGAGGAAGTCGAGGAGAAGTTGGGACGGGCGGACGAAAGCATTAGGAGCCTAACAAAGCAAATCGCTGAGATTGATCGAACAGTGCGCGACGCCGAAACCGTGCACGAACATCAAAAGCTCGTCGAGCTGGAGAAAGAAAAGCTCAAGCAACAACAAGAGGCTGTTGGTCTAGCGAACGCTGAAAAGCTGAATTTTGAAAAGAAGAAGCTAGAGTTGGAACTACATTATCAACAACAACAAGCCCAAGCGAAGAAGGACATCGGAGAGTGTAAACAAAATGCAGCAAAAATGCCTAAGCTTGTTATCTCGCGATTCGACGGAACACCACAGGACTGGATGAGGTTTTGGGGGCAGTTTGAGACCCAAATCGACAAGTCCTCTGTCCCTGCCGTCACCAAATTCTCCTATCTAAAGGAACTTGTCGAAACCAAAGTTCGCAATCTCATCGACGGACTTCCCTTCACTGAGGAAGGTTATCACAAGGCCACCGATCTGCTAGCCAAGCGCTATGGACGAACGAGCGAAGTTGTTGGAACCTACGTTCGCAACATACTGGAACTACCCACCATAACCGGGAGAAACGTGGCTAAGATCCACGATTTTTATGAGAGACTGCTGTTCAATGTCGAATCCTTACAAACATTGAATAGTCTAAACAAGCTCGACGCTGCTGTTAGGTTTACCGTCGATAAACTGGAGGTCATCAAACACGAGCTCGCCATAATCGATGACAAGTGGGGCGAGTGGACTTTTAAAGAGTTTCTGGAGGCGCTAGAGAAATGGACTAATAACAATTCAATTCAAGGCGACACTAAAGCTCAATCAAGTAATGGAAGTTCTTATCGACAGGATCGCTCAAGAGCGTTTTACGCGAAGGGAGAGGATTTACAACAGCCTCGTGGCTGTATTTATTGTGAAAACCCAAATCATAAAGCCATCAACTGTGACAAGATAGTCAACGTCGAGGAGAGAAAGAAGATTCTCGTGAACAACCGGCGTTGTTTCAACTGCACGGGATTAAAATACAGAGCGGCGGATTGCAAGAGCAAAGGGACCTGTCAAAATTGTCAGTCAAAACACCATACGTCGATATGTGACAAATCTCAGACACGCGATCCTCCGCATGAACCGGGCATGACCGCCAGTCATGTCGGACAATCCATCGTCATTCATCCTGTTGTGGTGGTGAAAATTAACGGATATAAATTCCGGGCTTTATTGGACAGTGGTGCAAGCCACTCATATGCATCATCAACCGCTATTGATTTGATTAAGGCGCAACCGAAGTCATCTAGCCTGCGTCAAATCGCAATGCTTATGGGAGTTACAACGAGGAAAATGCAAGTGTTTGATGTCGTCATGTGTGCATTGACAGGTGATTTCCAGCTGGAAGTGAATGTGAGTAAAGTAGACAAACGGGAATTACTCACACTGGAAAATCTACATTACAAGCGAGTGCTGGACGAGCATCCACACCTCAAGGGTGTGCGTATGGACGACACGGATGAGAAGAGCCAATTACCAGTTCACCTTATTCTCGGTGCGAATGACTTCGCGAAGATTAGAACTGTGGAGCGTTTACGCGTGGGACGGCGCGGAGATCCTGTGGCCGAGTTTACGAGATTTGGTTGGACATTGATGTCACCTGGAGCGGAGACGGATATCTCGTCTGCTTACTTGACCATTAACTCGACCGCAGACTACGAGAAATTATGCGCACTCGATATTCTTGGACTAGCGGACAGTCCAGCCGGAGATCAGAATGATGTGTATAGGGAGTTCAAAGAACAGTTAACGCGTTCTGAGGACGGGTGGTATGAAACTAGCTTACCGTGGAAGGGGAGTCATCCCCTACTACCGAATAATCACGACGGGAGTATTCGCCGGCTGAATTCGTTATTGCGCAAGTTACGGAAAACAGATATGTTGACGGATTATGACGCCATTGTCCGTGAGCAGCTGCAGGAAGGTGTTGTAGAGCGAGCACCTTCTGAAGTGAAAGGGAAGGAATTCTATCTGCCTCATCGGGCAGTGATCAAAGGGAATGCAGAAACAACCAAACTTCGAGTGGTGTACGACCCGTCGGCTCGTGCGCATGACAACGCACCGTCAATCAACGAGTGTTTACACGCGGGTCCATCCTTACAAAACCAGTTATGGAATGTGATCACTCGGAATCGTTTCCACGCCGTAGCAGTAGCTGGAGACATACGGAAAGCCTTTCTCCAGGTGCGGATTCGCGAAGCCGAACAGGATGCACTGCGATTTCACTGGATAGTTGATTTGCAGTCAAATGAAGTGGAAACACTGCGGTTTACTAGAGTGTTGTTTGGGCTGGCCCCGTCGCCATTTCTCTTGAATGGAGTGATTCAGCAACACCTAGAGAGTTGGCAGTCTCTCTATGCGGAGAGTGTTAACGAAGTGCGGAAAAGCTTGTATGTGGACGATCTCATATCTGGAGGGTCTACTAAGGAGGAGGCCAAGCAGTTGAAACGTGATGCCATTGAAATTTTCGCGGATGCAAAGTTCGAACTGCACAAGTGGCATTCGAACGAAACGGAACTCGAGGACAACGGTGATGACGACGAGCCTTCGTACGCCAAACAACAACTTGGTGGAACTATAGCAAAGGGGGAGTGTAAACTCCTTGGGCTTAAATGGGATAAGACTGAAGATACGTTACATGTGTCTTTTCCGACCCAAGCCGCTGAGTTGACGAGACGCGGCATTCTCGCTAACTTGGCGAAAGTTTACGATCCACTGGGTTTCGTATCGCCCATGATGTTGGAAGGAAAGCTAATCTACCGGGAGGCGTGTAACGAGAAAACCGCATGGGACGCTCCGTTACCAGACGCGGTTGCTAAGCGATGGTTAAAGTGGGAACGCGGACTGCCGAAAGCATATCGGTACCGCGCAGTCTCTCTACATATCAGGAGCCTATCGAGGAAGTGCAGTTACACGCGTTCGGTGATGCAAGCGGGCGCGGAGTGAGCGCTGCAGTGTACGCAGTTATAACACAAGCTTCGGGCGTTACTCAAGGCCTGGTTGCAGCCAAATCTCGCCTCGCAAAGCAGGGACTCACAATCCCTCGCTTAGAGCTTGTAGCGGGACACATAGCTGTCAATCTAGGTGTGAATGTGCGCAACGCATTGGGAGGGTTCAACATGGCCGACAACATTCAGTGTTGGTCGGATAGCTCTGTAGCCTTATACTGGCTACATGACAAGGGAGAGTACCGTCAATTCGTGGCGAATCGTGTCCGTAAGATACAGAGTCACCCGGATACGCTTTGGCGCCACGTACCTACAACCGACAACCCAGCTGACCTCGGGAGTCGAGGGGGAAGCGTGTCGGATGCAGAGCTATGGTGGAAGGGACCATCATGGTTGGCCGACCGGTCGGAATGACCAAACGAAATCGTGACACAAGCATGTGTGCAGAGCATCTCAGAAAGGAAGGTTCAACGAGAACTTCTCGCGGTCGGTGTCGAAGGAAGAAATGACTTTGACACCGTCCTTGAAAAGTTCGGCTTGCGCAAAGCCATGAGAGTTTGTGCGTGGATCTCGCGATTTATCCACAATTCTCGAAATCTTTCCGACAAGATCCAGGGACCTCTAACTACGCAAGAGATATCCACTCAACAACTATTCTGGGTCAAGAAAGTGCAACGACAGGGAATGGGTGCAATCACCTTTAACGATGACAAGGAGCAACTGAACCTTCAGTTGAACTCCGATGGAATATGGGAATGCCGAGGGCGCATTCAGGGAGAGTATCCGATTCAGTTCTTTTCACAGCTAAAGTCGTTCAGCGCGAACACCTTACACGGGGGAATTGGTACATCCGGAAGCCAAAAGAGGAACGGAAGGCCTACGTTGTCTTGTACTACTGTATTCTGACACGGGGAGTTTTCCAATTTGGAAACAGGCGAGATGCGGCAGTAGCAGCTGAACTTCGAGCACAAGATGTACTTCGCAACGAACAGCAGGATTGAATATGTATCGAACACTTGACTACTTAGGACATTGAACATTTATCAGTCACATATGTTTTGTTAGAGCCCAGTTTCCATACATATGCCTCGTCAGCGAGTCATATGGGGGAGTGTGTTGGAAACTGCAGTTTAATTGATTCTTATAATTATATGTAACGCGATTAGTGATGCGACCACAACGGAAATGGGATTTACATGGCACGCTTGAAATGTAGGCCGGTGTGTCTTAAATCGGTATAATATTTCAAGTTTGTAAGAAGCTAAAGAGTTGTAGCCGTGAACCGTGAACTGTGAGAGTTAAATAAAGTGATTTCAAATAGGAAACGTCTTGCCGTTTTCGACAACATACGTGGTGGCCATGTTGGATGAACTAACAAGGAATCTTGTTAACGGCGACGACGTACATGCAAGTTAGTAATACTGAAGGTCGTACAGACTGAAATATCTATAATGTTCACGTCGAATTTCCTTTGATATCCATTGAATGTGGTAGTGTGCTTGAAAAAAAAGTGATATAGCTACTCATTGAAAGTGGAGCATTATCATTTGAACAAATACCACATGATTAAGGCCCGATTGAAACGAACTTTTTATACGCGGCACGCAATTGATCTATAGCATTTGAATGTTATCAGAATTATTTTAAGTAGAAGGAAAGACAAAACCAAAAGAATCCAAGCTGCCATGGAATAGCTATAAATCAGGTAATTACACAGCCGGCCATGTGGCGAGTGATCATCTTTTTGTGAATTAGGATATCCCATTTTACTTCCTGTTTTTACAAAGAACTACAAGGTTATATTTTTATTTTTTTTATTTCCTTATTCTCTACAATATTGTAATCTGTTCTTCACTGTACATGTTTGGCAATTCGCGACATCTTATTTTGGTTTGCATGACATTGCCAGGATGGCATTCAGCTGGGTGGAGAGGGCGTCAAAGTTGTCTACTTGAATAACTTTGGTTTGCTTGTTGTTGGCGATCTGAAGGAGTTCAGCTTTGTTGATACCAGAGCCAATACCTACGGCGATCACCTCTACCTGCTTGGTCTGCAGAAAAACAAGAAACAGTCAATGAAAACGTTCTCGCCTACTCAAGTGCAGTTGGTATATCCGGTTTAAGTCTGCTGTACTTCATAAAATTTGTCGTCCGTGATACGAAGTGCATGTGCTGCAACAGTAAGGCTACCATTATAATCGAGAATGACAACACATGTTATCGCACTAATCAGCTTGGTTTGCCGCAATGAGGTAAATGAATGGTTTAACTCACCAGAAGGGGTTTCAGTACAGTGGAGTAAGGAGTACTGCCAGTGTTGGTTTTGCCATCTGTCATCACAATCAACACGTCTGGTTTATCACGTCGATCTCCTCCACTCGGTGAGAACAGGTCGCTATTGGCCAGCCTCAATGCCATGTCTGTACGAGTCCCGCCTGCAGTGAATGGAATGCCATCGATAACAGTCTTCATGGCCGGCAGCGTCTGCGAGGCAACAGAGGCGAAGCTGACGATACGGGTCGCTGTAGAGCTGTAGGCGATTATCCCAAGACGACTACCGGATGAAGAAATGGCAAGGCGAGTCACTAGAGTAGAGAGGAACTGTTTGACTTTCTTGAAGTTGGCGGCGCCAACACTACCTGAACGATCTAGAATAACACCAAGGTCCAGAGCTTTACTACACGGAGCGATCAGCTGTGGGATCCCTGTGGAACGAAAAGATAAGTAGACTCTTAATTACGTCAACGGACATGCAATAGGTAATTCATACGGTTGAGTGAAATCATCACACCAAAACAGACTGAACAAAATTGATTTAACGATTCAAATCGAGAAATGACTATCATTATTCTGTTATCATGATTTCCTGTGCAATATCTTGCTCATACAGACAGCTCAAAAATAATGCACGTGCAAGATCGCAAAAAGCGGGTTATCAACTTCTTGCGGGTGCATTATATTTTAGCTGCACTGTAGCTTCCATAATGAACATACCTCCTTCACAGCCGTACAGTTCCATGCGCATAGCGATATGACCACGCCAGCTTCTAGGAAGAACTCTGATGAAGCGAATGTTTTCGATAGGAGGGACGAATTCATTGAGAACAACACTGCCCCTATCTCTGTTCCCAAGGAATACCTGAAAGCAGCAAAGGATCAAATAAACAAAGGTAAAATATTAGTCATATGCGAATAAAGTACAGGTTCAGTCATTCTACGTATTACACGAGATCCAACCTTGTCTATTCCATTCTTCTTGTAGGTAATAAACCGCTTTCCATCCATACTGTGCTGCACCATATAACTTGTCACCCACTGATCAGCTTCCTGCCTGCCTTGAGTAGCAATTCGTGTAACTGTTTTGTAATCTTCAAAGTCTACTTGAATCCACTGATTGACGTTGTTCAGTCTAGCTGCCCAGCCTCCACCTATATCTTTCCTTGCGTTCAAATGCAGTCTCGCGTTTGCTGCTTTGAGGGCCGCGTTGTATTCTGACGATGCCGAGAACTGGTGATCTTCTATGGACAGGCACTGACAACCGAGTGCAGTTACACATTCTGGTTTTGGAGGCGGCTCAAATCCTGGAAATGATATAGAAAATGCATTCAAGTTTGAAAGGACAGGAATAAGGAATGTCAAGGATTAGACGTCAGGGTGAGACTTCATCTACCTTCAGTACAACCGTAGAACTCTACTCTCATGGAGATGTGTCCTTGCCAGGTCTTTGGACGTAACCGGATGTAGCGAGTGATGATTGGATTGGCGAGCAAGTGACTAACCACCTTGTAGCGATCATTGTTGCCTGTAAAAACCTGAAAAACGAGAAGGAAATAGGTTAGGTTAATGTCTATCGTATGTCAATTTTGTGAGCTTTCTATATTAACAAACCTTCACATTTCCTCCAATAGAGTATGACGTAAACATGCTGCCGTCCAGACTGTATTCCAAAGTGTAACTCTTCACCCATTGGTTAGCATCCTGTCGTCCTTGTGTAGACACACGCGTTATCTTTGTCGCCTTATTTAATTGCACCTCAAGGAACTGGAAGGCGTCGTTGCTTCTAGAAGACCAGGACCCAGTCCTTCCTCCACCAGCCATGAAGTGTAGTCTTGCGTTAGCTGCTCTGTGAGCCGCGTTGTATTCGGACGAAGCTGACATCTGATTGTCGGCCAAGTTAATCGCAGCCTGACATTTTTTTATATTTGGTACTTGGAAGCCTGTGATAGAACAACTGATTTCAATAAAACAGAAACACGAGGTATATAAACCATATAGCGAAAGAGAACAAGGTTGTATCGAGAAATTGTATAGCTTACAAACCTTTTGTGCAACCGTAGAGCTCGATTCTCATTGAGATGTGTCCATACCAGGTACGTGGGGCGATGCGAACGAACTTCGTTATGATAGCAGGATTCAAGATGTGCCCAACAACAGTGTTCCTGTCCTTGTTACCCTTGAGTATCTTGGAATTGATGTATGGGTCAAAATGGCCGCCATCCATACTGAACTGTAGATTGTAACTAGTGACCCACTGATTGGCGTCCTGGCGACCTTGTGTGGCGACACGAGTAACCTTGGTGATCTGGGTCATGTCTACCTGTAACCACTGACCGAGATAGTTGAATCGAGCAGACCAAGCACCCATGAGACTGCCTTGGCGAGGAAGGTGAAGTCTAGCACGAGCAGGTGAATGAGTTGCACTCCACATGGAGGAAGCAGTGAGTCGAGAATCAGGGATCTTCTTAGTTTGCATTCCAAGGGCAGCAGCACATTCGATAGGTGGAGTAACGAATCCTAACGCAGAAGAAGGAAAATAATGATAAGATACAGGTTTAAGAAACTTTTAGGAAAGCATACAAATTAAGTTACCCGAAGTACATGCTGCTATACCTTTCCTACAGCCAAAGAATTCTACTCTGAGGGAGATGTGGCTATGCCAGGTCTTGGGGCGAATGCGGAGAAATCGAGCAAGGATTGCACTCTGAAGTTCGTGGAGAACTACGGTGAACCTATCGGCGTTACCGGAAAGAATCTGGTAATTGATAATAATGGTTGGTTTATGCGATTAGAATAGTGTAACACTGAACGAGTAGTGCTTATAACTATCAAACTCTATAATGAAACTCTATAATTAGTAATAATGAAATCAATGTGTGATAAGTAAAATCATGATTTACATGTACTTTGTTTCGATTTTCTCGACCGAAATGGTCGTACCGCAAAAATAACTGAGAAACGAGACGTTTGATAAGCCATTAGACAGAATTCGTGTCCGTGGTTTATCGAATTTACAAAATAGAGCAGGAGGCGAGAGTTTGTAAATCCGATAAAGCACGGCTACTCATTCTGTATCTAAAAGAACCCTTACTAGAAGAGTGCTATTACTGATAAGTAAACGTACAGCAATATATTTGCCCTGTTGGTAGTCTTCCCAGAAGATGCCATCTCGACTGAATTGAAGTGAATAACTCTTCACCCATTGGTTGGCTTCCTGTCGGCCCTGAGTGGCCACCCTTTTGATTTTCACCACCTGACCAAAGTCCACTTGAAGCCATTGCTGAGCGTTGTTTACTCTAGCTGACCAGGCACCAGTCCTCCCTCCGCCAGCATGGAAATGTAGTCTCGCGTTAGCTGCTCTGTGACCAGAATTCCACTCGGACGAAGCAGACATCTTGGCATCTTTGACCAAACCACTTCTAAGACCCATTGGGGATACACACTTAGGAACATTAGGTGGAGTGAACCCTGAGACGATAAACAAGTTGAAGACGAATGTATTTAAATAATACTTAATAATAATTTTATGATAGTGCACTGTTGAATTTTTAGCCGATCCTGAAATACAGTATGATCTCAGCCATGTAGTATATTATTTTCGTAGCTATATATTAATTCCGCAGGATTGCAACAGGTCAGAGAAATTTTACATTTCTTGTCAAAGTCAGGAAATTATATTTTTAGGTTGCCACGACGGCCCCTTATGCCTCAAAGTGTCTGCGAGGGGAGGCTATTCAGGTTGATAATGACTTGTTTTAGACGACGGAATATCGAACAGCCTTATTATGGTCAGTAAAAATTGTTTTCTGATGGGTGGCAACCATGCATGTTCCGAAATCGCTCACCTTTATAACAACCGTAGAACTCTACTCTCATAGAGATGTGTCCTTGCCAGGTCTTTGGACGTACCCGGATATAGAGAGTAATGATTGGATTGACGAGCACGTGACTCACCACAGTGTAGCGGTCCGTATTGCCAGTTAATACCTGGAAAATTAATAGTACAGTGTAAGATTACGTATAGACCCATTCGAAAAATGGTGTCACCAAGCTTTGGTTGTAATGAAATGTTGGTACTAAAATAAACACTGTCACTTCAGAGCATGCAAAAATGAGTACGTTTGTAAAATTTAAGGAGCATAGCACCAAGTGTTGCGAAGTTACCGAGGTTCAAAATTAGAGTTTTGTACGAGATTCAGGACGTCAGTACTGACTAGTCTCGTTTTCATGTTTCTTCAGAGTTTCAAACGGTTGATTGCTTCGTAAGGATATATTCTTCTGTTATCAAAGAGCTACATGTTGCTAACATGAACTCGCTCTTTCATATAGGCTAGTTAATTCTTCAGAAAATATTGAATATCAATATTATGCAAATTAGCGGCAGCCATTTTTCGAATGGGTCTATACTCGTCACTTTTCTAATCTCATTGTTGTCTCGGCGTTACCTTAACTTTCCCACCAACGCTGTAGGTAGTGAAAATCCCGCCGTCCACACTGTATTGCAGAGTGTAGCTCTTCACCCATTGGCTGGCGTCCTGTCGTCCTTGCGTAGAGAGACGTGTTATCTGAGTTGCTTTACCGAAATCAATCTCAAGGAATTGATAAACATCTTTAACACGAGCAGACCAAGCCCCAGTTCTCCCTCCACCAGCGTAGAAATGTAACCTGGCGTTAGCTGCTCGGTGGCCTGAGTTCCACTCGGAGGAGGCGGACATCTGATTGTCAGTCATGGTAAGTTTGCTTTGGCATTCTGGGATCTTTGGTATCTGGAATCCTACAAATAAATGCATTGAATGAGTGTTCCTGTTCGTATAATTCTCAAATACACAGGTTTTAACGGCGCGTATTTTGAATGGAAATGTTTAACGTAGGTTGCCATACCTTCTTTACATCCATATAATTCCACTCTCATGGAAATGTGTCCATACCACGTCTTGGGAAGAACCCGGATGTATCTAGCGATTATCACTGGCTCAAGTATATTCACGACAACATCGTGCCTGTTTTTGTTGCCCGTCAGAACTTTGTTAGCATAGGAATCGAAATATCCTCCATCCAGGCTGAACTGCAGACGGAAGGTGGTGACCCATTGGTTGGCGTCCTGTCTTCCTTGTGTCGCTATACGTGTAATTTTAGTCACTTTGCCGAGATCAACTTGAAGAAACTGACCAACATTATTCACCCGAGCGGCCCAGGAGCCGAGAAGCCGCCCTTGACGTCTAAGGTGTAGTCTGGCACGAGCGGGTAAGAGATTTGCATTGTAAGAAGTAGAAGCGGTGATACGAGAGTCAGGAATTCGTCCGTCGATCATGCCGAGTGCAGACGCACAGATTTCCTTGGGAACACAGAATCCTGTAGATAAAGTGAAAGCCATGGTTATTTGCAGCTCGAGCAATAAATACAGTTGCCTGAAGAAATGAGGGTGTATTCATGTTAAGAAAAGCAGTTTTACTCGAGAAGTATTGCTGATGTGCATGTGACATCATCGCCGCCATCTTGGTTCCCTGTACAAAGGATCCCTCGTTAGCTTCTCTTGTTAGTTCATCCAACAAGGCGACTATTTGAATATCTTGGGTTTCATTTCACACCATCAATATAAACGTGCCAAAACTCTGAATTTCTAATGGCACCTGAAACGAGGCGGCCTTCACCTCCTCCGAACCTGGAGTAGTATTGGCTATCCAAACAATAGCCTACCCTGAAACAATATCCAAACAATAGCCTACCCTGAAACAATACAAACTCTAACACTAAAACAATGAATTCTTTGTCAGTACAATCCAAATGGGGTGCAATAAAATGAAAGGTTTTGAGAGGTGAACGACTCATGCCAGAAACAACCAAGGGGCTGATCAAAACCAGGACCCGGCTAAATCGCAGATCGGAATTTAGCGTGTTGGTTTTTGTGGAGGGAGGGAAACCCTCGGAGCAAGGGCGAGATACCAACAAAGTCAACTCATGTGGCGCCGCGTCCGGGAATCGAACCACAGGTGAGTGGCGAAGCGCTTAATCACTTTGCCACCAGACTCTCAGTAGAAGAATAGACGCGAGCTGCTACGACTCCTTTCGGTACACCAGCTTTTGTTATTACTGTTCTAGCAGCGCGCGCAACATCGTAAAAATGGCCTATTAGCTGTTATTATAAAATGCCCGAGAGCTTGAGACGAGTACAATAACCTGATATTACGCAGTAGTTATTTATACAACTCTCCTTGTTAAAGACTATTGCGTAGTAGCCACGAAAATGTTTAGTTATAGCCTTACCAGAAGTGCATCCAAAGAACTCAGCTCTCATCGAGATGTGGCTCTGCCAGGTCTTTGGTTGAATGCGGACAAATCGTGCGATGATCGCTGGACTGATGTCATGAGATACCACAGTGAAGCGGTCTTTATTACCAGCAAACACCTGTTGACATTAATTCTACCATTTTAAATTGCGATCGTTGGTTATAACGCGAATTAAGCAACAGATTACCAAGGCTCCGTTTTATATATTTTGAAAGACTATAAATATTGGTACTATATAATCCACGTCTTTGTGTAAAAATAAATATTGCCGGGTACTCGCCAAAGTCTTCCTTTTTTTTTAAATGCTCTCAGGGTGCTTAGTTGTGAAATAAGTTGTAAGGAAAGTACCTATTATGGTAAGGAAATTTTAAACTAATCATGCGCAAGTATTCAAACAATGAAATGATAACATCATTTCACGGTGAGTTGTTTGCACATTCTATTGTTCAATTGCTTGCTGTTGTTGCACTGTAAGTATGATTTCCTTGGCCAACGGCAACAATGTTCAGAACCGAAGACTTAGCAACGTCTCATTCCAAAATGGCGTATAATTTGTCTCTGTGATGGCCTTCCTGACATTTCTTTTTGGAAAGGGTCTATTATTTGAATAATCGAAAAACCTTCTAGAAGCGTTTGAAGTAAAGAAGTTCTTACTTTCTTAGGGTACGTTTTCCAAACGGTTCCATCTTGACTGTAAGCCAAAGTGTAGCTCTTCACCCATTGGTTGGCATCCTGTCGGCCTTGAGTTGTTACGCGGGTTATTTTGGTCGTCTGGACAAAATCCACCTGAAGCCATTGTTGGGCGTTGTTGTACCTAGCAGACCAGGCCCCAGTCTTTCCTCCACCAGCTATAAAATTCAGTCTGCCGTTTGCTGCTCCGTGATTGGCATTCCATACAGAGGAGGCAGTCATCTGTGGGTCTGTGATAACATGTTTCTCAAGGCCAAGAGCGGTCAGGCAATCGGGCGCTACCGCAGGCTGAGAATCTAACGAGAGAAAAGTCTGGTAATTAGTTCTATTTTTAAAATACTCAGTCTAATTTGCGTCAACAGCAAATTTAGTTCAGCCGATAGTTAAAACAATTAAATCAAATTAAAGTTGCAAACAGTAACTTTCGCTCAGCAGTAAGAGAATCGAGTATTTCTGTTTATACACAAACTAGAGCGGATACCACAAATAAAACTAAATGGCAATAATTGCACGAACTACGCATAATATAACTGCGTTGACAAAACTATTAGATCAGTTTCAACAACAGTGGCCTCGAAAGGAAATTAAGCTAATGATTAAACTGAAATCTCCTCCACTGGAATTTGATAAGCCGCACTGACTGATCTATTCTTGTATGGAATATTCATACTTTGCCAAACAGAATTGTCAGCGAATTAACAAACCCTTACTTTGTTTGGTTTGGGTTTATAAGAAAGACCATCGATATTTTCCGATTGAACTACTAACACATTTTAATATATAGCTTCTCCGGAAAAACAAATCAAACTTACCTTGAATATGAAGCGCGTGTAGGAGTAAAACTAGTAACAGGAGACTTTCCGTCATAGTGGGTCGGCAGCTCTACGGAGAGGAGAAGAGAGTTAATATACTGTAAAGAGATTCACAATCGCGGTCATCGTGCTACACCAGAGCCGATCAGAAAATTTTCAAGGAACGAGTAATGTTGCACTAGTTCACGAAGAAACTAATTTCCGGCAGAGCATTTTCTGGTAGTTTGAAATGAAATTACTAGTATTTCAAAACATGTAAATCTCTCTAAGCTCACCAATATAAATCACTTATCGATATAATTTCAGAGGCCTCGTGGTTTTGTCAGCAACTAGTTTCTTGCCATTTCAGCAAATTCATCATGACTTTCTGCTAGAAAACTACAGAAATAAAGCTCACTACAAACAATGGTATACAATTTTTTGCAAATTAAGGTAACGTTTTCGAGATCTTACCTTAACGTAACCCTGCCGTGTAGCTGTCAATAAACTTTAGAGTATTCTACACGTGAGTTCCTGGCTTAATTATACTTGTACTGTTTACTCAAGGCTCGGCATTTTTGCCAACATAACGTTTCATACCAGTAGGATTACGTAACACATGATTGGAATGATGTTTTGAACACGTAGTAACTTGTTGTATTTAATTGCCCGTTACAAGAATGTTGCGTCTTCCATTCTTGTTTACCATGTAAACCAATCACCATTCACCACTCACCATTCACTTCCAATCACCATTCACTAACATTACGTAAGAGTTACCTTCGTTACGTCATTGTGTATTCACGTGGTCTTCATTAGCTAGCTTCTCTTTTCCACGTAGTTGTCATCTCATCACATTGTCCTACTTGTTTGGCAAGACGGCAAACACAAACCCGAAATATAGCTAGGTATATGGCTGATGGATAAGAATAGTGTTGAATCCTATGCATCACGTTTACTGTAAAACTAAGCTTCGTGCAGTTTTTTTCAGTGATCTGTTTGATGCTCAGTTAGCGTATCTATGCTAGCCTTCACATCGGTCGCAAAACGTGTTCCGAAAGAACAAGTAACATTTTGGGGCGCTTTCTCAGTGTAAGCATATATATATTATTTTATTTTGTCAAATTTTCATACAAACGTTCTAAAACCTAACCCCAAAATTTAAAAAAATCCTAACCGTTTAAAACGCGAAGTTTTCAAGTGTACTGAGAAAGTGCCCCTTTTGGGGAATCGAATTCTCCGATAGTATCCGGTAGTGTACCGTTTAAGGGAGGTAGGCGCGATATCTGCACATTATCGAATATCCGATATCATAGTATTGATAGTATCGGATATTAGATATTGATAATATCGGATATTATCGGATATTATCGGATATTATCAAGGGATATTATCGGATATTCTCTAATTAGATATCTATTAGATAAAGGTCTCTCTCCTCTGTGAAGGACGTCGATATTCGATAGTATCGGATATTCTCTAATTAGATATATATTAGATAAAGGTCTCTCTCCTCTGTGAAGGAGGTTGATATTCGATATTATCCGATATTATCGACTATTTTCTAATTAGACATCTAATAGATATCTATTAGACAAAGGTCTCCCTCTCCTCGGAAGGACGTCGATATTCGATAGTATCGGATATTATCGGATATTCTCTAATTAGATATCTATTAGATAAAGGTCTCTCTCCTCTGTGAAGGACGTCGATATTCGATATTATCGGATATTATCGACTATTTTCTAATTAGACATCTAGTAGATATCTATTAGATAAAGGTCTCTCTCCACTGTGAAGGAGGTTGATATTCGATATTAATGTTCAAATTTCGTGCATTGTACAAAATCCAAGCATATGATTGGCTAATGAGCGTGCATTATTGGTGACCACAGCACTCGACCCAGACCCTCTCTTACCTAGGGAAAGGGAGACCTAGTCCTTCGCTTAGTTACGTGTTTGGACGGCTTGGAAAACCTCATTGCATATTAAACAGTGAAAATGCAGACAATTACTAGAAAGGTAACGGCAGGATTGAACTCTGTTGCCTGTGTGACAGAAGATATATATTTTGAGGCGAACATTTGCATAATCGCTCGTTGGAAATGGCTGATTTTTGAGTGCTGGAAGTACAACTTTACAAGTCAACATGTGCCCGAGTGAACAAAGGTTTCTACAACACTCTAGTAGTCTTACTTAAGAAATGGATTGTATTTCCGAGACCAGAATTCAGTGGAAGGTTCGAAAACCCAGGATATTTGGTTTAGAAAATGTTTGCATCGGAGCCGAGCACATGGCCGGAGGCCGGTTTCGAGTCAGGATTTCAATTCACTGCCCCACTGGAATCTGCAGGTTAGTTATTTTCGAATGAAAGAAACTATTAAAGAAAGCAGACTATCTAGGAGTTAAGCCGACTAAATAATTGATATTTGAATACGTGGCTCCAAGAGAAACGTTTGAGTTAAATGTACAATCATATACTATTCGCCTCACATTATGTTTTCAGGCAAACATTTGCATAATCGTTCGTTAGAAATGGCTGATTTGCAAGCTCTGGAAGTACAACAACTAACAAGTCAACATGTGTCTGAGTAAACAAACGTTTCTACAACACTCTAGCAGTCCAAACTGAAGAAATTGATTTTATTTCCGGCGAGACCTTACTCTGTCAATAAGAGGAGACAATGAAGCGACAATTCAGTGGAAGGTTCGAAAACCTAGGATATTTTTATTTGGAAAATGTTTGCATCAGAGCCGAGCACATGGAGGCCGGTTTCAAGATTTCAATTCACTGGAATCTGCAGGTTAGTTATTTTCGAATGAAAGAAACTATTAAAGAAAGTAGACTATATAGGAGTTAAGCCGGCTAAATACTCGATATTTTAATACATGGCTCCAAGAGAAACGTTTTCGAGTTAAATGTACAAACATGTACTCGCAAGGCGTCAACTAAACTGACCGAACGCCAAAGTAAGTTATCTACTTCTGTTTTTATTCATTGTCTATTGAAATGACTTTTCTTTGTGGAGATATTTACCGTAAAATGATTTAATTCATGCGAAATATTGGACTTCTTTATGAAATTGTTATTAACAACTGATTTCAATTGAAATTCACGGCTGACAGTGCACTCAGTTTGAATATTAAAAGGGTTAGAGACTTTATGTTTGTGCTTTATCGGCAAAATACAGTCACTTGCTGACTGTACGATGAACTCAAAATTTCTTCATACTGCATTCGGCCTTCGGCCTCATGCAGTATTCATTATTTTTCGTTCATCGTACAGTCAGCGCGTGCCTGTATTTGTCGATAAAGAACTCACAAGCAGTCTCTAACCCTTACGTATCGGATATTATCGGATATTCTCTAATTAGATATCTATTAGATAAAGGTCTCTCTCCTCTGTGAAGGACGTCGATATTCGATATTATCGGATATTATCGACTATTTTCTAATTAGACATCTAGTAGATATCTATTAGATAAAGGTCTCTCTCCACTGTGAAGGAGGTTGATATTCGATAGTATCGGATATTATCGGATATTCTCTAATTAGATATCTATTAGATAAAGGTCTCTCTCCTCTGTGAAGGACGTCGATATTCGATAGTATCGGATATTCTCTAATTAGATATCTATTAGATAAAGGTCTCTCTCCTCTGTGAAGGACGTTGATATTCGATATTATCCGATATTATCGACTATTTTCTAATTAGACATCTAATAGATATCTATTAGATAAAGGTATCCCTCTCCTCTGAAGGACGTCGATATTCGATAGTATCGGATATTATCGGATATTCTCTAATTAGATATCTATTAGATAAAGGTCTCTCTCCTCTGTGAAGGACATTGATATTCGATATTATCCGATATTATCGACTATTTTCTAATTAGACATCTAATAGATATCTATTAGATAAAAGTCTCCCTCTCCTCGGAAGGACGTCGATATTCGATAGTATCGGATATTATCGGATATTCTCTAATTAGATATCTATTAGATAAAGGTCTCTCTCCTCTGTGAAGGAGGTTGATATTCGATATTATCCGATATTATCGACTATTTTCTAATTAGACATGTAATAGATATCTATTAGATAAAGGTCTCTCTCCTCTGTGAAGGAGGTTGTTATTCGATATTATCCGATATTATCGACTATTTTCTAATTAGACATCTATTAGATATCTACTAGATAAAGGTCTCTCTCCTCTGTGAAGGACGTTGATATTCGATAGTATCGGATATTATCGACTATTTTCTAATTAGACATCTAATAGATATCTACTAGATAAAGGTCTCTCTCCTCTGTGAAGGAGGTTGATATTCGATATTATCGACTATTTTCTAATTAGACATGTAATAGATATCTATTAGATAAAGGTATCTCCCCTCTGTAAAGGAGGTTGAAATTTAATTTAATTTAATTTAATTTAATTTAATTTAATTTAATTTAATTTAATTTAATTTAATTTAACTTAACTTAACTTAACTTAACTTAACTTAACTTAACTTAACTTAACTTAACTTAACTTAACTTAACTTAACTTAACTTAACTTAATTTAATTTAATTTAATTTAATTTAATTTAATTTAATTTAATTTAATTTAATTTAATTTAATTTAATTTAATTTAATTTAATTTAATTTAATTTAATTTAATTTAATTTAATTTAATTTAATTTAATTTAATTTAATTTAATTTAATTTAATTTAATTTAATTTAATTTAATTTAATTTAATTTAATTTAATTTAATTTAATTTAATTTTGGTGGGGGATTAATTTTATTTAATTTTGGTGGGGGGATTAATTTTATTTAATTTTGGTGGGGGGATTTATTTTATTTAATTTTGGTGGGGGGATTTATTTTATTTAATTTTGGTGGGGGGCTTTATTTTATTTTATTTTGGTGGGGGGATTTATTTTATTTAATTTTGGTGGGGGGATTTATTTTATTTAATTTTGGTGGGGGGATTTATTTAATTTAATTTTGGTGGGGGGATTTAATTTAATTTAATTTTGTTGGGGGGATTTAATTTAATTTAATTTGATGGGGGATTTAATTTAATTTAATTTTGATGGGGGATTTAATTTAATTTAATTTTGTTGGGGGGATTTAATTTAATTTAATTTTGTTGGGGGGATTTAATTTAATTTAATTTTGTTGGGGGGATTTAATTTAATTTAATTTTGTTGGGGGGATTTAATTTAATTTAATTTTGTTGGGGGGATTTAATTTAATTTAATTTTGTTGGGGGGATTTAAAATAAAACAATTCCACCCACCCCTCCCCTACAAAATGTTTTTTTGACTCCTCACCCCTCCCCTCTACTTTCTCCACCATCCACCTCAACATTTTATCTAGAAGAAAACTTCTACGAAATAGGTAAACAGTATCTTAAAGTAACAAGTGCCGAGGATCTTGAAGTAACTCCTCGTAGTATCCGTTAGACTGCTTTCTAATTGGAATAAAACACTGACTAGAAGAAAATGGAAGTGTGCAAATAACAAACTTCTAACTCCAGACAACAAAGAAGTGGCTTAAAAAATACTCTGAATTTCTAACGAATAATAAAATATAGCAAAAACCGTATACGACAATTCTGTCGGTGGTACGTTGGATCTTGCGGAGAGATCTGATCAGCCAAAAATACTAATAAGTAAACAAGTCCAAGGACTACAGAAAAGCTGATCGAACAACGTATATATTGATAATTCTACGATATTTCGGCTGGCCAAACCAGCCTTCTTCAGGTAGATCTTACAAATGAATATTTCACAATGGCAAGTATAAATATAAAGGTGATTACACAATCTAAGAGGAAAAAGGAAATGACGTAAGTAAAATACGGGTCTACAAGATAACATATTAAGTTTCATCACGTTTGTTCATGCCGAGAGGTTCGAGAGTTTTAGCTATGTCGATAAGATATGACTCTCTGGCTTTACGAATAGAGTCTCGCGAAGAATAAATTATTTCTAAGGGGATAAGTTGCATGTCAGTATTAGAATGGTTAGGGCAAGAAAGGAAATGTTCAGAAACTGTGGTAGGTTTAGATTTAATATTAAATTTGTCAACTGCTCGTCTGTGTTCATTAAATCGGTCTTTGAGCCGTCGTTTAGTTTCATCGATGTATTGTAAGCGGCAGCGATTGCATTGTACCATGTATATAACGTTACTGGTGTTACAAGTGATGTGTGACTTAATGAAACGGGTTTCCCCGGTGGAAGAAAAAGTGTAGCTAACGAGGCCATGATTAATGTAAGGACAAGTGGCACAGTTTTTTCCGCAGCGGAAAGAGCCAGATGGAAGAGCAGGTTTGTTAATCACATTACGTAGTTGTGATTTGACAAGTAGGTCACGAAGGTTAGGGCAACGGCGGTGAGCGACGAGAGGCAGGTTAACGAAAACGTCTTTACAACGATTAGAAGAAAACAGTATGTGAGAATGTTTACGAATCAGTGATGAAATGTTAGGTAGTGCAGGATTATATGTGATGACGAAAGGAATTCGGTTAGAATCTTGTGCATGTTTAGCCTGTAAAGCATCGTTACGAGAAATATTAGCAGCACGTTGTATTTGTAGATCGAGTAAAGAACGCTTATAACCTCGCTTTAAGAGGTGAGACTTTAATTCATTAGTGCGAAGTTTGAAGGTTTCGTCAGTAGAACAAATGAAACAACCATAAGGGCTGATCGATCCAAGTCAGGAACCAGCTAATTCACAGAACGAATTGGAATTTAGCATGTTGGTTTTTGTGGAGGGAGGTAAACCGGAGAAAAACCCCACAGAGCAAGGAAGAGATAATATAGCACCCTACTATTCTCTTGTTCCTTCATCAAAGAATCGCCTACAGTGGATGTGAAAAGACGCAAATATGGACTGATAAATATTCGAGAACTACACAGAAATAACTCAAAAAGTTATCAACATTTCTATTTCACTTTGCCGTTTCCATGCCGAACATTAGGGCCACTAACAAGCAGATTTATGAAAGCCAGTTAACACTCCACTCCAAGCAAACTCATTCCTAACACAATCTATATAAGCCCTAACCCAACATAAAAAAACTAACCTCAATATAAACCCAAGTGCTCAATAATTTAGGATTTTTAGAGTTATAGTAAAATTAGGCTTTTTAGGGTAGATCACTGAATGCAGAAAAATAATGCTTCTTCAATGGTCCTGTGAACTAATCCAAACCCTACCCCTATATTTCAAAACACCCTAACCGTCAACAACGGGTGCCTACTAATTTATGATTTTTAGAGTTATAGTAAGTAAATTATGCCTGCTTTTAGGGCTAGCTAGATCACTGAACAACACAGAAAACTAATACTTCTTCAATTGTCCTGTGAACTAATCCAAACCCTGCCCCTACATTTAAAACACCCTAACCGTTAACAACAGGTGCTCGGGACGACTGCAGAATACCCCACCACAGCAAGCTTGGGTGGAATACCTGACAGTCAATGTAGAGAGCTGAATGTCGAGTCAACGTAATTTGCAACGTGTCATCGTTTCAACGAGTAGACTGCGGTTGATTGTAGAACGAAGGTAGTAATATATATAGTACACTTTATTCATGTCAACGCGTCATCGCGTCATCGTGTCAACAAGTAGACTGCGGTTGATAATAATAATAATAATAATACATACATACGTTTTAGGAGCATTATACAGCACTCAACGCTCTTACAATATCATGCAGTGATGGTAATAAACTAAAAATAATAAAAACTATCTACTTACACGTGTTCTAGGAATATCGAGCAAGCTATTTAAAAAGAAAAGTATTTAACTTAGATTTAAATACATTAACAGTATCGGCACTCCTGATGTTAGACGGAAGAGAGTTCCAAAGTCTTGGAGCGCAGATCGAGAACGCTCTATCACCATAAGACACAGTATTTGACTTTGGTATGGACAACAAGTTATAACTACATGATCTTAAAGTAAGGGCTGGCTTATATCTCTGTAGCAGATCAGAAATATAATCCGGGGCCAGACTATGGAGAGCTTGATACGTAATTAATAGAACCTTATAACTAATTCTAGATCTAATTGGAAGCCAGTAGAGTTGACGGAGTACAGGGGTGATATGTTCTGATTTCTTTGTTTTAGCGACTAGCCGAGCGGCAGTGTTCTGTAAGCGCTGTAGCTTAGCTATTTCAGAGTCAGGTAGCCCAAACAGAATACTGTTGCAACAGTCCAGACGGTAAGTAATACAAGCGTGCACCAACTTCTAACAGTCTCCTTGACACATATACTTACAAATTCTTCCAATGTTACGGATAGCAAAAGAAGCTGACTTGCAAATGTTGTTTATGTGAGTAGTCAGTATAAGGTGACTGTCCAAAGCAATGCCAAGATCGTGGGCGACAGGAACCGGAGCAATGATAGTACCATCAATGGATATACCTGGCATCGGCTCACACTGTATGAACCGAGATGAGAGATGGACGATCTCTGTTTTACGTGGATTACACGCGAGTTTGTTGGCGGTGCACCAGATTAAGATATCTTTAACACATAGCTCCAATTTGGCTAATGTAGCAGATCGATCACATGTAGAGTTAACAGTTACATAGAGTTGGGTGTCATCTGCATACATCATGCAATCGAGGTTATGGGCCTTCATCAAATCCTTCAACGGTGCGAAACACAGGGAGAACAAAAGCGGCCACAGCTAGTACAGAACATCTAGTACGCCATACTGTATTGTCTTGCTGGTGGAGACGGTATTCCAGACAATGACTGATTGTACTCTGTTAGTGAGGTATGACCGGAACCATGCTATCACTGTGCCTCTGATCCCATAACGATGCTGAAGTCTCTCCAGAAGGAGAGCATGGTCAATCGTGTCGAATGCGGAGTATAAGTCAAGCAAAACTAAGACCACCTCACGCCGAGAATCGATGGCACGGAGAATGACGTTCATCATGCATAGCATTGATGTCTCCGTACTGTGAAATGACTGTGAAATAGTCTATATGCTGACTGGAATTTAGTAAGCAGACCATTCCCCAAGAGGTAGTTCATCGTCTGTGTAGAGGCAACCCGTTCTAGTAACTTAGATAGAAAGGTTATATTTGTGATCGGACGGTAACTTGAAAATTCCTCCTGGTCAAGGTTGAACTTTTTCAGGGATGGGTGTATGATGCCAGTTTTTAGAGACGAAGCTAAGGGAACACGCCCTCAGACAATGATGCATTGATGATTTTAGTAACTTGAGGAACCGAGAAAATCAAGATGTTGCTTCATAATGTGTGCAGGAACAGGGTCAAGCAAGCATGACTTTGCAGGAGACTTTTCAAGCATCTTGATTGTAGAACGAAGGTAGTAATATATAGAGTACACTTTATTCATGTCAACGAGTCATCGCGCCAACGAGTAGACTGCGGTTGATTGTATTACAAAGATATTCAGCGAGACAGAGTATTCTATTCGTTGACGCGTTGACCCTCACACCAACTCGATTCATGTACATGTTCCACCGTGACAACGCGTGAACACGTACGTTGACTGTCGACCTGTAAGGTAGATTACGTGGTAGGGTATTCTGCAGTCTTGTCTTAAAATAATGCTTATTCAATGGTCCTGTGAACTACATTCGTAATCCAAACCCACAATTTAAATAAACCTAACCTTAGTGAGTTCCCTTTTCACTATCTTGAAATAAAAACTAGTTGAAGTTTATGAACCAGTTTAAAATGTTTGAAATAATGCTTCTTCAATGGTCCTGTGAACTACATTTGTAATCCAAACCCACAATTTAAATAAACCTAACCTTAGTAAGTTCCCTTTTCACTATCTTGGAAAAATAACTAGTTGAAATTTATGAACCAGTTTAATCTTTAAAAAAAAATTAAACCAGTTTTAAAGTTTTCCAAAAACATTAACTGGTTTAAACATATTTAAACCAATGTATATATTTGAACTACAACATATCTATTAGATAAAGGTCTCTCTTCTCTGTGAAGGAGGTTGATATTCGATATTATCGACTGTTTTCTAATTAGACATCTTTTAGATAAAGGTATCTCTTTCTAAGATATTTTATGAAAAATATGAGATACTACAGGATATTAATATGATATTAGATCTAAAATATAAATATCTGATAGTATCTTACATATCGATATTCTTCACTTCCACTATAAATATCGGATATTTCTTTATAAAATATTTCATGAAAAATATCAGATACTAGATGATATTAAGGTGACATTAGACGAATGATAAATATCTGATAAATATCCGATATTCGATATTCTGCAGATATCGCACCTACATGGCCCATTGACATATTCCGTTGCTATGCAACACCGTTGCTATGCTCGCAGGAGCAGATGCGATTTTTACTTCCGGTTTATGCTAGCCTGAGAAAACAGCCGACTCGGGCGATATTTTCTCAGGCTAGTTTTATGCGTGTCCACCGGCCACCCGATAGTTTTACTACTTACACATGTTTGTAAGTTTTATTCGTGGTTTACCTGAAAGGTTTTCACGAATGAATGAAGTAAAGTGTTCAAAAGTCGGAGCAAGCCGAAGCGAGTGCTTTTGAAAAGCTTGGTTTATCGTGTGAAAGAAAATAATACTTGACAAGAAACTCAATCCGATAATTTTGTAGGAAGCGTTCATGACTCGAAAGGCGCCTAACTGCATGTACTTGAACCTAAAGAAAGGGAAATAATTAATAATTTGTACCGAGCAAAGACGTAACGGCAAGCGTACAGCGCCGCCAACACAGTGATCAGTGAAATCAGTCAGGAAATCGCCGATGAATGGGAAAGCAAACTTGTATTGGGTTCACTCAGATGTAGCCGAGCTCTTCCCGCTGTTGATAGATTGAAAGAACATCTTGTAAATATAGAATACCCGGCCACTGCTAAACTATGCTAAATTCTCCATTATAGTGCAGGTGAATGTAGGGTCGTTCTATGAATGATTTGGAGTCGAAAATGGCTAGGTTTTGTTTAAATTTCAGGGTTAGGTTTTTAGAAGGTTTGTATGAAAATTTGAGAAAATAAATTATTAATGACCCAAATGGCCGGGTATTCTATAATTGTTCCAACGGCCACTCATAAAGTCAAGTGATTTCCGACCGGCAGGTTTGCAACTCAAATCTTCCACACTTTTGTCTCCAGATAATGCTTTCGGGTTCCTGGTCAATCCTGGTGATTGAACCTCAGTGTAACTAATTAAAGTACAGGTCAGTTTTCATCCTTAAAAAAATATTTTTGATGTCGGAAAACAAACTGTTGTGAACGCAACGAGTTCAAGTGAAAGTTGTGGAATCTCGGTCTAATTTTAGCTTGATTTCTATGGGCTCTTCGGTTTGCCGCGAAATGGGTTCCTGGCACGTGCTTCACGCAGTCCGAAGCTCATTGCAGACAATCAAGCCTGGAGTATTCAGCCAAGCCACAAAACTGGCCATTGTCAGAGGAAATAGGAGAAAATACACATACTGTTCGACCAATTATTGTAGACTTTACTGCAACAACAGTTCTGCGACTAGCTATTTCATTACCACAAAACAGGCACTTTTGCGCATGCGTTAATTTCTTCACTTCCGGTTTCTAAAAATCTTAAACATTTTGCGCGCTTTCACTAAACACCAAACTTTTTCCCGTTAAAATGTTGTTGACCACGTTCTCCACAAATTCGATTTATGGCTTTTCATTCGCCAAAAAAGCTTAAAATTGGACTGAAAAGTGTTGTAAAATCTTCATTCTTTGTCGTAATGGCAAACGCATGCTCGGTTTTATGCGCCTTAATTCGTAGTTTCGGGAAATATTCATAAATTACTGGTAGATCAAACATCCTTGGAGTTTAGAAATTTTCTGATTTTGAAGACGTCATCATGACGTCACTTGATGACGTCATCAGACTACAAGACTTTACCCTGGGAGTCACCTTGACAATAATTATTGCCCACTCTTTAATCTTCTGGGTTTTACGAGGCTGCAAACTTTTCCTAGCAACGGCCGATTTAAATATGTCAATGGGCCCTTAACCAACTTCATATATAAAATATGTTTCTCTTAAAATGCGCTCTTTTTTTTCGGTGTTATTACGCGACAATAATCACGCAACATATTTTTATTATTTTTATCATTGAAGTCATATCCTACATTTCATCTAGTATGAATATCATGTTAATTAATTGTAGACAGTCTTCAAGTGCTAGTGTCTAAAAATGAGCAACCTTTGGAACTAGAAGAAAACTTGCTGAAAATGCTTAGGTTGTACTTAATTCACACATTTGGTTGCGCAGTTGATTTTAGGCGTTGCAATGAGCTTTCGTGAGTAAGTAAACGACTTCGTGACACCATTAGTCTTCAGTCACGTTTATGAATTAGTTGCATATTCTTTGTTACGCTTTTTATGTCTATATGAAACAAAATATGAAAAAGTTGGGAATCTCTTGATCAGGAACAGGCAGTATCACACCAGCGTGCGTACCTACATTAAATTGGCATCGTTGACAACTTTATCAAAACATCAAAACTATGCAACCTTAATTGGTACAAAATTATGAAAAGAAAAGGAGATAGCTCCTCAAACGTTACCTAATCTAAGGACTCCCGCGGGCATACTGTCTGGTCCGAGAACATAAAAGAAAGCCAAACAGTTCTGTAAATTATAGTTAGTATATCGTTAGTCTGTAGTTAGTCAGTAGTTAGTCCGTAGTAGCAGTGTAATGTCATATGCAAGAAGAATGTAAAAAGAAGCCAGAAGTGAAGATCCCGGGTCGTCATCCTCTCGTAACAGTGTTAAACGTGGAAAATTGCATAGTAGGTCCATAACCGTGTTATCGATGTGGGATAAATGAGTTTCTCAGATTACACGGCTACTGCGCCGACGCGTGTGGCTTCGGTACGCTATTTTCCTTTTAACTTCTTCCTAACCTTATTATTACTGTATGAAGGAATTTTAATTGACCTAAAAATTACATGAATCTTTTCATAATTGGCTGCAATTATTGCTTTTTAAAAAGCACAATATTATACATTCAAACGGCTAGCTATCAAACGACAAAGAACTTTCGGCAAAGCCCGAAACGCGATACATTGAAATCTATATATCTCTGAAAACTTAGACAACACATTGTCGGGTTAACATGAGGTCAGGTATGTTTGAGGCGATAAGGAGGGTATCAAAACTATAAAATTAATTTAGGATTTTAGATTTTAAATTTGACTCGTTTTACAGACAATATATGGAAAACTGAAAACACGATTGCACGCTTCCCAGCACAGCTACATCCCTCAAATTTCGATATGTTAATCTTTTACCTGGTATCTTAAGTTGTATGTGAAGAATATTTCAGAAATTCGATTTTACGGATTTTATTTGGCATCGGATTCCCATCGATTCCCATACAAACACTGTATTTCCCGCCATGTCGGAATGTCGGAATTTACCGCGAACTGGTCTATTCCGGCTTACACAAACAAAATCATAGCAAAAATTTGTGAGTTTGCCTTTTCTCACGTACGTCTAATCAAGAATTGAACCAATACAAATTACACAGCAGATAAAACTGACCTTCTTTCAACATTTGATAGGCTTTATCCCACTCTTCGCTGGGCTTTCAGCTCGCGAAAAAATTATGATTCAAATTGCACAATGATCAGTGGTTCACAAAATAAGGTTTTCTTCACACGAGTGGCCACAAGTGAAACTGGCTACATTTATGGCTGAATGAATTCTTATTCAATTCACGGTCTCCTGGATGCTATTTTTTTTTAAATAGTACTTGATTACTGTTATTCAATTTTACTTAGTTTTCACACTATAAATTGCACTCTATGCTGAAGAAGTTAGCATAACTGAGATCTATATCAACCTTTTTACCCTTTCCAATAAGGCAATAGCTATTACGTCACCACAGGAAGTCCACAGTGATGTTTCACCTCTTGAAACAGCATTACTACAATCCAGCCTCACTACAAACAATCTAATACAAATAATATGTGCGACAATATCATCTGAAGCCCCTTTCGGACGCACTCCCTTAATGTTCCATTTCTTCTAGTATTATATATATTCGGGAATAATAAAGTCAACCTTCAGCATTTGTGGTACAATTTAAAAAATAGTGAAGCAAGTTTCGACGTCAGGAAAGACGTCGTCAAATGATTTTGGCGCCATTTCTTCGTCGCTTCATTTTCCCGCCATTTCTATGTTCGCGCGCGCGTTCTCTCGTGCGCGAACAGTAACAGGGAGAAAGAAAAAACCGAGAATGACTGAGTTATTTTTAAACTGCATGGAAGAATGTAAGATTCATCGAATGGAAAAAGAATCAAAGATTGCCTTCTATCCCGCTTTGGTAAGAACTGGTAAGTAGTTTAATTGCGTTCCAAAATTTGACGTTTGACTAAGAACTTCGTTGCCAAGTTAAATAAAACGTGTCACTCATACTCACAGTCAAGATCTAGATAAAGTCAGCGTGAACATTTAGTTTTACGTTAAGACATAGTTGACTAGTTTATTTTTACTTATACATTCCAAATATTCTTGTAAGGGAATTTCTAGTTCTCGAAAATCTTTAAGCGAAAACTTGGCTGAGGAACTGTAGCCTTTCTTACATTACGATCAAACGTACGGCGAAGTAAGCATTATTTGTACACCATTTTTAGATGTGTCCTTTGTAATTAGTGGTTTAATTAGTAATTCTAGTATTGCCTTATTATTATATTTATTATTATTTTTAATTATAATCTCATTAGTATCATTGTGTATATATATTATCTATCTTTTCTACATTTGTATTGGACATTTTAATTAACTTTTTAATCTATAGATATATTTATTTTTGGGGGGCCACAAGTTTATCAATATTTATACTGTTGAGTGCTATCCTCTATAAATAAAGTCTTATTATTATTATTAACACAACCTATTATCGGACAGAACGAATTTTCAGGCACGCAAGTAAATAAATAAATATCTCCCTAGAGGAGGCACACAAACATATTTTCACGCCTGTCCGAGACTTTATATCGACACTTTATATCGATGCTAACCTACCCTGGGTACCAGAGATTCTACTGTCTCCATTCGCGAAAGTTAGGCGCCGAGGAGCGAAGCGACGAGAGTAGAGGAGCGAACTGGCGACGAGAACTTCTGGTGGCACGGCTTGCCAATATCACTTCCATGTTCGAACTTGTATCACATTTCTCGAATAACTGGTTTTGCAGTCATGACGTCTGTTAGCTGTCAAATACATGTTTACACTTTTCCGCACCACTGATTTGCGCTACACGTGCCGACTACTTGTGTGTTCGAAATTCAGATAATGCAAAAGACTCCACTGAAACCTGGACTGAAACCTGCTTTATAGCGAACATGCCTTGATTCCTCAACTCTCCAGCTCTCTAATGTGTTATTCCACAAGTTAATTTATTAAGGACACGCAACTATAACAGTGGCTTTCTGAGGACAATGCAGACCTTTCAAGTTCAAGAACGAATCGAACGCAACGCGGGAATCATTTCAAACACCAAATACTTTCCCCAACCAGTAAGCAGCACGGCAAAAACATCTTCTGCATGAATTTCAAAATTGACTCTTCTTGTTGAGGTTTGAGACTTTCGATCTCTGGGAAAAGGGACTTGAATGTTACAGAAACTGCTTCAGAGAAATACTTTTGCATGGAGTCTTCTGTCGTCATCTTGATTGAATGTGGCAAAACCGGTTTTTCGTTCGCTAAGTTATCTAGCCAATCATATCGACGGATATCATTCCTAATTACAACTAACCAATAATAAGCCTGGTACAAATTCTGTACCAAATTTGAACATGGAAGTGAGATTGGCAAGCCGTGCCACCAGAGGTTATCGTCGCTTCGCTCCTCTGCGGCTAACTTTCGCGAATGGAGGCAGTAGAACCTCTGGTACCCAGGGTAATACTAACCCTATCATCTTATTTCTCGACTCTCAAAATTTAGTGAAATAAAATATTTTATGTTTACCTGTTGCAGAAATGGGCTCCTTCCTCGTGCTGTACTTCATTGCAGCGACCACGCGATTCCCCCCAAAAAAATCAAAGCCGAAAGCAGCACAACTCTACCAGAGCACTTTTATCGGCCAACCTTTATCTCGTGAATATGCTTTATCGCATCCTGTGGCGATTTCCCTACCGAGAGAGTAAATTCTCAACGTATAAACTCCGCAAACCCGGCTATCGGACACCCTGGCTCGTGTGGATGAAATAGTACATGACAAACGAGCGCAGCCGCGGCGGGAATTCCTTTCTGCCCAGACAAATTTATAGTGAAAAAAGCAATGAAACGGTTTACTATAGGATTGTGAAAACTCTAGGCGCACTTTATAGCACAGTAAAGAGGTTATAAAAGAACTAACTGCAACGAGCCAACAACAACGCTTATTGCCGCCACTGTTGCCCAAAATGAAGTACGTTTTACAAGCCTAAATAGTCGCTGAATAACTCTAGCTCAATCTATAAAATGGTTTCCCCCAGTGGTTACAAAGCGCGCGCACATCGAATGTCCGATAATATGTATTGCTTGTCCGATAGTAGGTTAATGTGTCCGATAATACGTCAGTCAACAACGGATAGCTTAAGTCAATTTTCAGGGAGAATATTGACATTCGAAAGGAATCATGTTATTCATACGAAGTTACAAATATTAAAGATCACGAAGGATGAAAAAAATTGCCAATAGCGATCAAAGAAAACTGTCCGATAATAGGTTGTGACACCTTATTTTATAAGGAAACGTTCACATATCATTTTTTGCACGCTTAACGTCATTGTGACGTTAGGATCAATACCCATCCATTTCTCTTTACATCATGGCCGGTAGAATTATAGCCTGCGTTGCGGCTCTGGTGGAGCGGAGATTAGGGGATTGGGCGGGAAGAAAAAGAGGGGGGAGGGGGTGGGGAGGAGAGGAAGAGAGAGCCTGCGGACAAGCCATGGTTATTTTGGTATCCACCCACTAATTAAAATGCATATAATTAGTAAGTCATTCGACGGATTCATCCAATTATCATGCGGCAGAAGTGAAAACCATGTTTAATATCTGTCAAACTCACGCGTGGAATCTCAAGGTATCTCAACTCGAGCGTAAAATTCAAAACAAAAAATATACGAACTTGGAGAATGTCAGCTGAAACTCCGAAAAAAACATGTGAACTCCAGGGCCTAAACCCAAACCTGTAAATGTCAACGACTTTTGCAGGATATACATGTAATGTATGCTTTAAGATAGCGTTTGGGAATTGAAATATTTCCACGGCGAGAATCTGTTCAAGCCTTCAGAAAGAAAAGAGCCGAGGTTTATATCTGCTCTATCAGAGCGAGTCTGTCGTTTCTGAGGACACCTTCGTTCGAGAAAGTTTGCAGGATAAAGGTAACTAAGATAAAGAGAACTAGTTGCCGCTGAATATAAGAGTCGCTATCAAATCAGAAAAGAACACTGCCGACCACAATAACACCGGAACGAAGTCTGCCAAAAGAAGCGCTAAAAACCATCCACGCAGCGTTACGAAATCATCAACGCAGCTCGTATTTTCGGAAGCACGAGCCTGTTCCTCGAACACACTGGTCCATGTTTCAACCGTGTGCGAATTTAATACAAGCAAGACGATTGTGGAGTTCCGATGTAGGGTTCTTCAGCTCATCGCGAAATTCGCTCTCATTACTTCTTCTGCAGAACTAAACAGCAATTTGAAGTTGTACTTCTGTAGTTCCTAGGGTTTTAGGTTTGAAAGTTCGGCAGCAAGATAACCTAAGGAACTTAACTGGTTCAATTGATCTTTCACAATACTATGCAAAGGAGCAATAACCAAAACGACAACCCGGCCATCATTTTCGACGTCTTTAACACTAGTGAATGCTTGGAATAGAGCGGTTTTCAGTTTTGTGTAGTAACTGAACCAAACGCAAATTACCCACAGCCAGCCAATCATAGGAGCGAGAAATCACAAGTAACTCATAAATGGCTTCCATGTGAGCCAATGACAAACCAAAGCAAAACCAACAGCAATTTGCGTTTGGTTTGACTTTGGATTCTGATTGGTTGGTTTACTTTCTCAGCCAATAGGAGAGCTTAGTAAGCGCAAAACCAAAACACTTCCGACACTCAATTGAAATCCGCTCTATCCTACTTTTTCCAAACCCAGTTGGGATTACAGCTAGAACATCTCTTCCAGACAAAAGATCTCTAATAGCCTTGCTCCTGTTCTTTCTTTAAATTCATCGCTGAGGGAATTCTTGTTATGTTTGTCACCATATTAATTGGTCAGTTTCTGCTCTTATTGCATGCCATGCATGAATAAGATTTAATGATTTCTGTCAATCACGCATTTTAGCCAATAGCAATACACGGCCTTCTGAGGCCGAGAGTTATCAAAATAACCATGGCTTGCCGGCAGGCTCTCTCTTCTTCTCCTCCCCACCCCCTCCCCCCTCTCTTTTTTCTCTCGCCCCAATCACCCTAATCTCCGCTCGCTGCGCTCCGATGCTCCAGAGCCGCAAGCAAGAATTTCGTTTTTAACTCGTCAGTGGATGCGCGCAAACGCAGGAAGAGTTATAGGGATGGTTGGGGAAATCGTACATTCTTTGTCACTCACTCACTCACTAAGATGTTAGCAGAATGGAATACTTGAATGTCAATTGATAAGATAATTGTAATCGATATTTCATTTGATTAATAATTGAAGATCGATGTCGAACATTAATTCCTGTTGGAATTGACGTTGGTCAAGGCCTCATCGTAGGGTCTCCTAGCCTCTTGCTATTAACTATAAAGTGATCGTTAGGCTACTTATATATTTGTTGTGCCATGTGGGAGATTTGTGTGCTCGAACCATAAACCAGAACGCATGCGCATTTGGTTCCAGCCGATAGTGACGTAAACCCTTGTACGTTTTCATGTCAAACTCGCCCAATATTAATTACAGGTGGCTTAAACTTTGACATACATGGTATAGGGTCCCCATCAATCGCTTAGTGGCGATTTCGTAACGATGACGTCACCGATGACGTAATTTTAAGTACATTCCCGTATCTTCCTCAATGTTAATGCCAGGCAGCTCAAACTTTGACAGACATGGTACTGGGTTCTCCCTGAATCACGTAGTGGTGATGTCGTCACTATGAGGTAATTTAGGGGTGATGTCGTAACAATGACGTCATCGATCACGTGATTTGATAGTCTACACAGGCTATCACAAGAGCAAAAATAACTTAAACTGTGAGAATATCCACATGTTTACTTTTGAGAACACGCTAAAATACACTTTACATCCACGAGTTCGCCATTGCAGCGCTGTATTTCATCATTGATGCCTGGGTATTGATAGCCTGGGAAACCAGCCGACTCTTATCGCTCCCCACTCGCGAAAGAGACGTCTGGGGAGCGAGGCAGAAAATTCCATACTGATGACGTAGCAGCCGTTTCACGATGCAGAAATTAGTTGCAATTCTCTTGAAACCGAATGCGAACAACAGAGTTCTTTTCAAGGAATATAACTACCGAGGCTGCTCGTTTGCTTGGCACCGTCACGAACAACCATGAAATTCAAGCCTATATATTTAGCGTGTGTTGGTAGCTCGTTTGCTTCGTTCTTTCAGCGGCTCGGCCCGGTCAAGAGAATTTGTCCTACGACTGTCAAAACATAATAGTTGTTTATAATTTCAAAACCTACACACAGTACAGCAGGCCACTTTCCAAGCCAGCTCTTTTGCCAGGTCAGTAGCCGAAGAGGTTAGCTACAGAATGCACTAAGAATGCAGCGGTTATTTTCAGGTATACTACCGAGGCTGCCCGTTTGCTTGGGTGAACGGCCATCACGTTCGTGATTCATAGCGCACTTACATGTAATTATGTTTATTGATAGCCCAGATTCACAGTCTGAACGATTTATCCGGCAACAACAACTCATCCAGTGTTCTGTGATAGCTCAGTGTGTGTAGGTTTACTGATATGAAATTATAAACAACTATGATAGTACCTTTTTGATCACTTACTTGTAAATGTTTTGACACTACGACATTTCGCTTTACTAGCCGCTGAAAGAACTCAGTATGCAAAGGAGCCAACAACAGCACCGGCACACGCTAAATAGGCTTGAATTTCATGGTTGTTCGTGACGGTGATCCACTGCCAAGCAAACGAGCAGCCTCGGTAGTTATATTCCTTGAAAAGAACTCTGTTGTCGCATTCGGCTTCTGAGAATTGCAACTAATTTATGCATCGTGAAATGGCTATCTGCTACGTCATCAGTATGGAATTTTCTGCCTCGCTCCCCAGACGTCTCTTTCGCGAGTGGGGAGCGATAAGAGTCGGCTGGTTTCCCAGGCTAAGGTATTGATGAACTCCATTTAACTTATATATGTATTTTCCTGTGAATCAATATGAATTCTTTAATTCGGCTGAATAATAAAATCCGTATCTCCAAGCGGCCATGTAATGTTCTGTTTAATATATATTTTTCGATGAAATACCAGTTTCAATCTCTTACTAAAAAGGTTAGAAAAAAGTCATATTTTCAAAAGTGATATCTTCACGTGAGAAGATATTCACATGTGAAGATATCACTTTTTAGAAATAAATATACACTGGTATTTCATCGCAAATTATATATTAAAGTACATTAGTACATACCACACCAGTGAATAATATCGCTTTTCGCGCACTCTGATTGGCTACTCAAACAGTGAATATGATTTTATATTCACCTCCGAGTGAAGCAGGGATACCTCGCGCGAGTTTTTGTCCATTTGACAGAAAATAAAATTTATCTATTTGGTGCTGGCTATTCACCTGCAGTGTGGTATATCGGCTAAAACAATTATTCACATCGGTGTCGGTGATTAGTGATGGGTATTTCAGTACCTCGCCGTGGCGGCTCGGTAAATATTCACCACTATTTACCTCCACTTCGGTGAATAATTGTTAATTATTTAACGTGAGCGAAAATTATAGCCGACCATATTTTAGTCCGCACGACCTTCGATATGCTTACCAGTTTATTTATTGAAATGACTATCATCTTTTATTGAAAAAATAAATAGCAAATCATTAAAAAAATGACAGCAGCTTCGAATGAATGTGGACATTTAGTCGGTTCCATACTGCTAAAAGATTGTGAATTTTATCAGTGTTTCAAAACTAAACAAAAAAAAACAAATCTACGCAACGGAGGCAGAAAAAGGGTTACAAGATATTGATGAAAGATGTATAGTTTCCCTGCTTCGTTGGGTTGAAACTGGAATGGTGAACTGGATGTAAAGGGAGGCAATGGGGCTTATACATGGAAACAAGAACATGTGCATATCGCATATAACTCAGTCACTGCAAATTTCATATTGATACAAGATTAGATCGAAAAGCCCAAGATTAAGAAATATTTATCGTCATCCGACAATAATTATTCTATTATCTTACAAATAATGTTGGTCTAACATATACAGGAGGTATACACAACGTGAAATACCGACGATAGTATTTATTTTAATGGTTTGTTTTGTTAGTGTTGGCTTTTGCCTTTTGGCTAGTGTGACAACAATTCTTCTGGTGCCCCAAAAATATCTTAACGATGTTATGTTGTCTTTCCCCCTGATCTTGTTGTAACGTCGCACAGAATGGTGGTTACTTGCTTCTTTATCCGTTGTCGCTAGAACTGGCAACTTTACAATATGTTCCTTCTGTATTTGTGTTCTTTACAAACAATAATAACTGAGAACAGTGCAGGTTTGTAGATAAAATAAAGGCTTACAATAGTGTCATTAAGGACGTGACCTTATTAGAGGAAACTGACCTTCAAAACAAATCTTGTTTAAACGACTGATAATCTAGATAAGGAATGTCAAAGGTAAAAGCAAAGATCAAATGCTACGTTTTGAGCGTATAACATATTATAAATCTTTAAAGATTTTCCGTACAAATTTAACTCAAAGTTCGTAATTCGTCTGTACTTTAAGTGCAAGTATCATGTCGAAAAAATAAAAAATTATACTGATTGTACAATTGTGTTTGTTTCTCACAAAAAGGTATTAATCTTGCAAATTTTGCAAAATTTCTGGCATTTAATCACTAATTTTGGTTACTTTTCATGGATCCTGTGACGTCAGTAAGAAGAATCAACTCCCTCCCTAGAGAAAACTACTACAATAGAATCCCGTAGGTTTTCATTGTGACGTCATAAGATGAATCAACTCCCTCCCAAGAGAAAACTACTACAATAGAATCCGTAGGTTTTCATTGTGACAGGCACAAGATGAATCAATCCCGGGTAGCGTTAGGTAGTTGAATTTCTGCTTCTGCCTCTCAAAGAAAACTAAGTTAGACAACTGAAGTATAGCAGAAATAGAATGCACTTTAAAAGATCAACCAGATGGCGCTTTCAATAGAACTTAATGAAAAGCAATATTCGGAAAGTGTTACATCCTACAGTAGCTCATTAGTATGCAGGACTGTAATATTAAAATACTCAAAACTACTGGCTTGTTGTTATTATCAATAGTTACCTTAAGCGGTGTAGAAGTAATGACCGCCCGGCAGTAAGTGACAGGAACGAATTTGTTATTGAGCAGATGTTCTGTTTAAGAAATAGAAAACATTTCCCGTGTTTCTATAGAGTTGTAGAAACACGAGTGGGAGTTTGGGAGAACGAGAAATATTAAAAGTTTTTTTAATGGTAGGGCGCGTTCTGCTTTGTTTGGCGCACTAGTCCAACTAATTGAACAAAGGAAGGCTTAATTGAAAGTATATTTTAGAAACTGGAAGATTGTGTTTCAAAGCCAAAGCGTGTATTATAAAATATTTCTAGGGGATCTTTTATTGTTTCTTAATATTTTATCTGTTATGAAATACACAGCAAATGTCATTAATAGTAATTGCTACATATGACTGAAAGTTTTAGGGAAACATTTTCGCCGTTTATTTTCTCCGTCGCCGATGTTCCGAAAATTTTAGCAAAATATTTCCGACGTTCCCGTTCTTTAATACAATTTTACGATTTTTTTTTGCAAAACCTTTTCGAAATACCGAAAAGTTTAGATAACCTTTCTCCCTAAAAAAAAGAAGGAAAATTACAGATAGCACCCTAAGAAACACCAGAGATGGTTTTCACAGAGTATTAAAAGTATTACATAGGAAAAAAGGATCAAACCAACGGTATTCAAAACACACTTTCTGTGCAGGATCGACTAATCCTATTGAAAGCGTTTTAGTTCACATTTTAACAGATCACAGGAAACACGGATACATCAATTTAGTCAATAGTGCCGATTGTAGAGCTAATATAATAACCCTGTGTTTTTAAATGCAAGTAGCCGTCAGTACGTGTTGATTTATATATTGAATTCCGGCATGAAATGACGGGTTGTTTTCTGGTAATAAATACTTCATTACAGGATTTCCTCTTTTACATTTCAATTTGTTCTTATTCATCAATTATAATGGTATGTTTTGCGAGCCTTTAGGCGTACACAGGTAACTTGATCATTAAAATCGCTTAATAAGGCGTTAATATGTATTAGATAGTTTCTGAGGCACGCAGCAATATTAGATATATTGCAGTCAGCTGAGGGCGTAGCCCTAATATTGCTGCGTGCCGAAGAAACTATCTAATATATTTACTATTCAGTAGCCCACCCCATTGTTCTCTCTCTTGCACAATAATGGCGGTTTCTTTTTGAGAAAAATAGGTCTTGATAAATAAGGCGCCATTTAGAACAATAGACTTACGTAACTTCTGTAATTTTGATTACATTAGCCAATGACAAAATGACAGATTATTTTTTTGTGAATAGGTTTTGATGAAGTATTGATAAATGCTTCCTATGTACTCATGATTCAGTGGCGCGCCCCATTCTTCTCTCTCTTTCACAATAATCAGTGTTTTCATGAGAACAATAGGGTTATGTAATACTACATCGGGTAGAATCCCATTGTTTTAGGCGACATTTACTCGCGTCCGTGAGATATGAATAATTATGATACGCCTTATTAGCTATTCAGCAAAGCGCTTGTGATTGGCTGCTAGGGAATCCTTCTGGGAATACCTCATTCCCATACTTGCTCTTGGGCCTGTCAATCACTGTCATCTATCTTGTAATGGGACTAACTGAAATCCCAAAGCTCTTTAAGAGATTTCAATAGGCCTTGGATAAATAGGTAAACTCGGTTACAGTAAAATATCACCGCAAAATCAATTTGCCGTGGCTACTTGGGTTATAAGTTTTGTCGCGCGAAGTTTCCAAACCTATTTCGTTTGCGTTCGAGGTTTGACTCATGTCAACATTAAAATGGAGTATAATGTCTGCATTTAGAGCTTATTCGAAAAGCCTAAGTCAAATTCAGCAAGCTTTATTTTAGTGCAATATTTGTGAAACTAGTTAAATAAAAGTGAACCTCGGCATTGTTCGCACGAGCTATCCAAGCGAAAGATTTCAAACTCCATACAAGCTATAAAAGTTTTTTAAACTCTTGACCAAATCGCTTTATTAAACACGTCATGATCACTCACTTTGAGAGCACACCATAAAAATGTGTGGAAACAGTTCTGTAATTTTGTAGCTTTAAAATCAAAATACGAGTTGGTTCAGATCACAGCACTTTACTGAACATAAAATAACGATCATATTCAGAAGTTCGCATCACTGACCAAAAGGTTTAGAAACAGATTTCTGTACTTTTATAGCTTTAAAATAAGATATCATTGAAGCTTATCTGACCACTAGAAGTCTAGATATCAGTAAAAGAATCGCAACTCGAGTTCAATCAGTAAAGCCGAAAATTATTTTTCGGAACAGTTCGCTTCTAGGCCACATATAATCGTGGGAAATGGTCTCGTTTTAAAGCTTAAGACAGAAACAATCCGTCTGTTTAATCGCTTGTGGTGCGCTCTTGATTTCGCAAAGCGCCGCTTAACTATAATACTGATCAGAAACTGGTCCTTAGTAAAGCCGAATAACTCTGATTCTAGGCCACACATAACCGTGGGAAAGGTCTCGTTTTAAAGCTTAAGACATAAACAATCCGTCTGTTTAATCACTTGTGATGCGCTCTTGATTTGTGAACTTGTTTTCTTCGTTTAGGTTTTGTCATTTCACAAAGCGCGTTGGTTTTACACCAAAGGGAAAGTGCCGCTTAACAATAATACTGATCAGAAGCTGGTCCTCAGTAAAGCCGAAGATTCATTTTCGGATAACTCTGATTCTAGGCCACACATAACCGTGTATGCTTACGGGGCACGGGCTCGTTCACAACCTGAAGATTCGCTCGCAAAACACGAATTCGCTCGCAAAAAAAAACAGTTCGCTCGAAAAACACGGATTCGATCAACTTATAAACTATCAGAAATTCGACTGCAAAGTCGCTTTTCAGTGTGTGTTTATTTTCTGATGCAGCTCCAATGGCCATGCATTTATCTTTGTTCACTCCTTCCGCGCAGATAATAACTTTCAAAGCCCGGCGCTACCCTAACATAGTTAACCGACTCATTAGACTTTGCTTCCGTCCTTTGTTTCGGTATCTTCTGTTGTAATTCAGGAGGCGGAGCTTAGGATTGCCCGCGGGAGTTCTGAAAGTTAATAAATATGCAAGCATCGAAGGCGATTTGACTGATGCAAAAACATTCAAGTTTCATGGTAGAAATATTTATACGATTTCGATAAGAAAACACTCAATAACAGATGAATAATCAAATAATCTTTTCCCGGTGTTACAAATTTTGGATACCTAAGATTTTGCGAGAAAATAAGCGTTGAATAGCTAATGAAAACACTTTCCATATGATTTCTGTCTGAAAAGACTAAAACTTCAACCTGTTTTTCATGGCAAAGAAGTTCACTTAATTTACCTCCAAATTAGCGGCATTTACAGCGTAATATCTCTTCTTTAAAATTCCGATGTTACATTTTTTGTTTTAGTTTTTGTTTTAACTAAAAATCGACAATATTTTCGGCATGTAGCCGAGTTTTGGCCAGTTTTCTTTGTAATTTGGCATGTGCGCTCGAGCAGAAATTTGAATCAAGCGCGTGAAACCGTGTCACGTGACCCAGAAAATGTCGCCGGATTCTGCCCGATGAAAAACACATCAGCCAATGGAAAAACGATAGATTGTTTTCATGAATAGGCCTGATAAATGCCTTTATCGCTTTTTTTCTCTTGGGATGTTATCAATACTTATATATTTACTATTCAGTAGCCCACGCCATTGTTCTCTCTCTGCACTCTCTAAGCGCAATTGAATAATTGGTATTGAACAACCCGGTTCCGACGCAGATGAGTATAATGAGTTCCCTTTCTTTGGAAGACGAGGACGAGTTGGCAATATTCATCACACAGAAAATTGCTGCCGAGAAAGAAGGTAAATATGAAACATATTTTTGTGTTCAAATCACGCTATGCAGCGTTAAAGGAAAATCTGCGCGCCTTACTGCGACACGGGATAATAACGAAGTAAATGTTTATTTAAAATATGTTCAACTCTTGTTCTGTTTTAGATGATCAGCGCTTTAGGAAACCAGTGACCACGTCCGACCTAGACAAGTTTGGGAAAAGTTGGGTTGCTGATAATAGTCGGAAGAAGTGGACCTGGGTCTTGAGGTTGTACGAAGAATGGCGTGAGCGACTGAACGAAACTGTCTTAGCTGATCCATACCTCGGGGAAGCTGTGGTCAATGAAGCGTTGGAAAGCATGGCAAAGTTCGTATCTGTAAGGTTGAATCAGAAATGGAACGGGAAGAAACTAGCTCAGGGGAGGGTAACAATTCTAAACAGATCAAAGGAATGGGAAAGAAAATCGTTATCAACACTGACGCTACTAGTATTGTAATTGAGTACAATTAATTTAGCTATGTGGTAAAGACAGCTAGAAGTAGACTAGCTTCAAAGTATGATTAAATGGAGATTTTGTGTATTTGTCTGATTGTCTTTCTTTCAAATGTTACATTTGAAAGCAAAGGCTCTTAGAAAAACGGTAGCGGCAGATTTTTTTGTCAGTAGGGAAATTAGCAGGGGTAAACTTACACGCACTAAATTGACCACACAGCAATATTAAAAATATTGCAGCCTGCGAACTGCAATATTAATAATATTGCTGTGTGGTCAATTTAGTGCGTATATGTTTACCCCTGTTAATTTCCCTTCTGACAAAAGACCGCTCCCGTTTTTCTAAGAATGTTTGCTTTCAAAGGGTGTCACACAGCAATCAGCGATATAGTGCAGAGAGAGAACAATGGGGTGGGCTACTGAATAGTAAATATAATATATTACATATAACATATACAATATGAATACTACGCACAATATTGTTTTAAAATACGAATAAAATACAGAACGCATTACCGAAAGATGCTTAAAACAAAACAGAAATCAGAATCACGCATTACGTTCAAAACGGTTTATTTTTCTTGTCTTTTCTGTCTTTATTTATTTCTACACGTTCATACAGTTTAAATGATATAAGTGATAGACAGAGACGACTAGATAAACTCCGTATTGATCAATATATTATACATTGGATGTTTGTGATCAGGTTAAAAAAAAACATTTTGTTGAAATGATAATAATATTTTTTAAATAATAATTCATAACTAGTACATTTTAGCTATATCTATAACTTAGAAAGATTAAACATTTTACTCTTGTTAACAAACAAGATCAGACGTCACACAATTCCGTATATAGCTCTCGTAATACTGCTGTTCATTTAAATTTGGTGCTTGTCATACCTGATGTAATTAAGAGTAGAGATATAAAGATGTGAAAGAAAATCACCAGTAACTCCAACCAATCCCTATATGAAATGCTGCCTCCCAAAAGGGTCGTGGTCATGAGTTTATCCTTCTGTATGGTTTGAAACGTGGAAAATATCAACTAAAAAATTAACATTTTCAAGCAATACAATTGCCCCTGCACTCCCATTCTTGGCTTGATTCTTCAGAAACGGCACAAGTCCACATGCTCTATCATATCCTAGGTATTTAAGTCTCTTCACATCATTAATTTCACCACAAAATGTTCTGAGGATAAACAAAAACACCTGAGTATAGGATTCACTTGTAAACATTTCAGTCATGCTCACAACTATGCCGCAAGGCCTTATCAATGCAAGCATTCCTGCAGTTGTTTCAAAAAATAAATTAATGTTTTTCTTCTTTTTGCAACCTTTGCCATTCTGTGCATCTTCAGATAACAGTCCAGCCTCAGCTTTTGCCGATCTGAATTCAGGCGGAACACCAACAGCTCTGTCACGCTACAATCGTCTTGCAGGTCTCGATGTTGAGAACAAAACTTTGATGCAGTCTGATGCTTCCCTCCGTTTAGAGGTGAATTAGTACAGCACTTGAATATTTCAGGGAGGTCCTTGCTTAACTTGACCTTTTCCAACGGAAGTGCGCATTTCGATCGTTTTAAATATTCATTCCCGTCGATCGTGATATATCCCTCAGAACAGCCAGGTGTTCTACAACTGTGTTGAACCCACTTATTTTTAGATACGCAGATTTCTTTCCACATTCCTTCACACATTACTTCTACATTTAAACGTTTACTATCCTTACAATATCCGTGATCAATATCCGTGGTCGATAAGCTACCTCTGCTGTTATAGTAGTTTACTATAACCCACATAAACCATGCATCATTTACACGCTGTTCCTTCAATTTCCATTCTCCATCGTTTGTCTGCGAAAACTCTTCCAGTTGATTCAAACGCTCTTTGTCAGCCTCGGCAAAGTTCAAATTGTAAACCTTCGCGCGTGACTGAAAGGTTGCTCCAGTTATCCAAATATTGTTAGACATATCTTCCAAAAGCTGTTTTTCAAACAGTCTTAGATGTCACTTGGAAATAAGCGCTCTCCTTTGCATCAGGGTCATTGTAAATTCGTTTCTCTTCTTTAGTTATTTTATAACTTGGAAAATACTTGGTTTTGCACTCAGCGCATTCACCATGAAACAGTGCTCCCACAAATGTGCCCTTCGTTGTGTACACAATAGGAAAAGAAGGTCTGCAATCCATCTTGATATTTTTTCCACAGCATTGTGATTTCCAAGGTAGAAGGACGACTGGCTTAAACGCTGTTTTACCGCTTTTCTTAAACAGGCACTCTGTTATTTCCCTCTTTAACAGCACAGGATATGTTATTTGTATTAACTTGTGCACAGTCTTGCAATGTCGTCGATCACACAAACTACAAACTTTAGAATTTTCGGTAACTTTCGCGCTTTTTCCCAAGCACACTTTAGGCGAATATACACTCTCTTCACTTCCTTGACTTTTAACAAATTCAACTCCCATCTGTTTGGTGTCCCTTCAGGGAAATGGCCAAGGGCAAATAGGAAACAATTGAGTTCTTCGTGATCGACCAATATTGCAGTCATCTTTCTGGAGATAACGCAAGTTAAGTAAAGGCAGCCTGATGATAATCCTTACACTCAAGTTTGTTTTCTACTTCAAAATTAGCCACAATCACTATTGTTTGAAATATTTTACAAGAGACCGCCTCTAATTACTGTAGAAATGTGGAAGTTATCAGGGTCAGTTTCTTTTTGTTTAGCTTGTTCACAAGCTCACAATTTTGTCGCTAAATGGCTTAATTAGCTATATGGTCAGCTCTTTACAATCTGTGAATTTACCGCCTATTGTTAATGATAATTAAATAATAACTAAATAACACAAGCTACAGCCCAAAGGCCGCTTCTGTGATTAATGCAGCACTCCAAAGGTCAGCCTACTCTAACTTTGCTAGCATGTGTGACCTTAAAAATGGAGAAGACGTAGCTTTATGTTAAACTCGACGCTACTTACCCGAATTCGTTGCATCGCGATCCACATTGTCGGCTTTGAGGTTTACTGCGCTGTCACTCTAAAAAGTCTCAATCGTACGCGATTTTTATCTCTTGAGTCAATAGCCGTTTTCACACTAGAGACGGGAAACCCATCCAAGACGGGTAACACGGGTCGCGATACAACGAATTCGGCCTGTATTAAATATAAAACTTCTAAAATTGCCGACGTGCGCCACTTATTCTTGGGTGGGCATAAAATCGAAACACTAAAACAGCAAGTTATAAACAAGTAAATGCATGCAGCCTTGTAATAATTCCTTTATCATTTTTGGTATGACACTCATTAATAAGTTTCTTTTCTACTTCAAACTTTGCCGCAATGACTATTGTTTGAAAATCTTTTACAAGAGACCGCCTCAATTACTGTAGAAGTGCGGAAGTTAGTCAGGGTTACCGTCTATTGTTAATGATCACTATACACAGGTATAAGGCCAGGCATAAGGTCAGACAACACTTCAGTATCTGTTGGCAGTGCGTCGTCATCATGAACTCTCCAAATTTTTTAAGCTTTCCTGAAATTGATCGACGAGTATTAGCTGCGCAGGCTCACATACTAAATTTCGAAAAAGCAACATCAGATCATGTCAAATTGTTCGTGAAGGCACATGCTGAAGCAATTGGTAGTCCTATGGAATTCTTATTCTTTCCATTGCTGTCAATATCCTCGCATTTTATGGGACCCGAAACACGAGTGATGGTAAATGAGCAGTGGAAAGAGCCGCCCATCATTTGGAATGTAGTTCTTGCTGACAAGGGACAAAAGAAGTCGCCAGCCCTTAATAGGTTTTTAAAACCTATATAGGCGATGGAAGAGAAACAGCGTCAGGAAAAAAAAACTGAACTCGAGGAAGCACATTCCCACGGTGATAAAGAAAGTGAAAACGAGGAGATTCAGATCTACATTGAACACTTCTCAATGGAAGAGCTTCACTACACACTCAAACGGAATGGTGGCAGTGTAGTTGGACTTTACGACGAAATCTCCCTGCTATACGAGCAACTGGACAAATATAAGAACGGATCTTCGGATAGGAAAACGCTGCTCTCCCTCATCAACGGAAGTCCTTGGCGACGAAATTTCAGAAATTCACATAGTGTTGTACCTAACACGTGGTTCAACGTGTCCGGGTTTGTTCAACCCGATGTCATCGTGAACTTGTTGAACGGCAATGACTATGATGGATTTTGCGATAGACAGTTCTTTGTTTGCCCGCCAGAAAAGGACGTCGATTACGATGAAATGGCACCGATGCCAGAAGGGATTACAGATCTACAATCCGTGTTCGAAGCCCTCGACAACGAACATTCAGACGGCCCTCATATGTACACGCTGGACGAGGAAGCTCACGCCGAGTTTGTGGCGTTCCATGATGAGCTCAACGAGCGGAAAAGAAAACAGCACAGAAGAGACCGGGACCGGAAAAGTGTTCTCTCTAAAGCGAAAGGGCAAGTCGTCCGACTAGCAGCTGTCTCCTATGCTCTCCACCAAGCGATTTCAAGAGCGAGCGCCGCAGAGAACATCGACGCAGTGGAGCTATGTCATCCCTAAGAATTATATGGTCATGGCTGTTTTTTTGATGAATTTTATAATTGAACAGAAGTTTGCTCTTGGTAAGCCGCCGACCGTAACGCCAATTATCCCAGTTGAGCAATCCGTAGACGTTGATGAGCATCGAGTCAAACGCTTGCTAGAACTTCCATCACCGGTGACAATCACAAACATCTCGCAGAGCCACATCCAGAAAAGAGTAGAGAACAAGTACAGAAATGAGGAAGCTGAGGCTTTAATGGAAGACGTAGTAAAGCTACACCTTGGAGAAATCGTACAAGATCAGTACCAGGCTGGCAAGATTACTAGAAACAAAAAACTGTTAAGAAAAAGAAAGGTTGAGGAGTTAACTGAGGTTAACAAAGACATGCTGAAGAAACTCAAAGTTGACATGGACAAATATTCATTATATAGACTGTCATTATTACAAAGTTTTAGACTAAGCTGAAGTAATGACTTTAAAAGAAGAAACATGGACAACTATTCATTATAGACTGTCATTATTACAAAGTTTTAGACTAAGCTGAAATAAATAATGACTTGAAAAGAATTACATGTTCTTTGTAGACACTTAAAACATAAGAAAAAATATTGTAACTTTAAGAACTAAGTGAAGTTTTCAGAATTGTTCGATGTTAAGTTAAGAATAAGAAATTTAGAGGATTTGAGGCAAACAAAGTCATACTGAAGAAATTCAAACGTTAACGTTGCCAAATATTTATTATAGACATTTATAACTATCATGATTACAAACATTAATTTAGTATTGTAAGTTTTAGACTTTTAACTTAATAAATAATGATGACTTTACAAGACTGAACTTATTCTTTATATACAGAATAGACAGAATAGACTCAAGTAGCTTCGTTCTTTTGTAAATAGACAGAGTAGACACAATAGACACCAGACTGTATAGTATTCTCTATACTTAGACGCAAATATACAGAATAGACAGAATAGACTCAAGTAGCTTCGTTCTTTTGTAAATAGACAGAGTAGACACAATAGACACTAGACTGCATGTATAGTAGACGTATATTCTGTCTACTTAGACGCAAATATACAGAATAGACAGAATAGACTCCAGTAGCTTAAGTCTACTATACAGATAGACAGAGTAGACACAATAGACACTAGACTGTATAGTAGACGTATATTCTGTCTACTTAGACGCAAATATACAGAATAGACAGAATAGACTCAAGTAGCTTAAGTCTACTATACAGGGCCGAGTTCCTGGAAGCCCGATTAGCGCTAATCCAGGGTTAATTACCAAGACAACCAATAGCTTTTGTTAAGATTTAATCCTGGATTAGCGCTAATCAGCCTTTCAGGAACCCGGGCCAGATAGACAGAGTAGACATAATAGACACTAGACTGTATAGTAGACGTATATTCTGTATATACTTATATGGAGAATATACACTATTGATAGCAGAGGTAAACTTTGTATATATATACCGAATTTATAGTATATACTGTATATGTATACATAGTTTACTTCAGTAATAAATAGTGTATATTCTGCAATACCGCACCTCACTCCTTTTTGATCACTTACTTGTAAATGTTTTGACACTACGACATTTCGCTTTACTAGCCGCTGAAAGAACTCAGTATGCAAAGGAGCCAACAACAGCACCGGCACACGCTATATAGGCTTGAATTTCATGGTTGTTCGTGACGGTGATCCACTGCCAAGCAAACGAGCAGCCTCGGTAGTTATATTCCTTGAAAAGAACTCCGTTGTCGCATTCGGCTTCTGAGAATTGCAACTAATTTATGCATCGTGAAATGGCTATCTGCTACGTCATCAGTATGGAATTTTCTGCCTCGCTCCCCAGACGTCTCTTTCGCGAGTGGGGAGCGATAAGAGTCGGCTGGTTTCCCAGGCTAAGGTATTGATGAATTCCATTTAACTTATATATGTATTTTCCTGTGAATCAATATGAATTCTTTAATTCGGCTGAATAATAAAATCCGTATCTCCAAGCGGCCATGTAATGTTCTGTTTAATATATATTTTTCGATGAAATACCAGTTTCAATCTCTTACTAAAAAGGTTAGAAAAAAAGTCATATTTTCAAAAGTGATATCTTCACGTGAGAAGATATTCACATGTGAAGATATCACTTTTTAGAAATAAATATACACTGGTATTTCATCGCAAATTATATATTAAAGTACATTAGTACATACCACACCAGTGAATAATATCGCTTTTCGCGCACTCTGATTGGCTACTCAAACAGTGAATATGATTTTATATTCACCTCCGAGTGAAGCAGGGATACCTCGCGCGAGTTTTTGTCCATTTGACAGAAAATAAAATTTATCTATTTGGTGCTGGCTATTCACCTGCAGTGTGGTATATCGGCTAAAACAATTATTCACATCGGTGTCGGTGAATAGTGATGGGTATTTCAGTACTTCGCCGTGGCGGCTCGGTAAATATTCACCACTATTTACCTCCACTTCGGTGAATAATTGTTAATTATTTAACGTGAGCGAAAATTATAGCCGACCATATTTTAGTCCGCACGACCTTCGATATGCTTACCAGTTTATTTATTGAAATGCCTATCATCTTTTATTGAAAAAATAAATAGCAAATCATTAAAAAAATGACGGCAGCTTCGAATGAATGTGGACATTTAGTCGGTTCCATACTGCTAAAAGATTGTGAATTTTATCAGTAGTTTCAAAACTAAACAAAAGAAACAAATCTACGCAACGGAGGCAGAAAAAGGGTTACAAGATATTGATGAAAGATGTAGTTTCCCTGCTTCGTTGGGTTGAAACGGGAATGGTGAACTGGATGTAAAGGGAGGCAATGGGGCTTATACATGGAAACAAGAACATGTGCATATCGCATATAACTCAGTCACTGCAAATTTCATATTGATACAAGATTAGATCGAAAAGCCCAAGATTAAGAAATATTTATCGTCATCCGACAATAATTATTCTATTATCTTACAAATAATGTTGGTCTAACATACAGGAGGTACACAACGTGAAATACCGACGATAGTATTTATTTTATTGGTTTGTTTTGTTAGTGTTGGCTTTTGCCTTTTGGCTAGTGTGACAACAATTCTTCTGGTGCCCCAAAAATATCTTAACGATGTTATGTTGTCTTTCCCCCTGATCTTGATGTAACGTCGCACAGAATGGTGGTTACTTGCTTCTTTATCCGTTGTCGCTAGAACTGGCAACTTTACAATATGTTCCTTCTGTATTTGTGTTCTTTACAAACAATAATAACTGAGAACAGTGCAGGTTTGTAGATAAAATAAAGGCTTACAATAGTGTCATTAAGGACGTGACCTTATTAGAGGAAACTGACCTTCAAAACAAATCTTGTTTAAACGACTGATAATCTAGATAAGGAATGTCAAAGGTAAAAGCAAAGATCAAATGCTACGTTTTGAGCGTATAACATATTATAAATCTTTAAAGATTTTCCGTACAAATTTAACTCAAAGTTCGTAATTCGTCTGTACTTTAAGTGCAAGTATCATGTCGAAAAAATAAAAAATTATACTGATTGTACAATTGTGTTTGTTTCTCACAAAAAGGTATTAATCTTGCAAATTTTGCAAAATTTCTGGCATTTAATCCCTAATTTTGGTTACTTTTCATGGATCCTGTGACGTCAGTAAGATGAATCAACTCCCTCCCTAGAGAAAACTACTACAATAGAATCCGTAGGTTTTCATTGTGACGTCATAAGATGAATCAACTCCCTCCCAAGAGAAAACTACTACAATAGAATCCATAGGTTTTCATTGTGACAGGCACAAAGATGAATCAATCCCGGATAGCGTTTATTCTAGTTGAATTTCTGCTCCCTGCCTCTCAAAGAAAACTAAGTTAGACAACTGAAGTATAGCAGAAATAGAATGCACTTTAAAAGATCAACCAGATGGCGCTTTCAATAGAACTTAATGAAAAGCAATATTCGGAAAGTGTTACATCCTACAGTAGCTCATTAGTATGCAGGACTGTAATATTAAAATACTCAAAACTACTGGCTTGTTGTTATTATCAATAGTTACCTTAAGCGGTGTAGAAGTAATGACCGCCCGGCAGTAAGTGACAGGAACGAATTTGTTATTGAGCAGATGTTCTATTTAAGAAATAGAAAACATTTCCCGTGTTTCTATAGAGTTGTAGAAACACGAGTGGGAGTTTGGGAGAACGAGAAATATTAAAAGTTTTTTTAATGGTAGGGCGCGTTCTGCTTTGTTTGGCGCACTAGTCCAACTAATTGAACAAAGGAAGGCTTAATTGAAAGTATATTTTAGAAACTGGAAGATTGTGTTTCAAAGCCAAAGCGTGTATTATAAAATGTTTCTAGGGGATCTTTTATTGTTTCTTAATATTTTATCTGTTATGAAATACACAGCAAATGTCATTAATAGTAATTGCTACATATGACTGAAAGTTTTAGGGAAACATTTTCGCCGTTTATTTTCTCCGTCGCCGATGTTCCGAAAATTTTAGCAAAATATTTCCGACGTTCCCGTTCTTTAATACAATTTTACGATTTTTTTTTGCAAAACCTTTTCGAAATACCGAAAAGTTTAGATAACCTTTCTCCCTAAAAAAAAGAAGGAAAATTACAGATAGCACCCTAAGAAACACCAGAGATGGTTTTCACAGAGTATTAAAAGTATTACATAGGAAAAAAGGATCAAACCAACGGTATTCAAAACACACTTTCTGTGCAGGATCGACTAATCCTATTGAAAGCGTTTTAGTTCACATTTTAACAGATCACAGGAAACACGGATACATCAATTTAGTCAATAGTGCCGATTGTAGAGCTAATATAATAACCCTGTGTTTTTAAATGCAAGTAGCCGTCAGTACGTGTTGATTTATATATTGAATTCCGGCATGTAATGACGGGTTGTTTTCTGGTAATAAATACTTCATTACAGGATTTCCTCTTTTACATTTCAATTTGTTCTTATTCATCAATTATAATGGTATGTTTTGCGAGCCTTTAGGCGTACACAGGTAACTTGATCATTAAAATCGCTTAATAAGGCGTCAATACGTATTAGATAGTTTCTGAGGCACGCAGCAATCTTAGATATATTGCAGTCAGCTGAGGGCGTAGCCCTAATATTGCTGCGTGCCGAAGAAACTATCTAATATATTTACTATTCAGTAGCCCACCCCATTGTTCTCTCCGGCTTGCACAATAATGGCGGTTTCTTTTTGAGAAAAATAGGTCTTGATAAATAAGGCGCCATTTAGAACAATAGACTTACGTAACTTCTGTAATTTTGATTACATTAGCCAATGACAAAATGACAGATTATTTTTTTGTGAATAGGTTTTGATGAAGTATTGATAAATGCTTCCTATGTACTCATGATTCAGTAGCGCGCCCCATTCTTCTCTCTGTTTCACAATAATCAGTGTTTTCATGAGAACAATAGGGTTATGTAATACTAAAAACACATCAGCCAATGAAAAAACGATAGATTGTTTTCATGAATAGGCCTGATAAATGCCTTTATCGCTTTTTTTCTCTTGGGATGTTATCAATACTTATATATTTACTATTCAGTAGCCCACGCCATTGTTCTCTCTCTGCACTCTCTAAGCGCAATTGAATAATTGGTATTGAACAACCCGGTTCCGACGCAGTTGAGTATAATGAGTTCACTTTCTTTGGAAGACGAGGACGAGTTGGCAATATTCATCACACAGAAAATTGCTGCCGAGAAAGAAGGTAAATATGAAACATATTTTTGTGTTCAAATCACGCTATGCAGCGTTAAAGGAAAATCTGCGCGCCTTACTGCGACACGGGATAATAACGAAGTAAATGTTTATTTAAAATATGTTCAACTCTTGTTCTGTTTTAGATGATCAGCGCTTTAGGAAACCAGTGACCACGTCCGACCTAGACAAGTTTGGGAAAAGTTGGGTTGCTGATAATAGTCGGAAGAAGTGGACCTGGGTCTTGAGGTTGTACGAAGAATGGCGTGAGCGACGGAACGAAACTGTCTTAGCTGATCCATACCTCGGGGAAGCTGTGGTCAATGAAGCGTTGGAAAGCATGGCAAAGTTCGTATCTGTAAGGTTGAATCAGAAATGGAACGGGAAGAAACTAGCTCAGGGGAGGGTAACAATTCTAAACAGATCAAAGGAATGGGAAAGAAAATCGTTATCAACACTGACGCTACTAGTATTGTAATTGAGTACAATTAATTTAGCTATGTGGTAAAGACAGCTAGAAGTAGACTAGCTTCAAAGTATGATTAAATGGAGATTTTGTGTATTTGTCTGATTGTCTTTCTTTCAAATGTTACATTTGAAAGCAAAGGCTCTTAGAAAAACGGTAGCGGCAGATTTTTTTGTCAGTTAGCAGGGGTAAACTTACACGCACTAAACTGACCACACAGCAATATTAAAAATATTGCAGCCTGCGAACTGCAATATTAATAATATTGCTGTGTGGTCAATTTAGTGCGTATATGTTTACCCCTGTTAATTTCCCTTCTGACAAAAGACCGCTCCCGTTTTTCTAAGAATGTTTGCTTTCAAAGGGTGTCACACAGCAATCAGCGATATAGTGCAGAGAGAGAACAATGGGGTGGGCTACTGAATAGTAAATATAATATATTACATATAACATATACAATATGAATACTACGCACAATATTGTTTTAAAATACGAATAAAATACAGAACGCATTACCGAAAGATGCTTAAAACAAAACAGAGAAATCAGAATCACGCATAACGTTCAAAACGGTTTATTTTTCTTGTCTTTTCTGTCTTTATTTATTTCTACACGTTCATACAGTTTAAATGATATAAGTGATAGAGACAGACGACTAGATAAACTCCGTATTGATCAATATATTATACATTGGATGTTTGTGATCAGGTTAAAAAAAAAACATTTTGTTGAAATGATAATAATATTTTTTTAATAATAATTCATAACTAGTACTTAATTAAATTTGTTAGTACATTTTAGCTATATCTATAACTTAGAAAGATTAAACATTTTACTCTTGTTCACAAACAAGATCAGACGTCGCACAATTCCGTATATAGCTCTCATAATACTGCTGTTCATTTAAATTTGGTGCTTGTCATACCTGATGTAATTAAGAGTAGAGATATAAAGATGTGGAAGAAAATCACCAGTAACTCCAACCAATCCCTATATGAAATTCTGCCTCCCAAAAGAGTCGTGGTCATGAGTTTATCCTTCCCAAAGTTAGAACAGCGGAACGGTTCAAACGTTCCTATAGAGGCATTTTCCACTTGAACTGTTAGATTATGTCTGTTGAGGTCAATTCTTTACTATTAAGTTCTAGGTTTAATGTTATTTTTTTATTTTTTACAGATCTATTAATGTAAACTCGAACGTTTGTTGTTTAGTACCAATAAAGAGTATTATTATTAAAACGAGAAGTCTCCGCTGGCCTGTTTGAGCCGTCCACGATTTATTAGCAAATCGGAAGAGACATGAGCAGTCAAAATTTTTATTTATGGTTGCCCCAGCTTCAGTTCTCAAGTGTTCGGCTACTAGAACACTTGATAACTGAAGCTGGAGCATGAAAGTTTTGATCGATTTGCCCTACTTTGTTTTGAAATATGGCCTCTTGGTTACACAGTCGAATATGCATTAAGAGGATTCGTCAGGTTAGACCTTTATCTCCCAAACTCAAACGGATAACTGAGTATAAGACATTTCTCGTTACATCAATTTTACGATATTAAGATATCCAGATTTGAAGGCCTATTTTCTTTCGAAAATTTTTTTGTCTATGCTCATATCCGTATGAACAGATGACATTTCACACAAAAACAGTGTTAAATATTATGGTGCTTCTGTGTTTGTGATTAATTGCCGATGTATTTTTAGCCGACTTTAGGGGCAAAAGCAACTTTCATAACCCTCAAGTTTTTCATGTGCTTGTGCTCCTCCACATTAGCAAATATATTTTGTTGCATGCTAAATGTAATAATTGTTTTGTTTTGTGGAAATAAAAACCTTGAACCTTGACAAAACGGTGATTTGGACTCGAGCCGTTGCTTTAAAGTGATAAAAACACAACAGGAAAACCCTGTGAAATCCCCTCGCAAAGCCTACTAGAAGCAAACCAAGCACTTTTCAGCCGTCCTCAGACTTAATAATGTTCTCAAGCTCTCTGACAGTGGCATTTTTCACGGCTCCAAAATGTGAGCACATTTCATTGGAAACCCTACAGAAGTTGCAATACCTACCGTCGACGAGTTCGTAGAATTCTCCCGAATGGTCATTGTGGGGAAAGTTTGAGCCCTCGGCTTAAAAAGTCAGCAGTATTTAACTACCCCGGGCTAGCCAAACTTCAACTGAGGGGGGAGGGTTGAGTTACCACTCGGGATTTCACCAATTGAGCTCTCACACGATCGGACGACAAAGAGTTAAAGGGAACCTCGGCTGAGGTTATGGATGCCTAAATTTGCTGTTGTGTTTGTCTCCAGTAAATCAGTTGTACACCTAGATGAGTCATTTATGCACCGATATTTCTGTCTGCAAAACTCATTTCAATTTCCTGCGCGCCGCCATCTTGGATCTCATGACGTCACAGTGTTGCCCAAGAGGCAACACCGTGACGTCATCAAATCCAAGGCAGGCACACAGGAAATTCAAATGGTTTTAGCGACAGGAAAATCGGTGCATAAATGACATCTAATGTACAATTTACTGGGACAAACACAGAACAGACTTAGGCACCCATAACAATCACTTGAGAGCAAACATTGTTTTTCAGCCGAGATTCCCTTTTACCTTTTGGAACCCAGACGCGTTTGAGCTAATTTGGTGAAATACAGAGTGTGCTAACTCAACCCTCCCCCTCAGTTCAAGTTTGGCTAGCCCGGGGTAGTTAAATACTGCTGACTTTTTAAGCAGAGGGCTCAAACTTTCTCCATGATGCCATTCGGGAGAAGTCTACGGACTCGTCGACCGGTAAGTGTGGCTACTTCTGCAGGGTTTCCAATGAAATGTGCTCTAATTTTGGACAAAAAAGCCACTATAAGAGGTAGAGGACATCATTAAGTCTTTGTGAGGGGATTTCACAGGATTTTTCCGTTGTGTTTCTGCTTTGAAATACATGAAAGAATTCTTCAATGAAATCCTTGAATTTCTGCAGTTGGTGATCTTTTTTCTCCTGCTCAACCTATTAGGATGTGTTTTTGTCATTTTAAAGCAACGGCTTGGTTCCAAATCACCGCTCTTGGTTGTAGGGGCAAAAGACTACTGGAGTCCCAGAGGGGGGTCCCTTGTGATGGTTTTTGCTGATTACCCAGCATGCAGTTGGAGGTGGGAGCAAGAAAGTGTGTGGTTCACAGTCGCTTGGTGTGTTTTGTGCAAACAAACCTGGTGGTTGGAAAGATTAAAGAAGGTACTGTAACGACTGAGTGGTGATTTTGTGTTTGCTTTTGATTTCAAGTGCGAATGGGAAGGGGTTTTTTTGAGCCGATTTTCAGCTCCTCAAAATTCGCGAAAATCGAAGGAACGAAAAACGATCTCCAAAGCAAATGAATTTTTCTCCAAAGTGGAAGAGTCGAGAGATCACTATTACAGCTCTGGGTTTGAAGTCATTCATCCCTTGAAATAATATCGCAATATCGTATTTCTAGCATCTCTAGATTTGATGCAATATATTTTCCAGTTACATGCTTCATATTGGCCGGTTTGGGTTCGAAAGGGTTAAGCCTGGTACATGGGAGTGGCACAAGCATAAACGCAATCAACATACGCAGACACAGTAATTATTGATTATTAGCAGCGCTTGTTCTGATCTCACAATTGCGGCACTTCTTCTGTGTATGTTGCTTGCACTTTGCTCACGTCGCTAGTGTGAACCAGGCATGTTTAGAATACACACAGTGTGGGTGATAGTCAAAGCAGGGGTTGTACAAGTTATGTGTTGCACTATTTTGTTTATACACTGATATAAGACGTGTCTGTAAGCGTGTTCAGTAGCCTTTTATCAGACCGAATACACTCTTACTAGTACTAAAACAAAAAGCATATAAATCGGATTCGTACGAGCGGGCAGGTTACGGCAATCACTTACGGCACGGTTACTGTACGGCATGCCGTGACATTGAAACGATTTCGATCGAGACACCTTAAGCCCGGTCAAACGGTTTCAACATCGTTTCAACATCGAGACATCAGTACGACATTGGTAACATCGGTACAACATTTGTTGAAACCGATCGTGAAACCGTGTGTGGTCTTTAAACGAAGTAAAATCTCCAATATGTTGTCAATATCTTTCAACACCTTCAGTCAACAATGTTTGGATCAATCCCGGTTTCTGGGAAACTACCCACCCACCCCTCCCTTGGATATGCATCCTTTTATTAATGATTAACCATTGAAGGTTATGGTGAAGTATGGGGGAGGGGTGGGGGTTTCCCAGAAACCGGGATTGATCCCAATGTTTTCACGCCACTTCAAACGGTTTGAAGGTCGGCTTCAACAAATGTTGTACCGATGTTACCAATGTCGTACTGATGTTGTATCGATGTCGTACCGATGTTGTATCGATGTCGTACCGATGTTGTACCGATGTTGAAACCGTTTGACTGGGGCTCTATGCCCTACGCCAGCTGAGGCGGATTCAGGATTCTCTGAGGGGGGGGGGGGGTTCGATAGCTTCGAAATGCTAGTAGCGTCTCCTCCTTAGTTACCGTTGCTAGTAGCTCCTCCCCCTTAGTTACTGTTGTTATTAGCTCCTCCCCCTTAGTTACTGTTGCTATTAGCTCCTCCCCCTTAGTTACTGTTGCTATTAGCTCCTCCCCTTAGTTACTGTTGCTATTAGCTCCTCCACCTTAGTTACTGTTGCTATTAGCTCCTCCCCCTTAGTTACTGTTGCTATTAACTCCTCCCCCTTAGTTACTGTTGCTATTAGCTCCTCCCCCTTAGTTACTGTTGCTATTAGCTCCTCCCCCTTAGTTACTGTTTCTATTAGCTCCTCCCCTTAGTTACTTTTGCTACGTCCCACAAGCCGTAGACTTTAACCCGAGAAAATTCAAAATCAATATGGAAAAAAAAGCTGAGTTCGATGATAGTCTTCGTAACAGTCAGAATGATTTATCGATTTCTTACGTTTTCTGAATTTCTGAAATCTTTACGAAGAAATCAAAGCCTTTTGTTTTCTTGTGGGACAAGATGGCGGCCGTATTTTGCCGGGGCAACACTACTGCATTCTGATTGGTCTGAACTGGTTTTTTAACTGACAGTTTCGGAACTATGAATTGTGTATTATTTGGGATATTTGAGTATTAAACAAAAATCTTTAAAGTGACTACATTTTTGTTTCAACTCGCAAAGTGGCGTCGGAGTTGCGGTAGAGACACTTTAATTAAGAATCGATACTACGTCCCACCAACGGCAAACTTCAGTTGAGCTGCTCCAAATGGTGACAACTGTGCCTTGGAGGAATTACTTGAGCTTCTTATTCAAAACCGAATATCAGACCAGGAAGAGTATTTCAAAGGTTCATTAAGTTTTGAACAGGAAATATTTACAAAGAAAAATATTGCCCAATGTACTGATATCAGGTTGCGAAATATGAGCACCCTAAATGCGCAAACTAAGTTGCTTACTATTCAATTAAAACAATTACAGGAAATACACATATATCTTGCTTAGCTTTGGTAGTGAAATTTTTTTTGGGAAATAAATCGCTGAATATTTCGGTTTTCTTCAATGCCGATCTGCAGTATGAGCCAGACCAGGAGCCCATTACCAGGAGCGTTCCTATGTCATGGGCTGGGCCCCCAGCACAGGAGTAGATGTGGCTATATTTAGAATTGCTGGTTTTTACTTGACGTCTAGCCGCCATGTTGGTGCCCTTAAACAATAGATTCCTCGTTAGCGTCTTTTGTTGGGACACCAATATGGCCGCCATGCCCTTTGTCATTTGAATCTCTGGGGATTGAGTGAAAACCAGCAATTCGAATTCCCGCGTTGAAAGTGAGAAGAATGACAATGAATAATAATGAGAAGTGACGTTAGCTATCTGATTGGCTAATACAACATGGCCTTTGTTTATTTCGCGCGAAATGCAATTCTAAATATAGCCACATCTACTTCTGTGCTGGGTACAGACCCAATGGGGAAGATGGACGCTCCTGGTAGTGGGCTCCTGACCAGACCAAGTTTTGCAACATCCCCTTCTATAAGGCCACAGACTGAAGCTGGCTAATGTTTAAATCCTCTGATGTTGCATGTGTTCTATGCCTAAGACCGCCTCCTGTTTACCTCAGCGGTGGTAAAGTGACGACATGGAAATGCAAATTATAGAAAACTATACGTTTGTGTGTTATAAATCAAGCAAGCAAGAACAGGGTGAAAGGCCTTCATTTGACGATTTCATTATTTAAATCTACTGTGCCATAAAAGCTACACATCTTGAAGGGAAATCGTGAGGCTACTGCCCTATTTAAAACAAAACAAAACAAATGGTAAATCTACAAACTTACAAAGCGATTACGAAAATGTTAGAGCTAAAATAGTCAACGAAATGCTAAGAAAGTTTGTCAAATATATCAAAATGTTCATGTTATTATTATCTGAAATAGATAACAACTCAAATTCAGCAGCGCTTTGTGGCCGAAGCATTAACATATTAAATTAAGTCTTATTGAATATTTACCAATTTTCGTTTTCGTGAACGACAGGTAGTACTTGCGTGCTTCTTATCGCGAAACATAAACAAATATTTCAGTCATTAAACCCATAATGAAACTGTCCGTTAACTCTGTTAATCTTACAGAATTTAATTTACGTTTCTTTTATTTACACAATTTTAATACGTAGCAAAACTTCCCCTATTTACACTCAGCATTTCTCTGGGTTTTTTTAACATTCCTGATGCACTATGGGGATGTTTTTTTATTCCAGTGCTGATTGGCGCAGTGGTAAAACACTCGCCTCTCCACCGCTATGGCCCCGGATTCGATCTCCGGCTCGGGCACCATATGTGAATTAGGTTTGTTGTTGATTCCTTTATCTTCATTCGAGGGTTTTCTCTGGTTTCCTCCCTCCGTAAAAATCAAGCGTGAGTCGAGTGTAATGTGCCCAAAACAGTTAATGTAGTGGAGAGCAGTGTGCGAGGAGTAAAAGCAAGCCCCCACCAGCTGTAAGCTGTATACTCAGCCTGCTATAACAAATTTATTTTATTTACACTAAGGGTGCGTGTTATTTACCGTAATCTGGAAGAAGAATATTTACGCCAACTGTCGCATGGCCATGAGTGTTCCTGACAAGATAGCCTCTCGGTATTTTTCAGGTCCAGCTCAACGCTTATTTTCCTATTGTCAGTTGTACCTAGTATTACACGTTATACTTTGGCATCTAGAGTGAAATAAATGTTTGTATTGTATTGTACAGAACGATCACTGCAAATCGCTTATCAGATCGGGATCAGTTTTCAGCCACAGGAACACTGATTAACTGTATGCTGAATGTCAGCAAGTGTTTGTAGCTTACACGGTTCAAAATGTGCCAGAACCAGTGATTTCTACAGCCAAACTATTCCATCTCAATTATTATTCCGCGATACAGTCAATCGAACTGACGATAATATTTTCAAGGCCTTAAGGTGGCTCACCTGGATTTTCCAGGGACGCACCATACCCAATTTGAACGGCTGCTACTCCACTGTCAGAGCACGGTCGAGCTAGCCACTTCACCTATTTACTAGAAATAGAATAAACTTTCCAAAAATGTAGGTTTGTTTGACATCGGTGTTACCATAGCAACACAGCGTTGACGCCATGTGTTTTACATATCAGCAATTTTCTTGAAATCTAGACCTAAACTTTTAAAACGACCTAGTGTCCCTTGTAGTCTAAATGTAGGCCTTCGAGACTGCAAAGTTTAAAAAAATTGTATGAGAGCGTTTTCGAAAAAAAATGGGTTGAATATTTTCATTCAAAAAATAGACAATTCGCCTTACTTCCTATTTAGTCGTCGAGAACTGTGTTTGCCGGACCGATTCAACCGCTGTTTTTAGCATATTTCATACCTGTGACATAGGACTACTTGCCATGAAAATTTCATTCCATTTGCTTTATTCGATTCCGGTTTATGGAATAATAAGTAATGTAATAAATATGCTCATTTTACTCAGAATAGTAATGTATTTGCTAAGGAAGCTGTAATTCGAAAACTAGTCGATAAATATTGTTTTTAATCTTTTCACCTGAAATTCAACATGTACTACCCTTGCCCTGTAAATTTCAAGAGCATTGAATCATTTTAAGGGCGCGAAATAAAAACAAAAACACAGGGAACTTTTACATTCATCCACGCAAGCTTCATTGCTGTATCATTTTGTTTATAGCTTGTGTCTTTCCCAAATTTCTCTTTTGTCTAGATTCTACATATTTGTGTGCTTTTGAACTAACAAGTTTACCATGCATGCTTGCCGGCTACACTTCGCTAATGCCGGAACGCTCGTGCAAATTCTGTTTTTAGTACAATAGTCACGCTGCCAGTTGTAACGCTGTTATAAGCAATATAACTTATAATATTTATTTACAAAAGGTTTTATAATATCACTAATACAAAATCTCGTTTTTAATTTATATTTAGAAAATGTGGTCTAGACGTCACGGCCGGGCGCTTTTCCCCGATCTGGTTACTAAAAACACACTTATTCAACATTATCATCCCGCACTGCCAAGCTTCATGGTTAACTAATTTGCATGTCATTGTCCTAAGAACAGAATTTGCACGAGCGTTCCGGCGGTAGCGAAGCGTAGCATGCGTGCATGGTAAACTTGTTAGTTCAAAAGCACACAAGTATGTAGAATCTAGACAAAAGAGAAATTTCGGAAAGACAAGCTATAAACAAAATGATACAGCAATGAAGCTTGCGTGGATGAATGTAAAAGTTCCCTGTGTTTTTGTTTTTATTTCGCGCCCTTAAAATGATTCAATGCTCTTGAAATTTACAGGGCAAGGGTAGTACATGTTGCATTTCAGGTAAATGGATTTAAAAAAATATTTATCGACTAGTTTTCGAATTACAGCTTCCTTAGCAAATACGTTACTATTTTGAGTAAAATGAGCATATTTATTACATTACTTATTATTCCATAAACCGAAATCGAATTAAGCAAATGGAATGAAATTTCCATGGGAAGTAGTCCTATGCCACAGGTATGAAATATGCTAACAATAGCGTTTGAATTGGTCCGGCAAACACAGTTCTCGACAACTAAACAGGAAGTAAGGCGAACTGTTTATTTTTTGAATGAAAATATTCAACCCATTTTTTTTCGAAAACGCTCTCATACAATTTTTTTAAACTTTGCAGTCTTGAAGGCCTACATTTAGACTACAAGGAACACTAGGTCGTTTTAAAAGTTTAGGTCTAGATTTCGAGACAATTGCTGATATGTAAAACACATGACGTCAACGCTGTGTTGCTATGGTAACACCGATGTCAAACAAACCTACATTTTTGGAAAGTGTATTCTATTTCTAGTAAATGGGTGAAGTGGCTAGCCCGACCGTGCTCTGACAGTGGAGTAGCAGCCGTTCAAAGTGGATATGGTGCGTCCCTGGAAAATCCAGGCGAGCCACCTTAAGCTATGCGGAATCCAAGCGAATTTCTTCAAATAATACGCTTTTTTTGTAAAACTGGTCCGACAAGTGTTAATTCTTTTGAGTGTTTTCGTTAAAGGAGAACTGGAGCCTAAAATTATCTTTAGCTCAATGAGTAGATATAAAGATGAAAAGACTCATACCAACATTTATTTTACTATGTTTTGCGTCAAAGGAAAGAAAATCTGCAAATCTTCCTCCCAACCTCTGCTAAGTACAGACGGCTCAATTCCTGTAATTAGTTTTGTCTAAATTAGTTTTGTCATGTTGTTTTCGGCTTTGAATAGATTGGCTAACGATTCATAATTGCGGACTATTGTGCTTTCTTTGTGCTGAAAGTGTGGTTGTTTTCCTTGGTTTGCATGACGTACGATACGGGGAAAACAACACTGAATTGAGACGCCACACAAACTAGCTTTATCAGCGGAGAATTGACTATTTTTCGACCTTCAAAACGTGTTTCCTCTTTTTAGATGTGCACCACAGAGAAATAAAATAACATAACTTATTTCTCTTGAATACAAGTTTGTTAGTCGTCGGATTGATTTAGGGTTCAGTTCTCCTTTACTCGGATAAACCGCAGACGCTAAACGCGACTTAATCCGGGATATAACAGGCTTAACCGTGATTTACTTCTATACCCTGAGGAACTGTTGGCCGCGACAACCGAAATATCAGTTATAATTATATATTTTCCCAAACAGTAATCAGTCTTCCGTCTTGTTTTAGTGTTCATATAAGGTGATCCGTACTTCGTCCGTTATTGCATTGGTAGTCGTAACGTAGCCTGTATAATATTGATCGGTTAGTTCCGCATGGTAGCAGCAATATTAGTTTCGTTTCAGGCATTTCTGTCATTTTAGTGTCTTACTTTCGATGAAAAACTCAAAGGTCATGATTTTTCTCTTATGCTTTAACATTAAGGTTATTGCTTACCGAGTAGTTACAATTACCCTTTCGATTCGTATTGAATTACAGTCACAATAATGAAAAACTTTTACCGAAACTGGTAAAAGCCAGGTGAAAGAAAACAAATGTCGTATAATGGTGTTATATTAAAGGTTCGGTGACAGCGCAATTTATTACCATTCTGAGTTGCTTTCAAATAGTAACAGCTATTGGATAGCCCAAGAGCATTTATTTATTGAATATCGCGCATTGAATTATTTAGAATCGCTTCACAAATTTCTTCTGCATGCTGCGATCATAGAACAAAAGAGCTACAAGAAAATAATGAGACCACTGCCTACTCAGCAACCTCATGTCGAGACATCCGGATTCTATCAACAATATATTATCGACTAGTCAAGTCTAGTTAGTAGTTAGTGTCAGTCTTGGCCCAGAGTAACACACCACTCCTTCTGATTGTCGTACAGCCTTTTCTCATTTTTCACTTTTCAATTTCACTAGGGACAGGAAAATACAGTATGGATCTCACCGCTAACATAACATCGAACGAAAGCAAACTCTCAAAGGGAACACCATGTTTTTTCATAGATGTAAACTTCGAAAACGTAAGCTACTTTTATCCTGTGAGTATCTTGACTCTGGTAATCAATGCAGTATTTTCGCTTGTCGCCGTCTCAGGAAATGCTTTGGTCATCTATGTGTTCTTGAAAACTACTTCTCTGCACACGCCTTCCAATGCTTTACTTTGCTGCCTTGCCTTCTCCGATTTCTTAGTCGGTTTCTTAGCACAGCCTGCCTTTGTCGCCCATAAGATTGGCGAGATGCAAGAGAACTACCACATCTACTGTATAACTCGTATAATGGCGGAAACTGTGGGCTATATCGCGGCGGGTGTATCTACTTTAACGCTGAGCGCGATAAGCGTGGAGAGATTACTAGCCCTGCAGTTGCACTTACGATACAAGCAAATCGTAACGATTTCTCGTGTTTTCAAAATCATTGGTGCATTATGGATCTGCTTTACACTGCTTGTACTCTCGAGATTCTGGGTTTATAATGACAAGACATTCAACAGCTTCATACTTCCCGTTTTAATGTCAAGCATCGTCATTACATTTGGGGCATATTTTCAGATATTCCGTTGCGTCTTGCGCCATCAAAAACAAATCATTCACCTGGAACAGGAACCTTCTTCGCGACCTAGCGAACGAGAACGAAAATCGAAGTCGTTTAGTTTTCTGAAGTATAAGAAATCTACCTTGACAATGGCGTACATATTAGGGATGTACCTTGTATGCTATGTACCATTCATTGCAGTAATAGTAGCGAGGCGGTTCCAGGGCTACACTGGACCCGTTAAAGTAGCCTACATCTGCTCGTCGACTCTGGTGTTTTTGAATTCGTCAGTGAATCCCCTCATTTACTGTTGGCGTATCTCAGACATACGACAAGCCGTGAAACACACCCTCAGGAAATTAACAAATAATCAACAAGAAATTACACAGGATTTTGGACAGTCAATTTCGTAACTCGACATTGGTTTCGCTACGTCAGTCGTGATCAGAGAATCATCAGTAATTAGAACCACCCGCATGATAATCAATAATTATCGGTGTGTAACGGTTGATAACTTAAATCGATAACTCGATTAATTTTATTTATCATATAATTCTGTCAAGAACTCACGAAATATGCACAAGACGGCATTAAACATGAAACCGTATTTCGGTTCTATTAATATTTTAGTTACAGTCAAATACAGTCAAAAATCACCATCCTATTTCTCGGATTCCGTTTCTTGGCAGAATTTATATAATAAACAACTTATTACTCGGCTGAACATCTATTACGGGTGTGTATTTTTACTCGTCATTCGTAGTTTAAAGGCTCACCTAAAGGTTTGCTAAAATAGTAATGACTCGTAAAAATACACAGCCGTATTAGATATTTAGCCGACTAATACTGACCTATATGTAGGGACCTTTATTTTCTTCAGTAAATAAAGAAGAGTTCAGCCAAGTAACATCAATTTATGAATATAGTCAAGTGTGAGTTTGGTTCACGATTTTGCTATAATTATGTCAACGTCGAGGAGAGCAGGATTTTATGAATGATTATGGTTTATCGGCAATCGACCTTGTCAACTATTTTTGATCTTTCGAAAATGGTCCTTAATGCCTCAGTTACCTCATTCAGAAACACAACTTAACCATTAAGAATTTAATTCCCAACAGACACGAAATGTGTATCGAAACAACCTGAGAGTTTGTTTTACCTCCTGAAATGGCTGAAACAAAAAAAAGAGGCGCTCAAAACGTATTTCCGGAGTCAAACACGCATGCGAAATCGTTTTCTCAGAGGTGTTTTGCGGGGGAGGTTGATAACAATAACAACATTTAGACCCCCTCGGTGGAAATTGGTTGACTACGTGCGGTGAAATTATAAATGCTATGACGTTGAAGTGTACGTGTTTGGAGGACTTGAACGACAGGTAATCACACTTGTTTCTAGTTTCCCGGTAGATTCCCCCAGTCTGCTGATTCCCAACATTTTCTTTAGATTCCCGGCAAACTGGAAGTATGCCGTTCTCCCGAAATAGGACTTACTAGAGTTTACTTGTCACCCACCGTTAATCACAGCTGCCATGGTAGCCAAATAATGAGACTATCAATTCTCATCAGTTGGTGCCACCTCAACAGAGCTAGAGACAGTGAGTTCGGAATACTATAGCAACATCAGGTTTGATGTTACGAAGGACCTCTTCATAATAAGCTATAAGAAGAGGAGAGACTAATCTCGTAACCAGACCCCATTTGTTTCTTCCAGCGCAGTAAGAAACAAATGGGGTCTGGGTACGAGATTGAGGAGAGACTAGAGTATGGGCGAATCCTTGTTTACGTTTTTTCTTCATTAGCATTCATCAAACTTGAAGCGACGTACATACAAACAAACAAACAGAGTCCATAAATTGAAATGATAATTACCGAAAATTTGAGTGTATGATAAATATATTTTGAGGAATGAGCGTTTAAAAATTTCAAGCAACTCTTGTCCCCCAGCCCATTTTACAGTTTTGAAAAAGTCGATTTCTCCGTAAATATTTAACATATCAACCTCAATTTTTCGGTGATTACTAAGTTTAAAATTCTCTTTGAACTGACGTAGTCTGTTTGTTTGTAGCATAAAGTTTAATTTATGCTATTGAGGCAAACAGGTAAACAATGACGTCACCAAGAATTCGCCTCTATCCACGCATGCGGGTTTTTTTTTCGGCTGTCGCATCGCCCAGTGTAGTCTCCTTCGCAGCCGTTATGGTCTGTTTGTCACGCAAGGAGACTACGCCCAGTGTGCAAACAAAGAGAGTTCAATGATAATGTTTGACAACAAATGGTCAAGTTCGTTTTGGACGTAAGCTTTGTAATTATATTTATAGGTCGCATTTTTGATGGGACCGGCTTTCTCTCTTTTAAAAACTGTATTATTACGATGTTTGTGCTCTTAAAGTGCCTAGTTATCTCTATTTTATTTCATATTTTTATTTCAGTTATTTACAACATTTGGGCGTAACGCCACAGGAAACAAACAATAGGACTCAATTTCCAGAGATTAGACCAAAATATGCGAATTGTGACCGTTATCATGGTAACGGTCCGTACGGCAACATCCCGACCGAGCACCAGCCAATCAAAATACTCGATTTGACATTGAGAGTATGTGTCAATAGCCCATGAGGCGCCGCCGAATGGGCTATTTAACTCGTAGCCCATGAGGGCGAAAGGTCTAATTGTTTTAGTATAAACTAACTAGTCGGCCGGACATTAGAAAATAATAGAAGTAAATAAATTGAAGTTGAAAACATGTTATTATTTCGTGAAAATGCGTGCGGTTTTTCTCTACCATGGCTATCACAAATAGACCTATAGTAGAGTAGCCAATCGGAATGCAGGATTTGTAATAGTCCACTAGCACTAATATTTGAAGTCACCACTCTACTCGAGAATAAAACTGCATGCAGATCTAGATAGATGACTTTATTTCACAATTTGAACGACAAATCCCTAAATATTCACAAGGGATATAGCTATTAGCTAAAGGAAAAGTTACATGTATGCTACAATAGCACCTGTGCTTGGACAGTGAAGTTAGAAATAGTATCAGTCAATGAATCCTACTGAAAAGCATTGATTTCTAAAAATGTTGAAAAGTTGGGTTGGTAAACCCTGCTAAAAAGAATCGTTTTCTAAAACATAAGAAAGTTAAGTTCAGAGTTGATTTATTATAATTACTGAGAGCAGTTGTGATAATTATAAGCCTTATGCAGAAAACAGTAATGTGCTGGTAAAATAATTTGTGAACGAATGAATTGAGCTTGTGATCTCCACTGATGTGAAAGATGTCGCCATGGATGCTGGATGGCAAGCTATCTTTAAAAATGCTGTCTTTGAAAGATCGACATTCGATTGGAGTTGGAAAATAGCATTCACAAACAGGTTTTGTTAATAACACTACCGATCTCGTACAAAAATTAAGATTTGTTTGCCATCTAGTACAACCACGTTGGTTGCATTCCTGCCAAAAAGGTCCATTCCATAGAATATAAATTATCACGAGCATGAGAAGTGAATCAGTAGACCTAGTCAGCTTGCCTGTTAGACTTGCTCCAAGTCGAACTCGCTGAGTTGAGTCAATGGGTAAGCGATTACTGGGTCAAAAATCGAGCGCGAGAATCGCAGCGAGAGGCGAGTTCGACTTGTTTCACTTGCAGGAAATTGAATCGGGGATTAAGTTATGGCGCGAAAACACGTTTCAGGGGCGGAGCTTACATTTCGCCCCTTTGACAAACTCTTTCCGAGTACAATCAAATTGTAAATACCACATCCACGGTCGACTGACTTGACTGACAATGACTGACAATGCCTGAAGAATTGACGCTTTGTGATTGGGCAAATCTTAGTACGTCATAAGCCACGCCTCCGGTTGAAAAATCAACCGGTAAAATTTGGCGCGCTGCAAGTGGGAAAAGTCCTTCGTGTGGGGGGCTAAGAAGGACTTTGAGAAAGTCTACTTGCCTGTTTGTTGTCCCATTTCAGACCACTTGACTTTTCCCTTGGTAATGCTTTTTTGTTTTTCTGTTTCCCAAGAGGAAATGTACCAAAAACAAAGCACCGTATCCTCTCCCCTAGTACAAACCTAGAACTTCATGAACTGCATGTATTCACCTATTCCCAGGTGGCCACCTAGGGCCTCTCGTTTTTATATAAAACAAATAAATTTAATTTGGTCGCGTCTGTCCTCTTATAGATGCACAGACGACGTCACAACGTGAAGAGAACATCAGTTATGCTTCTAGACTAAGTCTCGTGGCGCACTTCGTTCTCTTCGTTGCGACGTCAGTATGTGAATATATAAAAGGACAGATGCACGGAACATGTATTTGTTAAATAGCTTCATTTAAGCACATGCTTCACTAAGAACTGAACATTTCTCAGTTGATGGCAAATTAACATATTAAATTCTATAAATACTCTTTGAATGACCACGAATACATTTACCGTGATTCCCTGCGTGCTCTCGTATTGAGGTTACTCTCAGTAACTCATATCCTTCCACTTTAAGGGTATATACTTCATGGTAGTGTTTCGTTCCATATAGCCTCCATGCATGCGTAATCATTTTCTCTACTGTTTTACAGTATTATGCAGGGAGACTAATATGGAACGAAACACTACCATGAATTTGAGACACTACCACGAGACAAATTTGAGACATTTCTTTCAACCGTTTATTTCTTTATTTAATTTACAAATCCTTACATTCACATCAAGGTCCAAACCACCCTTGAAATTATCCTACAACGGGGTTACATTGAATGCTACACCTCAAATCTGTTAGTAAACGTTGATAAATCCCTCTAAAGGTTATTGGTTTAAAAAGATCCATAGTTCTCATTCAGCGAATCGTCACTCAGACATTAGACCAGTTCACAATAGAGCAGTTTTCAATCGTGTCGAAAAGTAATTGCTTTTGAATTTGATTGGTTAGTTATCCACGAGTGTTTACTTTGCCTCGTGATTGGTTGAAGTAAAACTAATCGTAAATTACTCCAGCTCGTGATTGGTTCATTGGGTTCTTGCTCCCGATTGGTTCTTTGGATTTTTGCTTGCTCCTGATTGGCTCACTGGCTTTGGTTTTACGACACTCGATTGAAAACCGCTCTAATACCCAGGTGCAGTGCGTAATTGTGAGATAAGAACAAGCGCCGCTAATGATCAATACACTGCTGCGTGTGTGTATGTTGCTTTTGCCTATTCACATGAAAGATCACATCGAAATTAGTATGTTTACCGAGTTTGAAGATGTTGGAGTAAATAAGAACTGAATAGAAAGCTTTTGAAAATCACAAAAGATAAGAGTTCAGTATGGATCAGGGGAACGGCTATCCCGCCAAACCATACTGAGCTCTCTTATTTTTGTGATTTTTGAAAGCTCGCCAAGGGGCTGTGTCACGGTAACAGACTTTACATTCGCGTTGCGGGCCGTGAACAGTTATTTTCACCGATTTTGATATGAACTAACGAACCTCTTGGCCATGTGGGATGCTTAAAATCAAAACAAATATGCAAAAATGACTAACAAACAGTGTACATTGAAAATCCTTTCAATCAAGCATTGAGGGAGGGACGTTTAACTGTTTGTATCCAATTAACAGCCACCAACCAAGCGATTACTCGAACATGCGCTTTAATATGCCCTTTAATATTGATCCAAACGTCTCTAAATTCGGTCAATACACTAATGTTGATCTGATATTTCTTGCGGCTGGAGAAATTTACATATTCGGTCCCAGTCCTCTGTCAGTTTACGAAACGGCTAATTGATTTTCTTTCGAGCAACAAAAAGTAGTACTTCACGGGTGAGGATTTGCGAACTAGGAACAATTAGTATATACCACACAAGTGAATAGTGCTATTCCCGCGCTCTGATTGGCTACTCCCGAGTTGAATATCCTTTGCTATTCACCTCCGAGCGAAGCAGCGATCACCTCTCGCGAGTTTTTGTCCATTTGACAGAAAATAAGATAACTATTTGGTGCTGGCACTTGTGTGGTTTATACTACAACAATTATTCACCTCAGTGTTGGCGAAAAGTGGTGGAGATTTACCTCGCCGCTCTGTAAATATCCACCACTATTCACCTCCATTTCGGTGAATAATTCAGTGTTCACTATTGTGTCGTATTGTGTTGAATTCTATTGTGTTTTGATAGGAATTCATGTGTACCTTAATGCTCTTCTCGTTATATGGAAAACAACAGGCAAAATACTGTTATTAGTTGTTTTCTTAAACTTCTTGCCGTATCCCTTGGATAAATGCCGCACATAACGCACACTAGCACGGTATCCACGACAACATAGTTTCACTTAACGTGTATATGAGCCCAATTGGTTATCAATAAAATCTGTTCTCCATCAAGTAAATAGTTGAATAGTAAAATATTTCTTGAATTGAGTGTTGCGTCTGAGTTATAGCGGTTTCTATTTCCAATATGCTAATTACGTGATGTCAAACACGGAATGTACTGGCATTTCATTCTACTTGTGAATGAAACTAGTTCTCATTTAGACAAAATATTTGGTAAAATCACTGATAAGCTTAGAATATAACATAGATGTTTATAAAAGGTTATTTATCTCTACCAGAAAGGTTTTGTATCATAAATTATTCCATTTGACGTCATTAGCATATTCGAAATATAAACCTTTCTAACTCATAGACGCAACACTCAAACTAAGAAATATTTTACTCTTCAACTACTTACTGGATTTAGAGTAGATTTTAATGACAAAATATCTGGGCTAATATGCACTTTAACCAAATACACTGAGCTGCACTGTTCTGCGTGTACTCAATAGAAGTTCTAATCTCTGTTCAATCAAAATGGCCCATCGACTTAAAGAATAAGAAATTAAGGAAACGAAACGCTGCTTATTAAGGGGCCTATTGCATTTAATGCATAAATTTATTCTTGGGGTGTGTCTTTAAAAGTACATTGTTGTAGTCCTGAATGCTGTTTTATGTCCAATTAATTATTTCCCAACTGAGACACGTTTTCAACCAATCGCCTCCTCTGCAACAGCTTTCTCCTCAGCAGAGCAATAGTTCATTTTACCTCCCTCGGCAATGAGTTGTTCGTCCATCATTCCTGTATTCTTCGATTCTACAACTTTCTTATCTCTCTCGCAGCTTCCTTCACCTTCTTTCATCTCACTTATACTGGACTCTTCAGCGACGTTTTCGCCGCAAGTGATGGCACTAGGATCCAAATCAACCTTCGCATCCACTTGATCTGCAGTAACATCTTGCTCAACATCCATATCCGATGGAGAACTTGCACCAGGGGATCTCACTGTCAACTCATCATGAATTTCTCCCACATTTGTTTGATCAGTAGCACTAGAATTATTCTGCTTTGGTGCAGTTATTGTTGACACAGATGTCTCTCCTTCCTCGACCTCCATCTCGTTACACACGTCAAGAACAGGAGACCTTTCCTCTATTTCATCAGTCCCACCTTTGCTAGCAGGCGATGCAGGATCATCTTGTGCACTCTCCTGTATGTCTACATCAGTTGTTATTGTACTAACAGCTACGTCGACAGGTTGACTATCTTGAGTATCAGTAACACTATCTTGTGTAGAAGACGTCTCAGGCTCAGTTTGTTGCTTTATTAAAGTCGTGGTTATATTTTGAGGAAGAGACGCCGTCTCCATTACAGGAATACTCTGAGGTTCTTTCTCATCGTTGGTATTTTTATTCTGCTCTGGTGATTTCTGGACAGGTTCTTCCTCCATTTCTTCTTGGGTCATTTGAGCTCTTTGAGGCGGTGATACAACTTCCATGTAAGTAACTACCTTGATATTTTCTTGCATTGGCTGATGCTCTGCCACACTCGGTTGGGGAGGTCCGGTTTCTTCCTTGGATTGATGACCAGATGGGATTTCAGTGTCTAATTGATTAGGCAGTGGGTTGGTAACGGTTGAGGTGGATGTAGGCGTACGCAATGTCATAGGAAGGGAGAATCCCAAAACTGGTCTTTGTTGGCTTGCTTGAGGGCGAAACTGAATAAAGAAAGTAAAATATTCAGCTGAAATGCTATTTAAAGCGCCTATGAAGTGAAACATTTTTAGTCTTCCCTTAGTCATTTTGTGCAATTAAAATAAATTTGGAGAGCGTGAACATTACTTTTTGGCGTGTTGAAGTCAGGCATATTAATGATCAAAATCATGCGACAATTCTTATGCTGTTAAAGATATGCTAATTACATGCGTGACATCAAGTGGTTTGCACATCTATATTCGTAAATAATACAAAATACAGTGGTTTTTTTGCCTTATTCTCATTCGCATGTGATTAACATATCTTTTGTCGCATGATTTTGACAATTATTCCTGACTTCAACACGAAATAAAATTGTGTTCGCACTCTCCAAATTTATTTTTAATTGCACAAAATGACTAAGAGAAGGATAAAAATTTAGTCCACTGTTTTCACTTCATAGGCACTTTAATGAAAATGAAATCGACCGTTGTTTATGGGACTTTTGCAGGAATGCAGTCACGTGGTTGTACTGCATGGCAAACAATCTGACTTCATTTATTTAAAGGCACTTGTACGAGATCAGTAGTGTTATTAGCAAAACCTGTTTGTAAATGCTATTTCCACCTCCAATCGATTGTCGATCTTTCTAAAACTGCGTTTTTGAAGTTTGCTTGCCATACATTAAAGCCATTCCCATGGGAACACGAGCGCAATTCATTGGTTATTGAAGTGATTTATCAGCACGTGAATGTTTCCTGCAAAAGCATATTAAACCTTAAAGTGACACTATAACAAAAAAATACCATTTCGATTTGCCACTTTTTCACTGTCAACAGGTCAATGTCCAAATTAGAAAAAAATGAGCAAGTTCAACCACAAAATTTTAGGTGAGTTTAGCGGTAAAATCCTGTCTGCCATTGGTGGAAGCCGTTTTCATTATTCAGCAGAAGTGATATCATACGCGCAACACGACAACCACGTCGCGCAAAATAGTGTACATAAAAAAGTAGCCAACCTCGCAAAGATAAATATAACTTTCTTCTTGTGTACGTGAAGACGTTTTTAGTAGAAATATGCCTCCAAGGCGTTGTGTTGTGCAGGCGAGCGTTGCGCGTGTGACGTCACTTCCGCTGAATAACCCTTTGTATAAAGCTGAACAAAGAGAACGGCCTCCAATAATGGCCGACGTTTAGATTCGATACCCTGTCGTCGTATCGAAAAACGGTTTGAACTGGTAATAATATAGCAACTCTACTTTATGAACATCCAAAAACATTGATATGTCAATATTTGTCGTAGAGGCACTTTAAGAGAATTCTAAGTAAAGTACTATGCTTTTCAAAGTCCAGACTTGTTTACCTTGTGATGGAAATGAGACAAGCAAAGTGATAGATGAGCGCACAGTAGGACCATAATTGCATTCATTGCCTGCTGTTTCCATGCACTTAGATGATATCATATCATCTAAGTGCATGGAAACAGCAGGCAATGAATGATTGCCATACAATGTGCATGAGCACGCTTTGTAACTCTCTGTGTTTTTAAGATTATGCTCTTTTCCATTTTCTTTCCTTTCTTTATTATTCTGTACTTTATAGTTTTGTGAAATGGATAAATAAATGAATTGAATTTGAATCTGACAACCAATGCAACCCACTCTCCAAAACAAATTAACCAATCACGCACAAGTATTTGAAAATCTGTACAATTTCCAACAACCATGAAATTTTAACTGTTTTGATTATTTCATTGTTCGGATACTTGAATGTAATTGGTTAATTTGTTTTTAAATTTGCATGATGGTCGTGGTTGGTGTGGTCGCACTGTGATTGGATTAGCAATATGTTGCATGGACATATGCAGACAGGATTACTCAACCAAACGTGAACTAGAGAACATCATCCAAACCTCAGGTTTAAGTGTACATTCGTCGTAAATAAATATAATTTAAGATTGACATTGTTAACGGAATAGTCAATTTGCACTAAGACATCAATTGACTACAACTACTAGAATCCTTTTCCGATTCTTTTTCTCATTCAGATTTCCCAACTCCTCTGAGAATACAAAAACAGCGGTTTAAATTAGAGGAACAAATGAATCTGCCAATAGAATTCTGGTAGCCATAGTCCAATGATGTCATTATGCAAACAGGACATTTGCATTATGGCATCATTTTACTACAATTACCAGAATATTTCTCTCATTCAAATTTATCAACTCCTTTGAATATTCCAATACAATGGTCCAAACAAAAGGATCCGCGTATGTAACGTCATCATGAAAATGTCCCATTCCCTATTAACAATGGCCATTCTTCATCTCGTTCCCAGCTCACCTCATCTGTTGATCTTCTTGGTGACGAGGGTGCAAGTCCTGATAGGGACCTACCCTCCCCCGAGAAAGCAAGTCGTGAGCGTGCCGAATCCCTGTTGATGGCTCCACTGAAGGATGCTTCGCTGCTCAGCACACTGGATCCCTGGTGTGCTGACTGACCTGTCGCTGCTTGCTGGTCTTGGGCTAAGACCTCCTGGCTGAGTGGCTGGACTTGCACGTGCACTTTACCAAGACAGAGGTCCAAGCGGTCTTTCTCTTTATTGTACACAAACACCTAACAAAATGTGTACAAATCAATTTACAATGTAAATAAAAGCCTTCGTTTAAAATCAGTAAATTAAAAATAGTAACTATTTGACCAACAAACCTGAGGTCATTTTGTTACTAAAAGTAGCAGAAAATGATGGAAATTCCAAAATTCTTTTGATTGAACGACAATATTTCAATATTATTATCTATTTATTATCTCTTCCGTTTTGAAGTTCTCTCGACATGGTCTTTCAGAAGCAATCATCAAATATCTCATGAAATTTGGCACCAACCATTTCCTGTCAAAAGCGATCAAAATTGAAAAACAAAAATCATAGGATTTGTTGGTATGAGGACAGCTTTTAAGTTTGACACCGATTGGATTAAAACTGAAGAAGTTACCTGTATATGAACCCCGGCAATTGAAGGGTAATCTGTGCCCACCATGGTTCATTTTCTTTATCAGGAGGTGGGCTGGGGATCTGTACTCAATATCTTAAAATTGTCGGTAGCCCTTCCATCCAGAAGCCAGTTTTGATGGCCCCTTACTTGAAGCCATAAGAACATGTGCAAGCCTCCCCTTTGTAATCGTTTGAAAAACGATATCAAAATAATTGGGAGGATTCTTCATGATGACCTACATGTAGTTGGGTTTATAAACCTTAATTTGTTGACTAAATCAGATAATAGTTTCATTCACAAGGAGAAATAAATGGCAGTAAATTCTTGGTTCGACATTTACTCATTGGTATTTTGAAAATATCAACATCTATAACTCATACACAACACTCAAATGAAGGGGGAAATACTATTGAACTATTTACTTGATTTAGAATCGATATTTATGATAACAAATTAAATAGTAGAGGCACTTTAACACAGTGTTTTAGATACATTGTGTAAGAGCCAGCAGCCAGCGAACTTCACCTGCTGCTGCTACTGTTTTGCTGGCTACATTTTTATGGGACTATAATTATATTGAAATTCTGCTTCAAAATGCTTGAAATTGCATATTTTGGAGTTGATTTCCCCCCACACCCCACTAGTTGAAGCAGAGTGCTATCATTATCCCGCCTGCTTTACGAAACTGGCCACCTACTTCAAAACTTAGCTGCAACCCTGTAATAGTAGTAAACAGTAAGTAATAGATACAGAATGAGTGGCCGTGATTTATCGGATTTGTATCTGTGTTTTATCAGATTTACAAACTCTCGCCTCTTGCTCGAGTTTGTAAATCTGATAAAACACAGATACAAATTCTGTATCTGACTTCTCAAACGTCTAGATGTATAGTCATGTTTTCAGTTATTTTGGCGATCCAACTTATTTTGGCCGAGAAAATCGAAGCAAAAGTTTATGTAAATCAGGACGAAATCTGTATCAGATTTACAGATCACTTATCGCTCAGTAATTTCCTGTTTTTCCTTCATGAATTATTAATGAGTTTGATAAGTTTAATTTACAGACATGCTTGGACTGCCCATCAGCTCATTAGTTTACCTTTCCTGGCAGGTGTGGTATAGTACAATGTTGGTCGTCCTTCAGTGTACTAAGGTCATTCAACACTAGATTGTAATAATAGCCACCATTGTTAAACATGGCAGGGTTTCTACATGCTGCTTCCCATAGGTCATTAGTCAGGGTCCCTGAAAGGGCACTCATCAGGGCAGACGCAAGTGCTGCAGTGTTGCTGTCCACTAAAATGAAAATAACGAGATTAGGAATAGGTTATCCAACAATAGTCTCCAATATTGTACGTTGTGGTCCACTCGAGGAATATGTCAAGTGCCCAAGCAGAGTGCAACAGAAAACATTCAAAACAGGAGAACATTTTTGTTTTCAGATGGCCACCTCATGCACTTCATCCCTGAATCCCTATTGAACCCCTCCCTCCCCTCCCTCCCACCAGAGAATCCTGGATCTACCCAAAACGTTTCGTGTAAAAACTAGATTTTTACTTTAACACATACTTCGGTCCTTGATATGGACCACAGTTATGCATATTCATGTAATATTTCAGTTTTTGAGACAGGTGGATTAATCTAAACCCAAAGGAGAATTAGTCTTACATGTACCGAGTTAAAATGATTAAAATCCGAGACATTGTTGACCACAATTTATGACAACAAATTCGATGCTGAAGTAACACCCTCATCTTACTGTGTTGCCTTTTCCTGTGATGTACTAACCCACCTTCCATTTGTGTACCCTCCTTTGGAGCTGCTACTGACTCTTGTACACCTTCAGAGATTCCTTCTTCTTCTCCAGTACTAGCAGCCTCCCCCTTCTTCTCCTCTGCCATTTCAGCATCAGGCTGTTCTGGAGGAGCAGGTTCAGGGGCGAGTATAACTTCCACCATTACCCTATCCCCGTGCTGCACAGGAACTGGGTCCTCCTCTTTTCCTTCTTCAGGAGGGTGCAATGGGCATGGAGGAAAACCATAGCGTATCTTTTGTTGTTCTGGTAGGATCCCTAGTTTAAGGTGAATAGCATCCTGTAACTGACTGAAGGTTGTGTTCAGGGGTAGGGTAAGGAGTGCTTGAGCACCCTTGGACGACGAGAGACGAATTTTCTTATCCACTCTAGGGGATATGGGCGAAGTTGGAGTAGATGGCCTTGCGTCAGCAGTTGTCTGATTCCTGGGACTCGAAGAGGAAGCAGACTGCTTCTCTTTCTGCAAGCATAAAACTCAAATCTGAATAAACAGCCTCAACATAAAGCTCTTTGCTGTATTGTAAATAATGTTGGTCTTATCGGAGTCCAAGCAAGTCAAACTCTAACCAAACTCCAAGTCAAACTCTTTTGACTCTGCTGCGATCGTGCATATGCTTGCCGTAATTATCGAGATTAAGAATGATCTATTGTTCTTTGAGGTGATTTTACTAATGCTGCATTGTCCTGACTATGGTTTGATTGGATCCCCAAAGTGTGGGCACGTGAACTCCCGTGAGATCTGTTCTAAATATAGCTCAATCCGGTCATATGCTGACTCACAGACCTAGTATGGGAGATGGATGCTCCTGGTAATGGCTCCTGCATATTTATATAGCGCATTTTCCATATAATTTATGTCGACATGTGCTTTACAGGGCTTAAAAAGAAATATCTAAAAATTAATGTCCACATATGTACATAGTACATAAAAGATTAAAAACGGCTTCTTAAAAAGAAAATAGCTGAAAATTGAAACAAATTGGAAACCTAATTAATAAAAAGCTAACTTAAAAAGATGAGTTTTAAGTTTACGTTTAAAAACAGAAATAGACAGACTTGTCCTTACGTCCAATGGAAGTGCATTCCATAGGCTAGGCATACAGACCGAAAATGCCCTGGCACCATAAGATTTCAAATGAAAGATGGGTTGCTGGAGCAACAGTTTATCTGCAGATCGCAGAGCACTTTGTGGAACTTAAGGTTTTAATAATTTGCTTAGATAAACAAGTGTTATACCATTAACTACCTTATATGTATACAATAGTATCTTAAACACAATACGCTGCTCAATATACATGTATATATATGTACTAGTTTAAAAACTCTTAGGAGTGTTTTATCATGTGATATAAACTCGAGGGCGCAGCCCGACAGTTTATATCACATGATAAAACACGATATGCGAGTTTTTTTAACTGACTTCTAAAACCTGAAACCTTTCCGAAAACAATGTTCTGAAATACTGTTATAAGACGGTAAAAAAATACTTTAGATTTTAAAAGAACATTTCAGGATCGCTTTCGCAAAACCACTCAGTGGAACGAAATTATGCATTTTAAGACAAACACAGAATCTCAAAGGAATAAAACCGATGTTTGATTGTGAAATTGATTTGAATATGAATTGCTCAGCAATCAGCAGCGGCTGTTGTTTGTTAATGTTGGAATGTTGAGTGGTGTGAACAAAATTGCACAGCTACTATTTAGGATTTGTACGTCATGTTATGACCTGCGCTGTTGAATGACTGCCCAAAAATTCATGTCCCATAATGGTGTAATAGCAATGGGTTATGAGTTCAGTACTGAAATAATATTTTTCATTCCCAGGTCTAGTCATTGCATTCCCAACTGACTTGAAAGTTCTGAGTGTTTACAGACACTGATACAGCACTGATAAAACATCTGTGTCTACATGAGATATAGACAATGGTGTTTCATCCGGGCCACAGTGTCTATAAATCGGATATAGAACTAATGAATAAAAACATTAGTTTTATATCTGATTTATAGACACTGTGGCCCGGATGAAACACCATTGTCTATATCTCATATAGCCACTGATGTTTTATTCATCAGTGTTGTATCTCTATTTATAATATAGATACGATAGTACGCACGCTCTGATTGGCTAAGAAGCCATGTTTTATCAGAGTATATAACATGGTTAGCTGTGTTATATAGTTTTCAACTGGCGGTTTCCTTTCATCGCGCGCGTAAATCTATATTATAAAACAGATAAAGAAGCCTTAAATCCATGTTTTATACTATCATAAAACACTCTGGTCATTTGAGAACACTCTAGAAATGTTGAAAGCATGCGCCTTCGGCTTGTGCTTTAACATTTCTCTCATGTTCTCAAATGCCCATCGTGTTTTATGATAGTATAAAACATGGCTAAGGCTTCTTTATTTGTTAAATATAGGCCCATCACGTGATGCTTATTGGCTCACATGATTGGCTGACTGCCTCATTGACTATTAATGAGTTTTAGAAATATATATATTCCTAATCTACAATGTACATGTGCATGGCAAAAATGCAGGTCACATTTCAGGAAAACAGGTGAAAATAATTTTGAACTGCTAAAGCAAAAATAAAATGGCAGGGGATATTGTACAGGTTTGCTTATCGCATTCCTTCATCCACTGATCTTATCTTAAAATGATAGAAGTGAAGAAAATCACTCATTCTTTAATAGTAATGGCAATTCGATTTTTGGCACTTCAAAAATAAAAATTGCAGGTCATAATTTATTTGACCTGCCAACAAAATAATAAAATCCATGTCAGGTAATAACATTTCCTATTTCAAACTCTGCCTGTATCAATTACCATTCCTATTTGCTGTGGAGGGCAAACTTATTAAGTGTTCCCTTGGGAATCAATCAATCAAGAAAACAAATGTGCATAATTAGCTATCATAACAATCACCTTCAATATTTTACAAACATTTCTTTCATACATGTAGTCAAACCTCTGCTAACGGACACCTCCCATAAGCAGACACCTCCTGCAAGCAGACACAACTCCGTGGTCCTGACCATTTCTCTAACAAAACACTACATTTGCCACCTCCTGTAAGCGGATACCTCCTGTAAGCAGATGCAGACACCTATCTTTCGGTCTGCATGAGCAAAAATAACCAAAATTAACCTCCCTTAAGTGGACACCCAAAGAGATTGAAGTTAATTTTTTTCAAATGTATGCAGTTTTATCTTTGATTTCAAGTTAAATCAAGGTGAGCTTAGTAAAAAGACAACATACATATGTATTTGAGCTACAATGTATCAGCCTTAGATTGAACCTGTACAGCTGTTTAAAGCATGTGGTTTACAATTCCACAGTGACTGCCACTTCCTACCCCTTACTGTTAAGCTCCTGTAAGCAGACACCTCCCGCAAGCGGACATCTCCCATAAGTGGACAGCTATGCTAGGTCCCATGGGTGTCCGCTTACGGGAGGTTCGACTGTATAACCTTTAGTAGTAGAATATTACCCGCTAGCTTCCAATACATAATATTAACTTCCAACAACGTTCATTGATACATGTACATGTACTTAATATATATTAAAGCTTATATTTAGTATACAGTATACTACAGCTTACTATTTGTAATGTCATTATAAGCTTATACAATTTTTTAAATAATTGCTTATATTTTAAATTTTTATATACAGTTGTAATTTTGGATTTTGGTAATTATGGAAAGAAAATTTCGTTTCTTGGCAGAATTCACATAATAAACAAACTTATTAGTTGGCTAAACATCTAATGCAGCTGTGTATTTTTACTCAACATTCATATTTTAAATTGACTCGCCTTATGAATGACTTGTAAAAGTACACAGTCACATTGGATGCTTAGTCGACTAATAACCTAAGGGGATGGGAAGCCATTTAACTGTAACTACACAAAATTCGGTCCCATATTTGATACTGTCTTGTGCATATTTTGTGCATTCTTGGCAGAAATATATAATAAATGTAGTTATTCTGACATTATTTTATACAATAAACAGGGCAAAACACAAGCTATGATTGGTCAATAGCCATGATCTATTAGAGTACAGATGCACAGATAATGTCACACGGTCACATTCCTGCTGTATTTTGTTGGAAAAGTTAGCTAATTATTGTATAGAAAAAATGCATTTCATTTTGCTGTGGATCTGTCCTCTCATAGAGGCATACCGGTAGTCTGATGATGTCATAATGTGAAGAGAACATCAGTTACATCACTCTCTTCATGTAGGCGCACAACGAAATTACATGTATTGTTACAGTACATGTATGACTACTGAAATTGGTCTTGTTGTCTAAGTGGCCCAGGAATGAAAACAAAGCATTCCAGCTTAAGGTTACTTGGGCCAATCAGTGTTCATTACAAGACAATAGCATTATGACTTGCTCGAGCTTCAATCTGGTAAAAGGCAAATTTAGTTCTGAAGACTTTCAAATGATGAAAATAATATGGATATGCTATGACATATACTTTGGAATGCTTCATTTTCATTAGTTCTTATTGTCTACTTGACCCTGGTTACAGCAGTTATATTGTAATTAATAAGGAGAACTTCAACATAGGTGATATCAACTCCATGTACAATAATGTTTCGAGCACATTCAGTGGTTTTTAGATTTTGTCTTTCATTTCTTTCCTAAAATTCTTGCTTCAACTTAATCCTTTCATGCCATGAACCTATCTGGATTTTTGTACTCCCATCAGATTGCTGTCATACATGTACCTGTTGTTTTGGTGGTGTTGGGCTTTTCTCTGGTGTTTTCTTGACACCCTGTTCACCACTTCTTTTCTTTTGTACAACAGCAGCATTATGTTCTGTCCTGGCCTTGACAATCTTCTCAGCCTCACTCATCGTCAGTTCTTCCTTGTGGAAAGTCTTCTTTTTCTCCCCAGTAAGGATTATCTTAGACGGAACATATGTGTCCACTGCTACTTCTTCAGGCTGAGAAACTGATGTACTGGCCTCAAGGCTTGGAATATTGGGCCGAGCACCTTTTAAATAAAGACAAGTGAAAATAGTTTCAGTATGCAGGCCTGTCATTACGTTTTTAAGTTGCTGGACCAGTAGTTGTGAAAAATAGCCGGTCTTTTTGTGCCAAAAGCTACAACCCTGGCTTTAAGTTTTACATTAACCCCCAGTTTTTTAAACTGATTTTTAGCTATTTCTACACTGAAAAGAAACCTTTTTCCCCCTAAAAAATGTAATCATTGTTGCCATGGATTTTTCAACTGACCTATAATACTGGGGGCTCAAAATTATCAGTCAGTCATTTTGGATGTGTTGTCGTTGGATTCCTATGGAGATGGTGCAAAGTTTGTTTGGGGAAATACAGAGAATTTAAGGCTTTTTAAAGTCTTTTTCGCCATTTATAGAGTGCTGGAATACATTATTAAGTCTGATGAGAGCTTAAATCAGCACTTTCTCAAAGAACTGAGTCTTTGCCTGGTGTTTTGACTGAGGAGCCTTGTTTCTTGGTCGTAGGGATGGGCCACAAGCTCTTCAGTCATCTTACCATGGGCTTTATAAACATATGTCTAAAGCCAACTATCATAGCTTTTTTGGAATAGTATATATTTGGAAGATCCAACCAACCGGCGCCATGGCCCTCCCCCATCTTCATTCTCCCGCAATGATTCACAGTCAGAGTGGTTGAATTTATCTTGCTCTGAAGTGCTTATGGACAAAATAGCTTGGTGCTGGGCAAGATTGAGTGTTGGGAGACAGAAAGTGAGGGTAGTGCAAACTTGAAACCCTGTATTTAATGTGAAACATGCATTTTTGTAAGAAAATGTAGAATCTGGGGATAAATATTTGTTTCTGTATGCGTCATTTCACTCCTTTTTTCTTAAATGAAATAACGTTAACCCTTTCACTACTGGATGTGTTTGGGCTCAATTGGTGAAATCCTGAGGACTAACTCAACCCTCCCCCTTCAGTTCAAGTTTGGCTAGCACTGGTATGTTACGCACTGCTGACCTTTTAAGGCAAGGGCTCAAACTTTCCCCACACTACGGTGTGGCAGCGAACCCTCCCATCCCCTCCCCAGAAAAATCTGAATTACAACTGTAAGCAAGAGTTAATCAATCATATTTACATGTACGCTTTGAAGCGGTGTCACGACAAATTAACATTGAGGGAGGGGAGAGTAAGTGGACTTTTTGCTGTATTATCGTGTGTACCTGCCACACCATAGTGTCAGGAATCTAACAGAAACCCGAAATGTTGTTTTAAATCGCCCCAAAAGAATAGTTTTATTTAGAGTGGTAGTCCAAATTTATAGTTCACTTGTTGCCCGATAATGTGTCCCTAAGGAAATGGCATTTAAAAGATGAAAGACGTCTGGGAAGTGTGATACTTTGAGGTAAACTCATGGCTGTTCGGTGTTGCCAAGCGAGGGACTTTCACTCCTTGTCATTTTTACTGTACTATGGTGAACTTTGGTGAGGAATCGGTTTTGGAAAGGCTTAAAACAGCCCCAAATCATCACAAACAGAGTCAAAAACAACAAACACAAGGTCAGTGAAGTATATACAATGTATCTTTAATAGTAAGACATTCTTTTAGAAAGATATGACATTTTCGAGATAGTTTACGCATAAAAATAAGTTCGCTGAAACAAAGTCCGATAATAATTACCACCCCCCGCGGCATTGGGCTTCCTGTGGTCTTAGATGGCAAACCTCTAAAATTTGCAAGCTGAGAGCAGTTTCGATAGCAACTGGGCAACTTGCCAGCATTGTATTCCAGCAGGAGCCACAACAACAGTATTTTGGGGCTAACTGGGGTACATTGTACATTGTATTTTGTGGAATAAAATGATTTAAATAGCCAGTCTACATGTACAAGCAAGTTAATAAAGTTAATGAATTTCACATGTAATTTGCCCCCGATCGTGTTCCTTTGTTTGCTCTAAATAAAATACAGCTTTGAAGTGTTTACTCCTTCAAGAAACTGAATGAATGGAAAACATTAGAGTAAGAAATCTTGGTTTGCTGGATTTAACAAGTTTAAATAAACTGTTAACATATATTTTGAGTCCAAATATACCACAGTTCGAAATTCGCTGAGTCATGACTACATGAAGGCATCTTGGAAAATCAGGTTTGGATACGACTGATGTGGACCACGGATCGATCGAATCACTGATTAATAATAATTATAATAATAATGGATTAATCAGTGGCATATCCACGAGGCGACTCTTCACCACTGATGGGCCTACGATTTAACGTCCTTATCCGAGAAGATGTGAAAGTCTAACCATTTGCAGCTCGTTAACGAAATTGTTTCACAAAGGCAGCACCTTCTACTCAGTTATTTTAAGACCCTGAGTGTTGGTCCGGCTGAGGTTTGAACCATCAACCTCCCGCACAACAGACTGGTGCTAAACCACTGAGCTAACCGGGAGGCGGTTTTACAGTGCATGTACACAAATGTATATAATGGTCACCAATATATGTATGCAATCGTGGACCTATTTTTAATATCTCATCTTGTTCCAGAGATAATCAGGTTTTTGCAATATGCAAATGAGATGGTATATGATGTCATTTTGTTTGCAAGCCAAGAGGCAAATCACAAAATAAAGTTAGTAAATACACATCCCACATGGGTGACTGTCTTACCCTTGTTTTCTCCTTCCTTTCTTGCCGTCTGCCTTAAGATAGTATCAACAACTTTCTGTACCAGTCTCTCACTACCAAACTCCCCAGGAAAGTATTTCTGAACTAGTTTGCTTGCGACGGCATACACATTAGAGTTCATGCTGACATCATCCTCATACTGAAACCAATTAACTGTCTCCTTGATACTCTTGCCTCCCCACTCAAGTGTCACTGGAATACTGAAAAATATAACATGTTTCACTTGAGACTTTTTAGTGGAGCTTCTGCACAGGCCAAAGCCCTGTACAACTCTGCCCACCACACCGTCCTGTATTCGTAGCACTTTTTCTCCAAAGGAAATATTTGTGCTGCGATACATGTACTGTTCATGTACAAGTGTAGCTCATCTGACACTGCATGCTCTCAACTCAAGAGTTCCCAGTTCGCAATATGGCACACCATGGACTCTGACTCATATACATATAGTTTTGCTTAAAAAAGTGAGGTTCCTTGAAAATGTTGTCAGTTAATGGGGGAATAAAAGCAAAAGAATTTGTGTGATTTAAAGAGTAGACATACATTGTACATGTATCCTCTACAAATCACATGTGGCATTTTGACAACCATGCTGACTAGAGGGTGGGGAATTTGAGAAATACGGCATCTTGGGAAGGTTGAGGTCTCTTAAAGTTAGGCCAACAAAACTATCTTGAATTTGGTTTCTTTATTTGATGTCATGGTGTATCAGTCACAGGATTTGACTGAGACATGCACTGTTGTTATTAACGTTACGTAAAATGAAGGTCCCGACTTCAATAATGGGGACATATAAGAAATACTTATGACGTAAACAAATATCTGACAGTGACAACTCTCAGTCTGCAAAGAAATTGGAGACCTCAACTTCTTAATTATAACCACACTACACCTATGTAATTGATAGAATTTGAGCAAGTTATGAAAAACGATAAACAGGTAGGGATTTTGACCACCTGTGATGGCCTGAGTGATATTTTGAAAGTTCTGATAATTGTACAGTTGTATGAGCCTTTAATTTGAGAACTTTCAAAATATCACTCAATACCCATAAATCACATAAAATTATAGCACAAGCAGTTCATGCAATTTTTTGTTTATAATATACATGTACTGAGCAAACATTTGCTCAGAGCATGCAACTGTGCACTCTATAATCTTTTTATGCACTCGTCATTGACCAATCAGAATCCAGATATTTTGTTGAGTACAGTGTATATGTTGTGGTTGAAATTTTTTTAACCGGTTCAATTTAATTTTGGAACCAGTTCAAGAGTTTTGGAACCGGTTCAAAAAATTGTGACCTTTCACGAGAAAACGTACACTAACGCTTAAATTTCCGTTTAGTGCTCTAAACCGTTTGTTATCCGTTTAAACGGGTAAGAAAATCATTTAAACGTTTTCGAAAATCGTTTAAATGGTTTTGAAAACTGTTGAAACATTTTAGAATTTCGTTTAAACGATTTGAAAAATCGTTTGCTTTTTCAGCCTGCCCGTTTAAACATTTTCGCAAAAATAATTTAGATTGTTTACCTAACTCATAATTATTTTACCAAAAACCCATACATGTAAGTTTTTTAAATGTTGGGCTAGGCTTTGGATTAGTTTACATGACCATTGAAGAAGGATATTATAAACAAGCTGTGTTGTTTACAGGATGTGTTGCTTAGTGACTAGCCCTAAAAACCCTAAATTACTGAGCACTTATCTTCACTGATGTTAGGGTTTTTTTAAATGCCGTCTTGTTACCAGTAGCTAGTGAATAAAATACACACACAAAGCAGTAGGTACATGTACATTGTAGCATACCCTGTACTTACACTTCAGGCAGATTATCATACTCCTTCTCCTCCCAGAAATGCTTGTACCCACACAGACACTGACTGCTACCCTGCACAGGTGTTGTAGTTCTGTCGCCATTTACATACACGGCAGAACCATCTCCCCTTACTTGTCGTAGAGGACCCTTACACAAAGTACATTCTGACAGTAGAACACCCTATGAGAGAAAGACAGCAGTCAGTTTTCACAGGTATATGTTTCAGTTAATTTCCATTTTCAGTGTTTTTTTCTTACTACAGACCGCAAATAAAATCTTGTTGCCAGCTAGAAAATGTTACATGTACATGTAGTAGCTGAACTGGAGAATAATCAATGCGTTTTAGTCGCCAAACATAATGTTTGAGATGTATTGGCAACCGTATTGGTTGCAATTTTGAGCCTTGAACTGGGTTTTTTTTCTAACTAGGGAATGTTTTGGAACTAGGGAATTTTGGGTACTAAAAATAAATTCACCCTTCCCTTCTGTTTTCCTACCTCCTCCTTATCACTTCCTTTCCTCTGCCCCTCTATAACTTTATAAAGTGTATTTGAACTCTTTGTGATAGTATTCGACAGGAGCTTCAAAGTAGGGTTTCCAGCCCTTTTCTCAATTTATACTCTTTACTACATTAAAATAGTCTTATCTTTAATAATCCTTGAAGTACATGTATGTATGTTGTGGTTCAATTTTTCCTCAGTTCAATGGTGTTGTTTCAAAATAAACTTCTTGAGAATCGAGAAAAAAAAAATCAAGACTCCTCGTGTTATTAATAACTTTACCCTGTGAGCAGAGGTCTCTACGAGAAAGAGATGAGAAACGTATGCTTGCAGGGTAAAATAACTGGTACAATGTACTTGAAGCCACCGTCTTGTCTCGGGTTATTCAACAGCACACCAAACTTCTATTTTCATTTCACACTTCGAGCTAATACTGACGGCAAAACATAAGGGAACTTTTCCTCCCGAATACACATAAATTTACGATTTAGAATGAATGTACGGTAAAACGCGTAACACATTTTCTAGGGTTTTCTACATTGATCCAAAAAAGTTAACAGCTAAAATGAAAAACCCTAATAAACCAAATGTATCTGTAGAAAGTTAGTCCTTCACTTCAAAAGACAGCACCACATTTCTGAAATGATATAATAGTAATATATTGAAGAAATCAGAACTTTTCATAGCAGTTCAAACTGCTTCAACCAGTTCACATAATTATAGAGTCGAACTTTAGAAGTCAAACTCTTTCAAAAAACAACAATACCCATTAGATCTAAGCAACTTCATTGAAGATAAACCGGGCATTTATAGGGACTACAAATGTAGATGTCCTGATGTGAACATTGAATTCTTGTTTTGATCGTAATTTGTACCGAGAACCGTGCAAATGAAAATTCCTGGTAGAAAATTGCACCTTACAAATGTAATCGAAACACTAAACAACTGCTGATCGCTTACAAGTGCCAGCTGAAGGCTAGCTAACAGCAAATCAAATTTTAGCTTCTGTAGTTTCACATTTACTGCAGATCCTTGCAATTGTGTTGTAAAACGTTTTGCAAGTGTTGTGGGTTCTTGTTGTCTGAATTTCAGCATGTGCAATCGGTCAGATGTGAACGTGTCAGTCTGAATTTTGACAGGTCTGTCAAATTGTTATTACATGTACATGTACTTTCAGAGTTTTGAAGCCATTTAAAGCTTATGAAATATGATGAGTTGATGATGTCAGCAAAAGTTGCATGAGCCCTCAGTATTAAAGGTCAATTCAAATTTCCATGACAACAGTTATTGCCTTTGTTTTTGGTGGGGAAGGTTCCTTGCAGTCTAGGAAGAGCCAAAAATCAGTTAAAAACGCTTGGGGCTTAAAGGGTTAATACTTGGAAGTTAACACACACTCAGCGGCGCAGTTGAATGGTTTCAGTTGAATAAGATGGACAACACATTGAAGTGTGACAACACGGTCGGAAGTGTTGACTCAAGTAACTTTAGTTAATTGTAGTTTAGTCATAGAAACCGGCGTTCACACACTTTATATGAATGGTTTCCAAATAACTAGTAAAAGTAGTTGACCAGTACTTTTAATACTTGGAAGTTAACACACACACACATGGCAGCACAGTTGAATGGTTTCAGTTGCATATTAAAGAACAACAACACATCGAAGTGACTGACAACACAGGAAGTGCCGATCGATCTCTTCAAAATTTAGTTTGTAGTTTACTCATAGAAACTGGCATTTCACACTTCATATGAACGGTTTCCAAATAACTAGCACACAAGTTTTAGTAATAAAAGTACAAAATGTAGTTGACCAGTACTTTTAATACAAAAGTAAACACAAAAATGCCAGGCTCACTAGATTTTGGCAACTAGAGGTCTGGGCTCGACTTATCACGAATTGAATCATGGAAAACAATATGGTGCCATGTTCGTAATATTCTGCATGCGGCAGTAAAATCTGGCGAGTCGTGATGCGTGTGTAATTTGTAAACAGAGTCACAGAATATCAGCTTATTTTGTTGTCTAAAGGAAAGGAACAAATAATAATAAGTTGGGACCAGTGACTTTCCATTTCAAATGGACCAACTGGTGCATTTTTAGCTCACTAGCTGATCCCATGGACCATCAGAGCAAAAAGTTAAATTTGAGCACTGAATGAGCTACATTGTATTCACATGCGTGTAGTTTTGTGCATGTATTACACTCAAATGAGTTTAGTACATGCAAATGAGTGTACATGTACATTTACCACATGCATGTGTGTACTACACGCACATAACTTTATGCGTATTACATGCAAAAAAAAATTACATACTTCTGGGCGGTACAGTGTACAATGTAAACATTGGTAGCATGACTCAGCAACCTATCCAATACTCACCATAAATCATATTTACCTGTCTATTGCTAAAGTACATGTACATGTATACTGTCTTGATATTTGATATCCGTGTCTCAGAGATCATGAGCATGATTATACCATTGTGCAAACTACAATGTACATTGAATACTCATAGCAATTTTTTTTTGCAAGCAAACAGTGTAATAAAGAAAATTCTTACAGAGCTTTTAGTCATAAAATTAACTTCTTTCCAGAAAAAAATGACAACCCCCCCCCCCCCCCCCCCCCAAAAAAAATTCAAAAAATATATTGGTCCATCCCTAACCATGCCACATTAATTGCTGTAGTTTCACCCACTCATACAAAATCTGCTCTATAGTAGAACTTGTAAAATAATGTACAGTACCTTATACTTGACAGGTTTTAGAACATCCTTCTCTTCTTCATACAAACACACCAAACTTTGTTGAGGAAAAGAGTACATTAGTCCATCTACCAGACCTTCCCTTGTGTGCATCTGTGCCTCCCTGTATAGCGCTCCCCCTGGCTGCAACCAGTCTTGATTGACAGTTGTCTGTTGCTGGGAAACAGCATGACATGACAGACACCTCAGGAGGTGTCCGTCTTGTACAGATTGCTGTGTGGTCTCAATGACTGTCTGTGGCAGTACACCAACCAATCCAGATGGCTTATAAAGAAATTGATGAACCTCTGTGACCAGTGATGCTGCAATGCCTTGTGTTTCAAAGAACTTTTCATCCATTGCTTTCATTAGCCTTTGAATGTACCTTTCCTGCAAGAACTTATTCCCACCAATTAAACAACACTCACTGTCATCAAATTCTATGTAAGCTTTAACAAGATCGTTAGGTATGCCCCAAGCTTTAGGAATAAGCCACTTGGGCATCCTGGGAACAGCCTTACCCATGATACCAACAAGTGGAATGTAATGATTGCGGCCAGAGCTACTCCATGCAATTGCCAGCGGTGGGTACAACGTGCCGTCCTTAGATTTACACATATGGACAGGCACAAGGGCAGGCAGGAACGTTCCTGTGTAGTCAGCACTGGATCGCATGCCCGCAAGACTGTCCAGAAGTAAAATAGGTCTATGTAAAACATTGGCTAAGCCGAAAATATGGATGTTTCTTAAGCCCAAGGGCTGGCCGTCTGGGGGTTGAAAATTAGGTCCTGCTTCATTGACTATGTCAAGCCATTCACTCTCATGAATAAAATCTATGAATAATGCTTGATACTTGGGAAGGTTTACTTCTAGATGAGACTGAAGATTAGTCCTAAGAGCGTTCCAAAATATCTCTCTCCCAATCAGTGCACGTGAAACTGCATGTACTAAGCAGTGACCATCTCCATCCACGTGAATGGGAACAAGCCTTTCTTCACTATTATTCACGGCGGTAATAGCACCTACAGTATCGTGTAAGTACCTTACTGCCCCTGTCCTATCCCTGCCGTAGCCTGCAGTCTCCAGATATTCTAGCTCGATAGCGAAAGCCCTGTCCCCGACGTGCGAGCAATCGAAATTTTCCCCTTGTCCCATCTCTCGAAGAAGCTTCGCCTTTCCCGTACTTCTGTCCATTCCGTATTTAGTTAGCAGTGGAGATAACAGCTTACAGTGATAATTTGAATAGCCTTTTACTTTGACAAGCTCTGCCCCCTTCTTTAAGGCGCTACGAGATAGTAGAGCAGAGCGTAGGAGATTTCTAATTGCTTGCTCAGGGTCCTGGATATGCTCCACATTGAGTAATATTTCTTTTTCGTGGTGTTGGCCACAGCCAGTGCACTCGACGCTCGAGGCAGCGTACGAGGGAAAATACAACTTTGTGTGGCACGCAGGATCAGGGCAGATGCCACTGTACACCCTAAATGCCCCTGGTTTGTTGGACATTTTGACCTAAAAAGCAGTACATGTATTTATATCCGAACCATCATCTTGTTTTTGATCTTCCCGTTGTTGTGCGCATGTCTGTGTTTCCTGGAACTAGTTCCAGTTGACCACAATTTTATTCCACAGGTAACCCAACTACACTACCGTTCTATTTGTTTCTTCGTCACAGGAAGCCCAAGCTCTGTTTATGTAAATTTAATTTATAAGGGTTTGTATGGGAATTTTTAATCTGGTTTTTCGATAAATATACTGTAATAAAGTGAATAAAACTTACCTGGTGTCTATGATCTGTGTCTTGGCTGTATCTGTACGTAGTTGCAGCGAATTTGGGCGAATTTTGAATCCCTTACTCTTCATACTATAGAAGAAATGAAAGGTAGGAAACGAACTTCAAATCTCGGGTTCAAAGCCACTCACGTTTGGGTCGATTTTTTCACGAAAATCCCATCGATTTTACATTCTATCCCCATCAGCATACGCAGTGATAAATTTCCAGTCTATCTGTGCCAACCAAACGAAGATATCTGTATTTGCCGAGCTACAATCCACTATTGAGTCCGCCAAAATCTCGCCATAAGCAGCCATCTATGCCCGTGACTCGCCAAAGTGGTGCCAAAACCGTTAACACAGGAAGCCCAAACTGTGGAATTTTTAAATCTAGCTTTCGTTAGTTGCAGAGTAAAGGATTTAAAATTCGCCTAAATTCGCTGCAACTGCATACAAACATAGTCAAGACACAGGCTATAAACACCAGGTAAGTTTTATTCATTTTATTGCAATATATTTATCGAAAAGCTAGATTTAAAAATTCCCAACAGCCATAAACAGAGCTTGGGTTTCCTGTGTTGGCACCACTTTGGCGAGTCACGTGCATAGATGGCTGCTTATGGCGAGATTTTGGCGGACTCAACAGTGGATTGTAGCTCGGCAAATACAGATATCTTCGTTTGGTTGGCACAAATAGACTGGAAATTTATCACTGCGTATGCTGATGAGGATAGAATGTAAAATCGATGCGATTTTCGTGAAAAAATCGACCCAAACGTGAGTGGCTTTGAACCCGAGATTTGAAGTTCGTTTCCTATCTTTCATTTCTTCTATAGTATGAAGAGTAAGGGATTCAAAATTCGCCCAAATTCGCTGAAACTACGTACAGACACAGCCAAGACACAGATCATAGACACTAGGTAAGTTTTATTCACTTTATTACAGTATATTTATCGAAAAACCAGATAAAAAAATTCCCATACAAACCCTTATAAATTAAATTTACATAAACAGAGCTTGGGCTTCCTGTGATATCGTTAGAAGGCAGCTTGAAATGTTAGAGAAACTAATAAAACATCAAACGTTTTCTACATACGTAATTGTCATGACAGACTTAGTTGGGAGTTTGAGCCCGATCGGGCGAGGTTAGTAACTGGATGGGTGACCCTGTCACGTATTGAGACAACTCACGACGACAAAATATAGACACTGGCTTACTGGCACATTTCGTATGAGTCGGAAAGAAATACGGCAAACCTAGCTGAACCGAAACCGTACTGTAACTTACCGTACCGTAACTCTGTAATTTAAAGTTAAAAGAGCTGAGTAACATTTCAAGTTAAATAACAATGTTTTTGTAGGGTTTTATAAAAGATGAAAACTGAAAATATACACTACGACTGATACAGACTACAGCTGATATAGAACACTTAATTAACGTATAAGACAAATGAATAAAAAGTAAGTAAATATATAAATAAATAGGGTACCAAATGTTTTCAGATAATAGTTGTATTATTTAATAGTGACAGATGTAACTAATGAAGTTCAGTTACTGATTAACAATTATCCTTAAATGGCAAACACGCCTGGAATAATGATTCTACGACGAATCCTAACCCGAACCACAAACCAAACCCTGACAATCGGACGAGTACACGGGTAAACGACGGGTTCTCACTCACCTAGAGCTAGGGTTCACAGGTAAACAAGAAGAGAAGGTAAAGAGAGGAAAAATAATTTTCGAGCGCTCCTACTCGGACTCGAACTCGTAGCCCTTTGCGTGTACTGCAGTGTAGTGCAGACGTCTTCACGACTACACTAAGCCGGTCTACCTTGACTGGTTTTAAGAATGTCATTAGAATTAACGATTATCATTATTCCAAGCGTGTTTTCCATTTAAGGATAGTTGTTAATTCAACGGGGAGGATGTGTTATTTATAGTGGAGGTTAAATTTCCCATAGTTTGTCCGAACTCTATTTATGTAGTAAGTCGATTTTGATGCAAGTCTGGTGTTGTATTGATGTTTTCAGTTAACACTATAGTTTGGAAAAAGTTATCAAACACAACAGGTAACCAATTATGATGAAACTGATACACGAAAAGTGTGTTATGGAATACTATAAGGTCTGTGCATTTAAGAAATTGGAATTGTTTGAATAGGGGATCAGATTGTTGATCTGGCTTTGAAAAAGTCAATATTCTTAATTAATGGCTTCTTTTGTAATGTAATAATAGGTTTGACTGTTGAATAGTATCTATTACCCCAAGCTAACAAAGTTAAAAAGATAACAAAGTTGACTTCGTTTATTTATATTTATTTTATTTTTCCAAGGCGAGTTCGAAGCGCGCGGTCTTTGAAGGTGGGACGAGCGCGAAGCACGAGCGCGCGAGGGTTGACGGGAACCTTTCGCGCCTTTTCTTTCCTTCCTATCTTTCCTTTCGCACCCCAACCCGAGCGAGCGACTGGGGACGAGCATGGATCATAAAAGAGATAGCATTTTCTTTTAAACTAGAGGATTTGAGCTTGGTTTTCGGGAATTCTATCAACCGTAAGCCCTTATAGCTCAGTGGTTAGAGCACTGGTCTAGTAAACCAGGGGTCGAGAGTTCGAGTCTCTCTAAGGGCTGACTTGATTTTCCTTTTTTTTTTATCATGCTCTCGTAGATTATATTATTTTGACGACAAATAATATTTTAACAAAGTGGAGGCCATTACAATTACGGGCTGACACACAATGTTCATTTATAATAATCGCGCCGAAATATTCGCGCAGGCAGCATTGTAGCATCTAGTATAAGGACCCAAGAGACGATAACATCTAGCATATTAAAAGACCAGGGTTTTCACTTCCACTCCTTCGCATTAGCGCGTATTGCTGTTTGGAAGTGAACGGATTCTATAAGCTTTTTACTCACTCGTTCGCCGTCGCTGAGCATGGCCGAAGTTCCTGGTTACTAACTTTAGATGCAATTCCGCCATCCTGTCCCTCCAGCTCCAGTGGTTGAACCAGCAGCCCCTAATCCACCGGAGCTTGAAGTTAGTTGTGCTCTGCATCAGTTAGTGTTTTGCTTTTCTCATTTAAGACTTCAGTCACATCTCTTGGGCTGGAATTAACCGTTAGTCGCCGTTAGTCGGTTCGTTGCTTTGTAGCACCGTTCGTCGGTTCATAGTTAAGTATTTGTGGTCAATAGTTAAATAAACCAACTGATTCAGAAACGGAACATGGACCAAATGTCGGCTCTTTCTATGTGTATCAACGACAATGAACTACAGCCAAACAATACCCTGAAATACAAAGAACCCTAACCCCAGAATACAATGAACTACAGCAAAACAATACCCTGAAATACAAAGAACGAAAGAAAACAATAGAGTTGTTCATTGTCCTGAATTTCAGGACGTTGATACACCTAGAAAGACCCCAATGGTCGAAGAAGAAGTTGGAGATTCAATGCCCAAGACTGCATAAAGCAGTGCTTGAGAGCTCGGCTGCCAGGTAACATTGGCTACCAAACAGCCCAGCGCACTACTGGGTCATACAAAGTGGACAGGGGGAGGGAGGGAGGAAGAGAAAGCCGCAAGCGATCACAGCGACTTGCAATGGAATAGCGCAACTCCAAACCACGAGCAATAAATATATTTTGTAGCGTTACGGAATGTACACAAGTAGGTAGGAATTAAGGCGTTATGTTATATAAACAAGTTATATAATCCCGTTGGGAAAACGTGAGGGTGTATAAAGAGGACTGGTTAATATGTAAGAATCAATCGAAGGCGTTTCTCTACGTAAATGATACCTAAATTTTTAGATGTCGGACCCAGAACTGGTAAGCGAAACCGAAACTCCCGTAGTCTCTTCAAAGAGCAACTGCATGGCTCTTCGAATATGGAAGCTTTGCTGACTGGGACAGTTCATGAAGAATACAGAGTCTGATGAGCTGGCCGAAGATTTTAGTGCTGTAAAGAAGCTACGTCGTGTCGCAGAAAAGAGAGCCACGTGCGAGGATCAGAGGGAATAAACAGTACAGGATGTCTCTCACCGCGCATGTTCAAATAACCAATAGCCGTACCTCGACAAGTACGACCACAACCAATTGAAAGTATGGTGGACAAGAAGTACGAAGATACTGTGCACAGGCTAGGAAAAGCTAAGTATAATCTGTCGTCTGAAATTTCCAATTCTTTGAAAATGAGCACGCTTGAGCGTAACTACGCGTTATACAGCGAAAATTGTGATATCTGAAAAAAGGTCTAAGGAAGACTAGTTCAGATGTTTGGATTTTGCGAGCACTTTACAGGAGCTCAATTTATTCAGCAAACTGTTCTTGAGCAATATAACTTTCCGTTTTGTACTACTCCCGCCCTGGCGCGGTTTAGTAACAATAAGTTAGTAATTCAAAACAGTGAATTCGTACAGAAGGCTACTATTACTCTGTTAGCTGTTGAATCAGTATTGGAATGCAGCTTCGCCCCTACGGTGGTAAATCCATTGTGTATGTTTCCATTCAGTCAAACGGTGAAAATAGGCTTTTACTAGAACCTTAGATATCCGAATGCCTGTTATTTGTAGATGCCAAGCCTATGCTTGATCGTCTGTTAGATCTTTCGTCAAATTGGCTTTATCCGTCTGATATTAAACCTGGTTATCACCATATTGAGATTTTCTCGCTAGATCAATAAGTGTTCGGTTTTTCCTGGCCATTCGGCGCTGTTACGAAATAATACAAGTTTACGGTCTTGCCATTTGGCTTGTCAACTGGTCCAAGTTCAAGTCCTTACATATTCACTTAACTTATGAGACTGCTAGTGAAATATTCGCGTAATAAAACGTTTAAATTAGCTGTTTACCTAGATGATGGTATAGGCATTTGCCAATGTTTTGTATTCGACCGGCAATTTTCGTCAAATCGGGTTATCACCATACTGAGATTTTCTCGCTAGATCTATAAGTGTTAGGTTTTTACTGGCCATTCGGTGGTTGCTATATGAAGTACTAGAAGTTTACTGTTTTGCCATTTGTTTTGTGTACTGGTCTTAACATATTTACTACTGAAACTTATGAAGCTGTTACTGCAATATTCGCGTATATTATATTGAGTATCAAGATAGTCAACAACAACTAGACGACGATAATCAATGCTAGACAAGGTGGGATTCCTTTGTAATCCTGGACGCTATTTATGAGAATTCACTTCTAGAAGCGTAACACACCGACTAACCATATTAGTCGAAATCACTTGTGAACACTGTCCGTCTACCAACTAGAATAGTTCATACAGACGCACGTACGTGTCAGTGATGTCGGTTGTGCTGCCTTTATATCGATGGTAATGCATAAGAATTGGGACTCGCTAGAAATGAAACAAAGCTCCACTTGGAGGAAAATAACGAATATGTTAATTTTGCTCTGTATAATTTTGTACACTTACTATCCGATACTATTGTCAAGTGGTTCATGGACAATTAAGCAGTTCAAACTTGTTTACATTGGCAGCATGAAAGATCATTTGCAAAAATTAGGTGTTAAATAAATGCTATTGTGCCAAAGTAAATAACGTTGACATCGAACCAGAATGGATACCTCGTACTCTCAATAAGAATGCGGATTATGTTGTTGTTTATTAAGACTGGAGAGTGAAAGACTCTTATTTTTGTGCAGCTACGTCTTACTGGCCGGGACCTTGCTCCCAATCGACTGTTTTGATAGTTTTTTAAAAAAACGTAAAGTTTCTTGATTTTATTCAAAGTACTTAAATACAGATATGATAGGCATTGATTCCGTGGCCGCAAGTTGGGCTGGTGAATTCTAGCTGCTCGTTACGTTGGTACCGATATTTCCCAGTACAGAAAAGAATCGTAAAGCATGTCTGCTACTGCCAGTGTAAAAACAATATTAGTTTTTGGTATAACATTTAGACAATTTGTTATTGATTTTTGTCTGTTGAGAATGGCAGTTTAATAATATAATGCAGTACAGTATGTTTTTATTGCTCAATGAGCATTTACCGTTAGTTATTTTAACTGGCCGGTCTAGACTGCAAGAGAGTATGGCAGTATCTTAACTGGTATAGACTGCTAGCCAGTGTAAATGCATTAATTCTACTAGTTACGGTTTACGGTAGACAATTTGCTATTGATTTTGTCTGTTGAGAATCGCAGTTTAATAATGCAACTCAATACGATACAGTGTTTTTATTTCTCGATGGAGCATTTATTACCGCTAATTATTTTAACTGGCCGATCTAGACTGCTAGAGAGTACGGCAGTATCTTAACTGGTCTAGACTGCTAGCCAGTGTAAAGGCATTAATTCTACTTTGATTTTGTCTCAGGTTGAGAATGGCAGTTTAATAATACAACTCAATACGATAGTGTTTTTATTGCTCGATGGAGCATTTATTACCGCTAATTATTTTAACTGGCCGATCTAGACTGCTAGAGAGTACGGCAGTATCTTAAATGGTCTAGACTGCTAGCCATTGTAAAGGCATTAATTCTACCAGTTACGGAATACGGTAGACATAATTTGCTATAGTGATTTTGTCTGTTTAGAATTGAAAAGTCTTTGAAACACTGGTTTAATATAATATAAAATCATTGCTCGTTTCTGAAACTTAGCACACCATCTCGGTTACTGTTGGAGCAGAGTTTTACTGCTATATAACTAGCCCGTCTAGACAGAACGGCACTATAACAGCACTGGCTCATTAATCTTATGTTCACTGGAACGACATACACTGTTACTATTTGATCATTTTACCGCTAAATAACTAGCCGGTTTAGACAGTACGGCAGTATAACGGCACTGGCTCGTATTAACCTTGTGTTCACTGGAACGACACACTGTGTAAGCCTGTGTTTATTATGTGGTCTGTGCATCACGTCGCGGCCACTGGGCCTGTTCTAACATATTACTGTTTTTTATCTCCTTTTACAAGGTCAACAAACGTTTGCATTGAAGTACTGTACAGTTCCTTAATCTGAGGCAGAAGGATAAGGATTGAGTTTTCAAGTCGAAAGAGCCAAGTCTACTCAGCTACCAACTACACCAGAGGCCAACCGAAGATGTTTCAGTTAGACTTCCAAAGACATGTAAACAGTCCTATTTGAATAATAATAAGCCTCTATAACTCTAATTGCACGTTGAAGTCTACAATCATTCTTACATAAATAAATTAAGGACTAAAGGACTATTAATTTTAAATACAATAGGTTTTAATTGATATATTTTATTTCAGTTTTTACATATCCAAACTTTAATCTCAGGAATTTTCAGTTTTAACTGGATATGTTTGTTATAGTGCAGCCATAACTTTAATACAAATCTTAAATAAGGACGCTAGAGTGTATTAGTTTGTTGGCTTTAGCCCTCGGAGCCTCGTACGATTGCATTCGGTCGAGGAGTACGTTTCCAGAATTTTTTTCCACAGCAAGGTGGTTTTATTCTGGTTTTTCGTATCGGGCAATGTACATAAACTATTGACAAATCTAGAAATACTGTCTAATTCAGTAATATTGCAATTTCAAGTTATGGTATATCATTTTATAGTCACGATTATTGTACCTTATGAAGATTGACTTAATATGTATTAGTCCCTTGCAGGTCGTGGTACAACCTAATTATTAAGCTTTGCTTAAATTAATAAATGTTGCCTCGGCTGCTGCTAACGCTGGAATTAGTAATCGCCTTTTTCAGCATCATTTTGAGCAAAAGATGGTTACTTATGTCAAGGAAAACTTGATTCTTTGCTTTCAGTTTCTAGAAGTTTAATGTTTAGCTTGCATCATGGTCTTTCTTTATCATCGAAGGTGGGGCATCAATAAACGAAATGCCCACACCTGACCTGTTGTTTGTGTTTAATGCAGTTTAGCTATTAAATGTTTTATGCTCGTTTCAAGGTGATAAGAGTATAAATATATTTTGTAGCGTTACGGAATGTACACAAGTAGGTAGGAATTAAGGCGTTATGTTATATAAACAAGTTATATAATCCCGTTGGGAAAACGTGAGGGTGTATAAAGAGGACTGGTTAATATGTAAGAATCAATCGAAGGCGTTTCTCTACGTAAATGATACCTAAATTTTCTTTAAGACATATGTTAAGAATAGAGGAAATGTACTGACTACACATCTAATATATAGACTTGATTTGACAACATTATGTACTACTGTATATATAATTAACAAAGCATACATGCATGTCCGACAAGTATCAATAAACGAAATGCCCACACCTGACCTGTTGTTTGTGTTTAATGCAGTTTAGCTATTAAATGTTTTATGCTCGTTTCAAGGTGATAAGAGTATAACATCAATACACAGTCCCGGATGAGAACTCTGACCCAGGGTCACCCGAGCACGCCACAAGTACACTTTTCCTGTTCTCTTCAGTTTCAGAAAGTAACAGTACTAAATACTTACCATTTCGAATTTTAACTCAAAATTCCTACGGGAAGTTGGATAATTTTAGCCATAAGTTCGAGCCCAGACTGGCCGCCAGTACTCGGGCTAGAAACGAGCGATCGTTTGTTTAGCGCCGGTCTTTTCGTAAGTAAGTAAGTAATGACTTTATTTATACACGGTTAAAACATCAGGCCTTCGATTACATTATAAAAAGTAGGAATAGTTGAAATATCTAATCAGTAAAATGTTAATATCTAATAACTTGAATAACGCACCTAACTAATATCTAACTATTACATCTATACAATATCTGACTATAATTATCTGACTAATATTAACTATGAATAAAAACAAATGAATAAAATAGAGATGCCTGCTTTCCATGAATGTCGTGTGTATAATGAATTTTACTAATTGTGAAAGAAATCGCTGCAGCGAGATTTAAAACAAATAGGGACTTTAAGAAACCACGACGGCAACGTCTAGGACGACGGCATAAAACAATAGCCTTAATTACAAAATACAATAACTGCACGTAAAAATGCACGAAGTCGCCTACATTTCGACCGTCCTCTGTAAAAACACAACGTGAAAACCATACGTTTTACGTTTCATGGAGAACGTGAACGTCAAAAAGTAAATCACTCCGTCTTTCGGTAGACGTGAAGGCAACTCTATGCTTATGATATTTTTCGAAGATTTGGATGTCAAAAGCAATTAAAGGCGATTAAAAGAAAGAGTAAACCCCAAAGTTTGGGAGAAAACACTTTTCTACGTCCCGTCGTCACTGCCGTCGCCGTCCTGGTTTCTTAAAGTCCCTAGTGAGAGAGTTTGCTTGCCGCAGCTCGACAGGTAAGCTATTCCAAAGCACCGCACCGCTATAACTGAAGCTGTTCTTTAGAAAATTGGTGCGGGGCAGACGAATAGTTATATAAAGTGGTAAGCTGTAGTGCCAAGTGTGCACGCCCTACGAGGGAAAGAGAAAAAATCTCTGACCCAAGTGGGACTCGAACCCAACGACCTCCAGGTTACATGTCTGGCGCTCTACCAACTGAGCTATCAAGTCAGATGAGAGCAATCGTGGGTATTGGTGCGTTATATGGGGTCACGGCGATTATATATGTATATGTAGTTATGATATTGAATCATGTTTGCCGCGTAGCACTAGTATGTGTAAAGAATGTAATATATAAAGTGGTAAGCTGTAGTGCCAAGTGTGCACGCCCTACGAGGGAAAGAGAAAAAATCTCTGACCCAAGTGGGACTCGAACCCAACGACCTCCAGGTTACATGTCTGGCGCTCTACCAACTGAGCTATCAAGTCAGATGAGAGCAATCGTGGGTATTGGTGCGTTATATGGGGTCACGGCGATTATATATGTATATGTAGTTATGATATTGAATCATGTTTGCCGCGTAGCACTAGTAAGTGTAAAGAATGTAATATATAAAGTGGTAAGCTGTAGTGCCAAGTGTGCACGCCCTACGAGGGAAAGAGAAAAAATCTCTGACCCAAGTGGGACTCGAACCCAACGACCTCCAGGTTACATGTCTGGCGCTCTACCAACTGAGCTATCAAGTCAGATGAGAGCAATCGTGGGTAGGGCGTGCACACTTGGCACTACAGCTTACCACTTTATATATTACATTCTTTACAGTTACTAGTGCTACGCGGCAAACATGATTCAATATCATAACTACATAGACGAATAGTTAGTTTGCCCTCGGTGTCCCTTAGAGCATAACTCGAAACGCTACTACGGTCAGCGCAACTTTGAACAAAGATATTCAGGCGCTAGGCCATTTAGCGATTTATAGACCATAGTAGTAGTTAGAATTTTCCGTTGATTGTCTAGTTTTCTCCAGCCAAGTTTTTTGAATAGATCATCAGCATTGGCGTCGTAATTGGAAAAAGTCAAAATTCGTACAGCACGATTTTGTAGCTTTTCAAGTTTAGTGGCAAGACTTTTATTGCAATTTCCCAAAACGACACTACAGTAGTCGAAATGGGGCTGCCCTAATATAAAGCATTATAGATACACAAGAGTGTTTCAAAAGGTACAAAACGTCTCGTGCGTTTCAGGGCGCCAATGCCAGAGGCAATTTTCTTTGACAGTTTGTCTATGTGCACATTCCAAGATAAGTGTTCGTCAATATGCACTCCAAGACATTTTGTGGATGTAACTCGATTAACAGAGGCACCATCAATAAAAGGAGAGGGAGCTCTGTCAAACGTACTTAACCTTTCCCTTGACCCTATTAACATGTACTCAGTCTTGGACTTATTAAGAGTGAGCCTATTTGCAATGAGCCATTCACTAACCCTCACAAGATCTTGCCGGTTCAACTCATGGTCTATGTTATTGATATCATTGCTGGCAAAAGTTAAGTGCGTGTCATCGGCGTACATCCGAGGTTGAGAATGAGAGAGACAATTAGGCAAATTGTTTATGTAAAGTATAAAGAGAAGAGGACCTAGGATAGTTCCCTGGGGAATGCCACAGGTTAGGGGTTGGGTGCGGTCTGAGAGAGAACCATTTACGAAGCATCTTTGTTTGCGACTATCCAAATATGATTTGAACCAGTTAAGTGAGGCGCTTCCAACACCATAAACATTTAATTTAGATAATAAAATGACATGGTCAACAGTGTCGAAAGCCTTCTTAAGATCAAGGAATACCACTGCCGTAACAGTGGAGCGAAGTGATCGAAACCCCGACTGATTGCTTGAGATTAAAATATGTTCAGTTAGATAGCTATAAAACTGATCATAAACGATTCTCTCAAAACATTTTGCCACGACGGGGATGATAGAGATAGGTCTATAATTATTTAAGTCGGAACGTTCTTTTCGTGACGTCATCTAAGCAACAGCTACGCGACACAGCAACTAGAAGGTATTTTGTAAGGTTCAAACTTTGTGTACAAGCACTCTAGACGTTTATATATAAAAATACCCTTTTCCCCTGCATATTAGAATAACGTTGCCATGTTTTTGCTACTATGACGTCATAGTATCCAATTCTAATCCGAGTAATGGCGGACAGAAATCATGGCTAAAATAATAAGACTTCCTGTAGGAATTTTGACTTAAGATTTGAAGTGGTAAGTATCTAATTAGTATTATTACTTTCCGAAAATGAAGAAAACAGGAGAAGTGCAATTTGATCGCAGTGACACTTTACATGTGTGACTGAATGGGCTGCGCCAGCAGGCTAAGCCTGCGGTAGTTGTTAGTTAGTATGCGTGCGCACGTGTGCGGGGAACGCCTTGTAATTTGCTCTCTTTTCTCGACCATAGTTCATTCGTTGTGGACTTCCTCGTCTCTCTTTAATACTGGCGTGGTGGCAGCGTACAAATCCACGTCTCCAAGAGCTCAAGGACAGGCCGTAGATCCAAGCAGCAGCGAAACAGCCTCGACTGTGGTTGGCAGAACTCGAACGAAGGAAAGTAATCTTGATTATTCTGTTATTTACTACTTATAACATGAATTCCATCAGAGCACCGAAGCAATCATGGTCGTTCACGAAAAACGAATCAATAACTACATTTCAATAACTACATTTCTCTCTCTCGTGATGCAAATTAGTTTAGTTTGGCAAAAAAATCCCGCACCTCCCCCCTGAGGGGATTCATCGACGATGGGCAAGACTTACATCCCTGCAGTCCGCCGCCGTACCGGTCATCAGAAAAACATGCACTTGAACTCATGCTTGGGCAGATCGCGAACTTTTGCCCATTTTCTTGATTTTTCGATCATAAACACGAGGCTGACTAGCATCCCGAGGACTTGTTCCAGAGCTGAGGTTAATGTCGTTCACAGATAATTTGCTCATTGCCAATGGCAACATAACCCATCACGGCGAAATGACTACCGCAGACGAGGAAATGACCCCCACCCTCAAGAACACAGTGGTTTTGACTTGGCTCAGACTAATACACCACGACCTCCCCGGTTTAGTAAAATAGCGTTACGCAACCAAACTGAGATCTAAGACCCTAGCGTCTATAAAACCTGAAATCACTCAGACGCTAGATACACTTCTTGAAGAAATCCGAACCGCCGCTGACACAAAGGTCATGCGGACGACTTCTTCCAAGTTTAGGCAAACACCAAATCGCATGTCGTATAAACCACCTCCCCAACAGCCACCATCCAATAAGCGCCCAAAATCATGCCCATTATGTAAACAAGCGGGCAGTAACGATCAGCACTTCCTGAGCACGTGTTCCTTTTTTCCCCGGATGATCGCTTATACCTTACTAGATCTCGCTTGAGTACAAGTGTCGATGGTGAAGAGCTCGACTATACCGACCCACTTCTCCAACAAGACCTAGAAGAATTTGATACTGTGCCACACCACACCGCGCGCATAGTGTCACGCCGCGTCAGTACGAAGCAGTCCTCCCACTTCAAAGCTTTCTTATAAGCCTAACCCTCACCCTAGACACAGGGACCGAGACTAGTATGATTAAGACGTCCGTCGCACGCTTCATTGGCGCAACAATTGAAAAATCATCCCAACAAGCATTACAGTCCGGCGGCGTGACTCCCCTAGCAGTGATTGATGAGACTCGCCTCACCCTGTCCCGCGCTGACAAAAAGCTCGTATTGTATGCGTTAGTTGTTGATGACCTATATGTTGATGTTTTAGCTAGAACGCCCTTTTTGATCGCCAACGACATCTCCGTCCGTCCCGCGAAGTGCCAAGTTCGTATTTAGAACTCCGAAGTGTTCCTCTATGATCCAGGGGATGACTCGGTCTCTCAGTCCCTTACCACGAGACGCGTACAAAGTTATATCCTACGCTTCTCCTCACCAGCTACTGTCGTTTGGCCAGGCGAGTACCTCGAGCTGGATGCCCCCCGATCGCGGGCAAGACAGTATCCTCGCCATTGAGCAGCGCATACACCCAGTCGTACAAACATACCAAGCCTCCCAGCTTATGGCCACCGCCCCAAATCGTAGAAGCAGTCGGAAACAAAGTTCGCATAGTTAACAACTCAGACGAGCCAAAGGCCGGCTATTAGACGTCATAAGCACATATGTCAGGTCCTACCCACAAACAAAGTACCTCCTGTCAAGCCAAGATCTGCGCCCCCTACTCAGACTGCGAGGCCGAACCAACCCACGCCCTATTCCTCTACAGTTAGCGTGGACCCCGATAAACCTACTGCCCACCGAAACCCAACGCGAATTCCATCAACTTTTACGCGAATACGACAACGTATTTAACCCCAACATTTCCGGTTAAAACGGCGCAGCTGGCCCCATCGAGGCTACTGTGAACATCGCTCCCGTGCAACCCCGGCAACACAAGGGACGTATCCCACAATACTAGCTCCCGCAACCAACTAGTTGATCTCCAGGCAAAATGTGATGAACTCGAGCAGGCCTAAGTATTTCATCGCCCCGAGGTCTCTGTTGGTCGTAGTGTTTCCATCCAGGACATTCTTAAGAACGCTGCAAGCCTCCCATTCACCACCACATCAGCTTGGTTTCAAAGTAAGAGCGATTATCCCGACCGTCGTCGTGTACACGCTGATCTCAAATAGGGGACGCGCCCCTCACGAAAGCTCACCAATATTAGAGACATAAAGCGCTACCTTAATATTGCCTCCATTTCTAGAGATGGCCTGCTCGTTATCAAACGTACCAAGCCGTTTGTTTCTGCGTCAGAAGCTATCATCGTTCCACGATCTATCCTTGATGGTCTGTTGACTACTCTCCATATCAAGTTGAACCACACCTCCCGCCATCAGTTCCAGTTGTCGTCCAGCGCCATTTCTGCGCTTTGGACATGAGCGACGCCATTAACAGAGTGGTATCTGCTTGTGATATATGCACTTCACTACAGAAGTTTCCAAACTCGCTGATCACTCAGTCATCCGAAGAGCCTCCAGAGGACGTTTGCGTTACATTTGCCGCCGACTCGTAATCAAACGGTGCCGACAGTCGACCCTAGTTCTACGAGAGTGTACTACTTCCTTCACCGCGTCGCGTCTGATCGCTGAGAAAAAACATGACACTCTCCGTGACGGCATCGCACAAATCATTGTCGGTTTACATCCTCTCGACGGACCACGTGTAATCGTACGTGTAGACCCTGCACCCGGCTTCATGTCTCTGAGTAACAATGATTCACTGAAGTACCTCAATGTCGTCATCTAAGTCGGCCGTACAAAGAACGAAAACCCCGTGGCTGAGAAAGCGGTCCAAGAACTTGAAGAAGAGCTCCTTCGTCAAGAGCCCGGCGGTAGACCTGTTAGTGAAGTCGGTCTTCCTCTCGCCACTTCACGCCTGAACTTCCGACTTCGTCTCCACGGACTCTCATCACACGAGTTGTGGACCCAACGAAATCAGTTCAACCAAGAGCAGTTACCCATGACTGTCTACCATTTCATTCTAGAGAAACAAGCAGCGAGTCAAGAATCACGCGTACAGCGAAAAAGCCAAGAACCACATGGAGTTAAATTCTACCGGATGGATTAGCAAGAAGCGCGTCTGCAATCCCAATATTGTAATTATACTGGAGAATTAGAGGGATATAAATGGCTTTCGAAATCGTTTACTAGAAGTTGGAGATGTGTGCGTGAATGACTCTGACACTCTATTCACAGTCATCGCTAACAGGAGTTCTACTCATGTGGACAGCATGACTACAACTGATTGTACCAGGTTTATCAAACAAAATGACATGGTCAAGCCATGCAACAACAACATTTATTTTACTATCGAAAGCGAATCGCTTATCAGTTGGAACTCTGAAAGTCAAGGACAAGTACTGCAACGGACTATGGATTTTGCAGATCCCCTGCTCTCAGTACACTCGGACCAAATCGAAACTACAGTACTTTTTGCCTGGTTAAATTGTATAAACAACACCTATTTAACAAGACGGAGATTTGTATGGTCTCTAAGATGCATTCCTTACTATAAAAATACTATAGCTACATTTAGTATATTATTTAATAGTGGGGATATTGAAAATAATCCAGGTCCTGAAAACGGACGTAAAACGGTCAAAACAAGCAAGTGGATTGCTCCTAGATGTAGTGAATGCGAAAGAGTCGTGGCCAGGAATTACAAGCGTCTTGTGTGTCTTAGTCTGTTTTGATTTCATGCATACAAGATGTGCTAACATCGTACCTGAAATGATTGTATGCATCAACTCCCAAGGAATGGACATGCCCTGCTTGTGTCGTCAGTCTGTTCAGTGCCATTTCATGAAGCAAACCTTTCGGCGACCTCTGGCGAGGCCACCATTGATGATGTTGATCTGATTACCGTTGATCACCATCTTGAAGCTCTGACTGAAAGGGAAGTGCAACTCAAAATAATACACATAAACACACAAAGTATGGTGTCTACGTTTGACAACTTGCTTATTAACATACAGCAATACCCATTTGACATCATTACAGTGAGCGAAACGTGGCTCAAGGATAATAGTCTCCTGCTTCAACGTGTGACAATACCTGGATACAGTCACGCATTCAGAAACCGTGACAAGCTCAGGGGCGGTGGTGTGGGTGTCTACTTGAAAGAATCCATCAAGTTGAAGAGACAAAAAAACAATGAATCCAGATACCTGCAGATGGAACACCTGTTGATAGAAGTTCCCGGCCGGACCAAAAATAGCAAACTTCTTATTGGAACAATCTATCGATCGGAGAAGCTGATGAGTTACCAGGACTGGTTACAGAGCTTTGAATCTCTTCTAAGTGATTTAGCTCAGAGACGTAGCCAGAGGGAGGGCCCACCCTTCGTTTAAAAAAAAAGCAACTGAAAAGTAGCGTAACAGTAACGCGCCTAATAAGCAAAGTGATTTACCGGGAGTCAGTGAACAATGCGACAGTCTTACTAGAAAAGGTTGGTGACTGAAAACTGAGATCTACCTGAATAGACGAGATTGGTGCGAAAGACCGCGTTCTCTATGTAAAATAGTACTGCAATCGCGAAATTCGTGAGTTTGGCGGAGTTGCCCCCCCCCCCCCCCCCCCCCCAATGCAAAATGCTGGCTACGCCCCTGTAACTCTCTCATGGGACGGCATGTTGCTGATAACCATTACAGCACGGTTACGGACATGCCGTAGTTTGTCCCACTCATAAGAAAATTGCTCTAGGACCACCAAGAACTCAACGACTCTGATAGATCACATTTTGACTCACTTGCCCCAATGTGTTACATACACTGACGTTCTACCCTGTCCTCTCGTTAGTGACCATGATGTACCCTATGCGACCATCAATATACGGGTATCGAGATATGCGGCTACATATAAGTTCCTCGACTACGAGCGACATTTTGATGAAGCTGCCTTTATAGAAGACGTCTCTAGCTTGCCTTTTGACGTCATATACTGTTTTTGTGATCCCGATGAACAAGTGGAGATTCTCAACAGTTTCATTTGTGAATGCCTTGATAGACATGCGCCATTAAACGGACAAAGCTGACTAGACCACCGGCTCCCATATTCGTTCTCTCCAGGAGAAATGCAGATCACTACGTTTTGAAGCACACAAAATTCGATCTAATGAGGCTGCATGGAACGCTTTATGCGAAACAAGAAACTTTCTTTAAAATGTCATCAAAAAGGCTAAAATAACTTTTCCCCTTAAAGCCCTCTCCTCTAAAAGGCCAAAACACGTTTGGAAGGTTATCCATTGGATACTTCATCCAAGCCCACAGCCTTTGCGCGTTGATCCACAGGAACTGAACACGCATTTTGTTTCCACTGCTGACCATGTCACTGGGGCCGCACCTTATTCAGCAGAAGATCTTCATCGTATTATCAAATCTCTACCACATGACACTGACACAGCTTTTTCATTAAGTCAAGTGTCTTATACGAAGTACTCAAGGAGATTAAGTGCTTGAGATGAGATTACTTGTGTGGTCCTAACAATATTCCTGTTAAGTTCGTAAAGCTTGTGGCTGAATATCTAGCCTCTCCATTGACTCATATCTTGATCACTTGTATTACACAAGAGGTCTTCCCATCATCATGGAAGGTCGCGCGCATAAGCCCAATCCCGAAGATTAAGGAGCGTAAGTCAAACAATGATTACAGACCCATATCCATCTTACCGCCGACGATGTCAAAGATCTATGAAAGGCTAGTGCTTCGTCAAATGGCAGGCTTCTTGACAAATAATTCGGTGCTAAATACTAACATCAGTGCTTATCGCAAGGGCCATTCAACACTTCGTCCATGCTTGCCATGCGCGACGATATCCCACTTGCCATGAAACGAGGTGAATTCACAATAGCTGTTCTAGCTGATTTCTCAAAAGCCTTTGACACTGTGGCCTACCAAACAGTACTCTCGAAGTTGCACTCTCAAGGGTTTTCCAAGTCATTCCTAAAATGGGTTATTAGTTACTTGACGGGGAGGAGACAGATTGTCCAGATTGACGATCGTAAATCAGACGACATCCACGTGACCTTAAGGGTCAATTCTTGACCCCGTTCTCTTCAATCTATACGTTAATGATCTTTCTGAGATACTACCTACTTCTGTTAATTGTCACCAATATGCTGATGACACAGTATTATATGCTCACTATAAACCCAAATGCTTGATACAACTGAGAACAGAAAACTTTACACCATTTACGTTCTTGGTCCTCCACTTCCAATCTCGCTCTAAATGCATCAGCGACTAAAGTGATACTGCTTTCTACACAACAGATGTCCCGAGTCCATCAACTGGACAGTTACTGTCTCCAACTATTTGCTGATGGAAAACAATTTGAACGACTTTCTTCAGCCAAACTGCTTGGTATACACTTACAACAAAACTTAAAATGGACAGAGCACGTAACTTCTACCATTTCTTCGTGCTACTCTACGCTTGCGGTCTTAAGGAAACTCAAACATCGTGCCCTCTTTCTGCTGAAGAAACAACTTGCCGAGAGCCTTATTCTGGCAAGACTTGACTATAACGATGTTATTTGCTCCCCTATACCAGCGTATCTATTCAAGAGACTTCAACGAGTTCAACTTGCGGTAGCAGGCTTCATGCTCAATCGCTACGCCAGAGAGACATATATCTTGATTCTTAGTTGGCTGCCTTTTCCAGAAAGCAGAGATTTACATTTACTGAAGCTAGCCTATAAGGCACTATATAGCTCAGACTGGCCAGCATATCTTCCCTTGGAACAGTACGTCCCAAGACGGTCGCTATACGATCATCTGCAAGTACACAATTACTAACATCGCCAACAATCACGGATATTACGCCCGCGGTACATAAGCGGTTTCTACCATACATGACTCCAAAATGTCCTCAGATTTTACAACGGAAAAAGTATGGAACGACTTAACAATTTTGCAAATACAAGCGAACATAATAAATATTCTCACCTTGCCGGACCATCAGTCCATTATGCAAGCCAAAATCATCTAACTGCTGCAAAAACGTAGATCAATTACTTGTGTTGTGCTTTTCCTTTCCACTATGCTTTACTACGAAGAAAGTCGCCACCCAATCCTCGTTATGGACGAGCAAAAACACGCTAAACCCAAAGTTGACAAGTTCATATCTCTATACCAATATCGATTACTCAATTTGCCGGACTGGATGCACATACTAGACCTGGTTCTCATTCGTAATCCAAAATTATACATTCAGACTATTAAGATTTCCCTTTCCTGTACTCCCGTAAAGTCGCTACAAATCGAACTAAAATCCAACCCGATGCTCGATCCGTCGTAGTTGTATCCGGTTCGTGAATCGATGAGAATCTCGGGGTGATTTTAACCCTGAAAAATCGCTCGAAGGGGTTCACATATTTGGTATCAAACTTTACACCGAAAACTCAGCTATCCAAGCATACAGTTAATTGTGGGATAGCTGTAAAAACGGTAGATTTGATCAGCAGTTAAACCTGCGAACATTTCACTTCCGGTAAAATGTTCTCGCGAAAACCAAAATAACCGCATAATTTTCATCTCCCTCAAGAGCTTAAATCACTATTTTTCCAAATGTCCAACGTTCTTAATAATTACAACTTTGAAAGATTTTAAGTATCACATGAGTAGTGTCAAAAGCCTCCGGTATGTGAAAAATAAATGTATCCACAGGAAAAACCGTTGACGTAGCGCAGACTCGTCATGACCGAAATAGTTGGCGATGATATCAATTACGAATGGTACTTTTCAATAGTTGTTCAAAAGTTTTCAATTGCTTACCGAATGATATTAGAACTCGCACCGAAATTGTATTTTTTTTACCAAACTCGTGAAGACGTTTCTCACTGATATTGCCACAACCAAACTTTCGGCTTAAGAATTATAAATTGTATATTTATATATGTTATTAGTACTAGTATTATCATAACTATTATCATATATTTATTTATTTATTTATTCATTCCATTTATTTATTCATTCCATTTATTTTATTCATTCATTTCATTCACTGATTCATTCATTCATTCATCTATCCTCCAATTCATTCAGTTCATCCACCATCCATTCATTTATTTGTTTTAATTAATTAATTATTTATTTGTTTTAGCCTATACCAGGAGCCCATAACCAGGAGCGTCCATATCTCCTATATGGTTGTCACGGCGTTTTTACAAGTTGGGCTATTTTTAGATTATTTTCCCCGCCAATTAATGGTTGCACCGTGGCGGAACAAAAGATGCCTCATTGGCTACTTTTGTTATACCAAACAACATGGCTGCTACGCTTTTGTTATTTGATTCCTTTAGGAATAATTGCAACTCAACAATAGCGGGAAACCGTTCTAAAAATAACCTAACTTGTGAAAACGCTGTGACATAGGCCTAGTATGCGGGATGGACGCTCCTGGTTACGTTGTGGGCTCCTGCCTATACCAATTGGATTATCCTTTTAGCTAGTCAAGTGAATTATATATTGTAATTTTAATATCTATGGGCCACCAAATTGTAAGTGTTTGTGGGTTTTAATTTTAACGACTGTAATACTGTATTCTTGGGTAGTTGCAGATGAAGAGCCACCCAGTGGAAATACTGCAAATAAACCGTCATTATTATTATCAACACCCTTCTATTTCGACTTCTTCACCTACAAAAACGGGCAGCTTGCATATCTTGAATGCAGACTTTTCTTACTCGTCTGTCAGTCTGTTCTCCGAGCTCCACTGAATACCTGTCAGTACTGACCTCGTCATATTAAGAAAGCTCCTCCTGCTATTTAGCACTCTAATTAACCGTGATGCTCCTCTCTGTTTCAAACGCATGTTTAATTTATTGTCAAGTACTCGTACAGTTGGCTGCCGCACTAAAGCATGCTCATTAGATCTAAGGGTACTGTAACAACGAAATCGGTCAGCGGTCATCCGCGCGTCACGTGGTAATCGCTCAGACCGCATGGTCGGCCATTTCGTTTTTATTATTTGTCGAGTGCTTGTGATTCCACCGTCAGGTTAGTATTTTAGTGTTAAATTGCTTTATTTTCCTTTGATATTGTCACACGAATTTGTATTTAAGTTTCCTTTATTGATTCATGTAATTTTGTTGTAGAAACCTCTTTCTCGGATCACGGATATTAAATTGTACGGAGTGTTTCTGAATAAAAAACTGACAAACACGTGGTGTGGCAAGTAGCGCTGTGCTCGTTACAGATACCTTTTTAACGGTCTGTATACTCATCTCAAGCAGCTGGCAACCAACTCTACACCAACTGTGAATTCTCTTTCTTCGATACTAACCTCTATTAAGCGAAACTGCGAAACCTGTTCCTTCACCCTCTTAGCTCTATACTAGTTCTGTCAATCATCTCGAGGATTTATCATGCTATAATTGCCGCTTTTTGTCACACTGTATTTGTACTTCTAGATAATAGCCGTTATGTAAGTTCTATTTTCTTTCATCTTATTATATCTTTAGCTGACTAATTAAATAGGTATTGACCGTTTACAAAATGTAGTCTAGTCTAGTGTAAATATTAATATTATAAGTATTGCTATCTTTTGTTGTTATATTAAAGTAACAGATACAGAATGCGTGCTTTATCGGCTTTACAAAGTCGAACTAAAAGCGAAAGTTTGTAAATCCGATAACGCACGGATACAATTTCTGTATCTGAATTGTCAAACGTCTAGATGTATTATAAGAGTCGTGTTTTCAGTTATTTTGGCGATACGACCAATTTCGGCCGAGAAAATCGAACCAAAATTTTATGTAAATCAGGACAGAATCTGTATCCGATTCGATACTGTGTTTACTTTACGGATGAGGACTTATCATACATAGACTCTCTTGGTCACTCTCCTCACGAATATATGTGTGATATTATTATCTCAACTAATGGTGTTAAGAAACAACTTGAGAACATCGCAGTGGTGGATAAGGCGTGCGATCTCATCCCCGCTAGAGTGCTTAAAGAAACTGCCTCGGAGATTGCGCCTATGCTGACCTCATTTTTCAACAGGGAAGTTGCCCTTGGAATGGAAAGAAGCCAACGTGTCAAGCATATTCAAGAAAGGCCAAAGATAGAATCCTGAGAATTACAGACCTATCTCACTCACATCATTAGTGTGTTAGATACTAGAACACATAATCTGCAGTAAGATGATACGACCGGTTTCCTGTCATTGAATTCGATTATAACCAAATGTCAACATGGTTTTCAAAGAGGTCTCTCTTGTGAAACCAACATGGTTTTCAAAGAGGTCTCTCTTGTGAAACCTGATTACCCTAATCCACGAATGAGAAGGGTCCTAAATGCTAAAGGCCAAATAGATGTGCTATTTTTAGACTTTGCAAAAGCCTTCGACTCCGTCCCGCACCAGACTCCTGGGCGTCGCTAACGCGTAGTGTTAAATGGCTCAAGTCCTGCATGGTCACTTGTTAGATCTGGGGTTCCACAAGGGACTGTCCTCGGCCCCATTCTATTCCTTATCAACATCAATGAGTTGCCAGAATATTTTTCATCCCATATAAAGCTGTTTGCCGATGACAGCGCGATCTATCGAAAAATAGACTCCACTGACGAGCACTTCATCCTCCAACGAGACTTACAGCTCTTGGAACGCCGGCTGCCCTTTGGCAAATGATATTTGCTCCAACTAAGTATCACACCTCGTCATCACTTTAAAGAAAAATCCATCGAACTTTGTGTACACTTTATGGAGTACTCCCATTGAAGGTGTGTTTTTCCACAAGCACTTGGGTATCTTTATTACAAGTACCCTAAACTGGTTCAGACAGTGCGCGGAAGTCAAGAAAAAGGCCAGCCGAGTGCTGAATGTCCTGCAGAGAAACCTCTCCTCGTGTTATCCACTGATAAAAGAACGTACACACCTTAGTCTTGTTCGCCCACTCGTAGAATATTCGACTACTGTATTGGAACCCATATACGAACGAAGACATATCTGTAATCAAATCAGTGCAGCGTAGAGCTGATATATTCGATCATAACGACTATGAACGAATGAGCAGCGTCTCGTCTATACTAATTTCCGGGGGGGGGGGGTACTCCTGTTTGTGACGTATTATGTATGTACCGCGGGGGTGGGTCAGGGTTTTGAGCTCAGTTTCGGTAGGTAGGGTCGGGGTTTTCACCTGATTTGGCCAGATCAGGGTCAGGATTTGAGTATAATTTGAGTGCAGTCAGGGTCGGGGTTCAGTATTTTTTAGGCAGTTAGGGTTCAGTTATTTTTAGCTACTATGTCAAAAAAAGACATTCTCTTGCCGCATTTTTATCGCCTGCCCACATGCAAGCAGTGAGGTTCCCATACATCGTGACGCCGCTAATTCGTACTTCAGTGCTTATCTATGTACTTCATCTGCTGATTTGTTTACCCAATGCCACGTCCCAACTTGAAATGTTCCGTATTTTGCATGCAATCCCGGTACGCGGTATACCGGCCGGGGTATATATCCGACCGTGTTTTGAAAACAATTTAAAGAAGGGGCAATCAGTTTTTTTTTTCCAAAAAGGGGGCAATCAGAGTTTTGGAGCTCGAATTGGGTCAAACAGGGTCAGGGTTTGAGCCTCTTGGCCTCACATACATACCCATTTTTCATGTAAGTACCCCCCCCCCCCCCCGGACTAATCTTTTTTGAAGTGGCCATCTTAAATATCTCTTTTCCACCTGAAGTAACTCTGAACTCTGCTCCAACAAGATACAATCATGACTTTAAGTTTAATCACTTAAACCCTACTGGAAATCCCTACAAATACTCCTTGTTTAGTTCATACTATTCCCATATGGAATAATCTACATGCTGCAGCTGTTAATGTTCCCTCTGTCAGTCAGTTTCAGAGTTTTTGTAACGTTTAAGTTATTGACAATGTTCTAGAACTTTGTATCGGTTGTACTATTTCAGTTGGTGTCGCTAGCGGGGTTGTATGTTTTCTCCTCGCTCTATGTCTGTGTCCATGAAAAAAATACTTAAGCGAATCGCAGGGAAGATAATGTCCTTCTATAGTGCTGTAACTGCAGCACAATAATATACGTTAGAGAAATCGTTCGATCTAATGCTGGCTTCGTAAAGTCATCTCTAGTAATGAAGGTCTCTGGAACACTCTGAGAGGAAATAGAGCATTGGCGCTTTCTCGACACATGTCAAGTACATGCCTCCCTTGGCCCTGCGAAAAGAGACCACCGTAATATATTTGAGTTTATAATATAGATAGATAGTACGCGCGCTCTGATTGGCTAAAAAGCCATGTTTTATGGTTTGCCGTGTTTTATTGTTTTCGACTGGTGGTTTACTTTCATCGCGCGTGTAAATCTATATTATAAAACAGATAAAGAAGCCTTAAATCCATGTTTTATACCCTCATAAAACACTCTGGTCATTTGAGAACACTCGAGAAATTTTGAAAGCACGCGCCTTCGGCTTGTGCTTTAACATTTCTCTCATGTTCTCAAATGCCCATCGTGTTTTATGTAATAGTATAAAACATGGCTAAGGCTTCTTTATTTGTTAAATATATATATCTGGCCTATATGAGTCTCCGCCTCACCAAACCTGAAGAATACAGTTGGTTATGTTTTCTGTTTTGAGCGCTTCAGTTGGCCATTATTTTAAACTTCGATCTCTATGTTTTTAGCGGTAATTTTTTAATGTCCTCTGTAAAAAGTAAGGATTTTCATGCTTTACCGAAGATCGAAAAAAGGAAACCTCAAAATGTACGAGTTAGCTTAGAGAGGATCAAAACTAGTTGCTATTATATGTAGGAATGACGTCCCGGCGGTCCATTTTTAAGATTGTACCATATTTCGTGAGAAACAAGGATATTGTTTCTCTCTAAATTTTGACGACCCATTTCACACAGTAAACAGAAGTTAAATATGTGTTGCGCAATACGATGTCTCGAATTTCTGGCAATGTCTTGAAATCCGTGATTATTGGGTTCCCGAGACTCGTGATGCGCCCACCCGGCTGACACACCTTCCCAAAAGATGACCAAGATGTCAGACAAGGATTATGATCTCTAAGAATTATACATGATTGATAGTGATGATCATTCGGACCACACACTATAGATATAATGTCATTAGACAACTAGATATTACGGTACAACCACTCAAACACTTCACCCCAACTTCAGCGGGGTCAATGCCTTCACTCAAGATGTGAGCCACGATACATACATACATATATTTAATATAAGTTCCCAGAAGGGCTTTTCAACATATATTTACAATTAAATTAAAATAAGTTAAACTAGGAGAAACTATAAATTTGTTAAGATACTTATCGATAAAATTGCGTAAAACTATCATATCAATGACTAATTGAAATTACATGAATTCAGTCGAAATAAGAAGCTAGTAACTTTGACTTAAGAGCTCTCTTAAATTGAGGAACTGAAGTTGACGCTTTAAGTGTGCTATCTAAGACATCCAGATCTTAACACTTCTGTAACTAAAGGACCTCTGAGCGGATGCTGAGTTACTCATGTAGGAATGTTAAGGTCACCGCAATTTCGAGTATTGCGCTGGTGTATACTGGATCTCTTGCAAAACTTATCCGATAAGTAGGATGGGGAAAGCCCATTTAAGCATTTATAGGTCAATAAAGTGTCTCTGAAATTAACAGTTTCTTTAACCGGTAGCCATTGAAGGTGGCACAATATAGGTGTGATATAGTCAAATTTGCGTGCGCCACTTATTATTCTGGCTGAGAAATTCTGCACGAGTTGCAGTTTCTTGAAGTTCTTATCGGAGGTATTAGCCCAAACCGATGAACAATAAAACAGTTTACCTAGAACAAGGGCATTAACAATCGTATTTAGAGTTTCGGAATCGAATAAGTGTTTTACTCTGTTGATTTGACACAAACTCGCCATACATGATGAGTGTGTTTTGTGACATGGGCATTATAAGTTAGATTGGTGTCAATAATCACACCTAAGTCTTTAGCTGAAGATACTGGAGTTAACTGCTTTCCTAAGAGTTCGACATGTATATCCAGGGCGGTCTGCTTCAGCATCTGTCGAGTGCCTAGATGTAATAGCTTGGTCTTCTCTGCGTTGATAAGTAAGCTGTTATCACAGCACCATTTTCCCACTCTCTGTAGGTCTTCCACGAGTTTCTGGGTGCTGTCTTCCATATCACTTCTTGGGAATGATATGAATAGTTTAGAATCGTCAACGTACGACTTAAGTGAGCAATGATGGACGATGGAAGGGAGGTCATTTATATAGATGCTGAACAGCAATGGTGACCAAATAGCTCCTTGTGGGACACCATTCCGCAATGGAAGTGAGATAGAGACACTGGGACCAATACGAACAGCTTGTCTCCTTCCGGAAAGATAACTCTCGAACCATTTGGAAGCGACTAGAGAGACGCCTACCCCTAGAAGCTTGCGCAGTAGAATCCGATGGTTAATACTGTCAAATGCCTTAGACAGGTCCAGTAGAACAAGTGTGGTCACTTTTTATGGTTCATTGCACTAAGGACTGAATCTGTAGTATAGATATTGAGTGTCTCAGTGGAGTGGTACTGGCGGTTTCCGCTTTGATGAACGTTAAGACGTTTGTGCTGTGATAGTTAGTCAGAAAACTGAATCAGTGCTACTTTCTCGCATATTTTAGAAACGACTGGTAAGAGTGATAATGGACGGTTGTTCGTAGGATCTTCATGGTCACCCTCCTTTAGCAGTGGTATAACCTCAGCTTGCTTCCAATTTTCAGGGTAAGTAGAAGTCATCAGGGAACAGTTGATGATGTCAGTTAACGCAGGTAAGATGTGCAGTAAGGAGTCCTTGATGACCCGAATGGAAATCTTATCCGGTCCGGGTGCTTTATTCGATGGCATCAACATAATTATATTATGTAACTCGCTGTATGACACTGGTTTGAAGTAGAAGAGTTCAGTTTCAGCATATACCGGAGTATGGGTGGGGATCTCTGTAGTGGTACTGTTAACGTTGGACTATAGCTGATTGGCAGCTGCAGCGGCTTTCTGACCCACGGAAGTAAAGAACTCATTGAATTCTCTAGCTACTACATTAGTATCTTTGGTATAGAGTGGTCTCGTGGCGAGCTTGTAGGGGAGACATTTGCGGATTACCTTCCACATGGAGCCAGTATTGCTCTTGTGTGTATTGATCTCGTCCTGTATGTGCTCAGACTCGGCCTGTTTTAATTTAACTTTAACAGTGTTCCTTGCATTTATGTAAGATATCCAATCAGTAGGATCGCGAGTGATACTAAAACGTTTATGTAAACGGTCTCTACTTCTCATACTGTCCTTTATTTCCTTGTTAACAAATATAGCCGAGCGGTTACGTATTTTCACTGTTTTCATAGGCGCATGACTGTTAAGAACATCAAAAAATTATTTATTGAAGATTGACAGTTTCTGATTCACCTCTGTGACGTTAAATAAGCTATCAAATGAGACTTGAGAGACGGCATCTGAGAAAAGGTCAGAGTTATAGTTCCTATACGATCTCACATAAATGTAGGAAGGTGGTGGCTTGGGTACTTTTAAGTTTAACGTGCAGTAAACAAGATGAGAACGCTTACGTCTTTCCCCCATTTGTTCTTGACGGGCCCCTCCTTGAGTTTTTAGACTTGATAGGTTTCACTATAGGGCCTATGCCCTTCACTATATATATATATTATTACCTGCTGATCCCGTTAATTATCTGCTACCCAAGTGCGATGGCGTGATGCAAGGTGTGATTCTCCCTGGTGGGAAGGTGGGATGGGAAGGCGGGAATTGTACGGATGACTGGAAGGTGGGATTCCACCCGGGATGTTCGATCCTCCCGGTTGGGAGGGCGGGATTCCAGGTGGGAGGATGGAAGCATTAACAGGATGGTGGGAATATATTTATCGCTGGTAGAAAGGCGAGATCCCAGGTGGGATGGGACGACAAATGCCACCTGGGATGTTCCATAATCCCAGGTGGGATCCCCTATTTCTCAGGCGGGATCACAGCTGGGATGAAGGTGGGATCCCAGGTGGGATTGCCGGGATCCCACCTCTCATTTTTACATGGGTGTGAAAAAGAGTCACTGATCTTGCACACGAGGGCCATCAAGGCATTGTCAAGACGAAAGAACGCTTACGATCTAAAGTATGGTGGCCATGCATAGATAAGAATGCGGCAGAAAGGAAATGTCGTGAATGCTCCTCCACCAGAGAAACCTCGTAGAATACCAGAGAGACCTTGGCAAGCCCTAGCACTAGGCTTACTGGGACCGATGCCAACAGGAGAGTACCTACTGGACCTAGTAGACAATGTTTATAGGTGGATCGAAGTTGCTGTGGTCCGCTCTATGTAGTAATCCAAGATTCAGACTGATTTGCCTTCGAAAATACGAGCATTGACTCTTCAAGATGGCGGACTGACCCAACATGTGCTCGTGCCCAGAACGAGGCTGACCCGGCCCAAGCTGACGCGGCCAACTACTACACTCTACTAACACGGAGATAATTGTCAAGTGTTTAGATGCGCAATATGCCAGGCATGGAGTACCTTGTGTCCTAGGAAATGGAGAGGTACCTGAACGAAATGGGCATCAAGCACAAGCTACAACACCGTTGTGGCCAAGAGCAAATGGAGAGGTTGAGAGACAAAATAGATAACTCTTGAAAGCTATGCATGAGAGCTGCCCATGCCGCTGAAAGAAGAAACTGGAGAACTGAGCTGAAGAAGGTTCTCCTGGCATATCGTTCTACTGTGCACATGACACAACAACTGGGATTATAGCCCAGCAGAGCTGCTATACAAGAGAAAGCTTTCCACAAAATTGCCAGAGGCGGCTGAGAGAGACATCCAGACAGGGGATCTTGTGTTACTTGAGAAAAGGAAAGAGAACAAGCTATCATCGCACTACGAGAGCGAACCATACCAAGTAACGGCACGCTATGGTGATCAGATGCAACTAAAGTCATCTCAGGATGTAGAAATATACAACACACCAAGCGTTTTATAAATCCCCTCACAGAACCGAAAGAGCTTACTGTAATTGAGCCTAGTGTAATAGATCCTGTGGCGGCGCCAAGGGAACAGACATCAGGACCAGAGTTGGAATTACAATAAATTCCAAGAAGATCAGGAAGGATCACTCGACCCCCGAAAGCCCTTAGTGACTATGTTACAAGCTGACTTTAATGTTAAATAGTCTTGCTCATTCTATTTGAGAGACATTCGTTGATCATATAGTTTTGTTTAGATTGTTAAGATACGCCTTATTGCCATAGTGGAGAAAAGGGGAGAATGCAGTGTTTATACATCCGGGAGTTTCCTAGCGCGGGAAACCATGTATCAAGAGGGCTAGAGTGGTGAGCCGTACTTTGATTTTGTGTGAATCAGTCCGAGTTTATAGAGTAGTTCAAGCCTTAGTGGCTTTCTAGATAGACAACAGATGCAATTGCTGGCTTTCACTCAATCCCCAGAGATTCCAATGACAAAGGGCATGGCGGCCATGTTGGTGTACCTAACAAAAGAAGCTAACGAGGAATCTATTGTTAAAGGTACACCAACATGGCGTCCATGACGTCACGTGAAAGCCAGCAATTATCCAATCAGCACCGTTTATGCACACTGTTAATACGGTTTGCATTGGTCTGTTAAATTGTCCAATTCGTAGTTTTTGAAAGGCTGAACCAAGCTTTAGCCTCGATGGAACATGGAGTTCACCCTGCACTGATACAAACCCTCTTTCTATGAATATGGAGAGCTTTTGATTACAATGCTAACTAGATATACAAGCCTCAGGCTTATTAAGCTGTCTCGACTTCCGCCTCGATGTCACCAAGGACTTGGTTTATACCTTTCAAAATGGCCGTCAAGAACTACGAATTGGATTATTCCTGCCAAATCTCAAACTGACAGCAAAGCCAAAGTGTTCCTTCGAAAATAGGTAGTTACTCCGGGACCGACTTAGCTAGGATGCCATCAGCGACAAAAATAATAATTCACCACTTTTTAATGGACATCCGCCAAATAATATCTATCATTCATTTTATATCAAAACAGTCAACACAATTTCTGCTGAGCCCATCTTTATGCACCATTTGGTTTGCTCTTGTTTTACATTGCGAATAATGTATACTCGTGGAAACAATGGTCAAGTGTTGTTTTGACTAACAGATTTGAGTTTCGCGTGATCATTTCCTAATCACATGACCAAAAAGTATTGTTCCCTTGCAAGTACCATCGTGTTTTTATTTTAAACTGTGGAGTTTTCTTAATATAAAAATCTCAACCAGCAAGAACCCTTTGCGAAGTTTCTGCATCCTAGAATTCGCTCCATTGGCAATTCATTATATATTCATTGTCTTGAATTAGAAGAACCCCGGCTGGAGCTCACAATTATAGATGCTGAAGGGGATCGAATGATTCATATTAGTTTACGTCCACAAAGGTAAGTTCAATCGGTAAGCAACTTTGTCTAAAGCGTACTCAATTTGTGCCTTAGTATGTCGCCAGGTACCACGGTTTTACAGCATACGTAATAAATTAAGTGAAAATAATTGACTGCCCAGAAAGTCTTTATGCACAAGCTGAGTCTTTATATATGTACAGGGTGTAGCCAAGACATGAATTAACGACAGCCTTGATGAATGTGCATGAAATCATGTGAAATCTAAGATGATATTTCCCTAGCCTTAAATGAAATGTTTGCCTCCTAGAAACTTGAATGGTGTACTCTAATTTACATATTAAAGGTTTCATGTTTATGAAGCAACTTTCTTCGTATTTTGGGCTTAGGCCAGCACAAGGAGGCAAAACCAATTCCGCGCATAAAACACATAAATTGTTCGAACATTCATTCGCCTACGTGCTCTATGAAGACCTATGAAAGTGCTACCTGTTCTTGTATCGTGTTCTTCTCTGCTTTTATTTGTTCACTAACAGCCTGCCGAAAAGAAAATTTCTTAAAATCTGAATCCAATCAACGTCTTAGTAATATAGTCGATAGTCTGGTACCAAAAAAGGAAGTAAAAGGGTAAAAGAAATTGAATATTTCAGGATAAAAGCCTCAGTGCTTATATTCAAGAATTAATAAGATTAAATGTTTGCATATAATATTCACGGTTATAAAACCGACCACTTCATTCGAAAATATATTTTTAGGTTACTGAGATCAATTTTAGTTTTTTCTTAAAAGAACTTTAAGATCAGTTAGTATTAACCTTTTGTCTCCTCTTGTCTCGAAAACTGTCTCGAAAAAAGACATAATGAAGTAACAATTATCGTCAACATTATATTCTGTTACAGCTGGCGAACCGCTCTGTTACCTAGGAGATATGGACTTCTAGATTCGTCTAATAAATAAATGTTATAAAAATGTATTTCATTAGTCATTTTGCCGTTGTCTTTTTGCCACTTTTCGGATCAAGCTGTCAGGTTCGGCCAGGGGTTTTGGGTATACTAATATCCAAGTGGTTTTTAATCAGGTTGAGTATACAGTACTTTCGAATTGAAATAGGGGTACTTGTAATATTACAATTTTGGGATTTTCTGGTGTAAATTATACAGAAAGATCTTGACATATACGATTTGATCACAGAGACTTCTGGAGCTGTCTCGATCCTCTTAATTTGTGTATTTTGGGTCATTTTTGAAAGGTGTTTAGTAGTAAACATCCCTGACCGAAGCTCGTTTGTTTTCCAGAGAATTTGTCAGACTGAAATTAAACTGATGCAATCCACTTTATCAATACCAGAAATCCAAAACAAAGCTAATATATCTTGAATTCAGTGTTAATTTTATCACAATCTATTCATGTCATCAGAAATAGTATTTATAGATCCAAAGGAGAATCGTTTGTACTATTATTCTTTAGATTAGACCACAGTACTGAGCAGAGCATTAAACACGGTCTGAACGTTGAGTCTCTGTCCGGGGTCTCTGTACAGTATACACTTTGTCAGAGAAACTAGCAACTTTTATGTTGTAAACCCGAAAAGGAGTGGTTTAAACAGATCTGTTAACAATTCATTTGATCCTTATATAAACTGACAACTCACGTCTCCGCTGACACTGTTATAATTCCTCGCGCGCGATCGCGATCGCACAGCTTGACCTTCATAGCCTGCGTCGCATCCGAACTGAACCCCGGTTAAGTCCGTCCGTCTGGGGTTCAGTTCGGATGCGACGCAGGCTAGACGTTTATAGATATAAAAAGCGTTTAATTTTAGGTTCTGTTTTTAAATTTCATTGACCTCTGATCTAGCAATACTGCCACGCATTTCTCATCGCCAGAAATAAGCGACATTTAGCAATTGTCAGCGGCGTTACAAGTAGGTCGGCTCTATAGTCGAGTGGTTAGAGCGTCGGCCTTAAAATCTCGCGACCGGAGTTCGACTCCTACGCGGGACACGAATTTTTTTTTTTACTTCTTTTTCTCTTTTCTCAGTTTTATTTAAGCTTTTCCTCTATTTTTAAGCTATTAGAGCCGCCTTCCATACTAAAATATTGTTGTTTACTGTCTCTCAAGCCTCAAAACGGGCACGAATGGGAGATATCGCTGACCACAATTAGTATCGCAGACTCTTCTCTATAGGTCCGGCTAGGGCCTATTTTAAAAAAGGGACAATTCATTTGAATAACTGCTGGTCAGTTACAAATACACTGCAGTTTCATAAGGAGAGAACAAGTTGTCCATTGGTATGTGTTCTTGGTGTTTTAGACGCTCGTGGCCAGAGATATGATGGTCTCAAGACAGCCAAATTTACAGGATTTAGCGTACAAAGATGGCGGATTCTGCCGGTTTATCCAAGATCGAAATATTCAACTGCAAAAACGAAACCGCAAAGGAATCCACAGCTGCTCTAATGGCATTTAGTGACGACGATGAACCATTCGTTCAGAAGGCCTGCTATAGACATTTTGCAAAATACAGTATATTCCACCTCAGAATCCAAGTTATAAACAGTAAGTAAGCTCTTTTCTCGCCAATTCTGACTCTAGCTCTGTAATAATTTGAGTCAAAACACTCGTTTATGTTTGAAAAAAAACGACACCTAAAATTCACGAGCTGATTATAGAAATGTAGGTAGAACTATTTAATTCATATTGTAGATTGAGATCCTGGTTAGACATTTTTTAAATCGTACTCAGGAAAGTGAGAAATCGAGATTAAGCGTTTTCCCCCCATAGTTTGCTTGTAATTTTATACGAACTGTGCTTGCTGACCTCTGAGCCGAAATTGATATTGCACAATCGGCCGTGTCGCGTTTTTCTGGCGATGTCTCGCTATCGATAAACTTCATGACATTAACAAGTCAAGTTTCCTTCCATTCTAAGTGCAGAAATACACTTACTTAGACTCTAAAATGTGAACAAGTTCTTCGAGATAAACTAGTAACATTTCTCAGATTTGCATTTCTCAGATTTGCATGGCCGACTTAAAATTTTAGACATTATTTGCACATTCCTTAACTGGGGTAGTCTCCTTCGCAGCCGCCGGGTATTTCGTCACTCACTCGTCACCCCGTCATACAAAATCTTGGATCCACCCCAGCTTAAAGTTACAAGTGACATGTTTGAAAACATGATTACATATATAAAAAAGTGAAAAAATGCAACTACAACATCTTAAGAGGAAGAAAAGAGAGATTGTGTGCAGTGGTTAAAAGAGCACAAAGCTTTCGAGTTAACCACGAACGTGTCACAAGTACAGTTCATACGATACAATAATGAAATAAAGCTATTTAGAACTACAATTCTAACTTACATGGGCAAACAGGGAAAACATGCAAAGCTAAGGAAGATTATATTTGATTGTCTAGTTGTCCCAACTTGTTACAGGAAGAGAAAAATCTACACTCGATGGCGGAAAATAACTCGTAATTGTCGTAATTTCCTTACGACACAAGAGAACACAACAGTGCGGTACAACAGAAACTAAGACATTTCTGACCGACTCCAATTTTGCGATCTTTGGTACAACTGGCCTCGGTCTGATACCATTGTTACCAGACCTCTTACCGCGCGGAGGGAGATATAAGTAAGGTGAATAGGCATCGGTTTGAAAAGAAAATTTGAAGGCAAATTTGCCATAAATAGTTTTTACCAGAAGTCCATACGGACTTCTGTTTTTACCTATTATTATAATATTATATGAATGAACTTCAGAGACTGTTACGAGGATGTTAAAAGTTAATTCATAAACCAGTTCGCGGTTTTCAGACATTTGGAATGAGGTGCAAAAGTGTTCGATTTATAACAAAACATTTGGACTCTTAGCCTCCTCCGCAGGCAACTCCTAATTGTAATCGGAAAAAATCAAGAAAAAAATATGTGAAACCGGGCATCCTGTGGTAAGACAGGGACGAGCAAGGGTCTGAGGACGAAACAAATGAGGGGGGATCCCCTCGCGGCTAGCTTCGCCGCTCGTCAGATCTCGGATCTTGCCGGCTTCCGCCGGTTGCTGGATCTAAAAACTATTAAGAGTTGCCTGCGGAGTAGGCTAGTGGACTCTCGAATTTTGCAAGTATTCATCACAAGAGCATCCAGCAAATTTACAGTATAACGAGATAGTACAAGTGTCAATAAATGGGTGAAATTTGAGCTGGATTGAGTTGCTCCTCCAAACATAACATAAATGTTAGTTTCCTATATATACCAGGAGCCCATAACTAGAAGCGTCCATCCCGCATACTAGCAGGGACGGCGGAGCGAAATTTCAAGTGTGGGGGCTAAAAATGGTCATTGAGCCGGAATGACCAAACTATCGATATGCATGATAGGGGTGATTGCATTTATGCTGATACTTCAGGATAGTGATTTATCCGATGGATAGCTTTTATCCACTTGTCACTGAGGATAAATATTTTAGAAACATTTGCAATATTTTCAACCAGATAGAATCATAACTACAAACAAATCATTTCAGAAATACAAAAAGAACATTCCAAACGCGCTTCAGTTAAAAGAACCCTCTTCCTTGAAAATAACCTCTGTAATAAGAAGGGGCAGGAACCCATTACCAGGAGCGTCCATATATACTATACCCGTGAGTCAGCGTATGACCGGTTTGAGCTATTTTTAGAATATGTTTCCCGGGTAACTGCCTTCTGACTCTGCTGCGTCGTGCATATGCTTGCCGTAATTATCGAGATTAAGAATAACGTATTGTTCTTTGAGATGATTTTACTAACGCTGCATTGTCCTGACTATGGTTTCATTGGATTCCCAAAGTGTGGGCACGAGAACTCCCGTGAGATCTGTTCTAAATATAGCTCAATCCGGTCATACGCTGACTCACAGACCTAGTATGGGAGATGGACGCTCCTGGTAATGGGCTCATGGAAGGGGATAACGTTCAAAGACACTATTTTATCAGTTTATTTCAAATATATTTAAAGAGAGCAGTGAATGATAATTAGATAAATGTCAAATGTGGAAAACTATAAATATGACTGTCAGATCATTTATCAGGCATAATGAAAAGACCACTGTAGATTTTTTTAACTGTCTGGGCCCACGGGGGGAAAACTCGTATTAGATCTTCTGTGTTAGGATTCGTAAGTTGAAATGCTTTGTTTTCGTTCTGCAATGTCATTTGTTCTCGTTGTCTAAGTGATCCCGTTTACAGTAATCGCCTGGTTTCCAAAGATGTATTGATCATGAGCGGCCCTTTTTCTTATCTCACATCTGTGAGTAGAACAAGAACGGCTAATAATAAATACGTCACTATACCTCTGCGTATATTGCTTGCGCCAGGAACCCATAACTAGGAGCGTCCATATCTCCTATATGGTTGTCACAGCGTTTTTACAAGTTGGGCTATATTTAGATTATTTTCCCCGCCAATTGGTAGATTGTACCGTGCGGAACGAAAGATGCCTCATTAGCTACTTTTCTTATACTAAACAACATGGTGCTACGCTTTTGTGATTTATTCCGTTAGTAATAAGTGCAACTCTACAATAGCGGGAAACCATTCTAAAAATAACCTAACTTGTAAACACGCTGTGACATCGGCCTAGTATGCGGGATGAACGCTTCTAGTTATAGTAACGAATAATAAAAAATTGCAAAAACCGTATACGACAATTCTGTCGGTGGTACGTTGGATCTTGCGGAGAGATCTGATCAGCCAAAAATACTAATAAGTAAACAAGTCCAAGGACTACAGAAAAGCTGATCGAACAACGTATATATTGAGAATTCTACGATATAGGCTCCTGCTTGTGCTTACGATCAAATTTTGAGATCGCGACTTGCTATATTTAACCTATCCAAACGGCTTTTCGAGACGACTACGGGGAATATTTAATCTTATATTTTTGGACTCGAATCTCGAGATTATGACCGCAAACCCGTTCCTTAATCTCGTATAATATTCCGTATTTATTCACCGTCACCACTTCTTTCGATAGGATAAATGGGGTGGGATCTGGGTACGAGATTAACCCGTTCCTGTGACCGAGCTAATTTTCACCGGAAGTGACGTCACTTTACTCAACACTTATAGTAAAGCATTGTTTGACTGTTTTTCCACAAGGAAAAGAAAGGAACGAAATATTTTTAATAGGCTTTGCCTTTAACAGAGCGACGTGTTGAGAAAATGACGTCAGGACAGCAAACCGCTGGTCGAAAATCACAGGCTACTGGGAACACACGTGATTTTGCAAAATTCGTAGTCTAAATTGTTCCTTTGCCGTCCGTTTTCACTAATTTGGGCATTTCCGCTACCGTTTGTCCTTTTGGAAGATAAAAACGTGCCAAATGGGCACATTAGCCGAAGTGGCACTTTAGTGATGAATATTGATGCCGCCAGATGTCTCGACAAGCAATCAAGTGCGGCCCATCAGTTTACGGTAAAATGTATTTTTAGAACGGCGCTCAAAGTACTTTCGTGGGAGTAAAACAATGGCAGCCATGTTTCTTTTATAAATACCAAATTAGTTCTCTCATTAGAACAAAGGCTTTCATGTTTTGGAGTTGCTGGTGCACTTAGGTGCGATACGCTTGGCTATCGATTTAGCGAGAATTGTTTCCAAAAAGGATAATGCCATAAACCAAGGGCACCAAGCCATTTTAAGGCGCCTACTATGTCTTTTGACGTATTCTAGGAAGCTATTAGCTGTTCGGATTTTCTAGGTGGAAATCGCGTCAACCGAAAATACTATGGCAAAATATTCCCGGCCTACGAATTTGTTAGTAGTCTAGAACATAAACAAGAATTTTCTAGCCCAAGTAACTTCATGTTGCAAAGTTTTGACGAGAGCCTCGTTATGGTGTAAGCCAACTACACGTGGTTCTCGTGACGGTTGGCGTGGTATTTCGTTGACGAAAAGTGAAATTTTGGAGGTGAAGATCGTAGGTGATTGTGGCAGAAGTCTTCGGAAGATTCCAGCCTTCTCTCATTCTTAGGTGTTAGCCGAGGTGGATGAAAAACTCCTAAAAACACCCTAAAATGGTTCCACCACAACGGAAACAACATGGAAGCGAAAAGGTATGTTTATTTATACATTATACACAATTTGAAAGGGTTTATAAAACCCCACACATATCTTCTCACAGTCATATTTTCACAAACCCATAGATTGGGCTGCCTGTGGTTCCGGCCACGGTCAACCCAAGATCACTCGTACAGTCGTTAACTAGTCACAGCGGGAGCGCGCGCGGGAGAGGCGGGGTATTAATAGAGTTCTTAAAATTAAACACTGCTCTCAGTTATGCTACATCCCTATTTTTCCTTCATTAACATGTTAATTACTTTTTTCACACCTGCGAAATTTGGTACGTAAACAACTTATACCTCCTCGAGGCGAGACCCGTTCATGATAAACTGGTAACAAAGACAAGCTTGAAACTTCTTTTCGTGCCAGACTTAGAAAAGCTTAGATTAAAACAGATTTTGCCATAAACTGTGAATCTTAAGGTAAAAGCAAGGATAAAACGTCTTGGATAAAACGGATAAAACGTCTTGGTGAAACTAATTTCAATGCTAAACTAATCTTTTTCCTAGACTTTTGACCTGGTTGAATCCCACACAGGTAGATGCCGACATTCTTCACTAACGTTATGTTTGTTACCCTCGTGTTTTTCTCTCCAAAGATTAATCTTGAAATCTGCCACATATATATCCTTTTGCACCTTTTAAAATAAGTATAAAGTCGTGACTATTTTCATCACTGACGTCATAAAAGCACTTTACTAGATTCCTATTATCTTTATAATCCTTGGTTTTCAGTCAAACCCGGAATATTTTTTTAAATATGAAAGCCAAGGCGGCCGTATTGGCGGAACTAACAAGAGAATCAAACGATAAATATTGTACTGATTTACATCATCCAACTTTGCGGCGATTACGTCACATCTAAGCGAAACATATTCGTCTTTCCGTCGAACCCTCCTATTTGCAATATTTTTTTCATTCGCCAACACTCAGTTAGATTTTGACCTTAAATAACCAGATGGTTTATCTGTTTTGTTTTCCGCGTAATTTACATATTCTGACACAAGACAGACTGACAGTTGGTCTATCTGTTTTTTCTCAAAGCCCCTTACTGACTGATCGCAAAAAAAGCAACGACTCTCTTGCACCATATTTTTCGGATTAACGAGTAAAACGATTTCCCGGTCAACCATATAGAAAGACTTGGTTCTTGCAGCTGGAAGTGGGTGACAAAGTAACCGGATTAAAGGATTTTATTCAATACTGCCAAATCAAACATTTCGTGCAGAACTCTAAAGTCAAAGATACGTTGTAAACGCGGCCTGAATGCGGTTTATGCCGCACGGTTTCGTGCGCACCTGTAAACCGGCCTATCCTTTCAAACCGAAATGCATGCATCAAACTTCAAGCGACGTACATACAAACAAACAGTGTTCATAAGTCGAAAGAGATTGTCACACTTGATAATCACCGAAAATTTGAGAGTGATATGATAAAACCATTTTGAGGAATGAGCGTTTAAAAATCTCAAAATTTACAAAGAATGTATGGCTGTCAGCAACTCTTAATATTGAAAAACTGCAAGGACCAACGGACAAAGTATAGTACCGGATCACCTTGGAGGGATCTAATCAGCGAAAATGTGTAAACAGTAACAACGAAGAAAAGATGATTATACGGTAATGCGTATGCTATATATTAAGCAATATTTCGGCTGGCCTGATATTCAGCAACTCTTGCCACCCAGCCCATTTTACAGTTTTGAAAAGTCAATTTCTCCGTAAATATTTAACATATCAATCTCAAATTTTCTGTAATTACTAAGTTTCAAATTATCTCTCAACTGATGTAGTCAGTGTTTGTTAGTAGCTTGAAGTTTAATTTATGCTAATGAGGGAAAATGTAAACAATGACGTCAGCAAGGTTGGCCTATATCCGCTAAACAATACGGAAACAATACGGAAACAATATTGAAGCAAAACGGAAACAATATGGAAAAAGTATATATGGAAACAACACGGAAACAATATGGAAAAATATATATATGGAAAAAATATGGAAAAATATGGAAACAATATGGCAATAATATGGAAAAGATATGGAAGCGAATGGAAACAATATCTAAATAATAGCATGTAGTCAGTCGCACACAAACTGTTTAATAGTTAAGCGGATTTAACTATTAATAGTTAATGGGATCCTCAGAGTGACCTGCATTTTACGGTTTACTATAGTAAACTCGACTGTGGTTAGTTGCTCCGACAACAGCGGCAACAAGAAAGAAAAGTTAACCTTTGTAAGCCTTCCTAAAAAGATGGGTTTATCTAAATTTTGCTGACTCTGCTCGGACATCTTTCTTTTGATGTTTGAGGTAATTAAACCCTTTTGTGGTTTCCGAACTGTCAACAGTCACGTCTGGAATGTGCATCATATGTCATTTCAGCCGATTCATTATTTTAACTATAGTAAAAAAAACTAACCATAGTTTTGCTGATCTACTATAGTTAACTCGCTAGTGTGGCCTCAGCCATTTCTTATTGTCGAACTAAGCGTTGAAAGTCTAATAGGATTGTCACTTAATATACAAACACGAATTATACACGGGTATACGTGGTTCCAAAAGGAAGCGGCCCCCGGGAAGAGTACCTTACTGTTTTCGAGTTGATTGGAAGCCCTCTGAAAGACACGTAATAACAAGCGTCTGAAGAGTTCCATATTGGTCGCTTGTCCAACGTACAATACCTCTTTTTAGAAACGTTATCAGCTATTGTTTGTCTGCTAATAGTTGTATACAATTCACGGCTGGCAGTTACATAAAGAAAAACGTGCCTAATGATTTATAGTTGTCAGGGCAGATAGCTAGGGGCGACTACCACTTGTCACAGATACATCACACGTGTATTAGCATCTTCTGATCATTACCTGTCTATACATATAACATACTCTGATAAAGGATCACCATGTTTTCTCGCCCTGTCTTTTCCTCGTTGCTTAGTGTTTCTTCTTATCATACCATTATTCTACTTCAGATTTTATTTCATCTAAGATCTCTAGATACGCGTTTGGCTCAGTTTAGTCCCAAATATATTAACATTTATCCTAAGTTTGATTATTTTGAGTTGACTAAAAGCCAAACGCTTATCAGTGGAGATCTTAGATAGTTAAATAAAATCTGGAATTCGACTGTTAAAAAAAACACGATTGTTTGGCAGGTGTTATGTTCTGTTTTTACCCGTTGCGCGAGTCCGGCGAGCTCACTGACAACGGTTGGTAATCGAGCCTCCCTGTTTACCAATTATTCCTCTATCCTCCTTTCCACTCCTCTCTCCCAACACAGAACCCCCGCAACCCGCAAGAAAAACCGCCCAGTAAGTGTTATATCGCAATACTTTATCTTTATTAAGATCCTTAGGATATTATTCATGGCCTAGCACGCTTTTAACTCCAGTACTGAAACTCTGAATTTCTAACGAGACCTGAAACAACCATGGGGGCTGATCAAAGCCACAGATAGAATTGGAATTTAGCGTGTTGGTTTTTGTGGAGGGAGGATAACCGGAGAACCCGGAGAAAAACCCTCGGAGCAAGGGCGAGATACCAACAAACTCAATTCACATATGGCGCCGCGTCCGGGATTCGAACCTGGGCCACAGAGGTGAGAGGCGAAGCGCTTAACCACTGCGCCACCTGAGCTAACCACACAGGCTAGAGATCGGGAGGCCCGACCGCGTTCTTGGGCAGTGACGTATGAGCCATTGGCCTTGTCTCTTTCCTCTTCTAATCTGTCGGTGAGGAGGACATAAATAAAATAATTTTGTTGTTGTTGTTATAGCAGGCTATGTATTTCAGCATAGCTGGTGGAGGCTTGCTTTCTATTTCACACACACTCCCCACTACATTCATATATTTTTTATATACTACTCTCAAACTCACGGAGGGAGGAGGGAGGAAACCGGAGAACCCGAAGAAAACCCTTGTGGCAAGGGAGAGAACAACACAACAAACAAACTCAACTCACATATGGCACCAAGTCCGACTCGAACTCGGGCCGTAGCGGTGAGAGGCGAGTGGCCAAAATGCAATGTCGTGTAAACTGGGCATTAACGGGGCTGGAATTTAATCTTAATCAGTCCCAGAAATCATCCCGGTTGTCTGTCTGGTACGGTAGGGTTCAAATCACGGCCGGACCCACAATATCTGAGTAGAAGATGCTACCTTTGTGAAACAATCTCGATCTCCAACTGCAAATGGTGAGACCTTCATCTCTTCTCGGATGAGGACGTACTGAATCGTAGGTCCCACGTCGGCCTCAAGTTTATCGGTCTTACCAAACTGTCGCGAGTTACCGACGTTAATTAACATTGCTTTATCTTGAATTTAGAAAATCCAGTCTCAATAACTATAAATTAACATGATAAATAATACTAAAGAGTTTCCCTCCGTTAAGAAGCGAGTTAAGAATAATATAAATGATTGAACGTGGCTAATTGGGCCTTCTGTTTCCAATGTATTTTTTGTCAGTTCCCTAAAATATTATAGCAAATTGTAGACATTGCTTCGTTTCAATATCTATTAACGCAGAATAGAAAGTCTATATTACCTGAAATTCGACTTGATGACAATATAAACTTTTACTTGCGGATAAATCTTTCTCCTGTTTCCAATATTTTTTCAGTAAGTTCGCCCAACTGAAGTATCTAGCAAACTCTGGAAGAATGTTTAGTTTCAAAATTCATTAACCCAAAAAGAAGATTATATATCAGTGAGTTGAAGATGACAATATATATACGATAAAACTGCCTTACGTTTCTTTTATAGCGAAAGATCACAGTAGCCAAATGAGACACTATAGAACAAGCTAAGGGCATATCAAACCGATAGTTGGTAAAAGAGAGTCATAACAAATGGCATTCCCGCTAGTCAAGACGTTACATCATGGACTTTATTTTCTAGGCTTCCAGAGTCAGAGAACAGAACAGCATATCAATAATTTATAAAGCGACAATGTTTGTGTTTGAGCACTGTCTTCAGTCTACTTGAATCAAGGCTTCTAGATCTTGCTTTAATCAGTTTAATAGCTGAAATGGAAAGTATTAAAGAACACTTTGTGAAATGATGACAATAGTGGACTGTAAAGGTCAATTTTCAGGGATCCTCGCATTGCAAATCAAAAGTAGCTCTGGCTGCGCTAAGAAGCGGACCCAAGCTCAATGCTGTATAGCCCAAAGCTATTAGAAAGCTTCTTTTTGTTCTGCTGACTTCAGTTTTCAATAGAACACTGGCACAGTTACTGACAGATGTTTAGATTAAAGTCAGCGATGACCTTGTTTGAAATTGCTGCCGCTGCGCTGCCTTGCTTTTAGTTTTCACGAATCTTTTGATAGAAATCGTAACTGAAACATCCTTAAACGATCCCAAAATCAGTGGAACGTTTACGCAAGTGCACGAGTAGCCATTCTAACTGATTTTATTTTGTCGAGTCATGACTTGCAGGGTAGCATAAACATAAAAGTTACATAACCCTGTCGACAGCTTACTCTCATTATAAATCATTAGCGATTGAAATCTCGGTAGGACGCACAATTAAGTTTACAATGTTTGCGACAACCACGGCTCACTCAGCCTGTGCCTAGACACGTGACGATGACATCATTCAGGCAAAACTCACGCAAACTTTTAAATTATGTATAACTTCGCCTCAAGTTAATCGCTAATGTATTTATTTTTATTTGCTCTACCGCAGCAAAGTGCAAACATGTCGGGTTTTGATGAGGGTTCTCTGAGCATTCCAGACTCCGTTCGTATGGCGATGCATGTTCGCGTCGTTAGACCTCCAAACAGTTCCATACACTTCCCGCGCTTTGCAGAAGCCTGTACCTGTTTTCATGACTACTACAGCTCCTGCGTTGAAATGGCAAAAGCGTACGAGCACAGAGCAAGGCAGCTGGAATTAACGTCTTCACTTACTCAAGATTATCACAGGGATCACAAGGGACAAGGCTCTGATGTAAATTTAAAATCTTCAATTGTTCGTCCATTTCCTGTTCATGCAGATCCCATTGCAAGTAACGACATGCATGCCGAGGAGACGTTTCAGGGAAAAAGAAAAACCCCAACGATGGAGGGCAGAAAGAAAAACCCGTGGGGCAATGCCTCGTATTCAGACCTTATCGCAGACGCCATACAAAGCTCTTCAATGAAAAGACTTACACTACCGCAAATCTATGACTGGTTTGTTGTCAATGTTCCATACTTCAAGGATAAGGAGCATTTGCCTTCGACCAAAGGCTGGAAGGTCAGTGTACAAAGTTTGCTTAATACTTCACGCTTGATACATTGGAAATTCATTCCGTAAAAAAGTTGTAATATAAATATTATCCCAAGAAGATGTCTATTGTTCCGAGCCGTAGATAAGATAAATGAATTTGCGTGTGTTTAGCCTGAAATGCAAAACTCCGATGTTTTTGACAATTAAGATAATCTTTTCTCGACACTTATACCCTTAATAGCTGTTACTAGGATTTTGACGACTTTAATAGATATCAACACCTTGCTCTAATACGTCTAAAAGTCTAAACTATATATAAAGGTTTGATGATTTGGATTGATCTTGATTTTTCTAAAGCGTAAACAAAGCCCCAGAGTGACGGTTCCACGCTCGATGCAGAGCTTAGCAAAAACAAAAGCACCTGGTAGCGCATTGCGAATCGAAAAAAACGACGAAATAACTACTATTATTTCATTTTCATTTTATACTCAATTTCACGTAAAATTGCAGCTCCAAAATTGCTTCAAATATTTCCTCCAGCAACTCCGCTCTTGGTCGTTGTCACTTCTGAAACAATAATACATTGAGACCTTTTGTTTGGGTTTAATTTACTTACATATTTACATGGCATTAGTGATAAATCGGGGGAAACCAACACACATTTCATATGGAAATAATGTATATATTCATTGTTAAATTGTCCACAATATATATCAAGATTCCAAGTAACGCATTTCTTCTCATTTTGCCCTCGATACAAACAAACACTTATATTTTTATTCCAACTTGTGTCGTACTAAAGTCACGCACCAACACGCGCGGTCTGTCGTACGGAAGGTCGAGGGTTCAAAAACATAGCCGGGCCAACATTCACAGTCTTAAAATAAATGAGTAGAAGGTGCTGCCTTCGTGAATCAATCTCATTCTCGAACTGCAGATGGTTAGACATTCATGTCTTCTCGGATAACGACGTAAAATCGTAGGTCCCACGTCGGCCTCAAGTTTATTGGTCTCACCAGACTGTCAAGTTAAAATACAATACAATACAAAAACCTGTATTTAAACACAATTTTACCGTTACCTGTCACGCGACTACCAGCGGCAAAACGGAATAAACATAAACCCCCACCTTACCCACCCACACAATCTGATATCTCTCCTTTTCCAGTTGTTGGTGTATTTCTATAATAGTCACAATTGTCATTAGCTTTAGATTTTATTCGTCCAAAACCGTGTTCGTAAAAGTCGTCAAAACTCTATTTGACTTTATAGGAGCTGAAATGACAGCTCTAACGGTAATATGTCTCCTAAAATCTCCTTAAATGATTTCTGATTTCAATAATGAAACAGAGATCGATTTCGAGTGATCGGAAGGATTTTTAACGAAGGATTTGAAAACAATTAGGCTATGATGGCTCATTGTTAATGTTTTTTTGTTCAAGACCTCGCCTCGACATACAGACCAGTATAATATAGTTTACTGAGTTACTTGTTCGTTCCATTGTAAGCAAAGTTATAGCATTTCTTATACCGTAAATGACTCTTTATCCCTTTTTGGTTTGAGAATCAAAGAGATTGAAAGTACTCCATAAGCCGCTTATAAATTAATGAGACATACTTAAGTATTAAAGTCAACCATGAGACTAAACAATGTCCCCTTTCTTATCAAAACTAGACAAGATGCACTATTATTACACTGCATGTCTAAACAAGTCACAATCATACTTTCAAAATGGGGCACTGAAAAAATAATCGATAATTTTGATACTTTGGAAATACGGAAATAACATGGAATAATCATAGTAAACCATGGAGAAATGCTGAAAATTGGAATTTCCAAGATTATTGTATATTTACATAGTTTGGAAATACCCGATTAAAATCCAAATTTCCATGGTTTTTCCATAGACCTTATGCCCTAACTAATAATATAATAACAATGTTCTTATGGCTCATTTAAAAATCACAATGCGCTTACATGATGAAAATTTCCTTCGAGAAAAATGCTAAATAAATATTACTACGAATTACTTAATACATTAGATAAAACTGAAAATAAATAATTAGTTGTAATGCTAAAATGCTAAAAATACAAAAAATACAAAATATGTGTATATAAAAAGGCCATAGAAAAGAATAATTAGATGTAATAAAAAAGTATTACTACATAGATATTTTCATGAAAAGATAGGTTTTTAGAGTAGTTTTCAAAGTTGATACTGAAAGTGATAATTTAATGTAGTTCGGCAGAGAGTTCCATAATTTGGGAGCAGCGAGGGAGAAGGCACGTTGTCCATATGCTACCATATTACTCTTTCAAGCTTCACGATTTAGAGTTGAGATCACTTTAAAAGAATCATTCGTCTCACTGAAAAATTTGTCTTACTTCGGAACCGGCAAAATCGCGTATTAAAACTGGTCTAGATTCTAAGAGGAAGACCGATCTTCTGTATCGGCTACTTTAGCCCTATTTACACGACAAGAATGGGGGGGAGCACTCCGAAATTTTGGACCGGCACTCCTGATTTTAGTCGTGTAAATGAAGAGTGCCGGTTCCAGAATGAATGTCGTATATATGGGAGTTTAGCCTATCTATCCTAGACAATTTTTATACTTCGCTTCGTAAACAATGCAATTTCTGTACAGTTTTATTCATGAGGAAAATGACTTTTACAACCCTTACTGGGTAGAAAATGTAGAGGATTTAGCAAAATGCTACAACTATTACCCTTGAAGATCACGGAGCTAACACTGAGCGAGCTGTGAGAGACGAATAAAATGATAACCAGTTTTTGTTTTACTCAGAGAAGCCCAAACTGTGAAAATCACATCATACAAGACCGCCAATTACCTAAAGACCGAAGAATGAAAACATACCTTTAGAAGAGCTTGACAAGTTGTTTAGCTAATTTTCATTTCAATTCTTTACGATCGAGTCGGTGTTTCTCGGGGCATATTAAATTGTGTCTCGCTGCGCTCAGTCAAAAGTCTCCCATGACAGACCTCCCCCTCGGTTAATAAAAACTAAATACATATATAGCACTAAAGTTTGAGTGCTATATATGTCGACGTAAACACGTAATCACTCTGATTAATGTGATCTTGATCTTCTGGTTAGGATTCGTAGCGCAAGAAAACGTTTGCCTTTGGAGAATGAATTATGAAAATTCGAAGAAAGAGATTAAATATTTTGTTTAAAGTAAAGTTACCAGATTTCTCGGAGACGAATTTCCATTCATACATTTAACATTTCTCCTTAAAATTACATCAAAATTAGTCGACAAACTGCAGCAGCTTTCTAATCATCGTACCTATTAAACATCAAACAGATGTGGCTGATTGTATATTATCAATTATTTACGAGCTACTTTTCATTTAAAAGCGTGTTTATTTTTCAATAATTCGTCAACAAACTATCATTGAATGTGAGGAAAAACCAGTGATAAACACCTTTACAAAAGCAGGTTATTTAACATTCAAGTAACTTCGTAAACAAACTCCAAGTTTCAATTCCCTTTGATCCCCCCCCCCCCCCCCCCTCGTGATTAAAAGCATCTTTCCCGTAGTTAAAAGTATTAAAGATAAAAGAGCCATTTAAAATACTATCACAAATATACTTTCCTGGTCGGAAACCATTTCAAAATTCATGAATCTCTTTCAATAAAAGTTTTATATACGCAATTCTTCGCCAGTACAATACGAAGTCTAAATAAGACACAAGTCCCATTCAGTTATGCATTAACTAAGGTACTAGGTATTGACAAAGTCACATTTAATATGCTCTCTCTTATTACTCTTTTGGCTCTATCTACTCCAATCCTGCGCATCCCCAGTAGCAGCAATAACTTTATTTGTTCGCTGAGGAGAATATTATAATATTGTGTACTGACCGATCGCTACAAAGTATTTGCGTTGACTTGACTTCGGTTTGAACACTTACAAGCTACTAAATATCGGAATTAGTGAGCACGGATACAACGGAGGAACGGCAAGGTATTCATCCCTGGTATTCATTGAGTTTATCCACTGATATACACGCAACTAGAAAACTGAACCACAAATATCATACCGTTGGAGAATCGACAGTCCTTTGAACAGCCAGAGTCATCCGCTCGGCATCCGCTAAGCCGCCGGCTATTTACAAATGTACCCAGAAATGCAAGAATGCCGGCAGAGTACTCTCCAAACTCACCGCAGTTGCTTGTGTTTCCCTAACTGGAAGATCGGAGAATTATCGGCGAATGATCTTCTTACCTTCGTTTTAGGAAGGAAGACAGACCGTGACAATGTTCTCGGTGGTTGTTTTTCGCTGGCGCCATCTCGGATTTGCTAGGCCATTGGATGTCACACACAATCTGTCAGCAAATTTTGGTTCAATATTTAAAAGAATGCCCTAAATAAGTTCTTAAGAAGAGTATTCATCGTATGTGCATATATAATAGTAACTATCAGCGGTAACAACGACGATGCAAGCAGATTCTTTACATGTAGACATTGCCGGTCACAGAACTGAATTTCGTGGTCCACGAAAATACTTGTTTCGCGCAAAGCATCACGGGGCGTGCTAAAGGGTCTTTAAATTTGAGTGCTATATATGTCGACTTAATCACTCTGATTAATGTGATCTTGATCTTCTGGTTAGGATTCTTAGCTTAAGAAAACGTTTGCCTTCGGAGAATGAATTATGAGAATTCGAAGAAAGAGATTAAAGATTTTGTTTTAATTAAAGTTACCAGATTTCTCGGCGACGAATTTCCATTCATATATTTAACATTTCTCTTTAAAATTACATCAAAATTAGTCGACAAACAGCAGCTTTCTAATCATCGTACCTATTAAACATCAAACAGTTGTGGCTGATTGTATATTATCAGTTATTTACAAGCTACTTTACATTTAAAATCGTATTTATTTTTCAATAATTCGTCAACAAACTATCATTGAATGTGAGGAAAAACCAGTAATAAACACCTTTAAGCTTTACAAAAGCTGGTTATTTAACATTCAAGTAACTTCGTAAACAAACTCCAAGTTTCAATTCCCTTTGATCCCCTCGTGATTAAAAGCATCTTTCCCGTAGTTAAACGTTATTATAGATAAAAGCTCCCATTTAAAATACTATCACAAATATGCTTTCCTGGTCGGAAACCATTTCAAAGCTTTTCAAAGATAATTCATAATCTTTTTCAATAAAAGCTACGCAACTCTTCACCGGTACGGAGTCTAAATAATACACAAGTCTCATTCAATTATGCATTAACTAAGGTGCTAGGTATTTACGAAGTCACATTTAATATGCTCTCTCTTATGGCTCTGTCTATTCCAAACCTGCCCATCCTGCCCTCCCCTCCCCCCCCCCTCCCCCGGGCATTTGTGGGGCATTTGAAATTTTTGCATCAGAGTGCAAATTCTCCACAGTGGGATCAGCTAAGTTATGCAATTGCCCCACTGTGGGGCTTTGGAACGAATCCAAATATCTTATAAAATTCGCCATTTTGACTCTCTTTTACCAATTTCCTACTCCCCTCCCCAGGCTTTTCGTTCTTCAGTTCAAAACGGCCACCATTTTGGGAAAGAATGACTGAGTAGAAGCCTGGGGCCGAGGCTAAAACCAATCTGAAATGGGAAGAGATGTAAAAAATGTTTTAAAGAAACTAGTTTTGTTTTAGTTACATAAACGTTTTAGTTCAGAGAAAGAGGCTGTGTTCCAGCCTAGCCCCAAGGCGTTCTGGCTGCTAATTTTCCTGATGGATTTATGGGATCCCTGTGGTTTGTACTGCTTTGTGACATCATGACACCTAACAAACCAGTACAATCCACAGGGTTCCCATTAACCCAATCAGGAGAATACCAACCAGAACGCCTGGGCTAGGCCACACCGCGGCAAAACGTCACGCGCATGCGTATTTGTCCGCGCGCGGCCGCCCCCAGTTTCCCGCGAAAACTGAAAAGAAACAACAGGCACATGCCGTGATTTTAACATTTCTGCTTAAAAGTATTCATTTCAGTGTGAACTGTTTTGTCAAAAACTAAGAAAACTACTTAAAAGCTAAGCCTAAGACTTTAACAGGTTGAAGTTTTCTTAATTTGTAATTCATTGTGAGTTTACTAAGTTATAAAATTATTTACTAAAAAAGTTGAAACCCTCGGTAATTTGTATTTGATAGCAGAGCCTTCGTTCTTTTGGCCAGCGGAGCATACCGTTTTGCCGCGGTGTGGGGCTAGGCTGGCTTTGTCTCATGACAGTCTCTCTATTGATATTGTTTTATTAAATATTAACATCTGTTTTACCAGAATGCAATTCGCCACACGCTCTCCTTAAGACAGCGGTTTGTTCGCATACCCGACCCAGCCAACCCTTACCGATCCTGGTGGATGGTAGCCACAGAGGATTTGCGCAAACAGCGACGAAAGAAACCAAGATGGAAGTCAAGGGGAACGCAAACAAACCCTTGAGAAGGAAAAAAGAACCCGTCAAGTTAGCAGAGTTTTTTAAAGGGGCACTGTCAACCAAAAAAAAAAGTTTCTCATGATGAAAGACAAAACTAACTACTCAGATTAGAACGGTTTTCGGTTGAGTGTAGTAAAGCCAAAACCAAAGTAATTACATAGCCAATCACAGGTGCAAGTGAAAACACAATGAGCCAATCACGAACTGAAGTAATTCACGATTGGTTTTACTTGAACCAATCACGAGGCAAAGTAAACTGCGTGATTGCGTTTGGTTTTAGTTTAGAACTTGATTGGCTGATAATTGGAAAATATTTCTCACAGCCAATAGAAAAGCTAACCAAACACAAAACCAAAGCATCAATCGAAAACCGCTCTTGCAGCCAGAGTATGCTATCCAGGTATATGTAGTTATGATATGAAATCATGTTTGCCGCGTAGCACTAGTAAGTGTAAAGAATGTGATGTAAAGTGGTATGCTGTAGTGCTATGTGTGCACGCCCTACGAGGGAAAGAGAAATCAAGTTTAGAAAAACATTTTGTACTACTACAATATACTACTTTAATCATTTTATTTGAAACCATATCAAGACATTCACAGTGCGTTTCTCTTTTATCTCAGACTGTTATTTTTGTAGTTTTGTTTTACAGAAACGTGAAGGTTCAATAGATTGCCAATAGAGTGCCTCTTTAACGTCAAACTTGACCAATCAAAACATGTTGATCGAAATGAATGAAACTTGGCGCCCTATCCGGACCCGACTTTTGAGTGAGTAGTATACCGTGAAATATCCCGAGTGACCAAGCCTGCGAATACAGCCGTCTCGCATCGGGAGCCACAATCAAAACGCGTCCCCCGAGAGAGACGCCTGCGATTCGAGGCCAAAAATTCCATACTGATGACGTAGAGCTGCCAGCATTTCATCACGTCATTTGATTGGCTAGTATGGATAATTATCAAATATGGGCCAATCAAATGACACGACCAGATCTTGGCAGCGTACGTCATCAGTTGGAATATTTGGCCTCGAATCGCAGACGTCTCTCTCGGGGGACGCGTTTTGATTGTGGCTCCCGATGCGAGACGGCTGTATTCGCAGGCTGACGAGCGACTTGATTTTTCAAAGAAAAATTGAGTCAGTGGGATATTTATGACATAGCACGAGAAATCATTGCAGAACTAGTTTATCCCATGCCAATATCAGTTACTGAACATTTTTAGTTTTTGTCATCCATACTTCACTTTGAGGAAAGTTATAAATAAATAAAACTGAGCTGAGCTGAGGAAGTTGAATGAAAGAATGCCTGGCGCGCGCTGCAACACGAGTTTTCGCCCGGGGGGAGCACTCCCATATATAAGCCATATAGGTATGTGCCGCGGGATAGGGTATAGGTTTTCGAGGTGCCGGACCCTTAACTAGGTCTCATATTCTATATGAGACCTAGAGAGATCTCAAGTGCGTTAACGCCTGGTTTTGACATGTGAAGCTAAAACGATAATTTTCACTTTAAGTATCTACCTTAATTACCAACTACACCAAATTATGCACACTCACGTAACTCGTCCACTTCGATATTTTGAGGACCACAGTTATGCAAATTAGGTGTCACGTGACCCCTCCACTGACTTTGGTTTTACATAAAATTTCAAAAGCAAATGGGGCAATGAGTATTCTTGTCACGCCAAGGTATACAGAGTTTTCCTGTTTCTCTGATGCCTGCCTTTAATAATCTACACTCACAGTAGAACATATTTTTATACATAAGGGTATATTGAGCAAAACAGGTCACGTGAATTGTACTCGATTTATTGATCAGCGGTTTTCTCCTTACCAAAAAATAAAAGTCATGGTGTGAGGGCAGCTTTATATGACTCCAAGTCCCCAATATTTTAAAACCAAAACGGTTCTTAAAGGGATTGTCCTCATTACCCCATTTGCAGTTGAACGTTCACACGAGGGAGGGTAACGTGGAGGGTAACGTGACATGTCACATGACTGCAGTTTTCACTTTAAAGTGCTAAGGTTCACAAGTTATGCTAGTATGTGCAACTTGGTGCAACAAGATTCGCTTAAAACCATTTTCATAACAGATATAATCCATGTTAGCCGTGCTTTTGTGTTGAACCAGGCCTTAATGCACCAGTCAATGTAAACCCCCCCCCCCCCCCCCCCCAAAAAAAAAAAAAAAAAAAAAAACGGGCATGACCGGGGCGAAGGGGGGGTATTTACCTCGTATTCACCACCATATTCATCCCCGCTAGGTGGGGAATTTGCTGGCTTTCACCTCTTCGGTTTCTGTACTGGGGACTTAACCGGGAGTTCACCCAGAGCCTACCTGCTGGCCAGTATTACTGAAGGCTCTGCGCATAACGAGAATGTTTTCGCGCGCATTATAATTTTGCATACATTATCTTCGCTCCTCGAGTCCTCGTGCTTCGATCAAGCTGTAAAAATGCTGTGCAAAATGGCCTATAATGGACAGAAAAAGGCCGTCATAGCCACTGACATGGCAGGTCTAATAGAGAAAGGTATAGGTTTGATCTTTCACTTGTGTTATTTATTTAAATAGCACATTGTGCTTATTTCTTGTTCATTCGCATTTCAAATGTGTTGTGCATTTTCCCTAGACTCCCCCAGGGGGCAGTGATATGCAGGGACATTGCAGGGACAAGGGCATTTTCTCACTTTCACTGATCCCAAATTCCAAGTCCCCGGTCATGCCCGAGTTTGGGGGGGGGGGGGGGGCGGGGGTTGACATTGACTGGTGCATAACGTACTTGAGATAAGGTACGTTTTCTTTGTTCTCCTAACTATTGATATGCAATTTCGTGCATTTGCTCTGAGTATTCACCTGTCCCTTAAATAAGGTCTCATATTTTATTTTCAAGCCTTGGAAAGGGTACCCATGCATTTTACGATTTTTCACCCTTAAATAGGGTCATGGTTTCGATATCTCCACGGCACACCCCTGTCCTAAATTTTTGGGAGTAAATTTCTTTTTCAGCCAATATACAAATCGATTAAAGGATCGTTGTGTACTAAATTATATAAATTTCTTGTGAAATATTTGCCCGTATTTCATAGCCTGAATTCCAGCCGTCACCTCCGGTTCGTTCTTCCCGAGAGAGACGTCTGTAATGCCGTCCAGTGACGTCACTACCAGAAAACCTGGTAGTGATCTTTGATTGGTTCATATTCTATAATTTCGCATAATTATCATAATTAACTCATCCGAGAAGACGGCAGGATTCACTTTGGACTCGTGATTGTTGATCGTTGAGTTTCAGTGGAGTGATTGTCTTTGGAAAAGACCTTGAATTCGTAAGGAAAACATCTGGAAATGGATTGACAGTGTCCTGCACAACTGAACCGGCCGACTGTCCTGTAAACATGTACATTTTATCCCGTCGCGTCCGCGGGGTTGTTGATAATCGATTATTTGTTCACACTCGCAGTGGTAAACAATGTCGCTACTCTCTTCAAGGAACTGTTCTTTCCCGTAAAAGAGTCTTCGTATTTCTTCGAAAATTCACCATTATCCTTTCATGTTTTTCTACTTTTCTGTTGCATCATTTACATAGGTAATATCTCGTAGCTGTGTCGATTCGAACGGCAGATCGCGAGACAAAGGTCAACAGAAAGACAAAGATCAACTGCACTTTGCCTCCAAATATAATACAAAACGATTTGTTGCTTCGAAAAGGTTTTCACAACATAAGAGGCACTTGAGAAGCAAATGGGATATATATATATTTATAGGTAAGGCTTTTATTTTGGCCAGCATGATCTCAAATAATTTCTCAAGGCGAGTGATGGCTTAGTGTTTTTGTGACCCTAGACCCTGTGACCCTTTTAGGAGGGTGAAAAAAAACGTCTGATATAGCAGTCTATTGTGACCCACGAACTCTTTAATACTACCGCCGTGACAGTTTTATTTGCATAAATTAATTTGTTAATCCGCCCGTTGACGTCACTGGACGGCATCATCGGCTGTTGGATTCAGACGTCTCTCTCGGGAGGAACGAACCAGAGGAGACGGCTGGAATTCAGGCTACGTATTCCATAGAAAACCATTAAATAACCACTAAATATTATATTATATTTTCCTAACCGTGTAATCAGCCTTGTATCATTTATTATTATTTACACGATTTTGTCACTGAAATAGGTCCCATCAAGGCGATCCTGTTCATTTACTTCCTCGGTTGGTCCATAGTCCTTGCATACTTTCCGTATTCATCTCAAATGTAGCATTAAGGTCTAAATACGACATCTTCTTTTGATTGTAAGAGGGTCTGAATGGGGTTAACTGACTACTGACAAACGGCCTTAAAAATAACTGACAAATGATGATGTTTTTACTGACAACCGAAAAATAACTGACAACTGACAAATTTGTTTTTTGTGGGTCAAACATTGTAAATTTTCTCTAGTAATAATTAACTAGGGCTAACTGACAAATGGCCAAAATTTAAACTGACAACTGACATGTAGTTTATTTAGGAGTGACAGTTATATTTGCTGAATAATAACAAGCCAGTCTTACACGCCAACCAATCTTCCTCAGAATCGGTAAACCTACTATTTTTTGTGATATTTCTTGCTATGTTGTTCATTTTTCAATCAGATTAATTTTTGGCACTCGGTCCCAGCTGGACGTCCCAGTCCCTCCCTCAACTCTGAAATGGCTAATAGCGATACTTCGTATTGATAAACATCATTGTTATTATTATTTATTTCACCATATAGAATTCGTTAAAGAACATATTAGTTACAAACATGGATAAGATTACAGTGAATGTACTAAGTTAGCTTACAGGGATAATGTGTCTAGATAAGGTGAACACTTGTACTGTAAAAGAAGAAAGAAAAAATAGGGGCAAAGGAAAATAATGTCGAGGAGGCCCAGTGAAACCACAGGGCTTATCTCTGAAGGGTCTCCTCGTAGTCGTTTTTCTTTCAATTTTCATTTTACAAGTACAAAAATAGAGAATTACCGAGAACATTATGTTGTAGCTGGAGCTCCTGGGTGTACTAAATAGAATCAACTCTAGCCTGTTGCAGGCGGTAGAGGGTGTTTTGTCGCGCACAAAACGGATCACATAAGACGGATACCGAAGCGGCCGCCATATGCCCGAACGGGATTGAGACCTGGGATCGAGTGACAAATGGACGGGGGAGGGGTGGGGGGAAGAAGAAGAAGAAAGGAAATATGGCGACCGCTTCGATATCTGTTTTCTGCAATAAACACCCTCTACCGCCTGCAAGCAGGCTAAATCAACTCGAAAAAGGAAAACTTCGAGCTGTAGCTCTCAGAGCTAGTATTGGTATCGTTACTGTTTCTTAAGGACTAATGCTTGCTGAATTTCAACATTGTTCATCGCCGTATGCCGGACCTTTGCATAATAAGATCACGTGGTTGCACAGGGTGGTAATGGTTCGCGTAAGAACAGGAGCACTCAACGGCCAGGAATGCACAAAGGTGTTAATTTTTCTATTGTTGAAACTTGATATCTCATTGGTTAAACAGAAATAAACTTCCTAAAAATAGGAAGGAACTCTGATTTCGCAATATTTTTTAAAGAAAATGATTGAAGCGGACAATCTGTAACTATGTAAAAAGAGAGAAAGAAATCCTATTTGGGGAACATGGAAATATTTTATAATATATCAGCTTTTGTTTTAGTGTCTTTCTATTGGCTGAATTTGTTTTGGAATCAAAAACATATACACAACGAGCGATTTCATGCATTTTAATTTGAGAACATTAAAACCAGTAGTCGAGAGATATCTTTAGTATATAATTGAACCATTATATATTTGGGATTAATGAAATCACATTCATTGCCGTGGAACAATAGATATTGCTCCAGTTCTTAGACGAACCATTACTTAAAGGCACTTGTACGAGATCGGCAGTGTTATTCGCAAAATCTTGCTAAATCTGAGTGTTTGTAGATGCTATTTTCCACCTCCAATCGATTGTCGATCTTTCTAAAACTGCATTTTTGAAGATTGTTTGCCCTCCAGAAAAGCGTTTCCCATGGGATCACCAGCGTAATACATGCATCAGGAGTTCCGGTCTTCCGGTTGGATCACACTGCATTCTGGGTAGGTGGGCTCAGAAAAGTGGGCATCAACTTCTAGATCGGCCATATTGGATTTGAGTGCAGTCAATTTTTGCTCCTTTGCAAGTTCAAAAACTTACTACCTAATACACGGAATATCTTACCTTTACAGATTCTTCAGTTGGGAGTTCTAAGTCGATGTTTAAGCTTTAGAACGAGATTAATAAAGTTTCCAAGTTGACTGCGCTCAAACCCAATATGGCCGCTCTGGAAGTTGATGCCCACTTTTCTGAGCCCACCTACCCAGAATGCAGTGTGATCCAACCGGAAGTCCGGAACTCCTGATGCATGTATAGGCAATATTCGTATTCTCACGGACGAGCTGGAACGAGCACTCAATGGAAGCTAATTTTTTTCTCATTCCAAATAGCTTTAGTGAATTCCCGCGCATGAGCCCTCCATTGAGCGCTCGTTCCAGCTCGTCCGTGAAAATACGAATCTTGCCTATTCATTGGTTATTGAGATAGACCGATTCGAAAAATGGCTGCCGCTAATTTGCATAATTTTGATATTCAATATTTTCTGAAGAATAAACTAGTCTATGTGAAAGAGCGAGTTCGTGTTAGCAACTTCTAGCTCTTTGATAATGGGTGCTGGCCTGTACTACTCGAAACGAGCCACAGCATTGGCTTACCCAACAATACAAAACACCCTAACCTTTAGAACGTGCAGTACAAAAACAATAGAGCTCCAGTATAATGAGTGCAATCAGAATACAGGTTTCGAGCGGTACTGTATTACTCGATAATGGAAGAATTACAAAGCAATCAACGTTTGAAACTCTCAAGAAACATGAAAACGAGGCTAGTCCTGACTTCCTGAATCTCGTACAAAACTCTCTTATTTTGAGCCTCGGTAACTTCGCAACACTTTGTGCTATGCTCCTTTAAATTTTATAAACGTACTCATTTTTGCATCTGAAGTGGCAGTGCTTATTGTAGTGCCAACATTTCCTAACAACCCAAGTTTGGTGACACCATTTTTCGAATGGTCCATATCAGCAAGCGACTGTTTCCTGCAAAAAGGCCTACTGTGACCTTAAATACGTTACACTGATATGTAAAGGTTAACATACACCGTACATACACAGTTCTAACATACCTGTTGATAATAATATACGATCACTAATGACGGAATAAAAAATACAATCACTTAACTGTGCTTCGCGTTTCTAAGGTTTTTCAGCGGTGTTTTTAATCGATATATAGCAACCATTAAATGTGAGTGGAGATGTTGTATCTGATTTACAATTTCGAGCCGGAGTCGAGTAATTAAACTATAAAATATTTAATAATATGAAATTTTGATGGTAAACGTAAAATCAGAGTTCAGCGCCATAGTTTACATGATCACGGTCATGCGCAGTATGCACAAAAGCTGGTCCCACATTGATGGTCTGCGTCCATCAAGATAAAGTGGGCCGCGTCAGGCAAAAAGTGCCCGGACGACATTCAAGTTAAATAATTCCTACAGCAGTGTTCCAAATAACAGGTTGAAGGTTGTATTGTATTCTTGACGAGAATCGTTACATTTTATTCCTAACAATATATGTCAGTTTCAAGAAATTGACAACAAAAATCAGGGATGAAATTTACGTGAATTTGATGCAAGGTCCCGATTACAAATATGACCACAAAAATTAGGAATCCTGTCAGAGGGGATGATTTTGATGTATGACATCCATTTATACCTACTGGCATTAAAGTGTAAAAAATATATAAGATAAAAAAGATGATCACTTTTTGGTCAAAAACATTCTTTGCTGCAGTCATTCTATTCAGTCCCCGTAGCTCATAATATGATTTTAGCAACAGTACAAGTTACACTTTGAAACAATCGTCTGATGATAAGGAATCATTTGCACCTGCTAAAATTGTGATCACACCGTCGTGTAAAAATATCGTAAATTTCGTCTTCGATTTCACTGGTTAATTTCGTGAAATCAACACTACTTGTTAGTAGCACAATGTGGCACTCGCGATGCATATTGTAATCGCACCACAAGTATAAAAAACATTTCAAAATACATTTACATATTATGGCCCAAGTGTTACCTTGACATTTCACCCTTGCGTAGGCGAGGTTAGTGAGCGGTTGTGAGACCTTCCCCATACAGACTGATTATTAAAATATTAGTATCTGTATCAGTGGTCCAGACATTGATGTTTCACCGCCCGCCGGAGAGACCATCACATAGGTGATGATCTCTTGTGTTTCATTAATCAGTGTTGTCATTTTGATACAATACTAGCTATCCATATTCATAGCAAGAGGGTTGTATCAGCGCATGGTCAACACCAGCCTTCATGCGAGGCTAAAGACGTTATCTTTCGAGAACTACGACTTGGACTATCGAGTATACTGTATTTTTACATTGAAATATGGGTAATTGGTATGTATAAATTTTGGGATTTTTTGGTATAAAGTATAGGGCAAAATTTTGACATATGATTTGAATGTCGCAATTTAGTGTATTTGAATAATGTTTAATAGGTCTTTGGATATACCACTAACTACCTGGGCGAGGCAGTCAATCTTTAACAAACTAAGGGGTTGGTCGTTTATTATCTGTGAGTGGGGCCCTGCCAAATTGCTGGGGGTCATTTTTGAAATTCACTTACTTTTTGAAAATATTGAAGTTATACTGGGGGTCATTTTCATTTATTTCCTTTGTCTTCGTATCTTCCTATCTTAGTAACCGACAACAAACTGTAACTGTTAACAATGTCACCTCAGCCTCACATAATATTTCTTGTGGTATCCCCCAGAGATCAGTCCTTGGGCCAATACTTTTCTTATTATATATAAATGACTTTCATTGCTGCTCTGACCTTTTTGACTTTCATCTATTTGCTGATGATGCTAACCTATTCTGCAGACATAAAAATCTTGCTCTACTACAATCTAACATAAATACTGAGTTAAAAAATGTTCATACTTGGTTGTGTGCAAATAAACTCTCACTTAATATAGAAAAATCTAGCTTTGTCATTTTCCATCCCCCTCAAAGGAAAATAGTATTAAATTTTACCCTTCTATTAAACAATAAGCAACTACGTCACGATGATTGCATTAAATATCTGGGTGTTTTAATTGATTCTAATCTAAGCTGGAAACCTCAGATTGACAGTATTACAAAGAAGTTAAAGAGAAGTGTGGGTGCTCTGTCTAAACTTCGCTATTTTGTTAGTTCAAATCTCCTTGTAAGTCTCTATTATTCATTAATTTACCCATTCCTAATATATGGAATAATTATCTGGGGTAATACTTACCCCACCACACTTCAACCTCTTTACATTTTGCAAAAGAAGACCATGCGCATTATGACATTCTCAAAATTTGATGAGCACTCAAGCCCACTATACAAATCATTGAACATTATTAAGTTATTTGACCTTGTTTCCTTACATATTTCAGTATTTATGTTCAACTTTCACAATGGATTATTACCTTCTGCTTTTGATAACTTCTTCACCTATGTAAAAAACGTTCATAGTTATAATACTAGATCTGCAGCAAATCAATCATATTACTTACCTAGAGCAAGAACCAATTATGGTCTTTTCAATATTAGATTCAAAGGACCAAAAATTTGGAACTCAATTGGTGAACATACAAAATTGTCCTCATTAAGAACCTTTAAACAGAATTTGAAAAAGGAATTTATAAGTAAATATTAGCTTAAGTTATCTTCTTGTGTTTATTTACCGTATATACCTCCAGGCTTATACTGCATGCTTTATACTATGATTTATTTGCCGGTTAGTTTCTCTTACATACATTATAATGTTAGGTTGTGTGTGTGTATTTGTGTGCATTGTGTGTGTGTGTGACTCCGACCTTGTATTTTATATTTCTTCCTTTAAATCTGGCTTCCTGGTTCCTTAACCCTATATGGTTATTTCAGGAAGCCAGCACCCCCCTTAGTATTTATATTTCTTCTTATTTATTGTATTAACTTTAGTCATAAGGGTAAATAAATTGTTGTTGTTGTTGTTGTTGTACCCTATGCGTTCTGGTCTATTTTAACATGTCTCAAGTAAACAAATCTTCGAATGTGTTTAAAAGACACTATGGAAAAAACACCCTAATTTCATCAAGGATCCTGTCATGAGGGATGGGGGTCATTTTTAAACGTTTCACATCGAGGTGGGGGGTCAAATTCACAAGTGTTGGTTTGCATGGGGGATCAGACCCAAAACTTTTGCAACCGAGCCAAAACTGCCCCCCCCCCCCCTCCCCTCACAGATAATAAACGACCAGCCCCTAAGTAAGATTCGTTTCTTAATGTGTCCCTAAATTTACTGTTATCATAATTTTGTATAGATCTTCTCGCACCAGTATCACGAGGTTGATGTTGCTACATTTCTCCCTTGTTATCTTAGAATAAATTACCACTAGTGTGTATATTTCAAAATACGTTGGAAACGTCAGATATCATATCTTTTTCGAGTTTGTTTCGGTCGTCATAGAACTTAGAAAATTACGAAATAACCTAGTATTATTTTTGTTAACGAATGCATTTTATGTTCCATTAGCCAAAAATATCAAAACAATCGCCCAAATACGTGCTAGGGAAATATACGGGACCACAGCTATGGACAGTAAAACAGAGAATCGTTGCCTTGAATCACATGATGTTGACGCAACTACTGCCGGATATTATAGACCGCCTTATTTTACTAATAAATATTTATCGGAGAACTAAAAGATGTGTGACAAATGAAAGAATTGTTACATTTTATTTCATGTGAAAGCGTAGCGGCGTGGACTACCTGAAAGCGGCTCTAGTATTCAAAACAGAATCAAACAACATATAGACGTATATGTAAATTTAATTTAACTGTTTCCAAATCAATAAGAACTCAAACAGTTGAATATGAATAAACACAAAGTAGTAAAAGGGTTCGAGAAAATTATTTTTTTATCATTTGAATGGAAAGGAAAGTAATCAGCTTAAGTTTCTCAAATATTCATTGTAAATTTCACTCGGAAATACAATTCGCCGCATTTCGAGGGAGAATAGTACAGCGCCGAAATCTGTATTCCTGTTACAAAGGTTTGATTTCGCTTTTTGTTCTGTTTTATTATCTGGATAGGCCTTCCATTAGCTGATTTTGACATAAATGCGCGAAACAGTAGTAGTTACTAATGTACTTTTTAATCTTGATATGCTCATCGGTCCGAAAAAAGTCTTAATTACAATTAACCGTTAAGTAAAGTTTGGGCGGAATTGTTAGGTATTTCCTATTGACTGAGAAAACAAGATTATCTAACTTAGTTATAATTTCAAGAACAGAATTTATTGCATTACCGTTTCGCACTACAAGCAGGACGAGCGATCATAAATTGAACGCAAATAATCTCATTTTCGAATCCCAATAACAGTTGCGTTTACACAGCATGTTTACTCACACCGTGCGACAGATGAGTTTTGTGACGCATTTTCCGTTGTTAACATGGTAAGGTTGTCATTTCCGTATTCAAATTAAGACGTATCCCAGTGCTTTGATAAAGCTTCAGTTATTTAGTAAGCTCTCACTGCTTGAACCCATCTTTAACCTAACGCCACTGTTAAGAACACGCCATGAGTCTCGTTAACTTAACATCAACAGAAAATGATATATTAGAGCAAGGACACTGCTTCCTTTTAGACGTCAACTTTAATCCTACCAGGTATATTTACGTGGTAAACGTCCTCACATCGCTAATCAGCTCGATATTTTCTCTAACCGCAGTTTTTGGAAACGGTTTGGTTATCTATGTGTTCTGGAAAACTACTTCTCTACACTCCCCTTCTAATGCTCTACTCTGCTGCCTGGCCTTCTCCGATTTCTTGGTCGGTTTCTTAGCACAGCCGGCCTTTGTCGCCCATAAGATTGGCGAGATGCAAAAGAACTTCCGCATCTACTGTATAACTCGTATAATGTCTGAAACTGTTGGCTACATTACGGCGGGTGTATCTACCTTAACGCTGAGCGCGATAAGCGTGGAGAGATTACTGGCCTTGCGTTTGCACTTACGATACAAGCAAATCGTAACGACTTCTCGTGTTTTCAAAATCATTGGTGCATTCTGGATCTGCTTTACAGTGCTTGTACTCTCGAGATTCTGGATCTCTGACGACAAAGTGTTTAACAGTTTTGCACTGCCCGTTTTACTGTCAAGCATCGTCGTTACATTTGGGGCATATTTTCAGATATTCCGTTGCGTCTTGCGCCATCAAAAACAGATCAGTCTTTCGGAACAGAAACCTGCTTCTCCGCCTAAGGAAGGAGTTGAACGAAAGGCAAAGGCGTTTAATTTATTGAAGTATAAGAAGTCTACGTTAACAATGGCGTATATTTTGGGAATCTATCTTGTGAGCTATGTGACATTCATTGCAGTAATAGTAGCGAGGCGGTTCCAGGGCTACACTGGACCCGTTAAAGTAGCCTACATCTGCTCGTCGACGCTGGTGTTTTTGAATTCGTCAGTGAACCCCCTCATTTACTGTTGGCGTATCTCAGACATACGACAAGCAGTGAAACACACCCTCAGGAAATTAGTTTGTTCTCGAGCAACAACAACAGATGGTGAGGTAGACACCTTTCAGTTGAGTGTCATTAATAGGCATCGCGCCAGTAGCCGTGCATCGTTCAACGCATCATCAGTGATGCCACAGTAACAATCCGAGAGAACGAATGTTATATTGAATAGCAGGGATCCTAGAAGATGGGTTGGCAGATAAATGGTCCTTAAGCAAGCGTGGAGTTCGTTCGAAAGGAATCAATTAGTGAAGGTTGGTCGCGGCGTCATAGGTTTTAGTAGGCTTCAAAATTGCAGAATTCGAAATAAAGCACAGTTGGTCTTAACTGGTCTTGTGAGAATAGGCAGTCCGAGATTGGTTAGAAAGTTACCTGTGTTACGACAAAAATAAAATAACCCACACCGTGTTCTTACAGTAACTAAATGTTGCTATTTAGTTTCAGAAATATTTTTTGACCTTCGCCTTGCCTTTCTGTGAAATTTCTGGAGGAGATTTAGAAAAGGTAAGAAGTGATGCTATTTCAGAGAACAGGTAACTATGAATAAATACAACTTTAACAGTTTCACGAGTATCTATATTTAACAAATAGAAATTAACTTTTTCTCGCCATAAAAGGCGACTGTTGTGTCCAGTCGCGCGCATCGTGAGCAGCGAAATGGTTTCTCGATGTCGAAGTAAGGAAACACAAATAACTTTTCGAGAGAAATATGAATTAACACCAGTGCATGGGTCGTCCTTAGGTTCTATTTCTATGGCTGATAAAATAAAATTTTAAAAACTTTATTTACGTGTCTAGTCTTCTAGCTGACCTACTAATCGGGGACACGGATTCTTCGGTCGGATTGGAATTTGGGTTGGTTTTTGAAGAGGGGGGAAAACCGAAGAACCCGGAGAAAAACCTCAGAGCAAGGGCGAGATACCAACAAACTCAATTCACATGTGACGCCGTGTTGCGGGAATGGCAAACTCAGGCCACAGAGGCCGAGAGGCGAAGCGCTTAACCACTGCGCCACTCCGACTCCCCATGATATGATAGTTGTATCAGAGTTTCGCGCCTAGCCTCTGATAGCCATAGAAACCGTATAAACGTGGATTGATGGTTAAATATGAAAGCAAATTTGGCTTTCCTGTTCTTATATTTGACGCAAGTCAAGAACTGTTTCAGAAAAAAAAATTCTGAATCGCTTTTCGCTCCGATATTTTACAGTATTCGGAAATTTAGGTATAAATGTCTCATCCCCGAAAGTAACAGAAATTCGCCTTACTCAGTGATCCTCATATGTTTCTTGTAGTGTCAGTTAAGGAAATTTGGGGTTACAGCAAAATATTTTTTTCCAGCTGATCAGCCCCAATATTCTCATAACCTGCCTGCTTCTCTTTGCTCTGATGTTTGGAAGAGATAACAATGTTGATCATCCTTTGGCCTAAAAGGGTTTATTAAATGGAATATTTATATATTATCTTTTTATAGTTTCATTCAGTATTTTTGGGTGTTTGCTTTTTTTTTTTTTTTCCGGATGGTTTTGAAAATTATTAAGTTAACATATTAAACATTATTATTAAGTATTCTTAAAAATTGACTATTTTCTTTTACGATGAAACGCTTTACAATTCTCCAAACCTAACAAAGGGTATCAATGTAAATAAATTTTACTGTATCAACAACAGAAAATTTCCGGTAACACGTCAGTGTTCAGAGTCGTTTTTTTATGATAAATAGTAGTCTGCTTGCAGGCGGTAGAGGGTGTTTTTTCGCACAGAAAATGGATCGCAGAAGACGGATATTATGAAGCGGCCGGGAGTGAGACCTGGGATCGAGTGACAAATGGACGGGGGAGGGTGTGTGTGGGGGGGAGAAGAAGAAATGGCGGTAGCTTCGCTTTCCATTTTCTGCGATAAACACCATCTATCGCCTACAAGCAGGCTAGATAAATATGCCATATAGGCTATGCCATGCTGATGAGTCCTAACAAGGACGAAACAGCTGTACATGGTTGCCACTCTACCGGTAATAAGATGTGAGCATGCGTATTAGACGCTAGCTACGTCATAGCGTGTGTTGGGTAGTGCCATGCAACGTGTTTGGTAGATAAATAGTTGATAATTATTCCCCGAAGTTTTAATATATCCACCGCTAGTCACCGACACTGAGGTGAATAATTGTTTTGGTATATACCAGTACACAAGTGAAATAGCCTGCGCCAAATAGTTATTTTCTTTCCTGTCAAAGCGTCCGAAAAACACTATTCACTGGTGTGGTACATACTAATGCAGGAGTTTTAGTAGCCAATCAGAGCGGACGAAAAGCACGGTTCACTTGTGTGGTATACCACCTCTTACAAAAAGGTTATCCCAAAAAACGGAAAACGACATTCCCAGACCGAAATGGATTGTGGGTGTAGCTGAAAATCTAGTGAATTCGTTTGTGTCTGGGGTCGAAACTAGAATAGTAATGGCTCCTATACCGTTTCGCACAGCTGGACAGTTAAAACCACAACCATTTCAGTTTGGGAATGTCGCTTGCTTGCCGTTTGTTATTTGACCGGGACAGCCACTTAAAAAATGACTACTGTATACTAAATCACTTTACTCTATAAAACAGTGCAATAAAGCACCTCGAATGGGCTCCTATATCCGTTTCGCACAGCTGAACAGTTAAAACCACAACCATTTCAGTTTGGGAATGTCGCTTGCCGTTTGTTATTTGACCGGGACAGCCACTTAAAAAATGACTACTGTATACTAAATCACTTTACTCTATAAAACAGTGCAATAAAGCACCTCGAATGGGCTCCTATATCCGTTTCGCACAGCTGAACAGTTAAAACCACAACCATTTCAGTTTGGGAATGTCGCTTGCCGTTTGTTATTTGACCGGGACAGCCACTTAAAAAATGACTACTGTATACTAAATCACTTTACTCTATAAAACAGTGCAATAAAGCACCTCGAATGGGCTCCTATATCCGTTTCGCACAGCTGAACAGTTAAAACCACAACCATTTCAGTTTGGGAATGTCGCTTGCCGTTTGTTATTTGACCGGGACAGCCACTTAAAAAATGACTACTGTATACTAAATCACTTTACTCTATAAAACAGTGCAATAAAGCACCTCGAATGGGCTCCTATATCCGTTTCGCACAGCTGAACAGTTAAAACCACAACCATTTCAGTCTGGGAATGTCGCTTGCCGTTTGTTATTTGACCGGGACAGCCACTTAAAAAATGACTACTGTATACTAAATCACTTTACTCTATAAAACAGTGCAATAAAGCACCTCGAATGGGCTCCTATATCCGTTTCGCACAGCTGAACAGTTAAACCCACAACCATTTCAGTCTGGGAATGTCGCTTGCCGTTATAAAACAGTGCAATAAAGCACCTCGTGAACAACAATGATAGAAAATGTTGTTCGTTTTCATCGTCATGCCGTCGATCGCAAAATTGGTTTGAATCGATGAAATCAAGTAAAACATTTTGGACCTTGTATAAATAGCAAAGATACACTAAACAACCCAATTTTGGAACATTAGAATATTTCCTAACGGAGCAGTGGACCAATGAATGTATAACAACCTTGTATAACTTTCTATGCGGCCGCCATGTTGGTGTCCCTGAAGTAATTTCCTATAAAAGTCATTGAGTTTCACTTTGGACGCAACTTTTTAGGATTAATTAGCACAAGAACTTAGATTTTTACGCCTTTCGGACAACACACTGGGCCGCGTTGTGTCGTAAAATTTAAACCGTTTTTTCTCCGAAACAAAACAAATTGTCTGTGTAGACTTTTGTTATCGATTTCTATAATATATACAAATAACAGCTTTGTAGATCAGATTTTTGTTTTTTGATGACGTCAAATTCAAACCAATAATTACATGGACATGCGAATATACGGTTTGTATCTTCGTGTATTAAATGAACGACAAATTCACCAAGCTGTAACCATGTAATATTCTGTTTATTATTCCCCAAGCTAAGCTTCCGCGATTTTACGCGGTAGTGTGACGTGACAGCCGTGTAATATATTTCTATTTCACTTTTATTTCGGGCGTAAAACCAGTTTTTTTTTTATTTAACGAGGAAAATACAGTAACTTATCAGACATACTGACTGACCCATCAAACTCGCCGCCTCTAAATTAATACATAGCTAATAGCTAATAATTATGAAACCCAGCGACCTTCTTTGTTGTATGTCTTTGTTTGCTTTTTCTCAACCATGACCCTGCACAAAACACAATTTTAATAATCAATCGGCCAATAGAAACGTTTGGGTTCAGTCAGTCAGAGGACGCCAATGAGCTATGAGCGGGCCGGCACAATCTTTTGTTTTACCCTTTTCCAACATAAATCGCAGCGCGTTTGTTAGCCCCTTTGAAGTGGGCCGGGTTTCCTAACCATCCCCCTCTATTAACTGTTATCTAGGGCAAAGAAAAATATAAATAATATGGTGGGAGATCAATTAAGTTTATTTCTCCAATATTATGGAACTCAAGACATGTCGGTCACTACCGTTACTTAAACAGAAAACTTTGAAAAGATGACGGATAGCTATGCCTCTATATATAACTTTATTTTTCTTTGGTTTGTTGTTATTATATTTATGATGACTTACAAATTCCAATTTACTTTCTGCCAGAAATTTTATTATTAACAATAAGAGCAGTGAAATATATGTATCTAAATCTTCATTGTGTATTTTTGGACAGTGTAATTGTAAATACTGGGTATCCTCTAGATTAGGTTTTACCAAGAGGCATAAGTAAGAGAGGGAATCTCCAATACACGCGCTTGTGCAATGACAATATTTTAATAACCGGAAGCAGCTGAGAAGTGCGCGAGCGTGCGACAATTTCATGTCGGCAAGATATAGGGAGCTTTAGATTCGAGAACGAGTACGACTTTTACTACGAGTACGACTTTCAAACACAAAATATCTCAGTCGCAAGAAAGTAGAGATCTTCCATTTCTGCCAAACAATGCTGTAGACATGAGAACAAGCTAGTAAGGGTATTTGTTTGTTCATATATCTTATTAAAGTGTTCGTCGATTGTGAAAATTTGTACTCATCTAAAGCTCGCTATTTTCGCGCCATGAGATTGTTGTCGCGCTCGCGCACTTTGCTTCAGCTGCTTCCGGTTTGTAAAAATATATTTTATTAGCCATTATTATCGCGCACCGCGTTACAAGATTCTCTCTCTTACTTATGCTCTCTTGGTTTTACTATTAATTTTTGTGTTGTATTTATGCATGGCTTAGAAGACAGCCGTTAACTGTCACATTATTTTACTTATTGTGAATTATGCATAGTATGATTAGATAAGTTTAAATAAAATCAAACTTCAGTAGCCCGGTCTATGTTTTGTTCTAACGATGTTGTGTGACGTCATTCTATTGACATTGTGCCAGTAATTTATCAGAAGAAACGAAAACGTTCATATATCTTCTTTTACCCATGCGTAACTCATCCAGAAGTTTTGCCTTCAAGATCAGTATAAGAACATAGTGCTCCTAAGGACAACTCGCGGATGGTCAGTGAGCTATTTTGTGTTGTGTTATTGTGGCGTTGTTGACAGAGCCTATATTTGTGTGTGTGATCACAGGCAGCCCAAGCTCAGGTTACGAAAATATAAGGGTTTGTATGGGAGCGTAGCAAGCTCAAGTTACGAAAATATAAGGGTTTGTATGGGAGCGTAGCGAACTCTGTTTACTAGCCAGAAATACTGTAAAATATTTGAATAAAATGACTTACCTTGCCACTGTGATGTCTTCTGTCGTGTTTCTCTCCTTGTTGGGTAGATTTAAGTTTAGGGAGAAGGAGCTCCGAAAAAAAACAACGCCTGAAATCAGCTTAAATCTATCCAACAAGGAGAGAAACACGACAGAAGACATCACAGTGGCAAGGTAAGTCATTTTATTCAAATATTTTACAGTATTTCTGGCTAGTAAATAGAGTTCGCTACGCTCCCATACAAACCCTTATATTTTCGTAACTTGAGCTTGGGCTGCCTGTGGTGTGATGAGATTAGTTTTGTTGAATGCCTGTGTAGCAGTTAAAGGTAACATAGAGAGAGCGTCAGCCTTGCAGTCTACATATATGTCAGGGCAAATTGTTCTGTCTGTTTACAATTCTAAAAAAATCCCACAATATTTGTTTGCAAACCCAGCAAGACAAATATATAGGAAAGCGATTATCTACAACTACAGACTTCATGTTGTATATGTAAGAACTAGAATGGGGCTTGATTTCATCTCACTTGTAATTCAGTAATCAGCAGTTTATCGCTTGTCATATAATCCCGTATCATCCGAGTTATCTCTTTTTCCATCAACATCTTGTAATTTACATAATCAATAAGGTTAGCTATATTTTTTATCGTTCCTTTCGTATTATGACGGCTACATCAGCTCTGAATACTGCTGTATCGCCATTACCGTGTTTAAATAAATGCTATTATTATTATTATTTTTATTAACTGTCCGAAACCGGAAATGCTTATTTATCGTCGCTATTGATATGCTATTAAAGGTGAAATCGTGATCATACGGGATTATGACTAGCTATAAACTGCTGATCACTGAATTTCAAGTGAGATGGCAAAATAAATCAGTGGCAATCAGCTGGAAAAAGGACTTTACTAAAAATAAATTCACAAATGAAATCAAGCCCCATTCTAGTTCTTACACATGCAACATGAAGCCTGTAGTTGTAGTAGAACTACTTGAAATAATTTTACTTATGCACCGGCCATCTAGCTTGATGACCAGATGAGGATACAAGTTGCGAATAAATGTTGGCCTGGAAAAGCGTACGTTTTCTCCGAAAATAACCGGAATCTTATTTTCAAAATCATAAACATAATTTCTATATTTTCCAGCGATTTCAATTGGTGTTCTTGTAGTAAATTAGATGGCCCAGCCGGCCGCTAGCAACATTTCAATTTGGTAAACGGATACTAGAAGGGATCCGAACATCAGAAGCGTAAACATAACTTTCATAATATCAAGCGGTTTGAATTAGTGTAGCAAGATATAGACACATATTCTCATATTCCGAACACGGTACGTTACGAACTAACATCAAGAGCCCATAACCAAGAGCGAGAATCTCCCATACTACCTCTATGCTACGGCATTTTCACAAGTTAGGTTATTTTTAGAACGGTTTCCCGCTATTGCTGAGTTGCAATCATTCCTAAGGGAATAAAATCACAAAAGCGTAGCAGATGTGTTGTTGGTATAACAAAAGAAGCTAATGAGACATCTTTTGTTCCGCCACGGGTGTAACCCACTAATTGGCGGCAAAAATAATCTAAAAATAGCCCAATTTGTGAAAACGCCGTAGCATCTATATAAGAGATATGGACGCTCTTGGTTATGGGCTCTTGCTAGCATACATCTTCGGAAAAGGATACAGCATTCGTAAATAACAATCCATCTAACCCTAAAAATCAAGTGACCGATGACGTCATCGTTACGTCATCACCACTAACTGAATCGTGAGGACCCGGTACCATGCCTGTCCAAGATTGAGCTGCCTGGCATTAGAAATGATGTAGATATGTGCATGTACTTAAAATCACGTGGCCGATGACGTCATCGTTACGACATCACCACTAAGTAATTTAAGGGGATCCAATACCATGTCTGTCAAAGTTTGAGCCGCCTGTCATTAGAAATGAGGGATATACGGGCATATACTAAAAACCACGTGACCAATGACGTCATCGTTACGACATCACCACTAAGTGATCATTTAAGGCGACCCAATTACGATGACAAAAAGAACCCATTTTTCTCCCTCTAACGCAATAACTTTAGACCACAAAATGCAAATAACTTGAAATTTGGTAGGAAGATAGTTCAAAACAAGGGAATCTCAAACATAGTAATTCAGATATAGTGATTGTCAATGTGACACGACCACATCAGCAATTGTGCTGCGTTTAAACAAATCGTGTTTAAACAAAGGTGTTTGCATTGTATTGCATTGCCGATTTGAGACTTCCCTTTTAATTGCTTTGAAGAGTTGATAATTCCGTAGGCGCCGTTTGTGAAAATTAAAACTTCTAGCTCACAGGAGCATCATCTAAGTTGCTTCAACATCAGTTTGCAGCAGAAAGATAGAAAAAATACAGAGTAATATACACTTATATTTTTTAATGCTGTCCTGTGCATGTTACATTCAAGTACATGAAATGAGTCCAATAAATACAAAAGAAAGTATTGAGAAATAGCGAATTCTTCATATTGTTATTGACTTGAATACTTATAGCACACAAGCGGACTTTACTAAACAGACACACCATAAAATCAATGGATTTCTGTCTGTCTTGTAATGAACAATGCACAATTAATGCATAGTAAACATTAGAAGTTACCATTCATCGGTAGTGTTATTAGCAAAACCTATTTGTATGTCCCACCTCCAATTGATCTTCCTAAAACTGCGTTTTTAAAGATAGCTTGCTCTCCAGCATCCATGGCAACTCCTTTCCCATGGGGATCACGAGCTCAATTCATTCGTTAACGAAGTATTATGTCAGCATGTGACTGTTAGCTGCAAAGAGCCTATTGGCTCGGTCCCTCAGTCTAACGAGGGAGTTCCTGTTTTGGAGAGTAGAAACGACATCTGCAACTCGCTTCCCAAAACGATTAGCATACGTTATTCAATTCAATTTTAAATGAAAATAAATATATATAATTATATTAAGGTCGTGCGCAGTGACCAAAGTAGCGTAGCTTCCGCGGAGTATGACCTTTGCCTTGATAGAGCCAATGTCCTATTTAAAGTACATTGTTGTTTAAGTACTCACTTACCTCAGCTCCCTCCATGACTTCAATAGTTGGACCAGGGAACTGGTCATTGATGGTTATGATGGTTCTTCCGTGTCCATCGACGGTGTGGACCTGGTCAACAGGAACCGTGATGTTGGGAACCTGCCTGAAAATTAATAATGGTAATAGAACTGAGTGGAGTGCAATTTGTATAGGTAAACATGTGGGTTCGAGTGCAATTCGGGATTCATTTCAATGAGTGAGTTTTTCGAAGAGTATTACAATTACACGAGCCCTTAGCTCTTTGAAAAATCTTACGAGTTCAAAGTAATCCAGAATTGCACTAGAAAACCATGATATATTACTTGCTAATAATATTCACCACGTATTTATGCTTTTTGTTGTGTTATTGAAGCATTTTGCTTTTAACTTTTTCTGGCTGTAAATGTAGAAATCTCATTATTTTATTGTTCTATGTTGTTGCAAAAAGTTGGAAAGACCGCCGTCGACAGTCAATCCAATTCATGAGTCCTGATTAGATAGATTTTGCTCACATCTGAGGTATAGATCGTTTTCACTGACGTCACAAAAAAATTTGCCTCAAGATAAGACTGATATTAGTAAAATATTTTTAATGGTGTGTATAGAGCAGGTAAAAATATGTAAATGACCGAAATTTTGGAGCATTAGAGTACTTCCTAACTGAGCTGTCGGACAAATAATATTCAAACAATTTAGTGTAATTTGTATGCGGCGGCCATGTTGGTGTACCTCTTTGGTACACCAAGATGGCGGCCGAAACCGTACTCTACAAATAAAGCTGTTTTTCCCAGCAATATGATTAGCATTCACTTAAAAACACTTTAGATATCACTTTTAACGTTAAATCAAGTCTAACATTTTAAATTGGCAGAAATATATGGATTTCCATGACATTTAGGAAACACGCTGAGCTGGGCTGTCACAAAATTCAAAATACTCTAACTCAATAACGACTCACCGTATCGACGTAAAAGTTTACAAGAATACTGAGTATACCGATACCTAAATTATATTAAAAGAACAGGGTTATACATCATTTAGTTTAGATTTTAGAATTTTGATAACGTCACGTGAAAACGATCTATTACATGATTTGGCACTAGTGTTTTGCATAAATATAGCTGCTTTCAGCCAATCAAATTCGAGAAATCATTGCATGTATTGTAGGTCTGAAATCATATCCTTGATTACAAAATTTCACAACCGAGAAGCGGAGACTGCAATTCGTAATCAAGAGTACCATTTCAGACCAAAACTGAACGACACCAAGATCTATTTTAAAATCTAAATAAAACGTTTAGAGCAAAATAAATGTTGCCAAATATTAATATATTTGCTTTGAAATTGCGTCCCGAATCTTTTGATTTTCTTGGCTGGATTGTGAGGTTCCTGATTTTCAGCAATGTGCGATGACAGATACAGAAACAAGCGATTACAGACACCAACGATTCGATTTGGTCTACAATTGCAGTTAGATTAGATTAGTTAATTTATCATTTATTATTATTATTATTGTAAATAGTGTATCCAATTAGTTTGACCTTTGTCAGCTAGATTTTAATAGACACTTAAATAAAGTTTATTATTATTATTTGCTTGTTTCCAATTGGTTAAACGTAAGAAAAGATGAGTGACATAAGGTTTACTCCACTGCTGAACTAGCTGGCTTAATTCGGATAAGTTGTGTTCGATTGAGATTCAACGTAAAATAAAAACGGTTGAAATTTGTGTAAATGTCTAACACTTTTACGACGGGCAGAAGAAGGGTTGAGAATGAACATTTATAAATGGGATATCCTGTAACACCTTGTCCCAATATATATATATATATATATATATATATATACATGTATACAGTGAATTGCAAAAATTCTGTCAAACCCAACTATATCACTATATCAATATATCGGGTGCATTGTGGGAAGGATTACTCGTCACTCGACTAACGCTCTAACCCGTTGACCCGCACACGAGACCGACGCAATAATGGCTACGTTTAGCTTACATCTGAGGGTTTTGGAGGAAGTTACCAAAAGAAATTGTTCCTACTTTAGTATTTCCGAGATACCTAAATTTTGTTCACCTGTTGAAATCGTATAAATTGGAGCGCGTAATTTCATTTGTCACGATCTATGCATGGCCACTTGAAGTGCAATGGCTGCGACCAGAATAAAACCCTTCCTACTGAAAACCCGCTCAATCAAGACTTTAAACTTCAAACTAGATATATATTTCGTTGCAGGTCGCGTCGCATTTAAATGTAAACTTTGATCTCGTTCGTGAGTTCAGCGTATAAACAACACCATGTGAAATTTCATTTCGTTTAATGAATAAGTTTTGGGAACGTAGCTTGGTTGAAACTTAATTAAACATCACTCCTAGCTTTTATTCCTCAGATCTTTCTAATTATGTGCAAACAGTGCGTTTTAAAATTCCTCACGTGTATTCAGTCACCCGTTCAATAGCACTGAATACTTTTGTCACTTGAGTTAGTCACGATGAGAGATAACAATATCAGTGGTGTCAGTTTATGAATTTTGAGAAGTTAATGATTCTGTAGTTGCTATAGAAGTTCTAAGTCAAATTAATGAAAATAAAAGAGCAAATGCTATTATATAATTTTACTTTTTGCTTTGACTGTGTTTTGATGGAATCCGAAAATATAACTTCTATATGTCAAGCGGTTTGAATTAGTGTAACAAGATAGACACAGGGACGGCAGAGGAACTGCACAGCAGTAAATTATAATTAATTTCAGAATGTTTACTGTTAGAAAGCGGTATATCTACAGCTTGAACAGTCACAGCGAACAAAGACGGCCGTCAATTCGTCCTTCACTTAAAGACCCTGTGTCCGAGCCCATGGTGCTTTGCGCGCGCAAATCATTTTCGTAGGCTTCGAAAATCAGAAAGATCGTTGTTGTTGTTATGTGACTCTCGAATCTTTCGAAATCCATCCCCAGTTTGGGCCATCGTGTAATTATTCATAGGTATATATGCTTAACTGACTTTCTTTTATCTTAACTTTTGTATATATACTTTTTTAAATGAAACTTTAGTTCGAATATTTCTTCGAATCCCGGCCTAGAGTGGCGAGTAGAGGAATGCCGGAGAAAGGACCGAGACAGCGAGGCGAAGCGACTCGAGAAATAATCCTTCAGCAGTCCACATCTTACTTTCTCTAGGTCTACAAGAGAACACTTGTGGTTCAAAAGGACTACTACGCGAGTTTCCCGGGGATTTGCTGCACTAAGGGACCGTCGGGCTTCGTTGGAAATACAAAGCACAAAGCAACCACTTCTGGCATCAAGAACATTCGTAATTATAATTTCGCACGGCTAAGCTCCACTGAGGTGTTACGACTCATCTGTACTGTATATGTTTTGCATTTTTATTAGCAGAGAAAGCAATGTCCTTAATCTTTTTTTTTCATCCTCCAATACGTCCAGAAAGTCGTGCTACCAAAACTACGATCGCGGGTCAAACTCCAATCTGCCGAGTTCAGCTGTTACTTCGCTGTGAGTTTGACTCGAGTGCGAGTACGACATTTCATTTTACACTCAAAATATATCATTCGCAAGGAAAGTAGAGATCTTCAAATACAGCTAAGCAACACTGGAGACATGAAAAAAAGGTAACAATTGTATGTGTTTGCTTATAGAGTTGTGAAAAGTCGCACTCGTAAACCGAATTAGAATCTAAAGACAGAACAACTGGCTTCCTGCCGAGTACTGTTAACATCCGGGGAAAATTCGCGGGCTCGATTGGGTTTTTAATCCGGTAGAAATTATGAAATTCGTTATCCAAAGTGTATGTGTACTTCTTTTATGAAACTTATAAACAATCGAGAGCATTTTAGTTCGCCTAAAAGCTAGCCTTTAATTTATGCGGCCGTTGATAAACAAACTAATCATAACATTGGCGCAAAGCACCATGGGCTCGGACACAGGGTCTTTAACTGTAAGAGTTTTCATTCCCTAGTGAACGGAAGTGATATCAATGTTGAGGCCAAAAACTCTTCTGTAAACATTGATTCTGCTGAATCCCAATACATGTAGGTCGACTGTGAGAATTTGTTATCCCAAAAGTTTACTATTTTGTGAACCATCTAAATAATTCGTCTACAGTTCTGCACATGCTCACCAGGAGTTCCGAGTATACCCCGATCTAACATACATAATTTTGGATTTGAGCCGCCTGGCATTAGAAATGAGGGAGATATGGGCATGTACTTAAATTACGTGATCGTGATGACGTCATAGTTACGACATCACCACTAAGAGATTGATAGGGACCCAATACCATGTCTGTCCAAGTTTGAGTCACCTGCCATTAATATTAAGCGAGTTAGCCATGAAAATCATATATCCCGAAACTGCACATGCGCACTAGGAGTTCTCATATTCCGAACATCGTACGAGCCGATGATATCCACAGCTAACATACATCTTCGGAAAAGGATACAACATTCGGAAATGAAAATCCACCTAACCCAATAACTTGTTCCTGCACATGCGTGCATCCACGAGTTAAAAATGAAAGCCAAGGAGACCTTTAAAAACAATATCCATGTTAACCATAAAACGTTTGATAGTTAGTTTTCTCTGGATACAAGTTCGCAAGGTCAATGAATATGGCCGAAACATATTTTAATAAACGCGTTATAGTTTTCCTTCTCCTGGATAGACGTATCTACTTAACAGTTATTCGCCTCAGGCTCAGTCGATATTGGTGATTATTCCCCGAGACGAAGTCGAGGGAAATAGTCATCAATATCGACTGAGGCTGAGGCGAATAATTGTTTTAGTATATAAAACACGGGATCCTGCTTTTGGGTACTGCATTTTGTTGAATTTCTAAAATTTCCGTATCGGAAACAATCGCGAAACGTGAATTTACGCCTTCAAAATTATCCCGAGTTTTGTAGATGGCTATTGCTCATTATTTCGAAATTGCGAGCCAATCAAATTGCATGATCTATGTAGGTTCCCGCGTTGTATATAGTAAAATGTATTAATACCATATTAGTTTTTGGAACTCAACTCGATGGGGTATTGGAATCGGCGTGAGGAATGATTTGAACGGTAAAACAGGCAATTAAAATGGGATCATGAATGTGTACTGTACGCAATGTCGGCCGACGTATCGGTCGAGGGTTGGCCGACATGTCAGTCGATGTTATCCCTCCTTCTGTTCGTCGGCCGATAGTGGGTCGGTGGTATATCGGTAAGGCATCGGTCATATGTCGGTGGGGTATCAATGAGATGCTAAGTTATAATTGAACTAATTCTGCATATTGTTTTCACTCAAATAATCCCGTCAAATGCAACGTTTAATATATTTAGTGTCTTTTATACATCAGCTCCGGCAAGATCGATTACATTTTTTATATCGCTATATCGCACCATTTTGGTATGGAACAGGGTGCCATTTTTTTAAATATGAAGGGGAGATTTCGCTCAGATTGAATCTGGAATAGGGTAGCAACAATAAAGCCATTTATACGAGAGGAAGTTCGCCGCGCCGCTTAGCTAAGCTGCGAATGATTCGTATATATGGGTCAAAAACTGACGTTCGTGACTAATACACATTAGATAGCCGAGCTATCCCAATGAATTCGTCGATACTTAACATTAGGGACCGTTCATTTTTTATGGGGGGGGGGGGGGGGGGGGGGGGAAAGAGGTGGATTTAAAGGCTTTGTTTCCCAAATGTTACAAGCTCCCTCCCCTCCTGTTTGAATATTTTTTTGCATGCCCCCCCTGAAAATCTCTGATTTTTGCCTGGGACTCCCCCTCCCCACGTTACAAGTAGATCTTACAGTATGTTTGAAACGATTATTTTTTCCAGATGACCCCCCTTATTAGAGCTCATATTTTAGCTAAGCCCCTCTTTAAGATCCGTTTTTTTTATGGATGACCCCCTGAAATCCGCGCCCCCCCCCCCCCCCCCCCCCCCGATAAAAAATGAACGGTCCCTTAGCCACCGGCTGTACCGTGGCAGTTCTGACCTCTGTGGTAATCATGATCTCTGACGTATTGCACATGGATGGTCCAATCATATTGCTCATTAGAAATGCGTCTCCCGGTCAATAGATTGGGAACGAAAAGCCCATGGCAGTCGTGACTTGCGACAAAGATTATTTTGTAGGGGAGAGAGAGAAAGCGTATATGACCGCCATTAGATTACTGATAAAGGATGTCCTTCGCAGCAAGCCTTCGTAGTTCTCCCGGTTTACGCTTCCAGCGCGACTTTAACTTATCTCTGTTATTGTTGTCTCGTGACTCGTGTAGGGCTATGCAGACATTTTAAGGTTTAATAATCGACAAGGAGGCGAACAAGAGTTGTCATTTTTTCGAGCCAGGATTCAAGCTAGGACTCGAGCCAAGGGACGAGCTGGTTCTTTGTGCTTTCAGAATTATATTCAACATTGTAGAGACGAAAGGTAAGCTTACGGCTAAACTATAGAATACCCGGCCAGTTCCAGGGTTTTCAATAACATTTGAAGTAAGTGGCAAAACTTGAAGAGTAGGCGGCGAGCATCGAGCGCCATTGCCATTGGCGCAAATATCTAATTTTTGGGGAATTTTTCAATCAAAGTAGGCGGCGATTTCGCCGGCTGCCGGCTTCTATTGAAAACCCTGAGTTCAAAAGATCACTTGAAAACTGTGCTAAATTATCCATTGTAGTGCAGGGTCGTTCTATGAATGATTTGGAGTCGAAAATCGTAAGGGTTTTCTTAAATTTCACCATAGGTTTTTTAAATGTTTGTATAATAATAATAATTTATTGTATTTGTAAAAAAAGCACAATTTTTACATGAAAATGAATCAAGGAAAGCCGAAGCAAGGGGCTTATATTATATACCAACAAATGAGGATTCCTAAATGCCAGGACTCAAGCTAGGACTTGACCCAGGGTGGGGATTCTAGTACAAGAGGCCACAGCTCAGCTCAGACAATCATCAGGCCCATAGGGAGGGGGTGCTATGGGTGTGCTTGCACCCCCTGCAGGCTGTGGAGGTCTGCTTTTTTGGACCGATGGCTCAAAAGAGAGAAAGAAAGAAAGTGAAGTGTTTTTAAAAATCAAACTGCCTTCAAAACACATGAAATGCAGTCTCAGACAACCTAATTTTTTTTATGTTTCCTGAGTTACATGTAGGACTTTTCCAGACCCCTACAAACTTGCGCCTGGTGAGATCGCAAATTTGACATTCCAATGCACCTCCCAGTCAAAAATACTGGCTACGGGCCTGATCATCTTACTATTGGTTTCACTCAGCTGTGTTTTGTGTTTGTCCACTATAAACAAGTTTCAAAAACTCATGAATAATTAATGAGCATTTTGTCCAATCAGATGAAGCAAATCAGTCACGTGCATGCTCCTTTATACCTGATAAAATCTCATCATTCTAAAAGGCCCGCGGAGGGATTTGAATTCTGTCCCAGAGGGAAACGGGGTTAATGATTGAGACAATGGAATTTCTATTTATGTTTCAGCTTTCTCACTGAATTGCTAATTAGGATGAACGTTTTATATAAAGAATATTAATGAACATGAAATATTATATAAAGTTTCATCCTAATTAAGAATTCACTGATAAAGACCCAAAGATAGCAAAAAGTACACGGAACATAAGGTACCTAGATAATAAATTTTGCACTAAATTTACTAATATCAGCAGACTACCGAGATACACAGATGATATTTTTAAAATGAAGTTATCCAACTACCATTACTTGTTTACCGAGCCACTGTTTAGTTCCAATTATTAAACCAAACTCAAAGCCGTAATATTATAAAAACATGCATTAAACTTACATATTTTGTGCCGGAGTAAATAATTTAGAGTCTGCCGTCATGTCAGTCACATCGCTTTCCAAGTCTTGAACTTTATCGATGTCAACCATGACACTAAATCCTTCAGGTTATTCTTGCCCTAGCTTGCAAAATGCCACTTCAAACAACACAGTATGGTAATTTATTCATGTCAATCCCTTGAGATGTTTGTAATTGCAGGCGGTGATTACTCGAATATTTTGCATGGCGTTGTGAATACAAAGGTTCAATGGTTCATTAAGTAACCATTCCCTTGAGATGTGCGTCTTTCTTTCATTGCATTCTTAAAGCGTTTTTGAAGCCGTTTAAAACACTCACAGGACGTGTTTTATCAAGTCTAAAAATTCTCGGGCTTTGTCCTCGAATTTTTAAACTTGATAAAACACTGCTGTTCGTGTTTTAAACAGTACGTAATCTTCAAACCACTATTAAAAACACTATTGGTTTCACTCAGCTGTGTTTTGTTTCAAACACTGTGGATCAAGATTTGGTGGACTACACAAAATTATTGAATTATTGTCACACTGCATAGTGGATTGAAGCAGGGAGGCATTGAAGCTTATAATGATTCCAAGTACAAATTAAGTTACAGTGTCAAATAGAGCCAGACTCGTTTCTTAAAATGTTTCCCATACATTTCAATAAATAGTCAGTCAAATGACTGGACTTTAGAGGAAAACTATTTACAACCCAGAGGGGGAGTTCTTCCTATATTTGGCTGGTAGGGATGGTCACCATCATTTTTTTAGGGTTTGAAATTCACAATCTGGTATCAGGACTAACACTACACTGTATATTATCCCAGTCTGTTCATATCAGCCCACTGATATTCTTAATAAACACCCTGGGCTTGACTTACAATATAAGTTGGGTTACAGGGGTTAAGTCAATCTACTAGGGTATAAAGTTCCATCTACCTGCAAGCCTAGAAATCCTGGCTACATGTACTGTGCATTCTGACTCAGGCATTTGTTATAAATCTCCTAATCTTGGAGACTGCCCTATTTAGCGACTGTACTGTTTAAAGTTAACAAGCCAGTCCTTAATTATATAGGCTTACTTTTAGGTTTATTGAACTTTTTTGTTGGTGGTCATTCCACCAATTGTTTAGAGTAAAAAACAAACATTAATTAATATGACTGACCAAACATCTCTCATGATGAGTCAAATGACTGGACTTTATAGGAAAACTATTTACAACCCAGAGGGGGGGGGGTTCTTCCTATATTCAGCTGGTAGGGATGGTCACCGTCATATTTTTTAGGGTTTGAAATTGACAATCTGGTATTTTTTAGGGGTTGTTTGAGCAAAAGCCACATTTTCATTGCATCTGGTATTTTTTAGGGGCAAATCTGAGCTATGGACATAAAGTACAAGTGAGAAAACTGTATATGGCTGAAACTTTTAAAGAATTTGTAATTTTTTGGGGGTATAACTTTTTTCTGCCCTAGGTATTTTTTAGGGAATTTTTCCAGTGGTTATCCCGCCAGGGATTTTCAACTTTGCACCTGTTGTGCTGCAATTTGATGTTGTAATTCAGTAGTAGCTTTATAACTACAAATGCAACCTTCTGCTAGAAGATGTTAGAAGAAAACGGCAAATGCCAGGAATAGTAATAAAGGAGTAATGAAACAACTTGAATCATATTGTGAAATATTTAAGGCTTTGGGCCCATTTGTGCACTTGAACTTCTCAAACTCATCCATTATGCATGAGCATAATGTCATCCAATGGAGGGCACATATTTGGTCACATGCATCAAGGTTGATGCCCGATGCAAACCTATTGTTCTCTCTACATGGATCTTGATGTTCAATGAGAACACAGAGCAAAATCACAAGTTATTTGCCATATTGAATGTCATTGATATGAAATTTGTCCCAAATGTGTATCAACAATTTAGATCTAGTGATCAACTTCTCAAAACTGGTCAAAGTTCCAGGTTAGAAGTCAGCGATTCTGTCCCATCAATCAGTCCGCCTCAATGTAATAAATAAACAACCCACCAATGTAACGGTGTTGGTTAGCAGTTATTTTATTTCAAATAAGAGCAAATATGGACGTCCTTTCCATTAGGTTTTATTTATTCATTCATTTATTTGTTTGTTTATTATTTATTTATTTGCAATCCATATAATGTTTGACAGAACAGAATCACCAACTTTTTATCTGGAAGTTGAGTTTAGTTCGATAGTGCATTCATTCTTTGATAGATATAGGGGGAAAATAATATTTGTAACAATATTTGAGTGGATAAAGAGTACACTGGCTGCCTCATCCTCATTTCCTTGTACTATATGCATGTAGCAAACCAATTTATAGACACAGGCTTTTACTATCTTCCTTTACCAAGCTTCTGGTTTTGTATAGTTATGGGTGGATACAATGTCATTTCCATGCAGTGGATGCAGAATGTGTTAATTTTCTCTTGTTCTTTATTTCATTGGCTTATACAAAGTAAACAGGAGTAAAGCAACCAAAAATTGTGGTATTATATTTTTTTAATGAAAATAGTACCCAGTAGCAAAAGATTTACTGAGGAAGACCTTCACGTATATGCATTGCATATGGGCCAGCGCTTTTACAGACACAAAATTGCTATTATGGCAGAACGAGGACATTGAGTGTCACAAGCACTTGAGGTCTGAGTTTCCGGTTCGATTCCGGATAGCAAAGTCTGTATCGCTACCCATACAATTGCACCACTACACATTCTGATCTATATCAGTAGGGAGTTGAACCCGGTTTCTTGGGTTTCCAATTCCCGTTCTCTCGATAAGTTGGTTATGCTAAATTATGTAAAATTATAGTTGAATACTACATTTCAAATAGAACTTTGCTTGTAAGAAAACTTTCGCGTATTCCATAGTTTGCAACTAGTCACACTTTCCTGTGCATATCCATGCGTTTTTTGTTGATGTTGTTGATTTTCGTTAGGGGAATGCTGGAAAATTACATATTTATAATGTAAACTTTTGATGAGATTATACATGTATATCCAAACCTACAGTAAACACAAAAATAACAAATGTGAAAGATTACGTCATTGCTCTCGTCTATGTAAGATACTGTAAGATACCTCTCCACTACACCTGAACCCCTCTTCACTACACCTGGTTACCTGACCACTACACATGCCTACCTCACTACTACACCTAACCCACTCTCCACTACATATGCGTACCTCTCTACTGCACTTGGTTACCTCGCCACTACACCTAACCCCCTCTGCTACACCTTGTTACCTCACCACTACACCTAACCCCCCTCCACTATACCTCGTTACCTCATCACTACACCTAACCTCCTCCACTGCACCTGGTTACCTCACCACTACACCTAACCCTCTCCACTATACCTGGTTACCTCATCACTACACCTAACCTCCTCCACTGCACCTGGTTACCTCACCACTACACCTAACCCCCCCCCTCCACTACACCTGGTTACCTCATCACTGCACCTAACCCCCCTCCACTATATCTGGTTACCTCACCACTACCCCTAACCTCCTCCACTGCACCCGGTTATCTCATCACTACACCTAACCCCCACCACTACACCTAACCCCGTCCACTGCACCTGCCTACCTCACCACTATACCTGACCCCCTCAACTGCACCTGGTTACCTCACCACTACACCTGCCTACCTCTCCACTGCACCTGTCTACCTCACCACTACACCTGACCCCCTTCACTACACCTGGCTACCTCACCACTACACCTGACCTCATCCACTACTGACGACACAAGCTTGACGTCTTCAGGGAAAACAATAGAAAAAACGGAAATGGGGGTAAACAAGGACTTAATCAATATTAGAAACTGGCTTGCATCAAACAAATGAAGTTTAAATATTGTTATAATTGGGTCGAAACAGATTGACTAATCTCTCCGCACAACCTAACGTTGTTATCGGAGATGTGCTAAATTATGGAACAATTTGCCCATTGAAGTTCGCAATTGTGATTCTCTGGCTTCTTTTAACAGTTTAATTCCATCCCTTGGGCCATACAAGTAGATTATTGATTAGTATTTTCATTCCTAGTAGTAGTTAATAGTAGCTATATTAATTATTATTTTAATTTCTTGTATTAGTTCTAGTTGTTTTTAAAATGAGTTATATTATAGTTATATTATATTATTGTATTGGTAAAACACGCCCCAATTGGAAATCAGTTTTGTTGAATTAGGTTAGCGTGTATAAATAAAGTGGATCTTATCTACTAGACCTGGCTACCTCTCCACTACACCTGACCCCCTCCACTACACCTGCCTACCTCTCCACTACATCTGACCCCCTCCACTACACCTGACCCCCTCCACTACACTTGCCTACCTCTCCACTACACCTGACCCACTCCACTACACCTGCCTACCTCTCCACTACACCTGACCCACTCCACTACACCTGCATGCCTACCTCTCCACTACTCCTGCCTACCTGACCACTACACCTACACTACTACACTACACTACATGACTCAAACTACCTTAGGCACGTTTTCTGAGTAGACTGTTCTATCAAGCAAATTCAGTTAGTTAGTTACTCCGCTACCACGCTACGATCATATAGGATATACAACTTTATCTACGATCTGCTACCTTTGGTACAAGGGTAAACCAAATTAAGTAAGTCTTTATATTTTCTTTATACTGTCTAGTTGATATAAGTTATAGCCTTGATCGTTGCAAATCAAACGCTTGCTATAGAGTAAAATTAATTATGCTCGAGTCAATTACAGGACGTTTATGATTTGTTATGCTGTTCATCTCTTAGCCAGACGATTTACACGATTTATCGAAATTGTGATTTAGTTATGTCAGTGCTATTCAATTCCACGCGACACTGTTATGTTCTCAGTTTGATCATGTTATTTATGCTATGATTATACTATCTTAAACAATTAGTTATATAAGTATCGATTGTCATATGTTACACGCTATAATGTTGTTAGATTGTTAGAACTATCATGTTATAACTCGTGTATTTTATGCTTGGATAAGTTAGAGTCTATTTTAATTATCGTATTTCAGTTCGAACCTACATCCCTACAACTTCTATACTACATTTGCTACGAAAGCTACAACTCCCACAATTATACATATTCTACAAACCTAGTGCTACCAGAACCTTGTCGAATTGAGAACAGTGAACTATTGTTGATTAAAGTACAGTTGTTGTAATCAATCTGTGGAGTTCGGATTCATTTGTACCAAGCTACCCCTGTAATTGTTGAGATTTGAGTAAGCAGCAACCTCTAGATTCCCAGCAGTTACATCTACTACACCTGACCCCCTCTCCACTACTCCTGCCTACCTGACCACTACACCTGACCCCCTCTCCACTACTCCTGCCTACCTGACCACTACTAGTGTGGGTACGTTCGCAACCATGGAATGTCAAAAGGGTGGTATTGGAATTTATCGCACGTAAATTGACCATTGTAGCGGACATATCCCTAAAGCTCGTAAAACTGCCTATAATTCTGTATTCTCCTACGCAACCGCTGTATGCTCTGTCACGCAACGCTCCGACCCCGAAGTCTGGTTACCTCACCAAACACCTGACCTCCTCACCACTGCATCGTACCTGACCCCTTCACCACTACACCCGACTACCTCTCTACTACATCTGACTACCTCTCCACTACCTCTGAACCGTTGAGGTGTAGTGGATAGGTAGTCAGGTGTAGTGGTGAAGGGGTCAGGTGTAGTGGTGAGGGAGCCAGGTGTAGTGGTGAGGGGGCCAGGCGTAGTGGTGAGAGCGTTAGGTGTAGTGATGAGAGGGTCAGGTGTAGTGGTGAGGGGGTCAGGTGTAGTGGTGAGAGCGTAACGTGTAGTGGTGAGAGGGTCATGTGTAGTGGTGTGAGGGTCAGGTGTAGTGGTGAGGGGGTCAGGTGTAGTAGTGAGGGGGTCAGGTGTAGTGGTGAGAGGGCCAGGTGTAGTGGAGAGTGGGTCCAGATCAGGTGTAGTGGTGAGGTATCCAGGTGTAGTGGAGAGTAGGTCAGGTGTACATGCAACTTACATGCAACTTAATTTATTTTGAGACGCTAGCCACCAACAACTTTACAAGCTGATTTCCAGGTGGGGCGTTTAAATAGTTACAGCAAAAGTGTTAAAAATCGTAATAATCGAGAAATTATTTAAAATACAATAGATATTTGATTCTAAGAAATTTACATGGAAACATTTTGCATCAGATAGGCAGGCATCTCTTTTCGAAATCGAGTAAGAGATTTAGCAAGGTTAGCCTCATTTTTAAGACTGTTCCAAAGCATAGCACCGCTATACCCAAAACTACATTTGAGGAAATTCGTAGATCTGTATCTATATTCCTGAGATTATATTTCTTTTGGCAGTCATTGAGCTTAAAAAATAGATTTCTCAGGTAAGGCGCACATTGATTTTTTTAAGATTTTGTACATAAACATCGATTTTGATCGTAATCGCCGTGACTGGAGAGTTGGCCATTGTAATTTGTCAAGGCTGTCTACCGAGCGTATTTCATATTTGGCTCCTGTTATAACCCGAGGGGCATGTGATTGAAGTTTTTGTAATTTATCCTTATTCGCGGCCTTGTCACAAGTATCCCATAAGGGAGAGCAATAATCGAAATAGGGCTGTACCAACGCCTTGTATATAGTTTCAAGAGAGTTAGTACGTGGGGACAAATGGCTTCAAACGCCGAATGGCACCAATTAATGCCAGCACTAGCTTTTTACATATGTTTTCAACTATATATATGGTTTCCCCAGGTAAGGTTTTGATCAATTAGCAAGTTCATAAATCATCCGCATAAAGACATGGAGTTGTAGATCGAAGGCAATTTGTCAAGTCGTTTATATATAATTAAAAGAGAAGAGGGCAAAGAATCGACCATGTGGGACACCACAGATTATTTCTTTGGGCGTAGAAAATTGGTTGTTAATGAGGCATTGTTGTTTCTATTTGCAAAGTACCATGTGAACCAATTTAATTATACCTCATTCATTGTTTAAAGTTAACCAATGGTTGCTAAGCAACAGCGCACTATAGTCACGTGATAATTTGGTATGTGGTAGCTCCGTCCTATGTCAAGATCGCCACCAAAGTTTATTGGCAAGCAAGAAATACATAGTGTTTTAGTAGGGGTTGGGGTTAACTCTGGTGGTTGGGGTTAACTCTGGTGGTTCGGGTTGCTAGCTACTTAACATTAATTTACTGGTTTTCGTGCAATTATAGCTTCCGGGTTCACTTCAAATTTGTGCATATATCTCAATTAATATTTAATCGATTTCAATTTTGTTTGCAGTAACAAATGCTACGATGGCAGTGCATTCAATGAATATTGAATATCTACTAAGAATTAAGCTAAACAGGGATAAAATGCTGTTTAAAGTTGACCAATGGTTGCTAAGCAACAGCGCACTTTAATCACGTGATCATTTGGTATGTTGTAGCTCCGTGCTATGTCAAGATCTCCACCAAAGTTTATTGGAAAGCAAGACATATATGATGTTTTAGTAGGGGTTGGGGTTAACTCTGGTGGTTGGGGTTGCCATTAATTTACTGGTTTTCGTGCAATTATAGCTTCCAGGTTCATTTCAAATTTGTGTATCTCAATTAATATTCAATCGATTTCAATTTTGTTTGCAGTAACAAACACTATCATGGCAGTGCATTCAACGAATATTGAATATCTACTAAGAATTAAGATGAACAGTGATAAAATGCTGTTTAAAGTTGACCAATGGTTGCTAAGCAACAGCGCACTTTAGTCACGTGATCATTTGGTATGTTGTAGCTCCGTGCTATGTCAAGATCTCCACCAAAGTTTATTGGAAAGCAAGACATATATGGTGTTTTAGTAGGGGTTGGGGTTAACTCTGGTGGTTGGGGTTGCCATTAATTTACTGGTTTTCGTGCAATTATAGCTTCCAGGTTCATTTCAAATTTGTGTATCTCAATTAATATTCAATCGATTTCAATTTTGTTTGCAGTAACAAACACTATCATGGCAGTGCATTCAACGAATATTGAATATCTACTAAGAATTAAGCTAAACAGGGATAAAATGTTGTTTAAAGTTGACCAATGGTTGCTAAGCAACAGCGCACTTTAATCACGTGATCATTTGGCATGTTGTAGCTCCGTGCTATGCCAAGATCTCCACCAAAGTTTATTGGCAAGCAAGAAATACATAGTGTTTTAGTACGGGTTGGGGTTAACTCTGGTGGTTGGGGTTGCTAGCTACTTAACATTAATTTACTGGTTTTCGTGCAATTATAGCTTCCAGGTTCATTTCAAATTTGTGTATCTCAATTAATATTCAATCGATTTCAATTTTGTTTGCAGTACCAAACGCTACGATGGCAGTGCATTCAATAAATATTGAATATCTACTAAGAATTAAGCTAAACAGGGATAAAATGTTGTTTAAAGTTAACCAATGGTTTCTAAGCAACAACGCACTTTAATCACGTGATCATTTGGTATGTTGTAGCTCCGTGCTATGCCAAGATCTCCACCAAAGTTTATTGGAAAGCAAGACATATATGGTGTTTTAGTAGGGGTTGGGGTTAACTCTGGTGGTTGGGGTTGCCATTAATTTACTGGTTTTCGTGCAATTATAGCTTCCAGGTTCATTTCAAATTTGTGTATCTCAATTAATATTCAATCGATTTCAATTTTGTTTGCAGGAACAAACACTATCATGGCAGTGCATTCAACGAATATTGAATATCTACTAAGAATTAAGATGAACAGTGATAAAATGCTGTTTAAAGTTGACCAATGGTTGCTAAGCAACAGCGCACTTTAGTCACGTGATCATTTGGTATGTTGTAGCTCCGTGCTATGTCAAGATCGCCACCAAAGTTTATTGGCAAGCAAGAAATACATAGTGTTTTAGTACGGGTTGGGGTTAACTCTGGTGGTTGGGGTTGCCATTAATTTACTGGTTTTCGTGCAATTATAGCTTCCAGGTTCATTTCAAATTTGTGTATCTCAATTAATATTCAATCGATTTCAATTTTGATTGCAGTAACAAACACTATCATGGCAGTGCATTCAACGAATATTGAATATCTACTAAGAATTAAGCTAAACAGGGATAAAATGTTGTTTAAAATTAACCAATGGTTGCTAAGCAACAGCGCACTATAGTCACGTGATAATTTTGTATGTCGTAGCTCCGTCCTATGTCAAGATCGCCACCAAAGTTTATTGGCAAGCAAGAAATACATAGTGTTTTAGTACGGGTTGGGGTTAACTCTGGTGGTTGGGGTTGCTGGCAGTGCATTCAAACAAATATTGAATATCTACTAAGAATTAAGCTGAACAGGGATAAAATGTTGTTTAAACGTCCAGTGGACATTGAACGGGGCAGTAAGCATATGTCGTTGTCTGAGCCTTATACATGGCTCAGACAATACGACCGTGTCAGCAGATTGTTACTTAAATTTAAGGCTACAACAGTTTTGCTTGGTCAAGTTGACTTTTTTACCGGATCATTAGTATATGGCTCAGATGGGAGTCCCCCCGCTCTCCATTTCTACGCTGAGTATAGCCTGCGAAAAGCCTCTTCTTGTTGGGAGCCCCACCCCGCTCTCCATTTCTATGCTGAGTATAGCCTGCGAAGAGCCTCCTCTTGATGGGAATCCCCTCGCTCTCCATTTGTACGCTGAGTATAGGCTGCGAAGGGCCTTTTCTTGCATGATATATGGGAGTCCTACCCCGCCCTCCATTTGTACGCTGAGTATAGCCTGCGAAGAGCCTCCTCTTGATGGGAGTCTCAGCCCGCTCTCCATTTCTACGCTGAGTATAGCCTGCGAAAAGCCTCTTCTTGTTGGGAGCCCCACCCCGCTCTCCATTTCTACGCTGAGTATAGCCTGCGAAGAGTCACCTCTTGATGGGAATCCCCTCGCTCTCCATTTCTACGCTGAGTATAGGCTGCGAAGGGCCTTTTCTTGCATGATATATGGGAGTCCTACCCCGCCTCCATTTGTACACTGAGTATAGCCTGCGAAGAGCCTCCTCTTGATGGGAGTCTCCCCGCTCTCCATTTCTACGCTGAGTATAGCCTGCGAAGAGCCTCCTCTTGATGGGAGTCCCCCCGCTCTCCATTTCTACGCTGAGTATAGCCTGCCAAAAGCCTTTTCTTGTTGGGAGTCCTACCCCGCTCTCCATTTCTACGCTGAGTATAGCCTGCGAAGAGCCTCTTCTTGATGGGATTCCGGTGATTTCATCTTTCCATTTGAATCGTACACTTTTCAAACTTTTAATATTAATTATCCTCGCGATGATTTTTTTATTATAACTTCTTTTGTAGTCAGTTTAACACATTCGTTGTATGGGTTAACTCCTGTTGCCTCACTAGTACTGGGGACTTTGCCGAAAAAACCGTGCTCCATGTGGGAAAATATAGGGGCTTAGCAAAGCCCACACGGTCGGTACAAAAGTTAAAAAAGAGTCGGGAGTCCTTACTTACAGACCCAGCCAACTACGTGTACCATGTGCAGCCATCTGGAACCGTGTTTAGCCATTCTTAAGATTTGCGTAGGTGTAAGTGTCGTTTATGCAACAGAATTTACGCGTGTTGCATAAAACGTTTAAGGCCTGAACGTAAGTGAAACATCGCACGTAAATTTACGGGACCTCTGGATGTCCCGTGTATTTAGGGGTGTCATATAAAACATTCATTTTGTTTGCTTTTTGTTTTATATGATACTTCAAATTCGTATTGTGACTTGCTTCTGAAGTGATTCTAAACTCGTTCTTATAATAATTTGTTTTCCATTTAAGGATAATTAAATTACACTAACCTATAAATACATATTCGGGTAATTATATGGGTTGGAATAATTACGATTTTTTACATAACGTGATAGTCTTTAATAAAATATTAAGTTGGACTTCACTGGTCGTATCCTAATATTTGAAGTTCTTTCAGTAATATTGAATGCGTCTAGACGTATTTGGGATCGAAAAGAAAACTTATTGCATATTCTTAGTTCGTCTAGTATAAAAATAGGCACCCAATGGCTGCATGTGTTTACTGCATGCTATTATTAGGAATGAGATGCTGAGAGTGAGAAGATACATGTAGATGAAATAATGCAAAATTTATTTACATGTACAAAAATTGTTATGCATCAAGGTTGGACCTTTGTTGACTGGGATTACGCAAATTCTTCCAAAACATATTGAGCACACTGTTTTGACAAAATAAATAAACAGCCTAACCCTTAGAACATGGATGTTTTTGCCTCAGTATGTACACTGTTATCCACTACTTCTCAGTTGACAGAGCTTGCAGCCTAAGTCTAAGAACGGTATAGAATATTATTTCAGCGGCAGAATCATATTTCAGCTTGCCTGTTTGATGCCCATTTCAGACCACGTGACAGTTCTCTAGAGAATTGTACTTTTTTTCAATACATTTCGTTTTGGTATACATAAAACAACAAAAATATTTTAGTCAAGGGAAAAGTCAAGCTGAATGGGTCTATTATAATTTTGAAAGCATATTAAAATTATAAGAAAAACTTAAAATGGCTTTCAAGGACACGAGTTAAAACAAGTATGTAAGCTTAATTATTGGTAGTAATCATGAGTAAAACGATTTGGTTTTAAGATTTTGGATAAGTCCAGAAATAAATGTTGTGCAAGGTCATGGTATCTTTAAGAACGATCATGCAGGGCCAGAAGATTGAGCAAGTGAAATTCTAACCTGTGATCGGCCCTTCTGTTGAGAATATCGACCGAAGGACCTAAAACTTGAAAGCATCTTTCATAACCTTTCATTCCAGCGGTTTGACACACATTTTGAAAGCTGTATTAATTTTTTTGTAAACTTCTTCGCGTTTGCCAATCCTGGAAACGAGGTCATTCGAACTTGTCGCAAAGGACGATGGGAAGTTTTAACTGACATAACACGACAGCATAGTGTCTTAGACACAAAAATGGGCACAAGACGCATTATGTGACTGGTCGAACAAAGTTTTCTTTGCCCAAATACGTCTACACGCATTATGCGTCTTTAGTATAAAACGTTGATATTTGTCGCCAACCGTAATAGATTCTAGTTTATTATTGACTAGTATTTATAATCTACAAAAACGTTTTAGGTTTAAGACATAAACATGATTTAATTTACCTTGTACGAAAAGCATCTGGGCCCGGTTCCTGAAAGCCCGATTAGCGCTAATCCTGGATTAACTCGCAACAAAACATATTAGTTGTCATGGTAATTAACTCTGGATTAGCGCTAATCTGGCTTTCAGGAACCGGGCCCTGAAGAACACGAAATTAACGAGAATTCTTACAAAGAAGGTACAGTTACTTGACCTAAAGATTAGGCTGTATAAAGAGAAACTTTACACGCGATAACTAAGCTTGATTCATGTAAACTAAATACTTTAAAATTCATCATTTCTTCAATGCTGTTTTCTGGAAATAAAATTTAATTACTGTTAGTATTCCAATATTTATATTTTTCACAAAACCCACCGAACCTCTATTATATATAATATGACACAAACTCAAAGGTGTACTAAATTCTTTATGCATATCTTAACTGTATTTGTTTATAAGAATCATTCACTCTACGTGTGGCCTTAATGAACCTGTAAATCAACACGCAGCTCGAACAGTACGAGAACACGAAGTACATTGTATGTTTCATGCAACACCTGTAAGTGTACCCGTAACGGATTCTTAAGTGTCCCTCTTAAAGTGAACACTTAAGAGGAGGTTTTATGTAACCGGGCCATGGCACTGAAATGTATGAAAGATGTGCTAACAGTCGCGTACCACATGTCCCTGTCGGATTCGAACCAACTACCTTATGGAAGGCATACCATTGGGATGGTGCGGTGTGGCGGGCTGTGTTGAGATGAACTCGATGAATTGAAGCAGACACGATTGAGATCAGATGTACCGAGTATGAGATCGTAGTAACGCAACAATAAAAGGATATGACGCATTCAATCCTGTTTGGACCTTTTGTTTCGGTTATGAAACCATAGAAACAGTTTAGTATGCAACATAAAGTGGTCTGGGTTCATGTAACTAAGGTGGGCCTTGATTCGCTTTAAACGAGAGTTGCTCGATCTGTTCAGATATTTCACTATTGCAGAACCCTAGTATAGTAACAAAATACTGACAACAGAAGTTAGAATTTACATACACATATTATTATATGTACATGTACAAAATACAAGACATCAATTGGCATGGTTTAATCAACATATATCGTAATTCCAGGGACCGTTTAAGACCCCCCTATAAAAAAGAAATTCCAGCTCCCTTGTCCATTTCATCTTGCCTTATAGCTGCCACAGTTTAGCCTCCTCTGCAGGCATCTCTAGATGAAGCCTTTTAAGAGGCTTAAGAAAATCGGGCATCCTGTGGTATAATGAGAGCAGATAGGAAATGACCCCTCTGTCATATAAATAGATGCCTGTGGAGGAAGCTAGCCACAGTTGTCTTACATGTATTTTAAAATTTCGTGGAATATGAGATAATTATATATGATCTTAATTAAATATTCAGGCATGAAACTTTGAATGAATCTATGGCAGAAAAAATAATGTACATAATACGGTTATAATTTAAGAGCAGATACATGTACTGTAGCTTGTAGCAACTTACATTATTTTAGATATTAGAAGATATTCATTAATATACCTTCTAATGATATATCCATTGTTTTTCCAAACGTGTCAACTAGTTTGGCCTTAAAATATTCTTGTCACAGGAACAGCCATGAAACAATACCTGCACTTCCAAAATGGCAACGCCTCTTGATGTACACAAACAACTTTGAATCCTTAAAAGGAAACAAAAACTGAAATTAAGGGTAAAGTACTTACATGCATGCACACATAATTCAAACTAGATCTATAGACCCATTCGAAAAATGGCATCCAATTTAACTATTGTTTAGGACTGACTAGCGTTGCTTACACATTCAAAAGCTTTTGTGTTGACTGACTAAGCCTGACATGTTCACGTTACCAGGGCAATAGCTTTTTAAATTGGATGCCATGGGTCTATATGAAGCACGTTTAAACACGAAAAGGGCTTTGTTTGGCAACAAAGGCTCCTTTTGTGTTAACATATATATATGCCTCAATTAACTTGCAAATAATTGAGTACTTAATTTTTCACTTTAAGAGATACATGTATACCACACTTTCCTGTTTTTCATTTAAAGAGAAAATGACAGTATCTGACGTTTCTGGTCTTTGCATCCCATAATTTCTCTGTCCGAGTCTGAAAAGACAAATTAGTTCCTAATCGATAGGAAACACTGTATATTGTTTTTGCTGTTAATTAAGTGCCAGCCAAACAGATCTTGCTAGATTAGTTGAATATGTAATATTTATACTGAATATATTGAATATGTAGTATGTTTATAAGGAAAAGTGTTGGGATTATTCAGTTATAAATGTGGTTCTGCAAATCTCACTCAAATAGTCTAATTTTATGCACCTATCAATGTTAAGGGAGGGAGGGGGGCGGGCAAGGGGTGGGGATTTGACATTTTGTCCTAACAAATTCAAATTTCTCACCCTTGGGACAATATGTTTGGTCAAAAATATGAAATATCTGCCCTTTCTTCCTTGTTTCCTATAAATATAAATACCCTGGGCAAGCAGCATATGTCAAAATCCCCACCATCAGGGTAGCCCTGCCTGTCAAATCCCCACCCCTTGCACCCCCTCAGGCTTAACATTGATAGGTGCATAAGGATAGCTGGATGTAAAGTAAATAAAGTAGGCTGTCCGTGTATGGGGCTAGCTGATTAGAACCACCACATATTATGTGCTTGTGTGTTGATCTTAAGATTAGGAAAGGTATTTTCTAGTATTTCTGATCAAAATAAGTACATAATTTAATGTAGTTCATTGCAATGCAAAACTTAATCTAGCTTAGGCTGGAGGAGAGAGTACATTGTTTCGCCGTGTAGCACATTGAAACCCATTAAAACCTTGAGAAATGCTATCACTTTGAAGTTTAGGTTTACCCAATTTGAGACACATTATAAACTTTTTGGGTTTTAGGAAGGAAGACCCATTTCTTGTTAACATATATGTCTCATACAGATATAGGCATGACTTTCATCTTTAAAAAAAATATATATATTAGGTTAATTAATATGAATTTGGGGAAAATGTATTAGTCAGGCCTCTATGCATGATTATATGGTGTCAGAGCTACTAAGGATACAGTCGTATACATGTATGTACGATGTATATCATTTATCTTTTCAACTTTTCATGTGGCAGTGGTATTAGCTCGAAAGCTTATACAGGTGTTGCTGTTTATGTGAGGAATAACATTAAAGTTATCGAAGTCTGCAGATCCAAGCTATACGACCTTATTACCCTTACAGTCCTACTCCCATCTGGCCATCGAATGCTTGTGTGTGGAGCCTATCACCCCCAGCGGCCAAATATCCTGAGCAGAACTTTATAGACCATTTGATAGATACATGTACTATTGACCACTACTTAGATGATAATCCTGATAGTGTTGTAATATTTGGTGGAGATCTAAATAGTCTTAATCTGGATCGTTTACAATCACTTACAGAACTAACTGCTCTTGTTGACTTCCCAACTAGAGGTGAGGCAATCCTGGATAATTGTCTTACGAATAGACCTGATCTTTTCCGCAAATGTTATCCTATACAAGCGACGATGCGCACAGATCACAAAGGAGTTGTGGTACCAGCCGCAACTAAGCTCAAACCCATACAGATTAAATATCAACTAAGAGACTGTAGAGAACATCGTAAAACTGCTTTCCAGATTAATATCAAGAATGAAAACTGGAATGAGGTATTGTCAGCCAGTAATGTTGATGATGCTGTTTCAAAACTTGAATCCAAAATACTTGGACACCTGGATGCATGCATGCCACGTAGAACTGTTTCCATGTCTACTCGAGACCCTGTGTGGATCATTCCACTTGTTAAATCCCTGCTTAGAGACAGGTCCAAGCTATCAATCTCGAACACTTGAGCATCTAAAAACTATTAATAAGAGAATTTCCGAAATTATCTCTGACAATCGTAGGTACCTTGGAGCTCCTGGTAATTTAGGCACTCGGACCTGGTGGAAAAGTGTAGACTCACTGTCAAATAGGAAGGCTAATAAAGTACTGTCATTTGATAAAGATGCATTGAATGAGCTTAACCAATACTTTGGCAGATTGTGCAACGACAATAACTATATTGAACCTGAGCTTGTTAGTAATGACAATGAGAACCATATCCCTGAGATTACTGAACTCCAGACGTTGGACATTTTGAGTAAATTAAAGAAAACTGCAACTGGCCCTGATCTCATCCCCTATTGGGTTTGGAAGGACCATGCAGACCTTCTATCACATGTGGTCGCAAAGGTCTGGAACATGTCCCTGCACACACAAACCTGGCCTATTTTCTGGAAGGAAGCAAATATAAACCCTGTACCTAAGATTGACATACCTCTTGTAAACTCTGATTATAGAGGGATAAATGTAACCTCGGTGATTGCAAGAGCCTTTGAGTGAGTGGTCTATAGAGCTTATCTGAGTGACACCCTGGAAGACAACCTGTCTATCACAGTTTGCTTACAGAATCGGTGGAAATTGTACTGATGCCTTGTTGTGTATACAACACAAATTGCTTGGAGACTTAGATGATCCGAAAAGTAATGCGGTTAGACTGTTTGCCATGGACTTTAGCAAGGCCTTTGATTTTGTTAACCATAGTATACTTTCCTCTAAACTTAAACTTCTCCCACTGAACTCTTATATAATTAATTGGTACATAAGCTTTCTTAGTAACAGAAAACAGAGGGTGGTCTCTAACAGTATTTCTTGTGATTGGATACATGTCAACAAGGGCACAGTTCAAGGGAATGTAAGCGGGCCCTATCTTTTTAATATTTTCCTAAACGATCTTAATGTTAAACCTAACACCGATGCAGCATTAGTCAAATATGCTGATGATTCCTCAATTATTGTTCCAGCATGGAAGGACACGGCTGATGTACATTGTAGCTGAAGACTATGTTAGATATTTTAGAGACTGGTCTTATACGAATCAAATGTCATGTAACCCATCAAAATGCAATGAGCTTATTTTTCGTAAAAAAGGTAACACTGAACACTATACCGGCATTGAAAGCAATCCTCGACAAAAAGAGTTAAATATCTTAGGTATCACTTTCCAACAAGATTGCAAGTTCTCTAGTCACGTTAAAAATAAGCTTAGTGAAGCAAACAAATGCCTTTTTGTCTTAAGATCTCTTAGAAAGGAAGGTTTTTATCAGTCGGAAATTGACCTGTTCTTTAGCAGTATAATTATCCCTAAGATTACTTATAGACTATCCGTGTATGGCTCAGGACTCTGAGGCTGACTTGTCCACTGTCCAATGTTTCCTTGACAGATGCTACAATGTATAAGAGACGATACACTTCCAAGAATATCCTCATTAGAGAACTACTTGAACTATATGATAAGAAACTTTTTTTACAAACTATGTAACAACAGCAACCATCCTCTTAAGCTACTTTTGCCAAAATCAAGTCCTCATCTAGAACCTTAAGATGTCAGTCTTCTCAGTGGCCGAAAATTAATACTGTTCATTTTAAAAATTATTTTGTAAATAGATTAATCTTTAGGTATAACCTAGCTATTCAATAGTCTTTGTTCCCACATACTTTTTGTTATATTATGAGAGTTGTATATTTATGCTTTATTATTTATAGCTGCTGTAACACACAATATGTATTTTATCGGTGATTTATTAAAGACATTATTATTATTATTATTATTATTATCTAATCTATTCTTCATATATGTAATCTTGTAATTCTCTAATTGTCAAACTATCGTGTAAATGCAACTTGCTTCTGAAGTGTAAATAAACTGAAACTGAAATATGTACATGATGTAGGTATAACCACATACTTTAATAATCACCACCAGCCCATATAAATTAACCATATCGATCAGTTTTAAGCTATGGCCAGGGCTGTCAATAACTTTTTAAGCACCCATTCCATTCATGTATGATACTGCACCCATAATATTTGCCTTACTTTGTTAGCAAATTGAATTGAACATAGTGACCATCACCTGTAACATTGAGTGAGCTCATCTGCAACAGGTTTATGGGTTACTGCCCTTATTGACAGCCAATGGCCATGTAACTAATCTATAGACCATAAGTATATATATGCAATATTCATGAAATACTGCATGTTTTATAAATTTACACTGTCTGGTGACAGCAATTAATGATCGAGCATGCATGCACTCACTGGTTAGCAAATATGAGAAAATCAACCTTAATTGTCAGATAAAAAAGCATACAAATACAAGTGTACAAATGTCTGAAATTTGAGTACCATACAGTAGCTTTTATATTAGAGCATATTTGAAATCATATGAGTGGGACAAACTACAGCATGGTTACCGTACTGCATGCCATGATGTTGAAATGGTTTCCTATTGTTTTTGTCTTGCTGATTCAATCAAATCACAGAGTTACAGCGCAGCACGGTTATGGGCATGCCGTAGTTTGTCCACTCATACAAACTCTGCTCTAGGAGTTCAGTTTCAGTTCAATTTCACTGAAATAACAGAACTTTATTTGAAATCAGTCAGCCATTGCCCTTAATTATTATAAATAAGCTACCTGAGCTCATGCAGTCTCACTTTTGTGAATCATGCATTTGAAAGGTTTTAATATTGCTAATCCCAACATTTTAAAGTTTAGGAAGATTTCTTAAAACACAATACATATTGTAAGGGGGCACTTAGGGACTCAGGGTCATAAAGTACGTATAGGGGGGGTGGGCTGGAAAAATCGTTTTTCATGGCCCCCACCCTAATGAAGCCTTGCACAGAAATGATTAGACCCCCCACCCCCCCCCCCCCACACACACACACACAACCGCCATTTATATCATCCTAGAGGGAAGCATTAGAAACATGTTGCGACTTCTTTCAAAGCCAAACATACATGTAGGCTGTAAACCCCTTGTTTACCTCTAATTATCCCTCAAATCTAAGGCCTCTGAAATTACATTTCCTGCACTTTGGGACAACTTTGAAGCAAATTAAGGCATGACCCTAACCCTGATGTAGTGCATGATTTTTCTTGGCCCACCCTTTTTTCCATGTTGAAAAATAGTGACCCATCCCCCTCTTTTTTACCAGCCCACCCCCTATACTTTATGACCAGTCCCTTATAGATAAGCCAGAATGTTGTAAATTTGCATGAAGATTAAGAAAGCTAGACCGACTGACCTTTAATGACTTGACCAACTGAGGATCTATGCTGGGATATTGCATGTGTTCTTTTAAAGGTGGTATCCACATGTTATACAGTTTTTTGTGTATCTTGGGGGATTGGAACTACAAATGTATATAAATGTAGGTTGGAAGAACTGATTAAGTACAATGTACAGTATATACTTACCATCAATTAATGAACATCATGTGTACAGTCACAAGACTTAAACCATTAGGGATCTCAAATGGGCAGAACCAATACGTACATATATACATGTAATTATAAGTTATACCATGGCATGAGGAGTATTAGCGATTTTTATAATTGAAGGGTTGAGTATGAAAACGACCTATGTGACTTTTTAGTGATTTTTTTCAAATTGTCAAATTCGCCTGAAAACTTCTATACAACCAGTGTGACAACTGTTTATTACTGTTTTGGCATTTATATCGCGATTACACCAGTAAAAACCTAAAATTCTTCACATAGAAATGACTATAAAATTATGCATATCTACATGTAGTACTAGTTTGTGTGCATTTGAGCACTTCTACTAATATGATTATCACAGCTGTGAACAATCTTTTGCTTTTCTGTAGAATAGTTTTTAAACATGAAATCTGCCTTAACTTCAAAGTGACAAAGTCCAGCCATAAACTAAAACTCTACAGCACAGACGCATTAAGATCGGGTTAAGTCTTCGATCAAGAGAAAGTGAAAATCCCGATAAACAGGAGAATAACAGTGTAACTGCTCAACCGAATACGAACCAGTACTAGATATGCATAATTTTAGAGTCCCATGGGGAGACGAAAGCATTGTTGTCAAGCAAACATAGACTGTTTCTATGTGAATAATTTTAGGTTTTTACCGGTGTAATCATGATATAAATGCCAAAACAGTAATAAACAGTTGTTAACCCTTTCACTCCTGGACGTGTTTGGGCTGAATGGGTGAAATGCAGAGTGCTAACTCAACCCTCCCCCCTCAGTTCAAGTTTGGCTAGCCCGGGTCATTTAAATACTGCTGACTTTTTAAGCCGAGGGCTCAAACCTTTCCCACAATGCCATTTGGGAGAATTCTGTTCACTCGTTGACGGTAGGTATGGCTGCTTCGGTAGGGTTTCTAATGAAATGAGCTCTAATTTTGGATAAATATGCCACTGTCAGAGAGCTTGAAGACATCATTAAGTCTGAGGATGGCTGAAAAGTACTTGGTTTGCTTTTAGTAGGCCTTGTGAGGGGTTTCATAGGGTTTTTCTTTTGTGTTTCTGCTTTGGGACACATGAAATAATTCTTCACTGAAACCCTTGAAATTCTGCAGTTGGTTGTCTTTTTCCCCTGCTCAACCTATTAAGATGTGTTTTTGTCACTTTAAAGCAACGGCTTGAGTCCAAATCACCGCTCTTGGTTGTAGGGGTAAAAGACTTATAAAAAAATCCTACCGGAGTCCCAGAGGGGGGAACCCCTTGTGGAATTTTTGTCCATTACCCAGCATGCAATTGGAGGTGGGAGCAGGAAAACATGGCAGAGAGAAGTGCAGCATTAAGAATAGCACGCTTCACAGTCGCTAGGTGTATTTTGTGCAAACAAACCTGCTGGTTGGAAAGATTAAACAAGGTACTGTAACGACTGAGTGGTTATTTTGTGTTTACTTTTGATTTCAAGTGCGAATGGGAAGGTTTTTTTGAGCTGATTTTCAGCTCCTCAAAATTCGCGTAAATCGAAGAAACGAAGAACGATCTCCAAAACAAATGCGTTTTTCTCCAAAGTGGGAGAGTCGAGCGATCCCTGTTATAGCTCTGACTTTGAAGTTATTCATCCCTTGAAATAATATCACAACATCGTATTTCCAGTATGTCTAGGTTTGATGCAATATTTTTTCCCAGGTACATGCTTCATATTGGCCGCTTTGGGCCGCTCTAGTAGTGAAAGGGTTAAACTGGTTGTTTAGAAGTTTTCAGGCGAATTTGACGATTTGAAAAAAACAAAACTAAAAAGTCACATCTATAGGTCGTTTCCATACTCAACCCTTCAATTACAAGCTAAGAAATTTCTGTCATTTGGTTGAGAGCAGTACCATTTCAGCGTAATACTAGTATTTCAAACCCATATATGGTAGCTCTTGCCATATTTGGACATCATGCTACCAGTGTCTTTTTGATCCTGTCTTAAAAAATGCCGCCAGACACGTTTACCCAAAAGTGCGAAGGGAAAATCTTGGAAAAGCAAGCTTAAAACAAGCAAATTTACAAAAGTGTAGAATCATGTTGTTGAGATACCTGTTGCAAAATCTTTGTGAAAGACTCAAGCATAGTTTAGTTTTTGAGTCCTTGAACAAGACGAAATTTGACCAGAAATCCCCAGCATGGCAGGATCTCCAATAAGGAATGACACAATTATAAGACTTTAACTTGATGAAAAACTTAAAAAAATACAAGGAAATGGACCAAATAAAAAAAATGTGTAAGTTTTCTATTCTTTCAGATCTTTTTTATTGCAGTTATGCATGCCTTTTCTGTCTGAGCATGATCGACTCCATGATATGATTTCGTTGGTTTTAGATGCATGCACACCAAGCAGTGAGGGGATTGTCTCAAAAGATTCTTAGCTCATATTATAAACACTAAATAGCATGGTTTGTACATGATATTTGGCATAAATACCACTCATAAGATTTCATAATTTTGAAATTTCTTGTGGTATAACCATGCTATTACTATTACAAATTTATCTGCGAGCCGAGGGAAGATTTCTGGAAGTACCAAGGCTGCATGCTGAGGGACTTTTACAAATCTTCCCAAGGCTCGAGGTGCAATTTAAATCACTAATACCTGAAATGCCATGGTATAAGTTTGTTATACTATGATCACGAAGGAACAAAACAAATCTCTGAGAAGTTTAGTTTTCTCTGCCAAATTAAAGAAGTCGTAGTTGAGTTGCTTTCAAAAACGTTTTGTTTAATGCTTGACTGAGCACCATTGATTGAATGACTGATCTGGCATCCCCATTTTCTCAATTTTTCATAGAAACCTTCTAAAACCTAACCCTAAAATAAAAATAAACTAACCATTTTCAACCAAAAATCATTCATAGAACGACACTACATACACCTGCACTATAATTGAGAATTTGGCACAGTTTTGGAACAGTTTTTATACAAATGTATGTGATCTTTTGACATGCAGGTATTCTACATGTAATTGTACCATGAAGAAGTTTCATTTTGTAAATGATCAATACATCACACATCATGGTTGATCTTGCAATAATTCTAAATATTGAATAAATTCTGATTTTCAAATACCTGTCAGTTTCCAACCACGAATGCTGTGATGACTGATGTAGCCTTCGGAACTTGTTGATCAATGCACCGCGTTCTTTACGAATTCCCTAAGAGCAGGACAAAATAACTCTGAATATCGAAAGGCATGGAAATGAGTCTTTGATCCAACTCCATCCAATCATGTACTCTCATGTTGGCTTCCAAGCCTTTGAAGTTTAGAGGATGATATTTTTAGAAGCACTGCACAGATGATAAAGACTCACATGGCGGAACCTTGCTGTAAAACTGCCAGATTCTTGAATAATAATCTAAACCATTACAAGTACATACTTTCAGCTTGTCAGTCTTTGCTTGTGTACTACCTAGACCATTGACATTGTGTAATTTGGCCATACTCACACTTGGATTGAGCAAGGAACACATTACCTGGCATGCTTGTGTTTTACAAGCCAATGTAGCCACCTCTATACACCATACAATTGCAGGTATGTATGTAGCCAGTAGCTACAACTCCCACGTTTTAGTGGCCGGGTATTCTAAAAGTTGTACCAAAAACTGCTTTGGACACAACAAAGTTTGTGGCATTGCTATCCACAGGTACAACACATCACAATTTCATCGAACATGCGCAGTAAGAAATAAGAGAAGGGTCTGGGGTGGAGAATGAGGGATTGAAAGGAACCCATGGATGGAAGTAGTGCTTTTTCACTCCCTTCCTCTAGGTTAACCTGCATAAAATACATGTATGTACCTTTTTTAAAACTGATTGCAATTGGCTGAAAACTTTAAACTATTGTTCGAATTAGCCATGATCTAGTACCCGAGGGCTAAAAATAACAGCCGGTCAGTCGCCGGTCAAGATCTGTATTTGCATGGTTGAAACTACTAACTGATCATCCTAAACAGCTGCCAGCTGCTCTGTCAGACACCTTAACTTATTTTCATGGCCTTTCATGCAATTATAAATTTATACTCAAAAAAATATTTAGTCCTGTAAGTTTAATTATGAGCGGGCTAGATTGCAGAATACCACACCACTTCGAAGATCACTTGAAAAGCCCTTACAAATTGTGCAAAACTATTCATTTATCTCAGGTGTATATTTTATTTTAGACTCGTTCTATGAATGATTTGGGGTTGAAAATGGGTAAGATTTGGTTAGGTTTTTAGAACTAGAAGGTTTGTATGAAAATTTGAGAAAATGCATTATTAATGAACCAAGTGGTGGGGTATTCTGCAATCGTTCCTTGTACTACACGAATACATGCAAAAATGCATACCAGCGTCTCAGCTATCTGGGAAAGAGAAGAACGGCCAGTCGAGCTCCCGCCATTACTCGACCGTCGTCGTCGACGAACGCATCCGATGTGCCAGCTTCTTTCGAGGACTTGGTTGACTGAAATCAGTCTTTGGCAAGCTTCGAATTACGGCTTCGAATACCTTTTCGAGGCATTTAGTCTTTTACTTTTACAGTTTTAGTGAGCCAGCTCGAGTTTCACACTGCATGAACACAGTTTATGAATAACCGATCACGAAGTGGTGAGGCAAGATATATGATGTGTCCTGTATAGATCATCAGAGCTCTCTCCTGCCCCCCACGGGAATAAGATTGTCCAGAACACACTCACAACGCAATTCTATTGGAGGGGAGGTACAGCGCTTATGATTGGTCGAGGATGCATAGATCACGTCTGCCACGGACTCCAATCTGCCACGCTACAACCGGCGACGGCTCCCAGTATTCGACGTAAAATAACAAAATAACATTTGAAAATATTGGAGTCGCTACTTTTACGATTTATTAATAAGCATCTTTTTTTTTTACCCAGTTCTAATTCTATTTCTAATACATACTTTGCGCACTCCAATCGCAGAGGCGCATGGCTGAGCCAATAAAGAGCCGCTAGTTTATGCTATCTTAAGTTTACAAAGGTTAGTTTTGAACGAAAGCATTGATAGTTGTGGCCTCTACAAGCTTTGAAGTACATATAGGTTGGTTGAAAATGTCACGGTCACCGATGCCTCGGCCGACTGTCGGTAAACTATCGATAGACTGTCGGTAATCAATCGGCCGACTGTTGGTGCATCATCAACCATGTCGGCCGACATACAGAATAGTCAAGTGCCAGCCGAGTAGCGGTCAACAATCGGTGGACTTTCGGCCGACTCTCGACCGCCTATCTGCCGACCGTCGACCGACACGTCGGCCGAGATTGCGTACAGTACACATGATCCTTAAAATGTTGAGCACGCGCAATAGGCGTACTCATGTCCTGTTGGGTGTATACAGTTGAAAGAGGGCCTGTTTTATTATATGGACGATAGTGTTTTACGTATTGAGAAATAAACCACTCATATAATTCATAGGAAACTACATCCGGGTACTGAGTAGCGTATTTTCCATATCCTCACTAGTGAAAATATCGATGACGTCACGTTCGCCGCCTTTTGAACTACAAAGATGGCGGCAGGTTTGTGAAAATCACAGAGGAACTGATGTAAACAGCTTGAATGAGCTGCATGACAATGAATATTCCGAGCACAAAAAGCCGCGCTCACTCGTGAAATGTTTTCGACTCTCGAGGATAAACTTCATATCTTCGCACCACCGTGTAATATCCTCTATATGCTTCTTGTCAAGCGAAAACTCTGAATGTTCATGTGCAGACTAGATATAATAGTAATGTTATCCCCTACCCCCCCCCCCCCCCCCCCCATACACACATGGTTTATTTATTCTACGTGGAAGAAACAGAAAGCCGTTACCGGGTCTCCCAAGCCAGAGGCCTATATTTTCGAATTGGAATTTAGGTTGATTTTTACATACATACACACACACACCATAGACACCACACACTCCTTACTCCCTTTAAAATAAATATAAAGTGGGTTGACGATTAAATTCTTATTTGTTAAAGGGCCACAAGAAATCTGCCTGTCGGGCAAGCTGCAGGTCACCTGTATTTGGTTATATCCCGTAATGCCATTATGTATTTGTATCGATAAACAATAGCTGAAATGTTGTTTGTTTAAATGAAATGGACTGAATCAACTCGCTTCAGCCAATAGTGGATCAAGGAAGGACAGAGAAGGGATCAAGGAACATCCTCGTAACTGCAGAACACATCTAATTTAATTGAAGAATAGTTGAAAGATGAAATAGATAAACATACGGTTTTTCAATAACAATGGGGCGTAAAAATTTAAGCTTTCTTTTAAATTGTATTTATCAACAGCCGTCTGTTAAAAATATCACTCGGATTATTAGTCGGCTAAGGCCCAGTTCAAACGTTGAACTTCTCATTTGCCGAATCTGATACCTTTTGGGTCGGCTCAAATTAATCAACCAAAGGAATATCAGAGCTAAAGCTGCTGTGTTATTGTAGCCGAGCGAGGGCTGGGACAACCGCCAGTTGATTGGTCACCACAAAAAGCTAAATAAATAAAGGACGTACTGCGGGCAATCTATTCAAAAACACGCGTTCTGCCCTGTCAAGGCTTGTCATTATCGCTTCTATTTAATCACAGGTAGCCCAAGCTTGGGATCTGTATAATATTTAATAGCATTTGTATGGGATTTTTGAGGTTTTCCATCTTGAATGAAAATTGACAAAAACTTACACAGTAAAACAGTGAAATGCATCACGGGAAGTAGTTGAAGGTAAGGGTGCGTTCGATTGACCGTATTCCGGAATAAGAATAGATGGAATAGTCTATGGAAATCACTAGTTCGGGCATATTTTGCACTGTAAGCTACAAATGCCTGCTGATATATGATATTTAGGGTATAATTAGTATTCCAGTGGTTACAAAATCCCAGTGTAAGCGATTTGTGGTGATTATTCTGTGTATTCTTATTCCGGAATACAGTCAATCGAACGCACCCTAAGTTTAGCGGTTTCGCCCTACCTTGTCTTTCCTTCGTATGGAGTAGGATTTTAAGGGAAATTTTTGCTGAAATTCGCTGTAACATAGCACAGACATCTGTAAGGAGCACAAGAAGAGACTGTATAGGTTTTTGTCAAAACTAAAAAAATCCACACAAATGCTGTTAATATTTTACAGATCCCAAGCTTGGGCTACCTGTGATATGTGTGCTGTGTCATGACCTGGTCATGAACGCGGCAGTAACGGTAACAGGTGACAGTAACCCCGACAAAACGGGTAAAGAAAAAGAGGCAGAAGTCTTTATATGAGTACTGCCCCTTTTGTGAAACGAGCTTGAAAGTTTTTAACGGGAAAAGGACGTACTTACAAGCTTCGGGATCTAACGAAACGCTATTCCGCAGACAAAGAATTCCTAACAGAATTCCTCCAAAATAAGCTAGGCTAGAAAATCCGCTGGGGGAAATGATCATTCGCGGTCTTGTTCCAAATGTGCGGCGACAAAATTCAGAACTGCGACCCTACATATTAAATTCCTGAGAACCTGCTTTTAACTAATATACCCCGCAAAATTCGAATGACTTTTGCGGGGTATAAAGATGTCGTTCTAAATTCCTTGAATTTCGAGTGATTTAAAATGTGGCTTTTTCCAAAGTCCGTTGGCAAGTACATCTTTTCCATCGAGGAGGCTGGTTACCGAAATTCTTTGCTCTTCCTTTAAGGTGGAAACATAAGGAGATTCCTCGAGGCATTACTCGAGTAAGCCGTCCATCGCTTTAGTCACCTTCGACTGAGTTTACTATAATTAACCCTTTCCTACTGGGCCTATCTAAAGTGCTCAATCTAAAGTGCAAGATCAACCCTTCCCCCTCAGTTCAAGTTTGGCTATCCCCACACATCGTCAAACGTCTGCGCATGCGTCAAAAGTCTTCAACAACAACGTTTCCCAAACAAATTCAAAGCGAGCCGGTGGCCGTCACTGCTCACACACTCGTTTGAAAACCTTGAGAACTTTTTTGGTAAATTACGAAAAAGTTGGGTAAACTCACAGTTTAAAGTTTGTTCAATTTCCCGTTGACTGTGAAAATAAAAAGCTTAACTTTCACGTATTTTTCTTAACTTTTGGGGGGTAGAAGTTCACTGTAATACGTTTTAAGGTAAATTTTGCGCGGAAAAGCCCACCAGACTGACCGTAATACGCACGCGCAGACGTTTGACCGCTGTGTGGGCTAGCCCGGAGTAGTGAAATACTGCTGACTATTTAAGCCAAGGGCTCAAGCTTTCCCCACATTGCCATTCGGGATAATTCTGCCCGCTCGTCGACGGTAAGTATTGCTTCTCCTCTATAGTTTTTAATGAAATCTGCTCTAATTTTGGATAAATAAGCCAGCCAGAAGACATCATAGAGACTGCGGACGGCTGAAAAGTACTTGTCTTGCTTTTAATAAACATTACACACAGCAGTTGAAGCTGTGTGTAATGATTCGATGCGATGGTCAAATCGATGGTCAAATCTTACGTTACACTATAAAGTGTTATTTTTGCTTTGTTGAAACGTTTTTAACTTTTAGCCAGGCTCTTGTGCAGTCTGTGCAGTCAGCTCTGTACATATGAATCCTTTCATTCTGCTCTTTGAAACGTTATATCAGTCTAATAACACTGATCAGTTCAGACTTCACAGATGCAGAACGGAATAACTGCTTTGCGCTGATATCGAGCTGAGTTTTTTCATCGCTGTCACTGGTTGTGGTTTAGAATCACTGACAAAACTCTCACTGACAAAAAATGTAGAATGTTAAAGTTTCAAACGAATTGATATTGGCCCTGAACCCACAGATCAGGTGTAATCATATCTCCTCTGCATGGGTTATCTCTATATTTTAGGTCATCAGAAGATCTCGCTCCTAACAGCAGCTTCAAAAATAGCTCTGAATTCACGATTCGAACTGATCATTTCCCGTTCTCTTTACGCCGACCAGGGATATGTTATGTTCTGCAAATATTCGACCTAACAGTAAATATTACAGAGTGCATTTAAAATTACCAGGTTACTTTAAGCTTTCCTGCCTGTCCCGAGTAAAAGTGTTGTATTCATGATCAATTCTTGAACTTTAAATCAACTGCATAATTCTTCGCTATAATGATTTGCGAACGCGCGCGGATATCGGCTGTAGTTGCATTTTAATGAACTTTACTCCTACCCATAATGCACCCGATATAGTTATATAGTTGAGCTGCGGGGGGTCAAAGTTTTTGCACTTTGCTGTATATATATATAATAAATGAATGAATATATATATTCGGGAATAATAAAGTCAACCCACAGGTAGCCCAATCTACGGGTTTGTAAAAAATAAATAAACATACCTTTTCGCTTCCATATTGTTTCATTGTACAGAAATTTGAAAGGATTTATAAAACCCCATACATATCTTCTATTTTCACAAACCCATAGATTGGGCAGCCTGTGGTCAACCTTCGTCGTTTGTGTTACAATTTAAGGAGTAGTGAAGCAATTTTCGACGTCGGGAAAGACGTCGTCTGAAAAACATTTTGGCCCAGGCCAGCCAGACAAGTACTGAGAACCTATTTTTCCCGTTGGGTTTCCGTTTCTACCGGTCTGGTTGTCGTCTCGTTTTCGCGCCATTTCTTGGTCGCTTCATTTTCCCGCCATTCCGATGTTCGCGCGCGCGTTCTCTCAACGCCGGCGCGGCGTGCGCGAGGGCGAAAGAAAAAAAACCTAGATCACAGTGTCAACAAGTATTGAACTTGAAGAATGACTGAGTTAACTGCATGAAAGAAAGAAATATTCTATCGAATGGAAAAAGAAACAAAGACAATCTATCCCGCTTTGGTAAGAACTGGTAGGTAGTTTAATTGCTTTGCAAACCAGGTTTTTAAGGTTTCAGAATTTCTGGGAGGTTTCAATTCGACTACGTTTGACTCATACTCATAGCTATGCTTAAAGATAAAGTCAGCCGGAACATTTAGTTTTACGTTAAGATATAGTTGACTAGTTTATTTTATTGTTACTTATACATTCCAAATGTTTTTGTGAGGGAATTTCTAGTTCTCGAAAATCTTTAAGCGAAAACTTGGCCGAGGACCTGTAACCTTTCTTACAATGAAATGTACGGCGAAGTATTTTATTTACAAGGGAACATTCACATATCAATTGTTGCACGCTTAACGCCATTGTGACCCACCCACCCCTCTTAAAGTCACAGTAGAATCATAAAAAATATACTGCATACCTGTACTATCGATTAAATTAATATTTGATATCTTTAAAATTTTAACGTCACGAGTTCAAGCCTAAATCCACCCACCCACGCGGTGCACTCTTAACGGCACAATGAAATAATTAAAAAAACATGTTTTCATCCGGATTAAAGGAAGCAAAAGAGGATGTAGCCTGCTTTTTATGAGAGTGAAAAAATACGTCTGCATAGCAGGCTAAAGAGAATGCGGCCGCTGTTATTTTTCTTTTCTTTCTTTCTTTCTTTCTTTCTTGCTTGATTTTCAGTACTGTTTGGGCATATATCTTATTCTGTGTGGCGAGCTTTCCTGTCACTTTTCATAGCAGTATAAAATCTATTATATTTCTCGACCAGTTTATAATTGATATAAGAAAATAAAGGAAGAAGGAACGACTTCAAGAAGGAATCGCGCGAAGACGATAATTGACTTAATTTCTACAGTAGACCATGGATGGGAATAATTTTTTTCTCCATCATTAATGCCTGGGTATTGATGAATTCCATTTAACTTATATGTGTATTTTTAATTCGCAAGAAAAGCTTAAAATTGGACTGAAAAGTGTTGTAAAATCATGCTCAGTTTTATGCACCTTAATTCGTAGGTTCGGAAAATATTTATAAATTCATAGTAGCTCAAAAATTCATGGAGAATTTAGAAATTTTCTGATTTTTATGACGTAGTCATGACGTCACTACAAGACTTTACCTGGGAGTCACCTTGAGAATAATTATTGCCCACTTTTTAATTTTCAGGATTTTGCGAGGCTGCAAACTTCCCTGTCAATGAGCCCTTAATTATTCTGTTACCTTTATTGATTTATTCAATAATATATTAAACGCAGGAGCCTATATATCCTGTATAAAATATATATTGTTTTACTTATAATACCATAGAGGACAAATTACTCCCTAATTCTAACTTGAAATTTGTATAGGTAATCAAATGGGACCGGACGAGTGAAATTAAGGATAAATTTCACGCGTGTTTGGCAAAATCGAAGTAATTTCCCGAGCCGCTTCGTCGAGGGAAATTACGTAGATTTTGACAAACACAAAAGTGAAATTCATCCCTAATTTCACAAGTCACTATTTGATTACCATTAATATTATGGAGGGAAAATTACGTTCCAGAAAAAAACATTATTTTAAGCGCGCGTAGGCGGCGTTTGAAATTTCACATGTGAAATTACAAATTACGCGTGAAACTTAAAGTTGAAATTAGGGATTAATTTGTCCTCTATGGTATTACACGCGTAATTTGTAATTTCATATGTGAAACTTCAAACGCCGCCTATTCGCGCTTTAATTTTTTTTCTGCATTGTAATTTGCCCTCCATAATATTAATGGTAATCAAATAGTGACTCGTGAGATTAGGGATAAATTTCACTTGTTTGTCAAAATCTCGGAAAATTACTTCGATTTTGACACACACGCGTGAAATTTATCCCTAATTTCACTCGGCCCATTTCGGTTATCTATGCTAAAATATAGTATTATTTAACGTAAGCGAAAATTGTAGTGATAATTTAGTCCCTACCACCCTTGATATACTTACCGCTTTATTTTATATGGAAATGACTATCATCTGTTATTGAAAAAATAAATAGCAGATCATTAAAAAAAGAGGGCAGCTTCGAATGAATGTGGACATTTATTCGGTTCCATATGTTCAAAGATTGTGTATTTTATCAGTAACTTCAAAACTAAACAAAATAAAAAATAAAATTTCCCTGTAGAAGAAGGGTTACAAGATATTGATAAAACGATGTAGGTTCCCGGCTTCTTTGGGTTGAAAATAGGATATGAGACCACGTTGAAATAGTGGTCGCAAACGGGAATGGATGAACTGGATGTAAAGGGAGGCAAAGAACATGTGCATATCGCATCAGTATAACTCGGTCACTGCAAAGTTCATATTGATATTCAATACATGACATCGGAAAGCCCAAGCTTAAGAAATATTTATCAGGCCCAAAACATCATTCCACAATAGCTATTCTCTTATCTTGCAAATATTTTTGGCCTGACATACAGTAGGTATAAGCAACGTGAAATAAAGGCGATAGTATTTATTTTAATGGTTCGCTTTCTTAGCGGTTGCCTTTTGACAACAAATCTACTGGCGCCCCCAAAAAATCTTAACGATGTTAGGATGGTTTTTTCCCTGATTTTGTTGTAAAAGGATTGACGTCGCACAGAATGGCAGTTACTTGCTTCTTTATTCGTTGTCGCTAGAACTGGCAACTTTACAAGATGTCCCTTCTGTGTTTGTGTTCTTTACAAACAATAATAACTGAGAACAGTGCAGCGGTTTGTTTGTCAATATTCTAAAGATAAAATAAAGATAGATAAAATTACACTAATATTTACAATCAATTGTGAGAATATATAAGAATACTAAAAAATAAAAAAACGAATTTACACTCCTTCTAACGCCTGTGCTATAAAAAATATTTCTTGAAACGGTCTGTCTTACATTTAGGGATAGCTCTAGGCCTCATATTCCTTAAAGTGCCTATCACCCTTTTGCAATTTTGATAGCCTATGAACCTCCGAAACGTTTTGAGTACTTCTGTGAATAAATTTTTGGTTTAAAGTGAATACTTTATGTTCTACGCTTGTTTGAAATCGTGTAAATGTGACCTTTCCTGACCCATGACCGCGTAAGTAAAAGCCTGGGTCGAAACCTGGGTAGACGTCATCTCATTAATGCATTATTCTCCGTGGCGCCTTTTTATCACAACAACATCGATGCATAGAAAATATACACAGTTTTTGAGTTGTTAGTAAAGAAAAAAGTCATTTTAGTCAACAAGTTGAGTATTTCTTCAAATGATTGCAAAGCCGAATTAATTATATGACGTCAAGATGACGTCTACCCAGGTTTCGACCCAGGCTTTTACTTACGCGGTCATGGGTCAGGAAAGATCACATTTACACGATTTCAAACAAGCGTAGAACATAAAGTATTGACTTTAAACCAAAACTTTCTTCACAAAAGTACTCAAAACTTTTCGGAGGTTCATAAGCTATCAAAATTGCAAAAGGGTGATAGGCACTTTAAGTTATAGTGGGCTGGCCTAACTGGTGGGAAATATTTAAAAAGTCTATTGTTACTGTTACTACTAATCGATTGATAAATACTATAACATAGATTTCCTCGGCGTTCAGCTAACGACGTAATATCAGCAATAGCGAGCTGATCGGAGGTTTACAATATTCTCACTAAGATAATTCCATTAAAAAGGAATTTTGCTGTTTACATTTGAGAGATGGGACTCCAAATTTGAGAGAAATTTCCTTCGCGACAGACTATCTCTCCGATCTCCCAGGTTCCGCCATCTTGTTTTCACTGTGGTAAGTTATGGTAAATAAATTAAGTGACCGCCGTGTCCCGAGCGATATCGAATCTCATTGGTCGACCCTGTCACGTGTTGAGCCAACTCGCGACGACAAATAATAATAATAAACACTTGCGATTTCTGACTCGTGCCGGCCAAAGGCCTGGCCCGAGTAACAAGTGGTATAGATACGGTCTCATTTACGAAATAGGTTGTATCGCCAAAATAACTGAATTACAAGACTCTATACATCGAGATTTTGAAGCCGTACAATAAACTCGAAGCGGTGTTTTATCTAATCTACAAAAACTCGGGCTGCGCCCTCGTGTTTGAAAATGTGATAAAACACCGCTGTGAGTTTATTAAACATACATAAATCCTTAGATTTTCCGTAGAAATTTAACTCAAAGTTAGTAGTTCGTCTGTACTGTACGCTTATAGTAGAACTTAATGAAAAGCGATATTCGGATAATAGATAATAGATAAAGATAGGGCGCATACCGCTTTATTTGGCGCACTAGTCCAACTAATTGCACAAACGAAGGCTTAATTGAAAGTATATTTGTGAAACTGGCAGATTGTGTTTCAAAGCCAAAGCGTGTATTATAATTATGTTTACCTAAAGTAGAGTTTTGCTTAAAATTGTAAAATATTTATAGGGGATCTTTTGTTTTTTTCCTTAACATTCTCTCTATTATGAAATACACAGCAAATGTCATTGATAGTAATTGCTACATACGAAAGTTTTAGGGAAGCATGTTCTTTTTTTTTCGCCGATGTTCCGAAACTTTTAGCAAAAATGTCCGATGTTTACCATTTTACGAAAATTTAGCAAAACATTTTCGATTTACCGAAAAGTTTAGACAACCTTTCTCCCTAAAAAAAACCGACAAAATTACAGACAGGGGGTAATAAACACCAGAAATGCTTTTCACAGAGTATTAAAAGTATTACACAGACAAGACGGACCTCAATTTTTTTTTTTATTTATTTATTTGAAACAGCTTGGATCAAATCATTGTCAGCGTTTGGGCTATTCAAAACACATTTTCTGTGCAGGATCGACTCTTCAAGTAAGTATGGATTTATAAGTAATTCCTGTCGAAAGCGTTTAGTTCATATTTTAACAGATCACAGGAAATACGGATACGAACTGTTTTCACGATTGTAATAATAACCCTGTGTTTTTAAATGCAAGTAGCCGTTGCACCGTGTTGATTTTTGTATTGAATTCCGGCATAACATGACGGGTTGTTTTCTGATAATAAATACTTCATTACAGGATTTTCTCCTTGGCATTTCAATTTATTCTTATTCATCAGTTGGAATTTGTACGCCTAAAGGCTCGCAAAACAATTTGACTCGTAAGAATAAATTGCCACATTAAAATCGCTTAATAAGACATAACGAGGCTACATTAAAACTTGAAAAATATATGAAGGGCAAATAGTGCGATCAAAGTAAACTGGTATGAATTTGGAGAAAAAAGTAACACGTATTTTCTTTCATTGGAGAAACGAAATAAAAGTAAAACACATGTCAGGAAACTTATTCAAAGTAATAATAAAGAAAAACTGACCCTTTAAAAATCAATAGGGAGATTCATGATTTCTACAAAAACCTATTTAGCTCTAAAAATAATAAAACAGAAGAGGAATGCTTTAATTTTATATCTAAAGTCAATTTACCAAAGCTAGAAGAAAATGAATGGCAAAGCTGTAAAGGAAATCTAACAGTTAATGAATGCTTCAAATGCCTGCAACAAATGGGTAACGTGAAAACTCCGGGAAATGACGGTCTATATAAGTAAAGAATTTTATGTAACTTTCTGGTCAGTACTGGGTAAAGAACTGGTATCTTGTATAAACCATTGTTTTGAAACTGGATCATTGACGCTTACACAAAAACAAGCCGTAATTACTCTTCTGGAGAAAACCGACAAAGACTGTAGGTACTTGAAGTCGTGGCGTCCGATCAGACGCCAAAATCTGTAGTAAAACTAATGTTTTAGGCGATAGGCTGATTAAAGTCATTCCAAATCTTATTCACCCTGACCAAGCTGCTTTTGTGAAATCAAGGAATATAGAAGATCTGCTTCGTTTTTTTGAAGATACAATACAATTTTATTCACAAAAAATCAACTTTCCTCTTATTTGCAGCAGATTTTGAAAAAGCGATGATGATTTATTTGGGTGGTTGGGAATCATCCATGCAATCACTCAAAAATGGTAGTCAATGTCGAATTCATCTCACCCTTTTAACTCTAACGAAATGCGATCGGACTTAACACACTTAAGGGTACCCCTTATAAGATAGAGCAATTAAAAAATAAGACAATATACATTATTTTAATATCTTCAAAAGCTTGAAACACCAACCTCTCAATCTAAGTTGAAATGTAGACTAAAGGTTAACGATATTGATTGGAAATCAGCATACACACGTATCCATAACACTACAATCGAATCATACCTTAGACGTTCCCAATATAGACTACTAAATAACTGCCTTTACCTAAACAAAGATTTACATAGATTTCACTTGGTCGACAGTCCTTGCTGTTCATTCTGTCAGCTAGAAGAAACTATGGTTCATTTTTTCGTTCAATGTCCTCTTTCAATGAAATATTACTCTAGTTTGGAAATTTGGCTCTCTACCTGTAATGTTAACCTGCCTCCTATAAATGCCTTTCAAAATCATGCATAATTAATCAGCATGTTGTCCAATCAGATGAAGCAAATCAGTCACGTGCATGCTCCTTTATACCTGATAAAATCTCATCATTCTAAAAAGCTCCCGGAGGGATTTGAATTCTGTCCCAGAGGGAAACGGGGTTAATGATTGAGACAATGGATAAGTACCTTCCAACTCTTGGAATTTCTATTGATGTTTCATCTTTCTCATTGAATTGCTAATTAGGATGAACGTTTTATATAAAGAATACTAATGAACATGACATTTTATATAAAGTTTCATCCTAATTAAGAATTCACTGATAAAGACCCAAAGATAGCAAAAACTACACGGAACATAAGGTACCTAGATAATACATTTTGCACTAAATTTACTAATATCAGCAGACTACCGAGATATACAGATAATATTTTTTAATGAAGTTATCCAACTACCATTACTAGTTTACCAAGCCACTGTTTAGTTCCAATTATTAAACCAAACTCAAAGCCGTAAAATAATAAAACGTGTAAACTTACAAACATCCTCTTCATATTTTGTGCCGGAGTCTGCCGTCATGTCAGTCACATCGCTTTCCAAGTCTTGAACTTTACCGATGTCAACCACGACACCAAATCCTTCAAGTGCAGGTTATTCTTGCCCTAGCTTGTTCTTTGCCACACAATGCTTTCAGCATTGCGAAACGTCCGCTTGAAGCCAGCCAAACAAATAACATAGTATGGTAATTTATTCATGTCATTCCCTTGAGATGTTCGTAATCGCAGGCGGTGATTACTCAAATATTTTGCATGGCGTTTTGAATACAAAGGTTCAATGGTTCATGAAGCAAGCATTATAAGTTTTTGAAGCCGTTTAATATACTCGCAGCACGTGTTTTATCAGGTCTAAAACTCTCGGGCTGCGCACTCGAGTTTTAAACCTGATAAAACACTGCTGCTCGTTTATTAGACAGTACATAATGTTATAATAGGAGTCGACCGAGGAAAAGATAGTATTCTAGTTAATTTTACTATCTATATTTATAAACTTGTTATATAAGGCTAAACCAAATAGAAAAAGCCCCACCTTAGATGAATTTATAACGTAAATGAAACACTACCATGACATTGAAAAATCTATAGCAGAAAAAAAATACAAAATTGCCATACATCTAAAAACAAATGGGGGAAAATAGTTCCAGATTAATCTAAATCAAATTAAAAGACAACTATGGATATGCTCCTTTTTCCTCCTAAAATGTAATTAGTGTTTGTAATATGTGTGTAACCCTCATTTGTATAAAAAGGACGTCAATATAATATATTACATATGACATACTGACAATATGAACAATATGTACGATACTGTTTTAAAATTCCAAGAAAATAGAGAACGCATTATCGAGCGATGCTTAAAACATTTTTTAAACAGAGAAATCAGAATCACGCATAACAACGGTTTAATTTATCTTCTCTTCGCTGCTCTTCTCTTCTCCTCTCTTCTCTTCTCTTCACTTCTCTTCTCTTCACTTCACTTCTCTTCTCTTCACTTCTCTTCACTTCACTTCTCTTATCTTCACTTCTCTTCTCTTCTCTTCTCTTCTCTTCTCTTCTCTTCTCTTTATCTGTATCTTTATCTGTATCTTTATCTGTATCTTTATCTGTATCTTTATCTGTATCTTTATCTGTATCTTTATCTGTATCTTTATTTATTTCTATACGTTCATACAGTTTAATACCACCCCAGGCATGTCTTCTGACCTTTGCCATTTGCACCATTTTTTTCCCTCACTAAATTAAATGTTTCCATGGAGTGTTATCAAATAATGCCAATTAAATGCAACATAAATATGCATATATAGTGCTTAGTACAAATCCTGTCAATAAAACTTAGCATATAACCACCCCCCAAACATTGGACTTTGGGTCTTGAAAATGGCCAACATGCATGTATTTCGTTTTTGCTCCTGGCTGGAAATTAGTTACACGTTAAAACTTTCTGCAAAATGTCATCTCCGCCGGTGTGTGGACTCAATGTAGTAATTTTGAATGAAAATAAACAATATTTATATTTTAATGTTAAATAATGATTTAGCTAAGAACCATAGTGTGTGTTGTAGAATATAGATACACTGGGCGATAGGGATAAATATTCTGAAATAACGTTTGTAGAAAGTGTAGTTTCATTCCATTTTAATGAGGAAATCCTTTTCCAACCAATAGGAACTGCCGAACACAAAAGCTATGAAACTGGTACATTTGATAAGGTTCCTCACATACGATTTCCTTTATAAACGACATATGAAACCACCATGTAAATCATGTCATCAAACGCTAATAAAATCAGATAAATAGAGGCTTTCCAACGTAACAAAGTGAGTTGGAAAGCGTCTTCATCACGGCACGTAGCTATTTGTGTATCACTTAAAGTGCTACTGAAGCGAAATTTCATCATCAAAGTTAAGACTTCACTTGAAAGTCCTTTCGAAATGAAGAAGAATAGCAATTTCTGTTTGTAAATATCTCATCTCGTTCCAGAGATATTAAGGTTTTTTGAATATGCAAATTAGATAGTCTGTGACGTCATAAGGTTGACACAGCCATGAAGACAAATCATAAAATGAAGAATATCTCTGCAAATAGTGGGTAAAAACAATTGAAACTTTTCACACGTATGGCATGAAGGAAAATACATATCATTATGCAAATTAAGATGTTGCCATGGTAACACTCTAGGCCCCAGGCTCCTTCAATGAGGAAAACAATTTTCCTAATTTCTCCTTTGCCAAACAATTTTTTTCTACTGTTGTCATATCAGAAGGTTTGGAACAGTGTAAGCATTGTATGTGAGTGTCTTAAAGTAAATTATTTTCTGTAACAGAGATAAAAACTACAATTTTATGTTCAAGGTAAAAGGAGCCTGGGGCCAAGAGTATTTCCATGGCAACATCATGATTTCCACAGTGATGTGTATTTTCCTTAGTACCACACATGTGCAAAGTTTCAATTGTTTTTACCCACTATTTGCAGATATATTCTTCATTTTGTGATTGTCTTAATGGCTGTGTCAACCTTATGACGTCACAGACCATCTAATTTGCATATTCCAAAAACCTTAATATCTCTGGAACGAGATGAGATATTGACAAACAGAAAATGCCATTCTTCCTCATTTCGAAAGGACTTTCAAGTGAGATCTTAATTTTAATGATGAAATTTCGCTTCAGTAGCACTTTAAGTGATAGTTCATTAGTTTATTTTCTTGTACATATGTTTAATATTCATATTTGAGGTATATAAAGACCAATCAGTTTAGAATTCTTTCTCTCGCTTGCTGGACAGCCACAAGTCAGCCAAACTTTAGTTTTAATGTGTTAAATTATTATTCATCAAGATATAACCATTTTGGCTTTAGCCCTCGGAGCCTTGTACGATTGCATTCGGTCGAGGAGTACGTTTCCAGAAGTTTTTCCATGTAGCAAGACGTGTTTTTTTACGATGGTTAAGGACGGTGCCTACTATTGTCAGCGCGCACGCCGTTCTGCGCATCTTGCGTCCCGCGGGTCATCCCGCGAGACAGGTCATTTGCAGAACTATTTTGAAAAAGCTGTGTTAATTGTGTAATTTTACAGACAGAAAGATGAAGGATTTTAAAATACGGTCGAAAAATATGCTTGAGAAATGAATGATTTGGGAAATCTTTAAATTCCACTACACGGCCACGAAAGACAATTTTCAGCTGAAATGGTATTAAAACAGCCGACCATTTCAATGATTTATCGTGGGGAGATGGTCGAAGAATCGTAGATTTAGGAGATTTACCCGACCAATTGAATGAAGGTTGTTTGGACTGCCATGAATCACTGCTGTCTTTTTGCCCAGCGCCTTGTGCTTCAGGCCTGTCGATGTTTTCGAGTTTCGTCAGTTTCTCCAAACATGGACTCGGCCGAGTATAAACAATGTGTGAATACGGTCAAATAAGCTTTGTGAAAACGGGTAAATCTCTTGGAAATCCAAAGAGGAATGAAGAAGGAAGGACTGTATGGGGTTTGAGTACAAAGGAAGCAGCAACAGCTTATAGACTTGTAAATGTATGACTGTGTAAGTTTCCTAGATGAGCATTTGCTCTTGAAGCAAACACAGAGAATATATATGGTTAAATAAAATAAAATAAAATAAATAATAAAAAAACAGGTTTGATTTTCAATGAAGAAAGTCGAAAGACGGGACTGACTCTTTTCCCCACCGCCATCTTGAAAATCTCCCAGAATGCAATAAAAGAAACCAATTTTCAGACTTACTAGGGAGGCCTTGGTAAAATATGTCAATTTTTGAAAATAAAATTAGCGATAAAGAGGCCTACTGTAATCTATAATATAGAAGCTAAACAACGTTTACATATATTTTTTGTCTTTATAAAATTGAAACTTGATGTCCATTTCGGCAAAAAATATGTGGGTGTTCATGGTCACTAATGAGGCTTACAAAGCAAAATTTGTACACAAAATGATAATCATTGTAAGATAAATGGTTTAATTGGCATCCTTTGTGAAGAACGCTATGTCTAACGTTTTTTGTCCTAATATTTTGCCAGATAACCCAAAATATTAATCGAATTAAAAAATAGATTCTCGGACAAAGAAAAATGCTGAGTCAGCACTTTTTTCAATTGTCATCCTTAATTATCTCTCTTAAACGTTTGGGTACCCCATAAAAAAAATTCTGATTTCAAAAGCTCCTTAGAGGGTTCAAACAATCCATATAGATTTTTAGAAAACAAATTGGTTTTCAAATAGTAGGCACCGTCCTTAAAGTGCCCCTACGATCAAATTTTGACATATCAATTTTTTCTCATATTCGTAAAGTAGAGTGGCTATATTATTACCAGTTCAAACCGTTTTTCGATACGACGACGGGAAGTCTTATTTTTTGAACTCCGAATCTTGAATTTTACAGCCGCCATTACGCGAACCCGTTCCTGTGGGCGAGGAAGGCCTGGTCATTTTTCAGCGTACGTGACGTCATACACTTAAGGTTATCGTATACCTTCAGGGTACTGTTCCGGATAAAATTAAGTAGCGTCTCGAATATTCGTCGTATTTAGATAAATTATACCTCATTTAAAGCCTATAAAATTGGCTACAACGATATACCTAAAGTTTGTAATTTTGATAAAAGTGCGATTTTTAAATAAACTTCTTTTCCGAACAAGTGAGTTGGTTTGCAAGAGCTCCAACTCCACGGCAATTTAATGAATTTAAGATCTGTTTGCTTTTCTGGACTCCCACATACCTTGTTTACGAAACTGTGTCGGCGATCACTGGAAAACATTCCATTTTTCCATATTATGTAAATAACATGTAAATTGTTTGTAAATAGACTGTAAATTGAATTTACAAGAAAATTGGACATCTACAAAGTATGTAAAATATGGCTATCTTTGTAAATAGTTTGTAAATTGGCAGAGCACACTTTGTAAATTGTTTGTAAAATAGCAGAGCACAAAGTACAGTTTGTAAATTGTTTGTAAATTAGCAGGGCACAGTTTGTAAATTGTTCGTAAATTAGCAGGGCACAGTTTGTAAATTGTTTGTAAATTAGCAGGGCACAGTTTGTAAATTGTTTGTAAATTAGCAGGGCACAGTTTGTAAATTGTTTGTAAATTAGCAGGACACAGTTTGTAAATTGTTTGTAAATTAGCAGCGCACAGTTTGGAAATTGTTTGTAAATTAGCAGGGCACAGTTTGTAAATTGTTTGTAAATTAGCAGGGCACAGTTTGTAAATTGTTTGTAAATTAGCAGGGCACAGTTTGTAAATTGTTTGTAAATTAGCAGGGCACAGTTTGTAAATTGTTTGTAAATTAGCAGGGCACAGTTTGTAAATTGTTTGTAAATTAGCAGCGCACAGTTTGTAAATTGTTTGTAAATTAGCAGGGCACAGTTTGTAAATTGTTTGTAAATTAGCAGGGCATAGTTTGTAAATTGTTTGTAAATTAGCAGGGCACAGTTTGTAAATTGTTTGTAAATTAGCAGCGCACAGTTTGTAAATTGTTTGTAAATTAGCAGCGCACAGTTTGTAAATTGTTTGTAAATTAGCAGGGCACAATTATTTATAAATATTGTTTGTAATAAGCAGGGCATAATATGTAATATGTAAAATGTTGTAAATAATGAGTATATATCATATTCATGGGGGATGAAAACGTAAACAGGGAGGGATTGATAAAACTTCCCAGAACAAAAATAGAAAAAGAAAGACTTAAACTGTTATTTTAAATACATGTATATTAATTTATTTCTCTGAACAGTATTTGTACTAGCATTTGTACTTACATAATTTTCCTAATAAACTTTAAAGTACAGTGAACTCTCTCTAAGGCAGACACTTATGGGACCTATTTTGGTGTCCGGCTTATAGAGTTCAAGATACAGAGATTAAGTGGGAATGGATTTTTAGGGAACAAATTTGCTGTCCACCTTAGAGTGTCCGCTTAGAGGGAGTTGACTGTATATGGCAGTCAGCCTGACACTAAGGGTGCTTAAGGTTACCGGATACCTTCAGGGTGCGTTTCCAATCAAAATTATGTAGCGCCTCGAGGAAACATCGTAGATAAAGCATTCATGTATCATTTTAAAGCTTATAAAATTGGCTACAAGAATACATAAAAAGTTTTGAGTTCTTTGAAAATCTCGAATTTTCCGCCATCCCGTTTCACCGATCTAGTGAGTTGGCTTTCAGAAGCTCCGACTCCGAAAATATTTTAAAGTTTAAAAATCTGTTTGCTTTGTCGTATTTCAGAGGAATCGTATTACAAAAGGGTGTCGGGGAATGTCAAAATTCGATTTAGTTCAAAAGTTATCATGCTTCCCGTTAAAAGGCGAAAAATAATCCAAGTAGATATGCGGGAAACGTCGTCAAGAGCTCTCTTTTTAGAATTTCCCAATTCGCCGACATCCTTTTGCAGCGGAGATATCAATTGACATTTTGTGAAAATTTCGCACAAATCGAATAAATTTCTCTTGAGTGGGAGCTTTTTTAAAACTCTATTTTGATTGAAAATCGAAAGCGAGAAAATAGCACTTCAGTAGTATAGTCGGCGTCAGATAAATACCACTTTTTCTTGCACAACAAAACTCAAACTAGCGACCACTAAAATCGAAAATATTCTTGCACAAGAGGCGTCATAAAGCGAATTCAGAAATCCACTTCATGACGCCCCTTGTGCAAGAATATTTTCGATTTTAGTGGTCACTAGTTTGAGGTTTCTTGCACAAGAAAAAGTTGTATTTATCTGACGCCGACTATACTACTAGGGTAACTAAGGGTCATTCAAAGTGTCACTAGACATTCTTGTACATAAAATCCAACTCGATAATCCTATTAGAGATATGATTACATATAGTTATATCGACATCGATTGCTTGTACATAAAATCCAACTTGATAATCCTATTAGAGATATAATTACATATAGTTATATCGCTGCAACATCCTTACACATAAAATCCAAAACTCGAGTATCTGTTAAAGCTATCCTAACACATAGTTATACCGAAGAGAGATATATCGCCCCTCAACAACCTTACACCTAGAAATCTGAATTTGGAGTGTCTGTTAAAGCTATCCTAACACATAGTTATATCGAAGGGAGAATGGTGAGACCACGTAGTGAACCACTTCCACGGAGTCTAGCTCGAGAGGCAGGTACTATTCTAGAGGAGAGAGATGGAATGCTCGAGGGGATGGAGATAGGTCGCCGTACTATTCGATGGCGCTTCTTCCAAGGTGTGGCAGGAGATTTGACCCCTAGGATCATGGAAAAGTTAGTTGCAAATGTAACCACCAGCTTTTACCTGCGCTACAGCTACACCTATCGCATTCGGAATGTCAACGACGGACGCGTGATTCTATTCTCCAAGACTGTCCCAGGCTCTCCATGGGTGAACATCCTAGAAGATGCAGAAGAGTGGATCAATAGCAAGGAGACAGCTCGATTGAATCCCGACAACATCACTCGACCAAATACCCAATGGGCCTTCATTCGTTGGATCTACGTAGATGTAAAAGTTGTGATCGATCGTCAGCTTTTGTTGGGAACAGGTCCACTGCCCCAATGGCTTCGCTATAAGAGAGGAATGATTGCCCTTGATCGATATGGCGACAACTTATGTCTTTGGCGCTGCCTTGCCATGCATGAAGGAGCAAGAGTAGATAGGTGTTGCGTCAAAGCTCGAAAACTTGCCCAGGACTTCTATCGCCTGACAGCGCCCACACAAGACGTTCCCAGAACTTCCTTAGACCAGCTGGAGGAAGTCGAGTTACACTTTGGAATCGGTATTCGGGTGTATGAACCCACGGAGGACGGCGCTTGGCATCTGACGCGACATGCAGCTCACTACAAGCATACGATGACGATTGGGATACACGAAGGACATGCCTTCTACATCAAGAACATCAACAAGCTAGGGCACATCTACGTATGTAACGATTGTAAGCAACGGTTCACGAAAGCCTCAGACCTTCACCGCCATGCAGATCGTTGCAGGCGTGGCAAAACGAAGATTGTTTGCCCTGGAAAAGTAATTACAGTACCCCAGTCGGCATACGAAAAAGCCTTCTGGCCAGAGAGCACAGCCAGCAAAGTCGCTCTATGCTGGTTGGAACGCGAAACCGAAAGGATTGGACAACACATTCATCATGCAGCTTGTGGGCATGGTGGAGAGCATTGGATCGAAGGAGCACCGGTCGACGGCTACGAACCTCTTTCGAAAACCATCTTCCAATTTCATGGATGCTATTTCCATGGCTGCCCGAAATGCTTCCCTAGGGAAAGTAGGCTCTATCTCAAGACCTGCGAAAGAACGGCAAAGCTACAAGGAGCTGGTTATACAGTAGTGGAAGCTTGGGGCTGCTCCACAAAGAAGAAAAACAAACCACCCCCCACACCAACACAAACTGTCTACCCACACTTCATAGTTTACGATTTCGAAGCCTATCTCGACACGACAAAAGGAAGACAACCAACAGACCACCTGACCATCGAAAACGTCCATGTCCCAATAGCAGTATCAATTGCCGACACGTACAATCGAAAGTCAACCCACATCTGTCGACGCAATCCAAAAGAACTCATCGAAGCCTTCGTCGAAGAACTCCAGCAAAGAGCGAAAGTGATCCAAGAAGTCATTGCAGAACAGTTCTGCCCCAAGACACCTGAATTCTCTTTTGACACCCTACCAAAGAAACAACAAGCGAAGATCGACGAATGGATCCGCCAAGTTCCAGTAGTGGGATTCAACTCTGGCAGGTACGATCTCAATCTGATCAGGGAGCACTTCGTAGGAATCATTGCTGACACCTGTTCAAAGATCTTGGTAGCAAAGAAAGCCAATTCCACTATGTTCCTATTGACCCCAGATTTCCGTTTCCTAGATGTGATCAACTACCTTGGACCTGGAACTTCTTATGAACGTTGGGTCGCTGCCTATGGCTGTGAGTTGCAAAAGAGTTTCTTCCCATATGAGTGGTTCGATTCTCCAGACAAGTTGGATCACATTGGATTACCAGACTATCCAGAGTGGGGTTCAAAGTTGAAAAGAGAACATCTACTATCTATGTCAGAGTTCGAAGACTGTGAGTGCACCTTTCTCGACAAAGGAATGGAAACCTTTGCAGACTGGCTACGATACTACAACGACCTAGATGTAGTTCCATTCCTAGAGGCACTCGAAAAGATGCGAGATTTCTATCACGAGAAAGGAGTAGACATGCTGAAAGACGCAGTGTCCATTCCAGGAGTCTCACTACAGTTCCTACTTCGAGGTAGTGTAGAAAGGGGAGCTGAGATGTACGCTCCAAGTAAGGAAGCCTACCGCATGCTGAAAGACGCTGTCGTGGGAGGTCCAAGCATAGTGTTCACCAGACTCCACGAAGCAGGAGTGACTAAGATTCGTAGTCATCAGGGAGGAACTAAGACTTGTCGTAAGATTCTTGGATACGATGCCAACGCCCTATATCTTTCTACCATGGAATTCGAAATGCCTTGTGGAAAAGAAAAGGTTGTGCACTATGACGATCCAGGTCCAGCCACTGAAGGATTCGTTGAATGTCTACTTGGTGGAACGTGGTTTGGATATGCAGAAGTAGACATCGAGATACCAAAGAAATTGTGGAAGGAATTTGAGGAGATGCCACCCTTCTTCTACAACAAGAAAATCCCCAAAGAAGCAATCCCTCCAGAAATGTTGGCCTACCTCACAAAGACAGGTAGAAAGCTCAGCGAGGAAAAGAAGTTAGTTGGAAGTCTCTCTGGAAAGAAGTTGCTACTCTATGCTCCTCTTCTACTTTGGTATGTAGATCACGGCGCAGTGATCACTGCTGTCTACCGCACGATAGATTACGAACCCAAAGAAATCTTCGGATGGTTCGTGGACCAAGTCACTGAGGCGCGACGCATGGGAGATGAAGACAAAGGTGAGGCTTTGCTGGCAGATGTGTTCAAGCTACTAGGAAACAGCGCCTATGGAAAGTTGCTCGAAGACTTGGGACGCCAAACAAAGGTCACCTATACAAAAGATGAGAAGGTTGTGGACAAGGCATTGCGAAGTGTTTGGTTCGAAGACCTAGAAGAGATTGGAGAGGCATACGAACTAGAGAGTAGGAAAGACCAGATCCGAATCAAACGCCCTTTCCAAGTAGGTATCGCTGTGTACCAGCTCGCAAAGCTGCGTATGCTTGAGTTCTACTATGACTTCATCGACAAGTACATTGATCGCAATGATTTCGAATATATACAGATGGACACAGACAGTGCCTACATTGCCATCTCGGGAAATAGCCTCGATGAGGTTGTAAGACTGGAACTGCGAGAAGATTTCGAAGCCGAAAGAAATGAATGGCTAGCTTGGGACGAATGGAGCAGTCGTACACCAGGACTCTTCAAACTCGAATTCGAAGGACATCGCGCCATTGCCCTATGCTCGAAAGCCTACTATGTCGATACAGGTGGCAGCAAGAAGTATTCCGCTAAAGGTATGTCTAGACGGCACAACGACATTTCGTGGGATCGATTCAAAGAAACCCTCCAGGGTAGTATCGACGTAGCGAATAACCGAGGCTTCCGCCTATTGCCAGAAGGTGTGGTAACCTACGACCAATGGAAGCTTGGGTTATCGGCTTACTACGACAAAAGACGAGTTCTTCCCGATGGAATCCACACCGAGCCAATAGAGTACGCTGTCTAGCGTCTAGGTACAAACAGAATTCCTTTTGGTGGTAGTTCTGTATCCCTAGGAACAACTTGTAGCTCTTCACGAACGAATCCACGTTTGGGTGCATCCTTCTCCTTCGCAAGGTAGTACAGCACAGGCTGTCCAGAAGATACTACACTTCGCGAAATGGTGTATATCTGCAAACTCCACACAGGATCAGTAGCTCTACGTTTTTCACCTCCTTCCAATTCTCCTGGTGCATAAAGATATCGAACTAGAACGTCGAATGGTAGACGCTCTTCTCTCAATCCAACGGTGCGCGAATACGTAGGAGTCTTCAGATCTACTTGTTGCGCCACTACAGAATTCGAAGGCTCTTTACCAGTCAACCGAGTCACCTCACTGTTCATGGCTTTGATAACCATTGGTAAACGAATTACCCATTCTCTACTACGCTCATCTGATCCTTCCGAAGTAAGCACCATCTCTTGTGCATATTGATAGCCAAATAATCTCTCAGCTAGAGTCCTATTTGCTCTTTCAACAAAACTTTGCGCTCTATGATTACCAGCCTCACCTCGTTGAACTTTCGTACCATGTAGTTCTAGCGTTTCAGACATACGTCCCATGAATTCTCTACCAGGATCTACTTGCAACGTCTTTGGCCATTCGAGTGGACTACGTTTATAGATTCGTTCGAATGCCGCAGAAACTTCACCACTATCTTTAGATGCCAAAGGTTCGGCTTCTTTGTATCGAGAAGCTACATCGATTACCACTAATGCATACTTATATAGTTTCCTTCCACGTCCAGGACGATCGTGTGGTAGAAATATCAAATCAGCTTGGTGGACTTCATTTGGTTTCGATACAGTCCAATGTGGTCGTGGAATGTGTTTTGGTGGTGGTAGATATATTTGCCACATAGATTGCTTTTCCAACCAACTCCTAGCTACGTCTTCTGATTCTTTCGCTGCTACGGATAGCTTGCCAATTGCAGTGTGACCTTTCCAATAGCCCATAGGCCCATAGAAGATATTCGCAAGTTTAGAATCCATCATACATCTATACATTCTAACCTTCAACAGATGAAAAAAAAAAAAGGAAGAATGAAGAAAGTCGTTGCGTGACCCTCTTCATTCTTCCTTTTTTCCGTTTTTTTTTTTACTAGTAGCTTAGTGTAACTTACTAGTAGCTTAGGGTAACTTACTAGTAGCTTAGGGTAACTTACTAGTAGCTTAGGGTAACTTACTAGTAGCTTAGGGTAACTTACTAGTAGCTTAGGGTAACTTACTAGTAGCTTAGGGTAACTTACTAGTAGTATCTATATCCATTTACTAATAGCGTATCCAACGCCTAGCATTCCACCACCAACGTAGAGCAGCTCACCAGTCTTCTGATTGTTTGAGGGTTGGTAGTAGTCAGATAAGTGGGGTTCTTTCATCTCTTTGAGCCGTTTTAGCGCCTTACGTAACCTATCGGATCGTACTAAGGCTTCGTTGGTATCTCTTTGATCGTTGTGTGCTTTGCGTTCAAGACCTTCCTGCTCTTGTGCATAGTCATATAAGCTTTGACGTTTGATTCTATACGCTTTCATTTCACGTTCTAGTTTTTCGGTGGCCCTATCGTGTCTCTCTCGTTCCTTATCTACAGCATCGTCCTTTCCAAACATTCTAGCTAGTATGCCACCACCAGTAAATGCCGTCGCATTCAAAACAGCGCCGAAGATCGACATACCAATTGCTGCTAGTGCCATTATTGTTTGGTCTTTTCTTTTTCTTTCTCAAGTTGTTTCTCAAGATATTCCTTTGCGTATAAGCTACCAACTATCACGGCAGTCCACTTTGCGTAATTCACTATGGAAGAAGAAGGATCGCTAAGCATAGATTCCTTGGTAGTCTTTTTTACGATCCACCCAATACCAGCAGCGAGTCCAACGATTTTGACTGCATCGGTTGCCGTCTTCGTCAATTCCTTCTCCATCTAGATATATACTACTATGGTCTCGAGTCTTTAAGTGTTACTCCATGTCTAGTGCCGTTGGCTTTGCCGGAGCTGCAGGTTGTATCGTGCTAACGGTGGCAACACGCTTATTACCATCTACATACTTCTTGTACGCAAAGTACGTGCCAAACAATGTAGCGCCAGTACCGATGACTGCGAGGATAGTCAGGTTTTCGATCCGACCTTTCTCTACGTCGACTTCTTTGCATGATTCGCTTTCGCGCGTCAACTCTCTCTTCTGAGATTCTCTAGCGAGCTTGTTGCTTAATGCTAGTGCCTTTCCGGCTGCGACGCGCTTTGGGTTTTTTACCTTAGTTGGTACAGTCGTTGGAGGATTCGCAGTTATCTGATCCGTCTGTCCTTCCATCTTGATTCGATATAGTGGGTATATGTGGAGGTTCAACAGTTGTTCCAGGAATGACTACGTGACCAGATATGTGGAATAGGACGCTAGCTAGAGCTACAAGGCGACCTGCTTTGAGCGATAGTAGGCCAGTCGCAGCACTGATTTCGTTGCGGACTAGAGGGTCTTCTTGTAGGTCCTTGATTAGGGCTTCTTGAGAATCTATTGGTACTAGGTAGGCAACTAGGCGGGTAGCTAGACGCGTCACGCCGTCGACTAAGCCTTTCGTTACTTGCTGAGCTAGGACGGCCTGATACCTCCTATACAACTTGTCTATTTCTTTCTCAGGAAGTCTAGAGATGTCTCCTAGAGAAAAGTTCTTACCTAAGTATTCTTTCGTTACGCCTGTTGCGGCTAAGATCGAAAGTGATTCGCGATTGTCCGACGTAACGTCTAGGTTGGTTGGTGGTGGGCCTGTTACATCCTCACCGAATATCTCGAGTACTTCTTTATCCATGATAATATGTTGTAGGTGCTGGGAGCTCTAACACTACCTCGAAAGGATGGCGGAGACAGAAGCACATGCGAGCGAACTTATGGGATCCAAGTATCATTCGTAACTCTTTACATTCTTGCGAGCCTCCATAATCCTCAAATATCCTTTTACCATCTACGGCCGATGCTGTATGGAATGCTACTACGATAGCTACGTTCTCACGGAAGGGTTTACATATGCTCGTTAGTTGTTGGGACAGCACCCAAACGGAAATCCCTATATGTCGTGCAGAAAAGGCTAAGTCCACTAGCTTGTCAGTTCGTTTCTTGACGTCCTTCGATGCGGCGCAATCATCGAGAATCAATAGAGTATTGGTACCTGACCAAAATGTTGTGCAAATACTCAAAGTAGCATCGATGGCATCCTGCGGTGGTGACATGACGAAGAAACGAGGATCTCGATTTGCAAATCCACGATAAGTTTTGTTGTGGGCATACGTAGGACAAATCAGTACTATGTAATCGAACTTACCACGAAACGATCCACGAAGTTGTTCTATGAGAAACGCAGTCTTCCCACAATTCGTCGGACCGACTATGAGTGCGTTGAAAGGTATGTGCTCTACGAGAGAATCCATCAGTATAATATACTCTGCAGAGATCTGTTCAATATCGTGACCTGAGCATCCGCAAGGACATAGATGTGCATTTTCACATTTCCACTTCCCTTTGCAGTTCTATGTATGCGAATGTCGATGTCCTTTCCACTGCCGGTTTGTGCCAAGCCATCACCATGAACGGTGGAATCTTTTGCTGTGCGACAATCGATTAGAATAGAGAATCTATTTTCAAAGAACTTCTTTGGAGTCATAGAAGTATTGGGTGTACCAAACCAGCTTCTTGCAGCCTCCCAGAAATCTAGAGGAAGCATGCCGCTTGGAAAGAGTCTGTTGGGAATCCCATTGACATCTACTTCTACCTTCAAGATATCTGGATTCGAGAATGCTTCACTATCTCGCGTGCCAATGGTAGGTGGATCTATGAATAGTAGAAGCAGTCCAGCAAAGGATCGTCGTGGAACATTAACGTTTTGAGATATCAAAGTATCAGAGGTTTTAGCGATATCTACTGTTTTGAAGTGAACAGCGTAGTTGTATAGGAATGCAGTACCTATTTCGTATTTGTGAAGTGCACTACTAGCCAGCGTTTCGTTCCTGATTGCTTCGTATTCTAGTTGGATGTTAGTAAGTTGGTACGTACCTATCTTCGTAGTATCCGATCCAATTACTACCTCGTTGGCAGACGCTAGAGTCAACTCGAACGTAATGGTACTTTCTAAGGCGTGTGGATATAGAACTCCATGTTGTGTCAGAATGTCAACATCTAAGGGAATCCTATACTTAGAACCACATGCAGTTAGGAGCGCATTGTCTGCAGCAGATGAAGTACTTGCGTCACCAGCTTTCGATCGTAGCTTATTCAAGTTCTCTGATTGAATGCCTTGTTGTATTCTAGACTCTCTCTCCTGCGTAGATAGGTATACGTCGGAGTATGTTTGTAGAAGGTCTGGCCTGACAATGTCTTCTACTGTTTCAGCTCCCATCCTACAGATTCTACGCATAACCAAGCAGCGTCCAACGTTCGAAACGACTCTGTTATTCGCATGTCCACCAGATAGTACGATGTCGCCCAATAGCGCTAAGCTACCAGGTACTAGTACTACATCTTCTGCTAGCTTTGGGACTTCTACATATAGAGTCTCACCTGGATTGGCAGACGATCGAGTGAAAGTCTTCCTATACAAGTCTCGCGGAGCCTTGAGTGCATGAGGCTCTCTTCGTACTTGTGTGGGATCCAACGTTAACGAGATCATGTTGAATATAACTATATATATAATTATGTTTAACATGGCCTCTGAGGGTAGGTATGATGAAAGAACTGATGAAGGTGGAGACTACGATAAAGATGATACTAGCAATGTGGATGAGGAGTGGGATGCAATATTTCCAGAAGAGTCAGGAGAAATGATCCCAATGAAAACCAGACGCGACTACGGCAAAGAAGGTGCTAGACCAAAGAATCAGGAAACCTCATTTACAGATGAAGATTTCGATGGAATTATGGACGAACTCGAAAGTTCGGAAGTCGACTATAAAGGATTCATCTTCAAAGCAGGTCTATCGGAAAATGCTAAAAAGATGCTGGTAGATGCTGTCCGTGAACACTATGAGGATGCTGGGTTTCGTGGAAAACTCGAGATAACAACCTTATGGGATGCTAACAAGGAAAGAGGTAGAATCTATGTTCACTCGTTAGGAAGCAAGGAGAGACCTGTCCCTTTGACAACCGTGAATGGTGACATATATAAGAAGATTGGGAAGGATCTCAAATACGTTCTAGGCCCTACGGATGCAGAAAGAGCAGAACAAGTCAGCCAAGCTCAAGAAAAGGCCGCCGAACATCTCAAAGTAGAAGATAGCATACTTCAAGACCTAACGTCAACTGAGGATCAGAAGGAAGCGGCTAAAGAAGAGAAAGTACACATCCATAACGAAATAGAATTACTCGAACGTCAAGAAGAAGCCATACTAGAACGTATGTCGCTACGTGAAAGGATCAAATACATTTTCAGAAAGCATGGAATGACCGTTCTTGCAGTGGTAACTTCTATTGGCGCTATCGTTAGTACGATAGTTTCCCTGTTGTCGAGATCCTTACCGAAACCAATAAAGACTGGTATTGATAAAGCAGCAGATGCAGTAAAGAAGGGATTGCAAACGACTGGGGGGTTGTTGAAAGAAATGGGAAAGAAACTTGGACAGATCCTACCTGGAATGATTGGATCGATTGCGAGTTTCATATTTACTATGGCTGGTAAAGCTCTGGGAGTACTAGCACAGAACGTTTGGTTATTCATCGTAGCAATAGTGGTGATCACGATAGAGCAATACAAACGACGTTAACGAAACAACATCCATGCGATTCCAGCTGCGGCAATGGATGTCACTGCGAGATTGATCTCATGTTGTGAGACAGCCTTTGCCTTTGCCTTTGCCTTTGCCTTTGCCTTTGCCTTTGCCTTTGGTACAGGAACTTGTTTCTCGAGAGGCTGCACCGATTTCTTATCTGATGGTCCTTCCATAGTAAGAGGTGGGTGTCCTTTGCCTTCTGCATTGATGTCGTTAGTGCCTAGCACCATATCTTTCGTAGCTTTCGGGATTGGATTCCTATAGCCATCTTTCTTACCAAGATAGTACACTAGATCGCTTGGCAATAATCGCACGCCTACAGCTATTGCTAGATCGAGCCTCTTATGCGTTGACGTTATAGCGGTAAGATAGTTTTTGTAGCTCACCACTAAGTCGTTTTCGAGAATAGCATCTTCGACTAAGCTCTTAAACTTTTCTTTGACGTTATGGCTATCTATGATGGATCCGTTCAAGTCGGCTTGAGCACCAAGCATGCAATGACCAAAAGCCTCGACAGATCTATTCAACCTACCCAATCCAACATCTGTCAAACCCTTTCCGATTGGTGGCGTAAACCAATTGTATTGCTTTCCTTCATGTTCATCGTTCCTAATGAAGGCCACAAGATCCCCCTGATCCTCCTTACCTCCTTGGTCTGCAAATAAATTATATTTCTGAGGCCATGTGGTTGCACCTTTGTCATAGCTTCGGACTCCATGGACGTTTACGTATCCTGTCGGACCCGGGTACAAAAGGAATATATCTCCTAGTCCATTATTCCTACCTCCGTGCCATCGGAAATCTGGTGGGAAATCTGGTGTTCGAGATATGCCAAATTCGATGCACAATTTCTCAAGAGCTGATTTGTTATAGGGGATATCCATTTGCTTGAAATTAGAGTTACCAGGTAAAGGAACTCCATGAGTACCACCAAGTTCACGTAGAATTCTTCGTATCGTGAAATAAACATGGAATCGTAGGAACCCCTGAATGACTGGTGGATGCGTTTTGAAAATAGGATCAAGCAATGACACTCCACATCCAGAAGTCGCACACCACGTTGCAAAATTCAATTGTTGAGGCCAGTATTTGAAATCCGGACCATGTAACCAATGGTAGGACTCATTTGCTGTCATATGCTTTACGACGGTCTCCTTGAATATATTTGGAACGCCTGCTTTGAACCTATCCTTTGGGGTGGCATATATCCATAGATTAGTGAGATCGATATCTTGTGCCGGTCCAGTAGAAGGAACTGCTGTAATAGGATATTTCGCACTCCTATCTAGGGTCAACGTAGATGGGAAACCTTTATGCACATCCCACAACGCATTATCGATGCGTCTTTGAGTGACTGCAGGTAGCTTGGAGACATCATCGCCGTAAACGACATAGCTAGAATCTCCATCTCGAAACCAAATACTCGTCGAATATTTGCCTGGACCATTCACTTCCGTAGAGACATAGAACTTGTGAAGATCTGCCTGTGGATATTTCTTCTTGAACTTCGCTAATAGATTTGCATTCAATGTTGTGACCTTTTCATTTTCATCGGCAAGGAGTGCTGTCTGCTCAGATTTCGAAAGCCTTGGTCCACCCTTGGCAATCGCTACCTTGTCCTTGGCAGATAGACCATCGTACCAATCGTCTTTGTCTGGTACAACGAGAGGCATCGTGTTGAAGCTATACGTATATATAGTTATACCTTCAACATATAAGATGGTTCTCTTATATATCACCACAACATTGGCTGACCATACTGTCTACTTCGACGATCCAATTCTTATACGGAACATTTCACTAGTCGAGGTCACTATTGAGAATAGTTGGTGGAACCTAGCAGAGAATGCTACGTTCAAGTGGGATGTCGAAGGTCTAGGGTTTCCGTACCGAATTTCTAAGGGAAACCATACTATGGCAAGCCTTCTACACTTCTTTACGCCTGCAGTTAGTGCTAACATTATGAGAATCGTGAAACCCCCTCATAGGAGGGCTTGGAACCTAGAAGTTAAGCAATCGATCCTACTTAGTGGAAACCTCTGTAAACTGATGGGTATTAATCAAGATGGAAGTGCTAAGCAACTAAAAGTAGGTTCGCATGAAGTGTCCATCCAAGATGGAATCGATATAGTGTACATCTGCTGCGACGTGGTGGATTCCAGATTCTCGATTCAAGATGGAAAGCAATCTAAAGTCCTAAGTAGAATACATATCCGAGGTGATAGATTTGTGAAAACGACGTATGCCTCACTACAACCTCTAGATGTCAAAGCTCTAGGTACGATACAAAACAGTCTTCGTCTGACAATTCTCGATGAGAAAGGCAATCTGATAGACTTTCATGGTCGACCCATACTGTACGTGTTGAAGCTTGAATAAGTTATATGTATAACATACAATGGAAGGCGATTCAATTCAACCGTTTCCCTCAGCACCAAGTATCTATCCACAGATCACTAGTGACACTGGAAAGAACTTTAGACTGCAAACAATCCGAGACACGCTTTCGGACATAGAAGTTCAAGAAAGGCACTACGAAGGTGTGCGCAAGAAATATGCACGTTCTCAAGGAATAGTTCATGGCATCGCAGTGGCAACTGGAGGTCTATCTGTGATCTTATCTGGATCTGGATTGGGTGCAGCGTTGACTGGGGTTGGAATAGTGATTGGTCTACCACTTGGAGTTATTGGTGGACTATGTGGATTAATTTCAGCATCTACAACCCTTGGAGCTAAGAAGTTAGGAATGAAGGTTTCTAAGCATGAAAAGACAACTATGTTAGCAAAAGCGAAAATCAATACGATTCGTGATCTAGTATCGAAGGCACTACGTGATGAAAACATATCCGACTCCGAATACAGTCTCATCCTGAACGAAGCGAATAAGTATGAGATCATGAGATCTGAAATTCGTCGCAAGGCTTCCATAGGTGAAAAAAGCACGGATCGGGTTCGAGCCGAACTCAAGCAAGAAGTGCAAAAGGAAATGCGAGAAAAACTTGGAATGTAAGAATCAACGTTTCCTATGAAAGGAACGAACATGGTTCTCACTTTCACTTTGCCAAGTCCTACTGCTAGTTAGCCTATGTCTAGTGTAGATTGGTTCGAAGTGGGAATGGTAAGAAGACAACTCCTTGACAAAACGCTTGACCGCATTTCCAAATATGCCACATCGCTTAACGACATCCTTAAAAGACATAGACGATCCGGAGCGACGTAGCACCTCGTAACTTGCTCCAACGACTTTCGTCTTAAGCATTGATTTTGGGCCTATATTGTTTTCCATTGCTGTAGTAACGACCTCGTGGACTATTTGTTGAACGTCCCTAGGTACTCCTACAAGATCTAGTTGTAGGAAAGTCGTTGCAATGTGAGGAACTATGCGCTCAGCATCCAAGTCTACATCAATCTTATTGTCGTCACACAGAGAACGTATGAAGACCTCTCCACTATGGATGCCTTCGTTTCTTAGTTGCATGAAGCGAGCAACCTCACTTTTAGATCGGACGAATCCACATTGTATGCATGCATGGTAGAGTAGAGCAGCTAAAATATTTTTCTTAGCATCGCTACGCTTGAGACAAACTTTCATTACTTGGGTGAATGCGTCGGCTACGATTCCTAACGCGTTCATAGGGAACGATAGATCATAACTTTGTTCGTAAATAGTGTTGTATGCTCGTAGTTCTTGTAGTAGCGTTCGTCGTTTCAGTTCTATGTCATCATCGCTTTGCTTTGGTTTTGCGCGATCTAGATCACTTTGATACTTAAACCCGTCCGGACCTACTATACGCAGTCGAGTAGTAATAATATCGATCTTAGTTTCTTCACATGGTTCGACCTCGGAAACAAGACCACAGGTGGGACATACGAATTCCGTTCCTTGTATTTCAAAGGGGCAGAGACAATCAGGACATGTTTCACTGGCGTTAATATGTTCCACTTGTGGTTTGATATTCAGGCTTCTACAAATTCCAGGACCAAACAATCTGATTAGCTCATCCATGATACAACTATAGATGTCGTACGTTCAATAGAAAAAAAGAAAAAAAAAGAAGAATGAAGAGGGCCCCGCAACGACCTTCTTCATTCTTCCTTTTTTCTTTTTTCGTGGCTATTCCTAAGCGTTCTTCTCGTTCCTCAAGGCAGCCAACACCTCGTTGAGCGCATGGTTGAGAGACTCTCCGAGACCTTCCACTGGTTCCAGCACTCTTGATTCAGCGGGCAATGCTACCTCCGGTTCCACCATGTTTGGCTCCTCCTTTCTTGGACCCTCTAGCGTCTTGCTGGACTTCTTAGCGCGTCTTATATAGACACCGGAAGACTTCACCTTGATGGTAAGACGGTCACATCCTGAGCAAAGCTCGTAATCAGTACGACATCCTTTACCGCACTTCGAGCATGGTACATATGGGGCACAGCCTTTTGAGATTTGATAGTTATGCTGGGAACAGAACTTCGTTGTCTTCGAAATCTTCTTTGGACATTTCGTGTCCTTCCCTCTCATCAACCAATCACAAGTTATTGCGGTGTCTACGTTTGAGTCCTTCTTCGACATGTTTGATCTGTATGGTGTTAATGCGTACTAAGATTACAACGAATGCTAATATCGTGGAATAAAGAATATATACTAATACCATTCGGTGGCAATATACAGTATAGTAATCATTCCTTTAACATATACTTCAAGTTTGGATTTCTTAGGTGCGCGAATATCTAGTGACACTTTGGCTTCCTAAGTGGCAGAATGAGCATCCATGTAGTTGCGTAGTACAACCCTTTCGTCCTCTGTGAGCTGGGAGTACTGCCACTTAACGAACCATTTAGCGGTATCAAGATGACCATTGTTACAGGCGTATTCTATAGCAAGATCAATGCATTCATACTCTAGGGTTATCTGAAAACGTCGCATGAGCCACTTAACGTTATTAAGATGACCATTCCTACTGGCACCTAATATAGCAAAACTGACGGCTTTATCCTCTTTGGTGAACTGGAAGTGCTTAATGAGCCACTTAGCGATACCAAGATGACCATACTCAAGGGCAGCGCGTAGAACGTGATTGGCGTGTCTGTCCATCATATCGAAACGTAAGTGCTTGATGAGCCACTTAACAGCATTAAGATCCCCATATTCGCTGGCGTAGAGAAGAGAAAAGCTATCGTCGATGGAGCTTGCGGAAATACCGAAAGTTCGAGCCAATTCGTCTCGATCGTCGTCACTATGAGTAGACCTCAAACCAAAGCATAGTGCTAGTTTACGGAACACTTGGTCTACATTTTTGTAGCGCGCAAGAGATGCGGCATCGTTTAGGCGTTTCGATGTCCTTGAGATACTTGCGAATGACCAAGGATCTGCATGCTCTACGATCCTAGTCAAGATTTCTAGAGGGAGGCACGATATATAATCCATAGTGGAAGAGATCGATATAACTATATGTAATTATATCTCTAATAGGATTATCAAGTTGGATTTTTATGTACAAGAATGTCTAGTGATACTTTGAATGACCCTTAGTTACCCCTAGTAGTATAGTCGGCGTCAGATAAATACAGAAATCCACTTCATGACGCCCCTTGTGCAAGAATATTTTCGATTTTAGTGGTCACTAGTTTGAGTTTTGTTGTGCAAGAAAAAGTGGTATTTATCTGACGCCGACTATACTACTACTTCAAAAAAATTACCAGTCTGTCGTGCGTGAATCTGAAGCCCCGCCTCTCCAACAATTAGCAAGCTCTTAGCCAATCATTTCTCATCACAGTTCAACTATCTGTCAAGATTTCCCGCCAATGTTGATTTCCGATCAAAGCTACACGCCGCATCGAGAAAATGTTTGTTCTCTTTTGTGTGACTTGATAGCGGTAAGAGTCGGCTGGTTTCCCAAGCTAGAAAAATGGGAAAGACAAAAAGACCTCGAGGGGCGAAGCCAAGGTGAACACCTATAGAGACGCCTTCGATGCCAGCATAGTTAGTAGAGGAGACAGCGATTTGCAGGCGTCTGAAACTCCACGGCGAAATCGTGGTTCAACCGATTCAGGGTCACCGTCAGACTACGTTTCGATCTAAGCTTTCTTGGAAACAAATATTCTCTCGGCTGGCTCTTATCAATTCTTCTTTATGTTCTGATGTGGACCACTCGGCACTCTGTCTGAAAGTGAAAATACGAACGCTTGTCGGGTTTTGCGAGGACTCGTATTGTGTTTGGCCTCGTTTTGCTTTTCTTTTTTCTTTGTTTTTCAAGCTAAGGGCATCCTGCTTGGTTTTTGTAAGATATAAGGCCAACAACCGATGGAATTGTGGAATCGTGTTTGGAAAAACTTTCAATAAACGTAAACATTGGTATATGAAATGAATTTAATATGTGCCGATAGCTATTCCCCACACCGTCGTTACGGGCGAGTGAGCACTTGTCATGTGTTTATTGATCTGCTGCCAATCAAAAAGAACCTTTTACTTCCGGTTAAAAACTTCCTTTTGGTATTTCTCCGTTAATATTAATTTTTATTGAACGGAGTTTTTGGTATATGAGACACTACTACTAAAACTACATTTCTGTGCGAGAAAAATATTTTTCCATCTTTTTCGTTTTGAAGGTATCCGGTAACCTTAACTGGCCAAAAGCCAGTGATACGCTGTGTTTGGCTAGTAGATTGCTTTCATTCTATGATCTTTTTGGCCAGTAACAGCACATCAGAACATTTTGTAGGGAACTTCTAGAATTTACATTATATTATTTCAGTTTGGATTGTCAGGCCTAAAATTTAGCCAGTAAGGATTACTACATCACTACAGGCCCTTCAATTATATAGCTACTAGGATTGCTGGGTCCCTTTAAAAAACACACAGTGAAACCTACATGTAATTGGCAAAGTATCAGATGAAGTGATCTTATTTACATTCCTAAATGTTACCTGTATAGGGAACCTCGTCTAAAAACAATGTTTGCTCACAAATGATTGTTATGGATGCCTAAGTCTGTTTCTGTGTTTGTCTCATGTATATTGTACACTAGATTGTCATTTATGCACATACTTTCCTGTCGATAAAACTCATTCAAATTTCCTGCGTGCAGCCATCTTGGATATCGTGACGTCAGTGTTGCACCTATTGTTACACAACAAAATAGCTATTGTTTTCTGACAATAGAGGCAACACTATGATGTCATAAAATCCAAGATGGCAGTGTGCAGGAAATTTAAATGAGTTTTATCGACGGGAAAATCGGTGCATAAATGGCATCTAGTGTAAAAATTACTGGAGACAAACACAGAAACAGACTTAGGCATGCATAACAATCCTTTGAGAGAAAACATCGTTTTTCAGACGAGATTCCCTTTAAGATTGGTTAGGAGGGGGAGGGGGGCTAAATTTAAATAAAATTTTAAAATTATTAGTGTTAATATATAGAGCTTTAATTCAGGGTAGTCAGTGTTTAATTTAATTTAATAAAGAGATGCAGGGCTCAGAAAAGCTGAAATGGCCTTTTACCAGGTTGTCATGATATACGTGTACCATAAAATCCTGGTTAAATAAGCTTTTCTGGTATGATTAAACCCCTATAGACCTATCCCCCGTGGCGGCCATATTTGAATAAACCTATTGTTAATGCTTACCAAGCCTCGTCTACCAACATCTTTGAGACCGAAGCTGGATAAGCATTCACAATAGGTGTATTCCAAGATGGCCACCGCGTGGGATAGGTCTATAGACTGGTACCATAAAATATAATCAAAGATCTCTACAACAAAACATGGCAGAATTAAAATAATTGCAAACTAACTTGCTGTTATAAATTATTTAATATCCATTTGGCATTATATTTCATGGCCTCATAGTGCACTGGCTCACTAAAACTTAATCCACACATAATTTCTAGCTCATGTACTTGATTTGATTGCCATTCGATAGACCTCTTCTTGTTCAAGCACTTGTGAGTTATCAAGTGACATAAAGTATGGTGCCTATGATGGAAGACAGTTAGATGTTATAATTTATTGAATATGAGGGTGAATGTACATTGTAGCAAGAGTTATTTTCCAAAATTGTATAGTGTTCTATTTCTACACACTGTTCAAAAAGATTGTAATGTAGTGATGTGAAATATCCCTAAAAAATAAATTTCACGATGTCCATGAATTTACAGACGAAAACTCGAAGAACTTAAAATATTGACTGAGGCAGCTCAAGCTCATGTTACGAAAATATAACTGATAAGGGTTTGTACATGTCAAAAGTGGCATCATTGAGCATGACCAAATAATTAAAATCAACAAAATGTTGCACAACACTATTTACAACTGTAAAAGACGAATGAAGCGATATTTTCATAAATGCTTTTGAGTTGTTTATTTCCCACCAAAATTTGGCGGGGAAATTGGCAAAATTCAAACTTTCATAACGTTTGATTTCCTTAACCAATCAACATCGTGTTTTCGATTCCTTCATTCTCATCTGGATATTTTAACGATATAGGACATTCCGTTTGTAGAGGTAATAAACAGTTCTAAGAAACATATTACACATGGCTAAGTGACGTCATTGTGACATAGCTTAAATTATCAGTTTATATTCCCTTTACGATTCTACACCCATCTACATGTACCAAAATTCAATCATCTGCGTTGACAACTTTTTAAAATATAGAACTCATGCTGTTTTTATGGTTGGTTGTGCCCACCTTGGTATGGGAAGCTCATATTACGAAATATAAGGGTTTGTATGGGAACGTAACGAACTCTGTTTACTAGCCAGAAATACTGTAAATTTTTCGAATAAAAATAACTTACCGTGCTACAGTGATGTCTTAATAATAATACTAGTGATTTATTAGAAATACATCCACTAGGTGGCTCTTCGTTTGCTAAGAGCTAAATAAAATTACAACTTTAAGAGGAAAAAAGAATTGTGATACTAATTATACTAATAATTCTTATTAACAATACTATGATATAAAATGTCTCATAAGTTACTAACTCTTAATATTAAGTATAAAAATGGCATAAAGGATTATTAGTGTTAATTGGCATAAAAAGTGCTATAATATATAGATAATTAAGCTATGCATGATTTCGCTTTACATAATAAGACATTCCTAATTGCCTTCAGTGACAAATGCACTATAACCTGTGATACGTCTACACCTTCTGAGAGGCTATTAAATGTGCACGTGGCTATCTGTTGAAAATTATCTGATTCCCTAGGTAGGAATAATCTAGGGCCCAATGATGATCTTAAATTATAAGCGCTAACATAATATAATTCTGGCCACACTTCATTAAGTAAAGCCTTATGGGTCAAGTTCTTTTAGAGTGATTTTAGTTGACCCGGATTAAAACTGATTTCAGCAGTTCTCCGAAGAAAAAAACCGGCTGAAATCCACCCAACAATGATAGAAACACGACACAATACATCACAGTGCCAAGGTGAGTCCTTTTTATTAAAAAAATTACAGCATTTATTGCTAGAAAACGGCGTTTGTTACGTTCCCATGTAAATCCTTATATTTTGTAATATGAGCTTCCATACAAACCCTTAATCCCCTTAACTACTAAACTAGTTTCTTTATATAAAGTTTTATATTTTCGTAACATGAGTCATGAGCTTGGGTCGCCTGTGACTGAATTTGTTTGAATTGCAATGTATAAACTCGTGAAATTTCACTTCTAAAAAGCAATATACCCTCAGTTTGCTGTATAAATGAAATTTCTGTTTTACAAATATCACTGACAGTCTTTATAAAAGTGAGACATTTCACTCTCTTCAGTCTTCGAACAGTAGTTCGATCCTTCGCTAAAAGATTTACTCTCATCGATTTGGTCATTAAATGGATAAGGTAAAGGCTTTCAAATAATGAAGACCTAGCCTGAAATTCAGTCGTCTCCTCTGTTCGTTCCTCCCGACAGAGACGTGTCTCTCCGTGCTCTCTTGGGAGGAACGAACCAGTCAAGACCATGAGGCATGATCAAAATTATCCGTTTGAAAACAACAGCTGAACTAAGGGGTGGACCATTAGAAATCCTGGGAGGGGGGGTGGGTAGTCCCAAAAAAAAATTCGTGCAAGGCTAAATGTCCCAAAAGAAAATTCCTGCAAAGCACTAAGGCACAAAAAAAAATTCGTGCAAAGGAACCGATGCATTGTTCAATTTTGTTTTGAAAAAATACTAGCAATTCAGTTTTACCAATTCAAAATATAGTTCTAAAGATTACCCACACAGTCTGTGTAAGGCCAGATAAAAAACAAATACTTGGTTAGCGTCCCCGCCCGACCTGAGAAATATCCCCGATCTCTAATCTTTTTTAATTTTTAATTTTTCATAAAAAAACCTTTAGAAAGTGTAAATGCGCCCGCGAACACCAATTCTTTTACCCAGACCCCTACATGTACCACTTAAAATATGCGCCGGCGCATTAAATATTTTAACATCGACGCCATTTTGTTTCTACAACACGAGGTGAGTGAATAATATCTAGTCAAGACAAAATAAACTTCACATAGAAAAAAAATTAAATAAAAAACCTCCTTCCCTACCTGGAAAAATTGAAATGGGTGGACGCTAAACAAGTATTTTTTTATCTGGCCAAACTGAGTTTCAGGTATTTCCAGATGAAAACAACCTCCCCAACCTTCATAACAAACCACAAGAATAAACACGCTCAAATGTTTGGCCAAGAGAGAAGTTTATTTGCGGTCTAAAACACTAGACAAGCTAAAACAGCTATATTATTGGCAAATAAACCTTCTCTGCAATTACTGCCTCAAATTATTCTCTGATGCCAGCGGTTTTTGCAACCGAGTTTAACGTCAGGTTTCATTGAGTAAACTTCAATGTCCACATTTTCAAAGATTACAGAGGCTGTGCCAGCAATTTAGAGCACATAGAAATATTTTCATGTATTGTCTTGTGCAAAAACATCATGGACAATGAAATCTTGGGGTATGCATTTTTTATTTGGCCTGAATCGGAGCCAAGCAATGAAAGACCTGGACTATATGCATTCTAAGGCGATCAAATTAAATTCCTCACATCACTGGGCTTGTTACAAAAAAACTGCGGCTCAAAGTAAATAAACAAGTCAAGAAATGTAAAGCAAATTACTATAAAGATCTGATTAGACAAAACAAAGAAATTCAGGTGCTCTATGGAAAACTATAAATGATTGACTTGCCGTAATAAGATCTAATAATGGCTCTCAGCCGACCTTTATCCAATCTGAATCTGATGGAGTATAGTTAACAGAGCCAGCGTCGATCGATCAGACCTTTGTTAGCAGCAAAGTTTCAATCTCTGGTCGGCGCCATTGACATCATTACTCCAGCTAGGACAAATAACAGTGAAATTGTCTTTCGCTTTTCGAACATTTCCGAGAGCTTTGTTTTTAAACAATTAAGAGGTTTGAAAACAAACAAAGCTATTGGTTTAGACCGAATCAGCTCGAGGCTACTAAATGACTCGGCTGTGTGTATGACTCCTGACCAGTTTTAACCAAACTGTTTAATCGTTCTCTGGACTCAAGTATTTTCCCAGCCATCTGGAAACAATGAAAAGTTACCGCCCTGTTTAAATCCGGCGATCACTCTGATTTTAACAATTACAGGCCTATCACAATTATATTCTATACCTGATGTAAGTAAGATTCTTGAAAGGGCTGAACACCAACAACTCTACGGCTATCTCTCGTAAGAGAAAATCCTCACACCTAATCAGTTTGGTTTCCGCCCGAGGTTATCTACTGAAATTGGCTTAGCACACTTCACTGACAACATTCTACGACACATGGACAATGGCAAGGTGACTGGTGCAGTATTCTTAGACCTGTCCAAGGCTTTTGTGACTGTGGACCACAACCTTTTGCTGACAAAGCTCAAGGCCATTGGTGCTTGCAGTGAAGTTGTAAATTGGTTTACCTCCTACCTTGATAACCGACACCAGATAACTGCAATAGGCGACTCTCAGTCCTCTTCGTGCTCAGTGGGAGTTGGCGTGCCACAGGAGTATTCTCGGTCCTCTCTTGTTCTTGGTTTACGTCAATGCCGACCTTCCTCTTACTGTAGATCATTGCCAAGTTACCATGTGCGCTGATGACACCGTGATATACTGTAGCCGTCCTTCTATCAATGACATCGAACATTGCTTAAATCATGACTTGGCAAAATTGGCCTCTTGGTTTCGTATACATCGCCTGACTTTGAATACTTCTAAATCTAAGTTTATGTTAATAGGTAGTCCACATAAACTGAAATCTTGCTCTAGCATCGATGTCATTATAGACAACGTGCCCCTCGAACGCTCTGACAATATCAAGTACCTCGGTATTATAATTAATAAGTATATGACTTCGCATGACCTGGTAGAGGCCTCATCTATTAAAGTAAACCAAAGGATTGGTCTGGCCAAGCGTATCAGGCACTTATTGCCCCTCGAGACACGCCTTACTTTGTATAATAGTTTAGTATGTCCACTTTTTGACTACCGCTGATGCGATATGGGGTGACAAATACAACTCAACCCTCATAGACGATCTTCAGATTTTGCAAAATAAGCGGCCAAGATAATTCTTGAATTTACCTGGTTAAAGTTCTTCAGCACAAGCTTTGTCAAATCTGAATTGGCCTACTCGTTCCAAACGTCGTCTTGTACATCGTCATATTTTAATATATAAGAATGTTAATGGACTCATTGATTATGATTTTAATATCTTAAAGAACATTCACATGTATAATACAAGAAGAAAGAACGATTTTAGACTTCCAATAATTAAGCTTAATTACGGCAAACAACGTTTATTGTACCAAGGTTTTAGTGAATGGAATACTTTAGATAATTCGTTGCGGGAAATAGAATCCCCCCCTAACTCTTTTTAAACAAAATGTCAAGACATGTTTTTGAATTGCCTCATAAATTTTAGCTCTAGTCACTCTATAAATGTATTTTTAGCCTAGTTTTTAACTCTAGATTATTAAAGTATTTTTATTTTTGTTTCTTATTTATGTTATGCAGGGCTCTATTGAAAAAAACTCTTCGGAGACATATTCTCTGCTATAAATAACATTATTATTATTATATTATATTATGGTTGTATTCACAGGCTGTAAATCTATATTGGATGTACACTGAAAAATCTCTATAGAATGTGCACTAAAAAAAAAATCGTGCAGAGGTATCGCCTTAAAAATAAAATTCTTGCAGAACTCACACTGCTAAAAAAAATATCGTGCACAAAAAGTTTTCCACCCCCCCTCCCAGGATTTCTAATGGTCCACCCCTAAAAGTATGATAACCTAGCGCGACATTCCCTTTTCTCGTTACAATCCACAACAATTGAAAGATCACATCTTACCTTTAAGTTTTCTTATCTCACATGTGTTTTGAAAACACTTGGATTGCTCAGTGTGGAAGCCATATTATACAAGAGATCACAAGAGATCGCACATCGTCCCGCCGAATCGAAGCCGTTAGTTTTCAAAATGGCGCGCTGTGCCCGCACAACACGTCAGCGGTCTTTAGAAAAGCAATGCATCCTGGGATCAGTTCACAGCTTGCTAATAGTGGTGGAATTTACCCCCAATATTCACCACATTCACCAACACCGAAGTGAATAATTGTCTTAGTATATACCACACTCCAGGTGAATAGCCAGTACCAAATATTTATTTTATTTTCTGTCAAATGGACAAAAACTCGCGGGAGATGATCGCTCCTTTGCTCGGAGGTGATTGAGTAGCCAATCAGAGCGCTCGAAAAGTGATTCACTGGTGTGGTATATACTAAATACTAATATAAATATTCGAACTTTGCAAGCGATATATCAGGACTTTGTCGTCTCTAACGGAAATGACATGTAAAGTGGAGTCCACTTGATCGATCGTTGAGCATGTACCTCCTCGTACACGTCAAGTTTAAATATACCGCCGGCTAACTCACGCAACTGGTAATTTGTACTTCATTTCTGCATAAATCTCATAATGTTTCAGCCAGTCATCAAAGTTCCTCTTTCCCGGAGAAAGTTATGAAATAGAGGCTTCTGTAAGTAACTTTACATTGTTTGAAAGATGTGTATAAATAAATAACACATGGTTAAATTATGATGCATGTGCTCTATAAGAATAACTATTAAATCGTGAACATTTTGACTTTTGTTAATCAAAGCCTATTGTACGTGTAGTTGTTGACCTAGCTGTTTTATTACTACTGCGTGTGTAGGATTGTGTGGGATTGCTGTAATTACACCACTTAATACTTTATACAGTCGAACCTCCCATAAGCGGACCGCTTACGGGAGGTGTCCGCGTACAGGAGGTTGACAGTAAGGATAGGAAGTGGCAGTCAACTGTGGAAATTGTAAACCATATGCTATCTTTTTATTACGCTGACCTTGATTTAGCTAGAATTCAAAGATAAAACTGCATACATTTGAAAAAAAAATGACTTCAATCTCTTCGGGTGTCCGCTTAAGAGAGGTTAATTTTGGTTAATTTTGCCCATGCGGACCTAGAGTTAGGTGTCCACGTCCACTTACGAGAGGTGTCCGCTTACAGGAAGCGTTATGTACTGAGTGTTTTATTAGAGATGGGCCGGACCGCGGAATTGTGTCCGCTTAATGGAGGTGTACGTTAGCGGAGGTTCGACTGTAATTATAATATCTGATATGCTACTCATTGAGTAGCTCATATATTAAACTCACGCACACATTTAACTCACTTAATGGGGAGTTGGCTTAGGAAACTTTTAGTGCCTTCAACTTACCTTCAACCTTTCGTATTATCTATTTTCCTATTTTTTGCCTAATATCTATTAGTGTATGTCAGTGTAAATTACCCAAATGTAAAGCTGAGAGTGTGAAATAAAGAATAATGTCAATTATATATATATAGCTGGGATCCCAGGTGGGATATTGTTGTCATACCAGGGATCCCATCTGTCCAAACAGCTATCCCGGTTTTAGCCTTGGGATCCCAGGTGGGATTTCGTTATCAACCCAGGTAGGGATAGCTGGGATCTCGTTAAATTACATGGGTTCAACTAATCCCACCTTCTGTCATACCTCTATTTTTACATGGGTCCTAAATTGCATTTACAAACTATTTACAAAGTTCCACGGGCCTCCTAAATTGCATTTACAAACTATTTACAAACAATTTACAAAGTACCACGGGCCTCCTAAATTGCATTTACAAACAATTTACAAACAATTTACAAAGTACCACGGGCCTCCTAAATTGCATTTACAAACAATTTACAAACAATTTACAAGGTTCCACGGGCCTCCTAAATTGCATTTACAAACAATTTACAAACAATTTACAAAGTTCCACGGGCCTCCTAAATTGCATTTACAAACTATTTACAAACTATTTACAAAGTACCACGGGCCTCCTAAATTGCATTTACAAACAATTTACAAACAATTTACAAAGTTCCACGGGCCTCCTAAATTGCATTTACAAACAATTTACAAACAATTTACAAAGTTCCACGGGCCTCCTAAATTGCATTTACAAACAATTTACAAACAATTTACAAAGTACCACGGGCCTCCTAAATTGCATTTACAAACAATTTACAAACAATTTACAAACAATTTACAAGGTTCCACGGGCCTCCTAAATTGCATTTACCGACAATGTACAAACGATTTACAAAGTTCCACGGGCCCCCTAAATTGCATTTACAAACAATTTACAAACAATTTACAAAGTACCACGGGCCTCCTAAATTGCATTTACAAACTATTTACAAGGTTTGTACACTCCGTATTTACATACAATTTACAGTTAATTTACAAAGATGTGATGTCCATATTTTTCCAAACTATTTACAAGGTACACAAAAGACACACATGTTTGTAAATTGAATTTCCAAACATTTTACATACTTCTTTAAATTCCCATTGTATGGAAATTGTTTGGAAATTGATTTACATAGTATGGAAACAGTTTGTAAATCTATTTTCATACTATGGAAAATTGTGCTTTACATACAATTGACATAGTATGGAAAAATGGGAAGTTTTCCAGTGGATTGTGGGAATTCGAAGCCGTTCTGAAGATATTTTGGTCTTCGTGAAACTGCTAACGCGAATCCAAGTATAGATGCGGGAATCGCTCTCAGCGCCTCTCTTTTAAAAATTAAAAAAATCGCCGACACGGGTTTTTTACCTGATATAAATTGCGAACAATCTGTGAAAATTTGAAGTAATTCGCACAAATTCGCGTCGAGTTGGAGCTTTTTTCAAACTATGTTGAGAACGAAAATAGAAAGTCAAGAAAACGCTCTGAAATCGGCGTGTCTAAAACGCAGGTAGCGGGTAGCGGGTAACGGGTAACGGGTAACGGGTAGCGGGTAACGGGTAACGGGTAGCGGGTAGCGGGTAGCGGGTAGCGGGTAACGGGTAACGGGTAGCGGGTAACGGGTAACGGGTAGCGGGTAACGGGTAGCGGGTAGCGGGTAGCGGGTAACGGGTAGCGGGTAACGGATAGATGAAGGTTTTTTTTTGTACAAAAATATTATCTGGCACCCGTTTACGGTGTGCCACACAGGTACCCCAGGCTCATTATGCGTAAAACGGTTATTTCCCGGATATTTGAAATTAAAATAAATGTATGGAGTTTTAGCTCGCATACCCGTTTGCTCTAAAATAAATTTCAATAAATCGTCAAAATATTCTTACCTTTCTCTTGTGTATTTCTTTCAATTTCTGTGAAGTTTCAAGCCATTCAATTCCGTTCAATATTGAGTGAGTTACAGGAATTTTCCTTCCCTTAGTATAATTATTGGGAAGGTAGCAAACTCTAGGCCGATCAGCCGCTCGAATTCGCATAAAAATCCCGTACATCGCCAAAATTCCTTCAAATAACGGTTGCCCAAACAGAGGTCCTTCACCACACTCAGCTTCCCTTTCACTGGTTTACTTTAACGGGAGAAAAATGCCACGTAGTTTGCAGTTTTCGAGTTTCGCGGATGTTCTTGTCCATCTGTCCTGCAACGGGCTCAGACCTCAAACATATATATCAATGTTTTGTTTATTTTTAGTGTAGAAAGCGGCTCTAATACCTTAAAATAGACGAAAAGATTAAATAAAAGTGAGAAAAGAGAAAAAGAAGTAAAAAAAAAACATTTTGCGTGCGGTGTAGGACTCGAACTCCGGTCTTAGGATCGAAAGTGAATAATCTAAACCACTTCACCATTAGACCGCTTATTGAAATATCATTTTTAAAATAAGGTATATATGTTCGAGGTCTGAGCCCGTTGCAGGACATCCGCGAAACTCGAAACTGCTGCAAACTACGTGGCATTTTTCTCCCGCTAAAGTAAACGATCCAGTGAAAGGGAAGCTGAGTGTGGTGAAGGACCTGTGTTTGGGCAACCGTTATTTGAAGGAATTTTGGCGATGTACGGGATTTTTATGCGAATTCGAGCGGCTGATCGGCCTAGAGTTTGCTACCTTCCCAATAATTATACTAAGGGAAGGAAAATTCCTGTAACTCACTCAATATTGAACGGAATTGAATGGCTTGAAACTTCACAGAAACTGAAAGAAATACACAAGAGAAAGGTAAGAATATTTTGACGATTTATTGAAATTTATTTTAGAGCAAACGGGTATGCGAGCTAAAACTCCATATTATTGTAATTTCAAATATCCGGGAAATAACCGTTTTACGCATAATGAGCCTGGGGTACCTGTGTGGCACACCTTAAACGGGTGCCAGATAATATTTTTGTAAAAAAAAAAAACCTTCATCTATCCGTTACCCGTTACCCGTTACCCGCTACCCGTTACCCGCTACCCGTTACCCGTTACCCGCTACCCGTTACCCGCTACCCGTTACCCGTTACCCGCTACCCGTTACCCGCTACCCGTTACCCGTTACCCGCTACCCGTTACCCGTTACCCGTTACCCGTTACCCGTTACCCGTTACCCGTTACCCGTTACCCGTTACCCGTTACCCGTTACCCGTTACCCGTTACCCGTTACCCGTTACCCGTTACCCGTTACCCGTTACCCGTTACCCGCGTTTTAGACACGCCGCTCTGAAATTAGCCGGCCGGCGAGACTGATTCTTTCAACCAGTGACGGGGAAATATCACAGTCAAAACTTCCCACAACAACACGTGTGGCTACTTTTCCCATACAAACCTTCACGCGAACTAACATATGTAGTAAGAAAGTGTACCATTTTCCCGCTTTGAAAAGCAAACAAAACGTTTTGAATAGAGTTTGTGCATTAATTGTACAGGACTGTAGCAATTTAACGAACCACAAAGCTGGCATTTCGCTACATGAATAATTCAAGCCTTTAGTTGAGTACCAAGAATACGGTTTGTAATTCTCTTCAAGCCTCATGCAAGGTAGCCTGCGTTTCATCCGAACAGAGAAAAGTCCGGATGTGACGCAGGCTACATGCAAGGATGGTTTGTGTACATTTTGAGGACAGAAGCTTCTCCATAATTGTTTGTATCACATGGAATAGCCGGTAAGACCGTACTAGTATAGATTGACCGAAAAATAAGCGGCTACGTTTGCTGAGAACATACATGTCAGTAGTTTATCATAAATAACTCATATTGCTGTTTCCTATAAACAGATAAACCTATCGATGTAGTATGCATTTTAATTTACTGCTAATTTTATTTTCAAGTCAATAAACCACAGAAGAAACCACCAATATTATTTCATGAAGTACCTTGTTTCAGTTGTTTGTGTATCAAACAGAAACGGGGGGCGCGAAGTTTGGTTCTGTGATAGCCACTGTAAAAGCTGCAGATCAGTCAGTTTCAATACATTGTTTTAGTCTCTAGTAAATTCTTATCATTCACGATTTCATGTTAGACAAGAGAGCGATTTAATTTTATAGCAATTACATTGTATTTTAGAATGTAGATTCGCAGGAAAATCTATTGCCGGGACACAGATAATTCTCGATCTCTCTCATTTACGAACTAGCAATTATCCGGGTTTCACTATAAACAATGAACAAACTTAGGACTTATAAACTGCTGATCATTACCTTAGTGATTTCTCCGCTGAATTCTCCCTGTAGCCCGGATCCAGTAACAGCACAACCTGAAAGCCGAACCAGGGAAAATACCCTGGGGAAAAATTACCCCCAAAAGATAAGAAACCTCTGCGGGTCTGTACAATGTGCGAGCCAGCGAGCCATGCGAGGCATGCGAGGCATGCGAGGCATGCGAGCCAGCGATGCGAGCCATGCGAGCCATGCGAGCCATGCGAGCCATGCAAAAAAAATATAATTAATCAAAAACAAAATTTAGACAGACAAACTAAAGTTCAATCGATTCTTTCCAGTACTGATGATGAAACACTCATACTAATCCATATTCAGTTGACCGGGGATAGGGAAAGTGCGAGTTGAAAAGTGCGTGTTGCGAGTTGAAATGTTACGGGGGGAAATGGCGGGAAAAAGACATGATCTGTCGCGGGTCTGTACAATGTGCGAGCCAGCGAGGCATGCGAGGCATGCGAGGCATGCGAGCCATGCGAGGCATGCGAGCCATGCGAGCCATGCGAGGCATGCGAGCCATGCAAAAAAATATAATTTAAAATCCATTTTTCCGGACAATTTAAAGTTCAATCGATTCTTTCTAGTACCGACGATGAAACACTCATACAAATCCTTATTCAGTTGACCGGGGATAGGGAAAGTGTGAGTTGAAAAGTGCGTGTTGCGAGTTGAAATGTTACAGGAAAAAATGGCGGGAAAAAGACATGATCTGTCGCAGTGCAGATCGAGTGGAAATTTCGAAGATCGGCTGAGTCAAGTCCAAGAGAATTTGACTTTCTTAACGATTAACGATAAAAAGCAAGCATTTTTTTTTGACGACCTTTCGGAATCAGTATTCTCCAGATACAGAACCGAAATAAACAGAACAGAGATTAAAAGAGCCGAGAAGTTTAGAACTGAGCGAACTGGAGAACAGAGTCTGAACTTAACCCGGACTAGAGTATGGACATGATTAGATATGAACCAAGAAAACTGAGCTGAGTGCATGAATAGAATAAATAGAACTGGAAACCGAACCTGATGTTGAAACTGTTTGACGCCCACACACAAATAATTTGAGAAAATTGAACTGACCGAAACCGAACAGAACATGGCTTTAATACGGCCGATATGAATCGAATATACAGAACTGAATAAACTACTTTTCGGATTGCAAAAACAATTTATCGAACTGCAAATGACATGAACGAACTAGTAGGATAAAGAAGAAAAGTATTAAACCGAAATAAAATGACAAAACAAGAAAAACGAGCGAAACTGAACTCTGAGAGGAAATTAATTATAAAATTGGCCGGTCCCTTGTGGAAACATCAACAAAGGGTGACTTTTTTCGATTCTCGCTGGAAAATCGATGGAAACAACGGTTGTCACGGAAATGATGATTGTTATAGGTTTTAGTTTATTTAGAAGTCGCATTCGTGTTACAGAACTGTTGATGTTTCATGGGTTCGGGAACGCACTGTAGAGCGGCTAAATCGAATGTATATTGAAACAAGAGCTATATCGAATAGTAAGAAAATTGGAGGGACCACAGACGAAATGATAAAAAACCGGATCTCCTCGGGTGTAGGGATCTGATCAGCAATATATATATAAATAGACAAGAAAGGAAAGGCTGACTGGGCTTTCACTTGGGCCACTATATATATATATGTTAATGCAGCCAGACACTCTTTAAGGTGAGCACACACCAGGAGACGTTTTGCATGTCCCCTAGTGTATGTCTCACCTTTATGGAGGAAGGGGTACTCCCATAAAGGAATTGTTTTCAGTGTTCAAGGGAGGCACCATTAGAAATGTGGAGGGGGGAGGTAGGACTTCCTCAAGATGCACATTTTTTTCGTCGCTGGAAGAATCAGAGATAGAAGAAAGAGAATAGTTAAATTAAGTAATAAATTGAACTGGATTGTGATTGCAATCGAAATATTGTAAATTAGAAAGGACTTAGCTCTGAATAACTGTGAGGGTAAAGAGAACAAAATAAACGTCCAGCGAGGTATACGCTGGTTCATTTTTCTAGGGATCCAGAAGGGGGTTGTTGCACCCTCAAGTGTAATAATTACCCTCAAGTGTAATAAAGTAATAAAACCCTCAAATGTAATAAGGATTTACCCTCAAGTGTAATAAAGATTTATCCTCAAGTGTAATAAGACTAATAAAACCCTCAAGTGTAATAAGGATTTACCCTCAAGTGTAATAAGGGTTTATCCTCAAGTGTAATAAGGGTTTGGCCACATGTGTAATAAGGGTTCACCAAATAAACGTTATAAGAAAGATCACATTAAAATTAGTGTATTTTCCAAGTTTGAAGAGGATTGGTTTGATATTATACATGTGACGCGATTTCAAAAATCGCTAAAATAAGAGAGTATATGGTTACAGGGGAGACTTGTTCCATACATTGATATTATAGTATCTGGTTACAAGGGACACTTGTTCCATACATTGATATTATAGTATCTGGTTACAGGGGACACTTGTTCCATACATTGATATTATAGTATATGGTTACAGGGGACACTTGTTCCATACATTGATATTATAGTATATGGTTACAGGGGACACTTGTTCCATACATGTCTCTCTTATTTTAGCGACTTATTTAAGCTTGCATTCAGTTCATATCAAACATCCTAATATTTGGTAAAGTTACTAATTTTGATTTGGGGTTAATTTTCGTTATCAGATTAATTTTCCACACTCGGCCTCAGCCCCCTACTGGTTTCTAAAGTGGCCAATTAGTGGCACAGAACGCACACAAAAACACGAAAGAAAGTGGGCATGTTCTTAAGACGCTTCGGACTTCGGTGCCATTCCACAGTGAAATTAGCTGTTAAATTTCCCTGTGAGGGGAGGATTTGTAGCCGAAGCCTGCACTAATTTCCCTCAATCATGGCATCACATATATAGGTACTACATTCGGAAGAACGTTCAAATTGATCACCTGGCTGGCTCATACTGTGTAATATCAATTACAAATAATGGTTACAAACACAATAAATGTTAAATTGGCCACATGATAAATTGCCGCGCTCATTCGCCACATTGTCGATGTAACAATTTAATACCTTTTTTGGTGAAACCCTTATTACACATGTGGCCAAACCCTTATTACACTTAAGGGTTTTATTACACTTGAGGATATATCTTTATTACACTTGAGGGTTTTATTACACTTGAGGGTAAATTCTTATTACACTTGAGGGTTTTATTACTTTATTACACTTGAGGGTAATTATTACACTTGAGGGTGCAACAGGGTTCCACGTTTCGTCGACTGGTCGACTCGGAGTTTCTGTATACGGAAAATTTGATTTTTCCATCTCAAAAAACATTTACCATTGCAGGAACTCTAATCTCAGTTTTCTTACTTTTTCTTGCAACTCGCATTTTTCAACTCGCATCACTCCCATTCTCCAGTTGACCGACAACCGGTAAGCAAAGCACACACCGGCGAAAGCTGAATTACTTACCTTCTCGCATTCATTTGCAACCAAAACCCTAGCCCTGAAAACACATGGTAACTCGAGCCACCGACATAAAATCCGCGGCTGAAGTGATGATGAGCCAACAGTCGGGGGTAGAAGCGGAATATTTTCACTCTAAAAATTCCGTATTCCTCTGCTCTCCTGAGGTAAATATTCCCATTCCCTACTTCTTTTTTTTTGGATATTCCTTATTCTTTTTAATTTTCGAAAGTGTCATGCGTTTTATTGAAATATTCCGTATTCAGTATATTTTTCAGGCAAATATTCAATATTCCTCAGTTTTCAACCACGATATTCAATATTCAATATTCCGCTTCTACCCCCGACAACAGCTATAAATATCAATAGCGCTAGCAAAGCTTTTTGCAACAGTTGGTTACATTGTACAACGTATCGTGTGAATGCGATTGGTGCCTGTACCAAGCATTTTGGCCGAGTGTTTACACCCCTAAATTTGGTCAGCGCGAATTTCGCGAATTTCCCGCGCAAAATTTACCTTAAAACATATTACAGTGAACTTCTACCCCCAAAAGTTAAGAAAAATACGTGAAAGTTAAGCTTTTTATTTTCACAGTCGACGGGAAATTGAACAAACTTCAAACTGTGAGTTTACCAAATTGTTTCGTAATTTACCAAGGAAGTTCTCAAGGTTTGAAAGCGGGTTTGTGAACAGTGACGGCCGCCGGCTCGCTTTGATTTGTTTTGGAATAGGTTGTTGTTGCAAGACTTTTGACACATGCGCAGACGTTTGATCGCTGTGTGCGGCACGACACCTATTTTTGTCGTGTACATATGAACATTTCTGGGCCCGCGGACACATAAATCTCGGTGCGCCTGGCTGGAGAGCCGTGCTTGAGAATTATAGCAACTCTACAATAATTATTACCTCAAATAAAGCTTTTCAAACATAACAAAGGTATATCGGTTAATAAGAGTTTTATTATATGGCTATTTTGTTTTAAATTTGCATTGCTACAGCGCGCGTGTAACACTCAAATGGCTTCTCCAGTACTTTTACTGAATACAAGAAACTACGCTTGGGATTTTCAAAACGATCGAGAGTATCGTTGTTTTTAGGCATGAAATCTAACAAGAGGAAAGCCTAAGCAAAAAGAGTTTTCAAAAGTGAATAGTGTTCATTTAAAATGAGATAAATCAAAACATCTTTCATCACTACAGCGGCGCGGCAATATGTTAATTCAAACCTGTCGCAATTTGTGTCCAGACTGGGAATCCACCAGATTTTCATCAACTTTGATAAACAAAATTCAAGAATAATTTCATAACAGGAATTCGTAGCAATTGTATGTGAGTATTTTATTTATTTTTTGTATGTGAGTTTTTTTTTTCATGGCTCGCATGGCTCGCATTGGCTCGCATGGCTCGCATGTTTTATTTGCATGGCTCGAATGGCTCGCATCGTTGGCTCGCATGGCTCGCATGGCTCGCTGGCTCGCATGTTGTCCACACTCAACCTCTGCTAGCTAGCACTACTTACTGGCAGGCCACTTCCCAAGCGATTTTAGCGACTATTCATTCGTCCAGCTTTCAACTCGGTCGCCAGCGGCTCTATTTCCCCCTAAATCATCAACATCCGGCAATAAATTTAAACAGAAAGACACATTACTATGTTCTGAAGAATCTGATGCAGATTTTAGGTCGTTATTTACTAAACCACAGCAAAATTCGCAGTGTGAGTTTGTCGACAACATAAGAAGAAATGTATGGGTTCGAAGCAACTTGAGAACGATGCGTTAAGTGTATGACGTCACATACGCTAAAAAATGACTAGGCATTCCTCGCCCACGGGAACGGATTCGAGTAATGGCGGACGTGATTTTGACGGTAAACTCTCTTTAAAATGTGTGGTCTAATTGGCCCCATTCAAAAAAAATTCACTGATTTGGATATTTCTGCCACTGTTTGTTCTTATGGAATACAAAAAAGTGGCAAAAGAAATGGTCAAATTTCGTCGTAGTGGCACTTTAAGCATGTGAAAAGCTACTTATTATCATGTGATTACGTCATTTGATTGTTCAACCATCCTTTTAGGATGATGTTGGTTATGGAATGTTTTCTCCATTCCTTCATGTCCTGTTAAATATTATGATTTTGTAATATTAGAACTATGTAATGATTTGTAATACCGTAGTTTATTAAAGAAACCGTTTGCTGCTGTCCACCAGACATCCGGCACTGTCACACTCCACTAGTTGTAGTGTTATTGTGATTTTGTACGCGTTAAGCGTGTTGCGTAGTATAGGAATGAATCGATACTTCTCTCCGTACTTTTTGGACGATTTTTATATTTAAACCAATAAAATCTGAAGAGTTTTAACAATACAAAATTAACACCTCACTATATTCCTTTGCCGTTGGTACTATCGTTCTTACATGAAAAATTACTTATTTTGTTTAATATAAATGATAGATACAGAGAAAGACTAGAGAAACCCAAGTGGACTCTTCCTTATTGATACGTTATATTATACGATGGGATTTTGTGATCAGGTAAAAAAAAAGATTCGTTGAACTTAAATGACAATAACAATGAAATAAACAATTGTTTTCATAACTACTACTTAATTAAATTTGTTTGGACATTTTAGCTATATCTATAACTTAGTAAGATTAAGCATTTTACTCTTGTTCACAAACAAGGTCAGACGTCACACATTTCCGTATATAGAACAGATTTCGTATGAGTGGGACAAACTACGGCATGTCCGTAACCGTGCTGTAACCGTGCTGTAACCGTGCTGTACTGTAGTTCTGTGATTTGATTGGATTAGCAGGATAAAAACAATAGGGAAACCATTTCAATGTCACGGTATGCCGTACGGTAACCGTGCTTCTTTGTCAAAGCGGACTGTTTTGTGGTGTCATCCAATCAACAATGCTCTAGTTTGTCCCACTCATACGAAATCTGTTCTATAGCTCTCGTAATACTGCTGTTCATTTAAATTTGGTTTGTAATTAAGAGTAGAGATATAAAGATCACCAGTAGCTCCAACTACTCTCTATATGAAATTCTGCCTCCCAAAGAGGGACAATACTTAGTGATCGTGGTCATGAGTTTATCCTTCCCAAAGTTAGAACAGAACGGTACAAACGTTAATGTCTGTTATAATGTTAATTCTTTCCTATTATTCTAGTTTGTGTTGTTATATTTATATTTTTACAGATTTATTAATGTAGACGGCTCGCACGTTTCTTGTGTTGTACCCAATAAAGACTGATTATTATTAAAACGGGAAGTCCCCACCTACCTGAGCCGTCAGAGATATATTAGCAAGTATAGAAGAAAAATGACAAGTCAAAATATTTTTTATGGTTGCTCCAGCTTCAGTTCTCAAATGTTCTACAACACTGAAAGTGCCCCTGAAAGTGCCCCGGTTCAAACGACAAGTTATTTCTATCGTTTTGATCGATTTGTCCTACTCCTTTGTTTTGGAAATATGGCCTCTTGGTTACACAGTCGAATATCCATTAAAAGGATTCGTCAGGTTAGAACTTTATCTCCCAAACTCAAACGGATAAAGTATAAGATATTCCTCATGACATCAATTTTAGGATATTAAGCGGATATCCTGATTTTAAGGACTATTTTCTTTCGAATTTTGTTTTGTCTTCGCTCATATCCATATGAACAGATGACATTTCACACAAAAACAGTGTTAAATATATGGTGCTTCTATGTTTGTGATTAATTGCCGACGCATTTCTAGCGGACAAAACTGTACGAGTCCTCCAAGTTTTGTTTCATGGGTTAATATTTTCTTTGTACATATTTTTGTCGGGAAATATCCGTTATTTGTTATTAAAGAAGCTTTAAACGCACAATATATGGTCGATATTCACGTTCATGAGAAGAGCACTCACACTCACAAAGACATACGGCGCGGTATATGTATGACTCTATAATGTAGAGTCATTGGAGATAAAAGTACTCAAATGTCTTGGATACAAATTTTACAAATATTAATATGTTGCTTAACAAGGGTTTTCTGTCCTGACATCCGAGTTTTTGTTGTCAACTAATAATTACTGACCAAAATTCGTTCGTGTTTAAGCCTGGTACATGGGAGCGGCTTAAGCATAAACACAAGCAATATATACTACCATAATCTTATTTGGCATCAAGATTTAGTATGCTAAATGGGGAATTATGCTATTAATCCGTTTGGGTCTTAGTCACAGCTACCATCTTTCAGCTTTGTCAACGTTAGTAAAGTTACAAATTCATAGCCCATTTTCCCACCAATTTCCTGCCAAGGGAATTTTTATAAAGTATTTGCTGTGCACGTGTGTTATTAAGTTTGACCATTTTCCAGTTCAGTTTGAAAAAAATTTCGATTAAATTTCGGGAAATGGCTCAAACTGTTAAAGAAGTGGTGTTGACTGACGTCACAAGTACCTCATTAATATGTGATCGGGTTAATATTGTGATATCATCAGTTGTAGTCAAATGCCGCAAAATTAGCTCCTCCCCTTAGTTACTGTTAATATTAGCTCCTCCCCCTTAGTTACTGTTGATATTGGCTCCTCCACCCTTAGTCATGCTGTTGCTACATCCCACAAGCCGTAGATATTAACCCGAGAAAATTCAAAATTAATATGGCAAAAAAAGATTGTGTTCGGTGATAGTCTTCGTAGCAGTCCGAATGATTTATCGATTTCCTACCTTTTGCTGAATTTCTTTTAAAATTTCTTAAATTCAAGCCTTGTGTTTTCATCTCCTTCAGAGGACCTTTTGAGACAAGATGGCGGTCGTATTCTCCAGGGGTAACATTACTGCATTCTGATTGGTCTGAACTGTTTTCTTAATTGACAGGTTCGGAGCTATTTATATTTGCGAAAATCCTTAAAAAGTGATTACATTTTTGTTTCAATTCACAAAGTGGCGTCGGAGTTGTGGTAGAGACACTTTAATAGCTCGAGCTGCTCCAAATCGGGACATATATTTACCTTGGGGTAAATAGCCCCAGTGCTAAGAAGTCCTGCATGCTCGATCCGATTCCTGCTATGTTACTGCGCGGTTGTCTTGACGACATACTTCCAGTCCTCACAAAGATAGCTAATCTCTCTTTTAAAAACAGTGAAATGCCGTCCACGCTCAAGAAATCAGCACTTTGTCCTAAATTGAAGAAACCCTCTTCTGACCACCAATTTTTTTCAAGCTTCAGACCTGTGTCGGCAACCTAAAGTTCGGCTCTAAAGCTATCGAGAAAGTTGTTGCCTTACGTCTGACAGATCACCTAATTTTGAATAATCTACATGAACTCTTCCAGTCTGCTTATAAACAATACCACTCTTGTGAAACTGCACTTATACGCGTCCAAAACGATATCCTTATGACCATTGATAACCAGCGTTGTGTCATTCTACTACTACTTGACCTCTCAGCCGCATTCGACATCGTCGACCACACTATCCTGTTGAACAGACTGTCTTATCAGTTCGGAATCAAAGGAAAAGCGTTGAACTGGTTCCAGTCATATCTTACCGGACGCAGTCAGTTTGTACATATTGATTACTCTTCCTCTTCAACACATGAACTACAATATGGTGTACCCCAGGCTCCGTCCTTGGTCCTATCTTATACCTACTATATACTGCTCCCCTTGGAAATATCTTACGAAAGCATAATGTCCTACCATCTCTACGCAGATGACATACAGATCTACTCCACATTCACAACAAATGATGATACTGATCTTGCCTCGACAAAAGCTAACATCGAATCTTGTCTACTTGAAATCGATCAATGGATGTCCTCTAACAAGCTTAAACTAAATAATGATAAAACCGAACTCCTAATAATCCATTCCAGTCACCGGCAATGCTCTCACAAGTTATCTCTTGCTGTGGGAAAAGACATCATTCACCCATCAAACCATGCTAGGAACATTGGAGCAATCTTTGACGAGACTATGAATATGACTCGACATGTTAACTCAATCTGCAAATCTGCGTTTTTTCAGCTAAGGAACATCTCCAAAATACGGAAATTACTGTCGCTGACCACCACTGAAACACTTATTCATGCATTTGTTACGTCCAAACTCGATAATTGTAATTCCCTACTACACGGCCTCCCGAACTATCTTATACAGAAGTTACAATCTGTTCAGAATGCTGCTGCCCGTATCTTAACTTATTCTAAGAAAAATGATCATATCACACCTGTCCTTAGAGAACTCCACTGCATGCTACCAGTAGATAAGCGGATTACATTTAAGTTATTATTGTTAACGATTAAGACACTTAATAACCTAGCTCCTGTCTATCTACAAGAATTATTAACTATATACAAGCCTACCCGAACACTCCGATCCTCAGCTGATACATTACGCCTTGTCCGTCCTACTGCCAGACTTAAGTCCTATGGTCAGCGGGCCTTCCAGGTATCTGCACCTACATTATGGAACTCTCGCCCGTTAAATATACGCCAAAGTCCATCCATTAATGAATTCAAAGCTAAACTAAAACACTACCTTTTTGACATACCTATAATCTGTACACAGTAATCAGTCTTGTTTTCAGCTGAATGTAATTTATGCGCAGATATTTATATTTACACTTATTTAGTACATGTAGTTGTCAAGCGCATAGAACATTTATGTATATGCATGCGCTATACAAATGTCATTATTATTATTATTATTATTATTGGGGGAATTACTCGACCTTCTTCTTCAAAACCGAATATCAGCCCAGGAAGAGTTTTCAAAGGTTCATTAAGTTTTGTATAGGAAATAGTTACAAAGGAAAATATTGGCCAATATAGACCAGTTCGCGGTTAATTCCAACATTTGGAAAGGGGTGCAAACATAACGCGAAATACAGTGTTTGTATGGGAATCCGATGCCACCCCTTTCAAAATTTCGAAATTAATCGTGAACTGGTTTATATGCTGATATATAGTTTCGAAATATGAACACCCTAAATGCACAAAATAACTTGCTTATTCAATGAAAACAATTACCGAAAATACACATATATCTTGCTTTGGTTGAAACATATTTTCTAGGAAAATGTTTAAACCTTCGTGCTTCTTTGCCACGAAACATAAATAAATATTTCAGTCATTAAACCCATAATGAAAATGTCCGTTAACTCTATTAATCTTACACAATTTAATTTACGTTTCTTTTACCGGATTTACACAATATAATATACGTATAGCAAACCTTTCCCTATTTACATTCAGCATTCCTCTGTGTTTTTTTTACATTCCTGATTACTGATATACTACGGGTGCGCACTATTTACCGAGTTTTCTAGAAGAAGAATATACAGAACGATCACTGTAAATCGCTTATCAGATCGAGATCAGTTTTTAGCCACCGGAATACTGACTAAATCACTGTATGTTGAATGTCAGCAAACGTTTGTAGCGGCAGCTTACAGTGCAAAATGTGCCAGAACCAGTGATTTCTACTTCCGAACTATTCCATCTCAATTATTATTCCGCAATACAGTCAGTCGAACTGATGGGTTTTCAACTGAATTTCGATGACTTAATTTATGCGGAATCCAAGCGGATTTGTTCAAATGTAAAACTTTCAGTTTGTAATTGTTTTAATTGTTTTCGTTAAGTTCATAAACGCGACATAACAGGCTTAACCCTGACATACTTCTATAGCCTGAGGAAGGTTGGCCGTGACAACCGAAATATAAAATATATAATATACTTTTCTCAGTCTTGCGTCTTGTTTTTAGTGTTCGTGTAATTTTACTTATTAGATCCCATCCAAGGTGAACCGTACTTCCTTCTTTGGAGTTTTTTGCATTTCAGTAGTCCACATTAACCCTGCATGGTAATCGTTGCGTAGACTGTATAATATTGATCGGTTAGTTCCGCGTGGTAGCAGCAGTATTATATACGGTTCAGACATTTCTGTCATCTTAGTGACCTACTTTCGATTAACAACGAATGATTTTTCTCTCAGGCTTTAACATTCAGGTTATTGCTTACCGAGTAGTTACAATTATAATTACAATTTATTTCGTTTACAGTTACAATAATGAAAAACGGCGAAGGCAGAGGCTTATGAGGAAAAGGTCAGGCGAAAGAACAAAATTGTCGAGTAATTATTAAGCGTTCGGTGACAACGCAATTTATTACCATTCAGTGAGTTTCCTTTCAAAGAGTAACAGCTATTCTTTAGCACAATACTTAAAATTAACCGCAGCGGATAACCCAAGAGCGTTTATTTATTGAATATCGCGCATTGATTTATTTAGAATCGCTTCACAAATTACATCTGCATGTTGCGATCATAGAACAAAATAATGAGACCACTGACTACTCAACAACCTCATGTCGAGACATCCGGATTCTATCAACAATATATTATCGACTAATCAATTCTAGTTAGTAGTTAGTGTCAGTCTTGGCCCAGAGTAATACACCACTCCTTCTGATTGTCATACAGCCTTTTTTTTCATTTTTCACTTTTCAATTTCACTAGGGACACGAAGAAGACACTATGGATCTCACCGCTAACATAACATCGAACGAAAGCAAACTCTCAAAGGGAACACCATGTTTCTTCGTGGACGTAAACTTCGAAAACGTAAGCTACTTTTATCCTGTGAGTATCTTGACTCTTGTGATCAATTCAGTATTTTCGCTTGTCGCCGTCTCAGGAAATGCTTTGATTATCTATGTGTTCTTGAAAACTACTTTTCTGCACACGCCTTCCAATGCTTTACTTTGCTGCCTGGCCTTCTCCGATTTATTGGTCGGTTTCTTAGCACAGCCTGCCTTTGTGGCCCATAAGATTGGCGAGATGCAAGAGAACTACCACATCTACTGTATAACTCGTATAATGGCGGAAACTGTGGGCTATATCGCGGCGGGTGTATCTACTTTAACGCTGAGCGCGATAAGCGTGGAGAGATTACTAGCCCTGCAGTTGCACTTACGATACAAGCAAATCGTAACGACTTCTCGTGTTTTCAAAATCATTGGTGCATTATGGATCGCCACTACACTGCTTGTACTCTCGAGATTCTTGGTTTATAATGACAAGACATTCAACAGCTTCATACTTCCCGTTTTACTGTCAAGCCTCGTCATTACATTTGGGGCATATTTTCAGATATTCCGTTGCGTCTTGCGCCACCAAAAACAAATCGGTCACCTGGAACAGAAACCTTCTTCGCGACCTAGCGAACGAGAACGAAAATCGAAGTCGTTCAGTTTTCTGAAGTATAAGAAATCTACCTTGACAATGGCGTACATATTAGGGATCTACCTTGTGTGCTATGTACCATTCATTGCAGTGATAGTAGCGAGGCGGTTCCAGGGCTATACTGGACCCGTTAAAGTAGCCTACATCTGCTCGTCGACGCTGGTGTTTTCGAATTCGTCAGTGAATCCCCTCATTTACTGTTGGCGAATCTCAGACATACGACAAGCCGTGAAACATACCCTCAGGAAATTAACAAACAATCAACAAAAAATTACACGGGATTTTGGACAGTTAACATTTCGTAACTCGACATTGGCTTCAGTTCGTCATGCAAGTAGCCGTGGATCACAGAATCATCAGTAATTAGAACTACCCGCATGATAATGAATAATATCCGTGTGTAACTTTTGATAACTTCAATGGAATAAGTCTCGATTCATTTTATTTATCATATAATTCTTCCAATAACGCACGAAATATGCACTTATGCTCTTATCCCACTGAAACGAGCATAAAACACTTTATAGCTAAACCGCATTAAACATGCATAAACAACAGACAAGGGGTGGGCATCTCATTTATTGATACTTGTCGGACACAGCAGTATATATTGTTGACCAATCAAATCTACCTAGACCTGTTACATCTAGTACCTGAAGAAAGCTGGTTTTGCCAGCCACATTTCTTCTATTCTTAACATATAGCCTAAAGAAATTAGGTATCAAAGTAGAGAAACGCCTTCGATTAATTCTTACATATTAAAGTGCAACTAACCTCTTTTGCAATTTTTATACATATGAATCTTTGAAAGGTTTTGAGTACTTCTGCGAAGAAATTGTTGGCTTACATAGGATACTCTATGTTCTATGCTTGTTTGAAATGGTGAAAATTTGACCTTTCCTGACCCATGACCGCGTAAGAAAAAGACTGGGTCGATTCTTGATCTTACGTCACCTCATTAATGCATTATTCTCCATGCCGCCTTTCTATCACAACAACATCGATATATAGATAATATACACAGTCTGTGAGTTGTTAGTAAAGAAAACAGTTATTTTAGACAAGCTGCTAACTATCTATTCAAATTATTGCAAAGTGGAATGCATTACATGACGTAAGATCAAGAATCGACCCAGTCTTTTCCTTACGCGGTCATGGGTCAGGAAAGATCAAATTTTCACCATTTCAAACAAGCATAGAACATAGAGTATCCTATGTAAGCCAAATATTTCTTCACAGAAGTACTCAAAACCTTTCAACGATTCATATGTATAAAAATTGCAAAAGGGTTAGTTGCACTTTAATCTCTCCTCTTTATACACCCTCAACGGTATCCCAACGGGATTACATAACAACATTCTGCACACATTTATGTACATTCCGTAACGCTAAAAAGTATATAAGACGGCACCACTGATTGAAACATGTAAGACCGTGTTTCGGTTTATAGAGAGGTTTTCAGTTGAGTGTAGTAAAACCAAACGCAAACTATAAATGGCTTCCCTGTGAGCCAATGACAAACCAAAGCAAAACCAAAACCAATTTGCGTTTGGTTTTATTTTGGAATCTGATTGGTTGGTTTACTTTCTCAGCCAATAGGAGAGCTTAGTAAACGCAAAACCAAACCACTTCCGACACTCAATTGAAATCCGCTGTATTATATTTTAGTTACAGTCAAGTACATGGCTTCCCATCACCATCCTATTTCGCGAGCGAACATGCAAGGTTGTTCGTTATTATAGAAAGAAAATTCCATGTCTTGGCAGAATAAATAAAATAAACAACTTATTACTCGGTTAAGCATCTAATACGGCTGTGTATTTTTACTCTTCATTCGTAGTTGAAAGGCTCGCCTAAATTTTGCTAAAATATGAATGACTCGTTAAAATACACAGCCGTATTATAATTAGATGCTTAGCCGACTAATTAGTAGCCCATGAGGGCGAGAGGTCTAATTGTTTTAGTATAAACTAACTAGTCGGACAGTAGAAAATAATAGAAAGAAACAAATTGAAGTTGAAAAAATGTTATTATTTCGTGAAAATGCGTGCGGTTTTTCTCTACCATGGGCTATCACAAATAGACCTATAGTAGGGTAGCCAATCAGAATGCAGGATTTGTAATAGTCCACTAGTTGGTTTATACTAATAACCTATATGTAGGGGACCTTTATATTCTTTAGTCAGCAAAAAAAGAGTTCAACCAAGTAACATCACTTTATGAATAGTCAAAGTTTAGTTAGGTTCACGATTTTGCTGCAAGCCGAGAGCAGAATTTTATGAATGATTATGGTTTATCGGCATTCGACCTTGTCAACTACAACCCAATACTTTCTTATTTTAGTCACGGCTTTCGAGAATGGTCCTTAATGCCTCAGTTTAGTCTTCATTCAGAAACACAACTGAACCATTAAGATTTAATTCCCATGCAACAGACACGAAATTTATATCGAAACAACCTGAGAGTTTGTTTTACTTCTTGAAATGCCGACTGAAACTCTGTTTGGAAAATGCTTCGAGTGGATTTCACACACAAAAAAGAGGCGTTCAAAACGTATTTACCGAGTCACACACGCATGCACAATCGTTTTCTCAGAGCTGTTTTGCGGAGGAGGTTGATAACAATAACAACATTTAGACCCCTCCGTGGAAATTGGTTGACTACGTGCGGTGAAATGATGTGACTTTGAAGTGTGCGTGTTTGGAGGACTGGTAATCACACTTGTTTGCAGTTTCCCGGTGAATTCCTTCAGTCTAGTTCCCGATTCCCGACAGTATGCCGTTCTCCCAAAATAGGACTTACTAGAGTTCACTTGTCACCCACCGTTAATCACAGCTGCCATGACAGCCAAATATTGAGACTATCAATTCTCATTGGTGCCACCTCAACAGAGCTAGAGACAGCGAGTTCGGAATACTAGAGCAACAGCAGGTTTTGTTACGTAGGACCTCTTAATAATAAGAAGAAGAGGAGAGACTAGAGTATTCACCTCTGTCCACACATGCGGGATTTTTTCACCTGCCCATCGCCCAGTGTGCAATCAGAAAAATCGCTCATGTAGCCTCGGCTTTAAAGAGAGAGATAATGTAAATTAAACATAGTGATATAGATGTAGGTTGCTGCAGGTTGGCGCAGTGGTAAAACACTCGTCTCTCACCGCTGCGGTACCGGGTTCAATTACCGGCTCACTCATATGTGAGTTAGGTTTGTTGTTGATTCCTTATCTGCATTCGAGGGTTTTCCTCCCATCGTAAATATCGGGTGTCCAAAACAGTTAATGTAGTGGGGAGTGTGTGAGGAGTAAAAGCTGGACTGACACATAATAACCATAAAATTCAAAACATACCTAAAAACAATGAAAGTATTTTTTCATTCCTATTTCACAAAAAAGAAAAATTACGATATAAATCTTCCTTACAGAACCTTCCTTAGAACAACAGCCGGAGAGAAACATCCATTTCAAATATTCCAACACCATATTTCCCGTCGGAAATGCGGTAGCAACAATAGCGATAGGACACGTAGAACTAAGACTCCAATATGGCGTAACTTTGACAGTTCACTGTCAGCCTAAGAACATCGATACAAAGCACGCGGGCACAAGAGAGACTTCTAGCTGAAATGCATCTTTAATAACCAAACTTCGATTTTAAAACTTATATGCGTTTGTGCCATCGCGCTAACAGACAAATTTTATCATCACTATTCGGCCTACTCGAAGATGGCTGAATGCGGCAGTTCACTGTCGGAACAAGAACATCGAAAACTCATACAAATCAGAAGTAGGTGACTGGCGTTATGGTCTTCAGTGTTAGTTTTAAAGTGACTATAAGCCCAATTTGTTATCATTAATATAAATTTTACATCGAGTGAACATTTGAGTCTTCATTTGAATGTTCGGTCTATGAGTTATAAATGTTATTAGTATAAACCAACTAGTGCACTATTACAAATCCTGCATTCTGATTGGCTACCCTACTATAGGTCTATTTGTGATAGCCCATGGTAGAGAAAAACCGCACGAATTTTCACGAAATCAGTAAAATATTTTCAACTTCAATTTGTTTCTTTCTATTATTTCTACTGTCCGACTAGTTAGTTTATACTAAAACAATTAGACCTCTCGCCCTAATGGGCCACGAGTTAAATAGCCCATTCGGCTGCGGGTCTAATTGTTAATTATTTGAATATGGTAAGTATGTGACGTCATAGGAGGCCCATCTGAGTTATGGCTGTCATTTCTTTCTCCTTGTGAATGAAACTATTTCTGATTGATATATTAAAATATAGAGTACATAATTCTTCACTTACAATAAGTAATTATTTCTTTTGTTCAAGCACACTACCACATTCAATAGGTCAATCCAATGTATTTCATTCTGAAAGCTACCAAAAAAGAACTCGATGTGAAAATTATCGATATTTCAGCCTGCACGAATTTCAATATACTATGATAACACTTTTATCTTACCATTTTGATTCCCGAGTCGTTTGCATTGGGCTTCTGTTAGTCAAGACTGCTCATAGTCTTGGGTGGTTCTGCATGACGTAGGCAGCTTTTCGTCCAAACACAGCAGCTTTAATGAAGAGTGAAAGAGGACAAAATTTGATTAAGTTATCAGTATTGAGAAAAATCTTATTACATAAAAGCCATTCCTGGATTTCAAGAAGTTCACCATGAATGATACATTCTAGTTTATTTTTTATACTCGAGTAAAGGATACTAGTGTCATCAGCAAACAAGAAAAAAAATATATGGAGTAATTTACAATATCATTAATGTATAGAAGAAAAAGAATAGGACCTACGACAGATCCTTGAGGGATTCCACAAGTTACAGTGAGTTCACTTGATAGCATACTATTAATTGAAACTATTTCAGTGTTTTCTATTGAATAAGTATGATTTAAATCAACTTAAAGCAGTATTCCTCAGATCTGAAGTTCATATATTAGTATGTCCAGAAAAACCGCTGAAGGTAATTTCTGAACCTGCGTATAAATGTACCGCGGCTTTCGCCAGTCACTAGTGCGCATGAATTGCTGGTTTTCACTCAATCCCCAGAGATTCAAATGACAAAGGGCATGGCGGCCATGTTGGTGCCCCAACAAAAGAAGCTAACGAGGAATCTGGCGGCTATGACGTCACGTGCAAACCACCAAGGCTACCAGCAAGGCTGATTTGTACGGTTTTGGAATGATTATAATTAACCAATATTTCGGCTGGCACGGCCAACCTTCATCAGGGTTGACATGACATGCGCAGTTGGAATATGGAGCGAAAATTTGGGTCCCATAATATTAGGCCGGTTGCGTATTAATAACTGTAAGCCAAGGGGCCTTTGTGTTCGAGCTCCTCGAGTTATTGCACTTAGACCGTTGGTTGAGCAACCCTGAGTCTCATCTTATGAACTGAGATTTCGTAAGGGTCTTTTTAAGGACTTTCACTGTACGAGTGAGGGTCTTTATTAAGATTCACGGTTAAGCCCTTGGTTTCATGAGGATTGACTAGGAGGGTCTTTATACAACTTTTCACTGTACGAGTGTGGCCCTATATAAAACCTCATGGTTGAGGCCTTTTTCCTTTGTTTATCGGGTGTAAAGGAGCATGCACGTGAGTGATTAGTTCATCTCATTGGACAAAATGCTCATGAATTATTCATGAGTTTTTTAAAGTAATGATAATCATTACTTTAAGATAAATCCTAACCCGAACCACAAAACTAACCCTAACCATCGGACGAGTTCACGAGCTATGGTTCATAGATGAACAAGAAGAGAACGTGAAGAAGAGAAAAAGTTTTTTTCAATCGCTCCTATTGGAACCCTTTGCGTGTAGTGCAGTGTAGTGAACATGGCATGACTATTACACTAAGCCGGTATACCGCCGTTCGGAATGCAACTATTGTTTATCTTCATCCTTGACTGGTCTTGACTGGTTTTAAGAGTAATGATTATCGTTACTTTAAAGCGATTTGACAAGTAATGATAATCATTACTTTAAGTTCGAGATCGTGTTGGGTCCCCAGCCATCTTGGGTTTCACCGAGAATACCCTTGGGTACCTGGTTGCGCCAAACAATCAACTTTATTTCATAACAAAACATCATGGCACATGAAAGACGTACACATAACTAGGCTTGAGCAAATCTGCAAGGCTAAAATCCAGAACAAACGCTAAACAATGGCCGTTTTCGCACTAGAAGACGGACAAATCGTCTGGACGGACAAGTCATCTTAGATGGACAAGTCGTCTGGTGTGAAAACGGGACAGACTAAATTTTGGACGTGCAAGTCATCTGATTTTGTTCGTCTAAAAGACGATTTTTGGAGGTCGATTTGTTCGTCTAGACGGAAAAGTCGTCCAAAGTCCAACTTAAATTCACACCAGACGAACAAATGGTTGCATTTTGTTCGCGGTACACTCTCAGGGGAATGGAACTAGCAAAGGGAGTGACGGATTATGGGTAATAATCAAGATGGCGGGAGGAAAGATATTTTGCTGTCAAAGATCTATGCGGAACTTCGATGAGTTGACGCTTTCTTCCGTTTAATAGAAGTCTACTTGACAAATACTTGATGGCAGCCATTTTTCCACGCCAGACACTAGAAAGGTAACCGCGCTAGTGTAGTAGCCGTGTTAGTGCCAGGCCTCTTGCGTTCAAAATCGTCTGTTTGTCCGTTAAGATATGAATTTACGATGACCAACACAAGGTGAGTTGTCCTTCTAGAATTCACATTTGACGAACAAAGTCGTCAGATGACTTGTCCGTCTTCTAGTGTGAAAACGGCCAATGTTGCTAAACATATAAATAAAGTATTGTGAAGAAAAAGTGGCGGGAAAATCCAGGTAAAACCGCGGATAGCCAGAGATTAAAGCAGATTGTACATAGAAAAAATATAAAATGTCGAGAGCAAAGACAACTTGGCCAAAATGCCCTGAAAGTAGATAAACGACTTCCTAAATAAGCGAATCTGCAAGCACGGTAATGCCCGGCATTCTAAACAATTAAGCAAGGGATCGGCAGTGTCAAATGCCCCGAGTAGAATAATACCCGACCGCCGGGCCGATATAAGGTTACAAATGTCCCACTCCCGGGATCTTAAAGTATGCAAATGCCCACCATGTCCCGGGGGGGTATGGGCATTGCTGGAATTGACTGATGCATTATGTCTGGACCGAGTTACGGTTGATGGATTTTTATTAAATAATTCTGAACGGAATATTTCCCATACAAACACTGTTAATTTATTTCCATACACTGTACTATTAGTGATCCTGGGCTGCCTGTGGTGAGATAGGCGCGCACAGACCCCTGGGTGGCTCTTTGTATCACGTGGCGTATACGTAAAACGTGTGAAGCCCAAAGGACAACTTGTACACATTGCTCTCATATTTCAGTTTTGCTGGTATTTGTTGGCATTTATCGACCCTTTCCTTCGTGGTGGACGCAAGAAAAGGAACAAGTAGCTCTTTTAAGAGTTTAGTAGTCTCTTGAGGCATTATTTTGGGCGAATTTCTCTTTATTATCAGCGAGAAAGTGTGAGTCAACTAGTGAACTGCACTACACTACCCGGTGTCACAGGAAATGTGTACCCCCGGTGCAAATTTCCTAGCCCCCCGCTGCAAATTTCCTAGGAAATTTGCACCCCCTTCACAAAAACTGTTTTAAGTGTTTCTTTAGACGTTTCTTATCTTTATACTGAGGCAGACATAGCAGAACTGAGTGACCTCGGAATCTCATCTGGTTTAGGTTTACGGCGCAAGTTTGTGCCCGGCTATGCATTTAGCCGCTTGCAAAACGGAGTTTAATAACGATACACATTTTAAAACTTCTTAATAACTTACAATGTATTTATTCAAGATAATATGTACATTCAAAGGAGCATTGAGTTCCGAGGTTTTGGTAGCGTTCATGTTCTGTTACTACTGTAAAAATCGAACTCGTTTGCTAGGTGGACGGCAGCGGTTGCACATTGTAACTGGATTATTTTAAGATTCCCGCCAAATTCAATTACTTTGCGGCGGCCTTTCAATTAGTGGTCTATTCAGTGGCCCGCTATTTACGCGCTAACATTGCAAAGCAAAGTCAAATAATTTCAAAATAAAATCATTCAAGAGCTAAGCAACTGTGACTACGTTACGTAAACTATCGCCCGCGCGCTCGATTCAAATCACCTTAGAGAAATACAATGCAAGACACAGGGAGTGCAGATTTATAAGGCTTCAGTAAAAGCTGTACGTATCGGCGCTAAATTGGGATCACCTTTCGAATAAGAATATGCAAGACACAGGGAGTGCAACTAGGTCCTAAAGTATATAGATAAGAACACTATAAATAAATTATCGGCGCTCAATTCAAACCACCTTAGAGTATTATTAAGTAATAAAATTCATTCATTCAAAAAGACATGAGAGTGCCGAAATTTTCTAAGTTTCTGTAAGACTTCTACATATCTAATGGGTTGTGTCTAATCTCAATTTTCGATTAAAGGCGTTTTTGATGTTAAAATCGTTACTTGAAAGGCCGCCGCAAAGTAACGACCTTGAAATGAAAATTTCAATACACTGTACTATCAGTGATCCTGGGCTGCCTGTGGCGAGATAGGCGCGCAAAGACCCCTGGGAACGGGGTGGCTCTTGGTATCACGTGGCGAATACGTAAAACGTGCGAACTTGTGGCTGTGCACATTTCTCTCATATTTCAGTTTTGCTGGTATTTGTTGGCGTTTATCGACCCTTTCCTTCGTGGTGGACGCAAGCAAAGGTACAAGTAGCTCTTTTAAGAGTTTAGTAGTCTATTGAGGCATTATTTTGGGCGAATTTCTCTTTATTATCAGCGAGAAAGTGTGAGTCATCTGCACTACACTCCCCGGTACTGTCACTGCCACAGCTCAGTGAAACTTTTCAAAAGTATTCTCCAATTTCGGACGGACTTTTTGTGTCTGAGCTTTCTTCCAAGACATGAAATGCAATGTTTGTTTTTTTATTATGTAGAGTTTGGTCTGTAAACGTGGTCCAAATGAGAAATGTCGTGTCACTGTCAGACTCAGATCGAGTCGTAATGCCGAATGTTTCATTCGAATGTTTGGTTGTCGGCATGTGAATGTTTATTGCTCTTTTGCTCGACGGAAGCGATTTTTTTGCTTAGGGTGCGTTCGATTGACCGTATTTCGGAATAGGAATAGATGGAATAGTCTCTGGAAATCACTGGTTCGGGCATATTTTTCACTGTAAGCTACAAACGCTTGCTGGTATATGATATTCAGGGTATAATTAGTGTTCCAGTGGCTAAAAAATCCCAGTAAACGTGATTTGTAGTGATCATTCTAGGTATTCTTATTCCGGAATACGGTCAATCGAACGCACCCTTAGTAACACACAAGAATGAAGTCATTACGATTGCAATTACTTTCATTTGAATGTCATAGCTCTTGATGCCCTTGGTTTATACTCGTCTTTTTTATGGCTGCAAAATGTCTCATTCATTTACAGTCTCTGCACAGGCTAATCATCCTCTCATTTTGTGTATTTGTCACTGTTGCATTTGTTGATTTAATGCGGGCTCATAATACAGCTCGGGCTTCCTGTGGCTGAGGTTTGTTTTCATATAGCTCGGGCTTCCTGTGGCTCATCTCGCTAACTACATAAAAATACACAAGGCAGGCAACTAAATCCATAGCCGCCAAGCAAAGCATGCAATAATTTTGCCGAAAAACGAAAACTTCCTGGTTCCTGCTCCTTCTCTGACATTCAAAATGTTGAAGAACAGTAAATGAGCTACGTTTTTGGTGGTAATTCATGTCGATATCGAGTGGTACACACTCGCAAAAGCTTCCTAGAAACCGTCAAACTAGTCTAGATTTTTGGTGAAATTTTTTTCTTCCTATGATCAGGACATATGAACCATCATAAGGATTTATAACGGTCATCACATTCAATTTTTTTTAATCAAACTGTCGAATGATCTCCCGTCTAGAGTCACCAGCGAAGAAATGGACAGCTGATATATTTCCCCTAATCTCACTCGTATACATGTAGGCTGTTTTGCAACTTGACACCACCCCGATTAGCTTCCGACAAACGAACCGGTAGAAAAATATCTCGAAGAATTGCAGGATGTTTGTTTACAAAAATATATATTTTGCATGACCGCTAAACTCTCATATTATAATTACAGACCAAATTTCACTCCACTGTACTACTACTAGTATTACCATCATTCAATTTCAAGGCATCAATAAATTCAGCACAAATACAGTTTATTACATCATAAAAAAATTTACCTAGTATAGCAAATTACCGTGTTTGCAGTAACTAAGTAAGCTAGCTTGCTCATTCCAAGAGTTCCAGGATCTTTGAAATTTCTAGTCGAGAGTGTGAAGAAGAAGTTCCACTTTCTTCCGATTTGAAGCAGTCTATTTTGCCACCACAAATTGGCACAAACATTGACAAGTTGAAGCGAATTCGCGAACCGAAGTCCAAAGACAAAGAGTTTTAGTCCCTCCAATGTCCAACATTTTCTTGTCGTTTGTCGAAGGCAACGAAACAAATCCTTCTAAACATTGCACAGCGCTGTTAAGTGTAGAAGGCGGCTCAGAAGTGTTTGTCCGAGACAAAACATTCTCGGGCAAGATTCAGGAGAACACTGATGAGTAGATCTCAGATGCAAAAATAAATGCAAACTAGCTCTCATAAAATAAGTTTTGCAGAGGCGGGAATTTGGTAACGCGTGCATCAAAAGTTTTGTGCGCCTTTTGTGCGAACTGAGTTAACGTTTGAACTGAGCAAAAAAAATCCAAAGTGAGCAGTGAATTCTAGAGAGGGTTTAACTCTCACTCAGTTTTCTCCAATTCACTGCTCACTTGATTTTTTTAGCTAGAAAACCGTTGCAAAAAGTGTTCAAATACTCATATATTTGGAAGCAATCTGTTAGACTACTAGTTAAAGTGCCTATAACCCCCAAAAAATTACGCTTTCAGATCAAACTTAGAAGTATTCTATGCAACTTCCCGAAAAAATTAATGGTTTTAAAGCATTTCTCTTTTTTTTACGGCTTTTCAAAGTTGAGAGCCGTGAACTTTTACCGTCATCTTAGCGACTTGGTGGGGTCTGGGACTAGTTACGTCATAGTAGGGAGGCATGTCACGTGATAAAGGCTTCTCTCATATACTTTTGGTTCGTTCTTTCTTATTTGCGTCGTAAGTTCTGTAATTTTCTGCTGGACTTTTTGACAAAATGTCTTCGTCAGGCTCCGAATCTGAAGACAGTTGTTCATCGGACAATTCCGAGCTAAATTTTATCAACTATGAGCTGGAAGCAGAAGAATCTGCCGGCGAAGAGAGCGGACGGCGCCACTCGCCGATGAAGAATGGGTTAACAGAGTACAGACGGAGACCTCCAGAATCGGTTGGAAGGCCTCGAACCAAGGAAAAGCTGGTGAGTTAAACTGTCCAAAATTAAAATAAGTTATCATAGCCCTTCATGGGCTTCCCGTGGCCGTGGTCTCCCCAAAAAACATTGCAGGATGCCAAAAGAATCCAGTGATCCTTGCAATCGCAACAATCATATAAGCCTTTATTTACTTGTAAGAATCGCTATAAATGAAGATACGATAAACAGTTTCCTAATATCGTTTTTACAGGAACTAGTTGCCTATCGTATCCTAATATCGTAATTCCTCTTATATTTACCCTTTTCGGAATTTACTTTTTTGATAATATTTTACAGTTCGTGGAAATTCAGTGTGCACCATATTGGCCCTCTCAATTGAGAAACATGCACCAACTATATATGTTTTAGCGGGAAACATCCCACAATGACACATCCTAGATCCAACACTGCATACTAATATGTAAGGAAAGATTTATACCAGGCATTAATAATGCTCAATAATGACCAAGGTATGAATTGAAATCAATGAACACAGTTCCGTGTTTAGTCTGACCAGGAAAGTGGAAGGTTTATCAGAGTATTTTGATCTATCGTGCATGTTAATTAAAAATAGTAGCTCTCGTAAGCAACCACACTGGGAATCAGGAAAAGGTGCTCATAACTAGTCAGAACTGGAATCAGGAGTAGTTGCTCGCTTATGAGAGCTTGCACACACCACACCCATGGGGATACATATATAGTGCGACTGATATCACAGTATACAATACTGTACTACTCTACTGTAACAGCATGAATGTCAGATATAATAAGAATATTGTTGCAAAATGCTAGTGCATATTTATATTTAGTTGACTCATTGCACAGTCTGGGATCATGTCTCTGGAGTAGTTACTTACAAGAGTTTAAAAACAAAGAAAAATTCCAAAGGTGGTGGTACGCGCGGTGGTCACTTATGAGAGTGGCTGGTTACCTACAAGGGCAGTTTCACAAAGGGCTTCAACTGTATCAAACAATTGGTACTAACATATAAACTTCTTTATTTACAGATTTCTACGAGTTGTCTCATACAGAGAGTACATCCAGTTAGTCTACGGTTATCTGGGCAACAATAGAATTCCTCTACCAGCATGTGCATATGACACAATCAGGACAAAATTCAATGCTGGGAAGAAACCTTCACTGGATTTGAAGAAGATGAAGATGAAAGTACTTCATAACTTATATAAACTTTAAGGAGAACAACAATGAACAGTCAAACTTTCAGTGCCATTGGCCACTTTTGATATAGGCTTCACTGGTCACATACAAATGATTCAATACATGTACAAGGCTCTGGGGAATAATGTGCAGTGATTAATGAAATAACAATAATGAATTTAATTATGCCCCAGAACATTGTGTGTGAGAAGTGAAGCATAAATCGAATGTGGGCTATTAACCTACATGTATGTCCATATGTCCATTCAGGCAACCTGTGAACAGGAATCACTACCCTGACAAGCGAAACTACTAGCCCTGGGCTATTGGAAAGCACTTGCGTTGCACCCTGTGTTCCTTTCTATAATTTTACACAAATTTTGAAAATAGGATTATAATTATATTAAAATTTAAATGTTTGAGTAGTAAATTGGAAAACAGTAAAATCTGACTAACCCCTTTTACAAGATGGACATGTTTTCAATGCTCTGGCCTAACCTTAAAGGAACTGTGTCATGGTGAGAGACCATTACATTAGATGTCCGGGCCGGACACACTCATTATCAGAGATTCTCATATGAACTGACGAACCTTGCGCATGTGTGGGATGGTAAAAATCAAAGCAAATATTCAAAAATGACTAATAAACTGTGTAAATATACATTATTCAAGTAAAATAATGAACATACTTTCAATCCAGCATTGAAGGAGGGGGTTGAACTGTTTTAACCCACCAATCGAACACTGACTCCATACATGCATAGTACCTTGACATAGCCCCTTTAAGCCTCAAATTTAATTATGGTGTCACATGATAGACACAGCTGCCATCTTAGGGGGTCAAAACACTCGTCTTTAACAACAGACATACAAAATAAAGCTGTTCTGCCATAGATTGCCTTCCTTCAAATTGGCTAATTTTCCCAATATAATAAGAATGGCAGCTTTCATCTATTTGTTTTGATATCATGCCAATGAAATAGGGCAATCGATTTCACTGAGCTGGTCACAGGAGTGATTAGCCTATGGAAGTTGACAGTATAATATATTGCTACCTAGATTGTCCATTGATAAAATATCAAATCACAGAGATAGCTGGTAGACATTTCTGGTTCACTCTGTACTTATAAGGGGACAAGGGTTGTTCTTTGGACAATCAACAACACCTTTATGCTCTTTCATAGGTTTACACAATACAATACTTTATTTAACGAGGAGGACATACTTAGCTACAAGCTAGTTTACAGAGTTCCACAAATAAATTCAAAAAAAGAAACACTATATAATTTAGAGATTAACAATTTAATTAATTTTAATTTAATAGGTTTCTTGCACACTGAGCAATGGGGTTTTGCCTTGGTTTTTGTGGGCCTTACAGCAGGTGGAACTGGAATTTCTGGCCTTACAGCAAGTGGAACTGGAACTTCTGGCACTAAAATACAAAAATAACAATTATTATTAAGTTAGTTATGGGTATATATATATATTGGTTTATGGTAAATAAAGCACTGGTTTCGTTTTAAATACAAACTTACAGTGTAATATTATACGTTTCCAGCTGGTATTTTAATATTTTGTTTAGTCTCGAAAGACTAAACAAGCAGTATACCTTTATATGACATGTCCAACAGTTTGATACATGTAGGTGTATATGCACTGCTTGAGCAAGAGCTAGGTGTTATTGGAGGACAAAAAGAGGTGTGATTAGCACAGACTCGATTTTGTTTGAATATTTTCAGAATTTGAATAGTTTCTTTTGTGCAAAAAAATATTTTATACAAAACAATTTGAATTACCTGGAGCTGAAGGGGGAACATCTATAACAGTCATCCTTTGTTGTCTCTTCTGGGTTGCTTCTGCCCTTGGCTGCTTGTTAAGCATGGTGTCCTGTCCATAGGTGCAGGTGTCATCTAAAGAAAGTTGTCTGATTTATTCACGGTTATTTCCCTCATACTAAATAACAATATAACATGCACTCTCTTAGTTTAATACACTTGTGGTGAAAACAATGTTCAGTACGTGGAACCCGGTCATAATGAAGTTTTCTTCCTTTCCCTAGGAACTTCTTTATACATGCAGGTTCCACTGGACTAAACACACAGCTCTCTGGAAGAGCATCTTTGTAATTTTCATGATGAATGAGACTCCGTGTATAAATAAAGAGTATGTATGTATGTATTGCTAGCCTCCTATAGTAGCCGTTTTGTAGCGCTTCCATTTCACTCCATTCCGGGGAATGGAGTGAACGGAAGCGCTACATAACGGTTGCTATAGGACTAGGAGGCTACTGTATAAAACTGTATTGCCATGCAAACTAAATACAAAAGCACTTACCAAAATCGGAGAATGGCTTATCGGTTTCGATGGCATGGACTGATGGAATAGGAACAACTCCATGTTCAACCGACTTCAGTCTTGGCGTAGAGTCAAGGACTAAAGAAAATCTTATAAAGTCTTCCGGCTTGGAGTGAACCAAATAAACGCTGGAATTCTTCGTCGGTTCCCACTTCGATCGCTTTGTTCGCACGAACCTCAACCACTGGCGTCTTCTCTTCTTTGCTTCAGGCCAATCATCGCTTAAAAACGGGACCTTGTGTTAGAGCTATCCTTTTTTGAGTCTGGCTCATTCCTACAGCCCCCAAATACACATCTGTTTGGCATTTCAAATCGAGTTATTCGCTCGGTTCGCTCTGTTTTTACTGTCTTTGTTGTTGGTTGTTCGCTTTCTCTCACTACTATGACGTTGCTTTCCGGTTTCGTTCCCAGGCTACTTCCAGACTCCAGCTGACGGCCATTTGGGACAGGGTGCCCAAATCGGGTTATTTTACAATGTTTGACGCCAGAAATAAGGTCGAACTCTTACTTTTTTCCTTTTTTTCTCTTCGAATTATTGATAAGAAGGATGTAAAGAATTTATTAAAAATACTTCAAATTTGGGGTTATAGGCACTTTAAAGTAATCAGACTTGAACTGTAAAAATACAAGCAAAAACGGAACCGGCTAAGGCTGGTAAAAATGCAAGAGACCAGCTTGCAGTGAGACTTCTGAGCTGCTTGAATACACTTATAAATGCTGTACAATGTTTTCTTTGCCTTTGACAAATCGACTTCGGTCTTTCGGAGTTCAAATCGGGAGAAAGTGGAACTTCTTCTTCACACTCTTGACTAGAAATTTCAAAGATCCTGCATGGCACTCATGGAACGAGCAAGCTCACTATAAACAAGGTAATTTGCTAGTTAAACATATCTTGTGATGTGATAAACTGTGATAAGTAGAGGTTATTGACCAAGCGTGAGGTCAAGATGGGGGGACATTGGTCGAGTTCATTTTTTGCGTTTTTATGGACCGAGACGGAGTCGAGGTCCATAAAAACGCAAAAAATTAACGAGGCCAATATCCCCCCATCTTGACCGAACAAGCTTGGTCAATAAGGTTTTTATTATATGGCACAAATGAATAAAATCACACTTTGACACACGCGCCAGGAACCCATTGCGTGGTAAACTGAAGAGCGAATAGAAATCAATCTAAAATTAGACTGAGTCTCAACGACTTTTCACTTGAAGTTCAACCTTGTGGCGTTCAAAACAGTTTGTTGTCCGACGTAAAAAAATATGTTTTTATGGATGAAAACTGACCTGTACTATACTTCAGATGTACTGAGTTTCAATGACAACTTCATCAGGAAAGCCGAATGCATTAACTAGAAACAAAAATGTGCATATTTGTGGAAGATTTGAAAGTTGAAAACCGGCGTTGAAATCACTCGAGTGGCGATAACTCAGATAAGCACACTGCAAAACTTGACAAATAGAGCTGTAGAAGAATACAAACAAACTCGTAAGTATTAATCTAGTAAATACTCTTAATTTGTAAGCCATTTACCAAATGTAAATGCTGAATTTCTTAGCTCATACAATATAAAGCCTGCTTTCTTTGATGAAACTGTGTGCTAAGCTTACTCGTTTCCGTAATAATTTTATTTCTTTGTACCACGATTGTAGTAGTGTTGTGAGGTAGCCGAACTTTTCTTTGTGTTTTTGAAGTCACGGCTATTTCAGCTTCGCTATAGTTTTTTATCTCCGTAAGTCCAGCTTCGTTCAATTCAGTCGCTTTTGCTGCAGTTGTTTTCATCGAACTTGCAAGAGCCAGAAAAAACTGCATTAATCCCTCTGAAAAGGTGAATTTTAGCTGTAAACGAAAAGGCAGAACGATTTTTAAATTATTATTTGCCTTCATGTCACAAATTGTTTATTTTCTTTCAAAATGTATGGGTTCTATCGCTATTTGTTTACGAAGAATTGTGAGTGGTTTTGTAAAATCCTGAGCGGGCAAGATGGAAAAATCTTGCCCGCTGAGCAACCAATCAGATTGCAGCATTCAGAGTCATCTTGCCCGCTCACGGAGCTGCCATGTAATAAATAGTAATACTAGTAGAGTGGAGTGAAATTTGGTCTGAAATGATAGTACGAGAGTTTAGTGGTTGTGCAAAATATATATTTTTGTAAACAAACTTCCTGTGATTCTTCAAGATGTTTGTCAGAAGCTGCCAAACAACTCGATCAGGGTGCAGGGCTCGAAATTGTGCCCGATACGGGCGTAAATACGCCTAGATTTTTTCGTTTTACGCCTAACGTTTTCCACTTAGGCGTAAACTTACGCCTAGATCCTCTTACAAAGGTAAAAATTATCGGAAGACAAGTCTTATTTCCAAATCTCTAAAACTATCTGATTTTTTTGAAAAAATTACCATTTGCAAGCAAGTGTTTAGTGTAAACTTTTTTGTCTGTTGTTTCAAGTTTGAAACGCATAGTTTACTAATTACGTGGCGACGTTTGGCGTGTAAAGTCTGAACTTTAAACCACAAAATGTCAAAGTTTGACAGCTCCTATCTATAGGTTTTGTCATGCAAAACATAGCCTTTTGTCATGCAAAACAACTTGTTTCACGCGGGTGATAGTTTACATTACATTACGCCTAAATTTTGGAGAATTACGCCTAAAAATGTTTAAGCTGGGCGTAAAATTATGCCTCCTTTTTTTTCTTAATTTCGAGCCCTGATGAGGAAGATTAGGGGAAATATGTCAGCTATCCATTTCTTCGCTGGGGACTCTAGACGGGAGATCATTTGACAGTTTGAAATTTTTTTTTTGAATGTGATGACCATTATAAATCCTTATGATGGCTCATATATGTCCCGATCATGGGGAGAAAAAAAATCACGGAAAATCTGGACCAGTTTGACAGTTTCTAGGAAGCTTTTGCTAGTGTGTACCACTCGATATCGCTGTAAATTACCACCAAAAACTTAGCTCATTACTCGGGCTGCCTGTGGCAGCACCGAGTCTAAATCTGCAAGCCGTTATTTTTTTAATTTTTGTTTTTTTTGTTTCATGTAGCAAAATTTCTGCGCATGCGTTAAAGGTCAAATTCACACCAATCAGATTGCACTGTGCTGGTCACGCAACAACCGCCAGGTTAATGTATTTACAGAATTTAATACAGTAAATCAAAATGGTCGACCCGCGAGGGTGAAAGCCTTCCAACAGGCTCAGGATATTTCAACTGGCGCTCTTGTTGACCATAAAAATACATGAACAACCAGGAGCCGTAATACATTCGATCAGCGCTGTTTGGACAGATCCAATGTACATTTAGAAACGTAAGCGAAATACAATATCCAAACACGTTTCGATATCAACGGGTATCGAATTATCATCAAAGGTTAGATCTCGTCAGGCGCACTCAGATAAGAAAGTTCAAAGCTCTCAGACTAGGCGAGACAAGGAGATATCACTTTCAATGAGTCATTGTCAGAAATCTATTCCATCGTGGGCGGTCTTGTACAGCTAAGGCATGTTTTACGACAGAATAACCAGAGTCTTTCTACTGGATTGAGAGCTCGAGACATTATACATGTCGGCTAATATGGGGAAAACTGAAACAAAAAATGAACTTTGACGGCAGAAACCCTCAATTGAGCCAAGCGGAATATTTACATGATCCGCTAAGATTTTTACAAATCTTAGTTAAGCAGATGTTTTCAGTGTATGCCAACTGAAATGCGGCAACTACACGAACAAGAAGCATGAACTGCCAGCAAAGAGAGAGGAAAAAGTATTTGAAATGCACAGCGCTAGCTGAAATAGGGCATATATATAATATCTGAGACGTTAAATTACGTTACTGTGAAGAGGATCAAAATTCAAGTTTTGTAGCTTCAGACTGTCTTCTGCCGTGACTCGTGAGAGAAATTGGAAAAGATCTAGCTGTTTCATTCAGACACTGGCAAATTTATTGAAAGCTACGGGCTTACTTTATGAGATTATTATTCATTGTGGAATGAAAGGAAACAGGTTAGCTGAAAGTTAAGTTTGAGGTAGGCTTCGACTTTCATTCCGATTCAGTGCATATGTGCACAAAGGTGGGTGCTGTCAACAACACTACCAAAAGATCCAAAATGAAAGTTCAGTTACGTAAGTACTGTAAGTAAACTCTTTTTGATTTGAAGAAATTTCCTCTCAGTTTGTCTGTTAATGTACTTTTTCTTCTAATTATCGCTTTATTTAACATCTGTGATTTAGAGTATGCGTACCTCAGAATAAATTATTTGAAAGGTCAACTGAATTCTTGTGTCGATAAGCGCAAATGTTTTTTGTGAAACAGTCTGTGTATATGAGAAGCGGCTTAATAGAAGAGCTTTCTCATTTATAGGAATTACATTTTTTTTTCTTGCTATAAAATTTATGTTTCATTTCACATTTATTCATACAGTTTTAGCCGGACATTTCCCCGAGTTTTTGATCTATTTTCAATCAAATTCAAAGTCTGAATATGTCATTGTATTGCATTTATACACTTGAATTGCCAGTATTCTGTTGTTCGAATCCTGCGTTATCATAGTCATGCCATAAAAGCGATTAATAGACCAGTCTGTTTTTTTGACGTTCTCACTGGCGAATTAAAGCACGACTTGATACTAAGAGGATTTCAAATGAAAGTGTATTTCATCTTCAATCTCATGTGGCCCGAGTGAAAGCCCAGATGGGCTCTTGTTTACTGTTCTTCAGCATTTTGAATGCCAGAGAGGGAGCAGAAACCAGGAAGTTTTCGTTTTTCGGCAAAATTCTCATGCACCTCACTTGCCGGCTATGGATTTAATTGCCTGCCTTGTATTTTTATGTAGTTAGCGAGACGAGGCACAGGAAGCCCGAGCTATATGTAAACAAACCTGAGCCACAGGAAGCCCGAGCTGTATTATGAGCACTTGTTAAATCAACAAATGGATTAACATTCAATATGAAACAAAATATCAAAGTAACTCGACATTTCCTTGTAAAAATGTCTTGCCATTCTGAAGCAAAATGAGTACAATTCTGATCCCGAAAAGAATCTTTGATCTGTTCAAACTCTCTCACACCCATTAGGAACAATTTTTTTCAAGACTTTTCACTGAGCAGAAAACAATTTTCACTGATCGTAATAAGACTGTTAGCGAAGTAAGGGGCATTCGTTTGTCCAAAAGAAGTCATTAAAACCTGTAGCCTCCCCTTGCAGACCAGGCCGTCATGGCAACCTGAAAATAAAATTCCCTGACTTTGACAAGAAATTTAGAATTACCCTGACCTGATGCAATATGCACTTTTCCTCCCTGATCTTGGAAAAAATAGTTTTTCCCCTGACTGGTAACCCTGTTGTTTTGCAGGGGTGATTTTATTGGCTTGGAACAGCAGCTGAAAGAGGCAAGGAAACAGGGAATAAGTGTGAACTAAGTGATTGACAGGTAGGTCATTTCAATGCAATGTGCAAAGGATGGCAACCTTGAAGAAATTTGTTGGCATTGATACAAATGCCGATTACTGAAAATCCCCAATCACATTTTGCCGTATATTGGGGTGATTGGGGCGATAACTACAGAATCTGGATTAGATTCTTCAGAACATAGTAATGTGTCTTTCTGCTTAGATTTATTGCTGGATGTACAGTACCATGCAAAAAGATTTCAATGGGGGAAGTGATATATCCCCTGAAAAAGAGATACATTACCGTATATCCCCTAAAAAAGGATATTTCCCTTTTTGGAGAAGTTTTAGGGGATATACATGTATCTCTTTCTTCAAAAGAGATATTTCCCTCAGGGGAAAGTTCTTCAAAAGGGATATTTCCTTTTTGGAAAAGGATATCTCTTTTGAAAAGAGATATTTCCCTTAGGAGATATTTCTTCAAGAGATATTTCCCTTTTGATGAAGTGAAATTAAATGTCCCCTAAGGGAAATATCCATTTAGAAAACCTTGAACTCTGAATTCCTAACAGGACCTGGAACAACCTCATGGGCTGATCAAGAAGTTTAAAGAGCTTAACCTAACACAACCATTTATAAAAACTTCGAGAGTTTATCCTAACACCGCCGTTTATAAAAGCTTTGAGTCGAGAGTTTATTCTAACACCGCTGTTTATAAAAGCTTCGAGAGTTTATCCTAATACCGCTGTTTATAAGAGCAAGCAATCCGTTCGAACGCTACAAGCAATCCGTTCGAACGTTGCACTCAATCCATTACTCAATCGAAGCCGCTGGAGCTTTCACGAAGGACTAAAAACGTTCTAACGGATAATCTTGACATTTGTGCGTTCTGTCACCAAAAGACAGTATTGCGTTACAAAACACCGTCCCAGCACTGTTTTGGAGGTTTTTAGTTCATCTGATAAACTTTAGTTTCTGTGGTTTCAACTCAGATCTGGCAATCCTTCAGAATTTTTGTTGAAGTATTAAATTGTGTATATTTTCAATAATTGAAAAAGCCGGATTTCGACTTTAGCATGATCCAAGAAATCCATCTCTGAGAAGGATTTTGTGGTTTGATCCAAATCCGGATTTCTGTCTTTGTGTTTTTTTGGGAAATCCGAAAATGGATTAGTAAAATAGTACTAATGAACAGCAGTATTCATTGGTAATGCTGTGCGCACGCATCTGTTTCATGCCTATTACACCTGGGAATCCTCTTTCTCTTCAAATTGATCGATTGTTTCTCTTACCCCCTGACCCTGGAAAATGGATGAATCTCGGCCCCAAACGATCTACGATTACCTTGCAGACTCGTGATAAACTTCAAAAGCAGTGGATGTCGTGACATCAAATCAATCTGACACTGACTTCATGCACTCGTTCGGGCTTTCGGGATTACTCAGTATCCAAACTGTAATGAGAATCTGCTTTCTTAAATCTACTGGTGCCCTGCCTCTGTAGGTTTGATGCTGAGGTGGCTCAAGACAAACGGCAAGAAGGCCTTCCATAAAAGAAATTGACCCGCGAGACATACGGTAATGACTTCGACAGATGGTACATGTAGTGTGGTACAACCTCTTATATTCGCACTCGGTTTGTCCGTTGGTTACTTTGCATGAGAAGTAAAAGAACAGCTTTGAATTCATTGTCATCACACTCATTCAAAATATCTGCATCTATTTCATTATCAAAAAAACTCATCAAAAAGAAGAAAGAGCGCAGCGATAGCATGACCAATTAGACAGATTAGATAGTAGCCATAACAACAAATTCCTTTTCGGATTTCGTGTTTTTGTGAGAACTGGAAATCCAGGAAATCCGGATCACTTGGATTTTCCCAAACTAATACACCCAAAGATTCTCTGTTGACATGTGCATTCAGCTGTGGAGACTGATTGTCTGGTTTTTCACACAACAAGAGTGCCGTGAACTTAGTGGGAAGTGTGATTTTATTGCATTGTAGTTTAAATCACCACAAATCTTCTCAACTTTGCTGGCAAATCTACTAAACAGAACATTCTAGAGTTATTTCTATTTAATGTGGATCTGTTTTTAAAGGTAATGAGGTCCGAGTCTTGAATTCCATGACACAGAAGTGTGACATTTTCCGCGAACTGATTTGAATAATCAATGACTCTGCAGTGTTTGTTTTGCTTTGAGATCGCACCAAAATTATATTCTCTACAGATAAAATTTTCTTTTAGAAATCAAGATGCTTACAGAATCAAACGTTTTGAAAGTTTTTACTTTGTTTACGTATCTGAACAGTTTCCAACTGGTGCGAAAAATGGTTTGAGTCCATGTTGTTTGTTAAGTTAGCGTGAGATCGCATGAACCACATCGACCTTTTGCAGTTTTGACTTCATTCGAACGTTAGGGCAAGTCGTTTGAACTCAAGCCATTCAAATGTCTGCAGGAAATCGTTCAAAAATTTAGCGTGACCATTCAAACGTTTTGAGAAATAGTTTGAACGTTTTTTAAAAGTGTTTGTTGGCCGTTGTTGCCCGTTTATTTTGCCGTTCGAACAGATTTTCGTTAAGGTATATTTACCCGTGTGTCACATTTATTATAAATGGCCCTGTTACGATAAGTTATTGAAGCTTTTATAAATTCTTGAAGCTTTTATCAATGGCTGTGTTAGGATATTAAACTCTTGAAGCTTTCACAAGGGATATTTCCCCAAAGGGATATATCCATTTTCAAAAGGGAAATTTCCCCAAGGGATATATCCCTTTTCAAAAGGGAAATTTCACTTCACGAAAAAGGGATATATCTCTTTTAAAGGATATATCCCCAGGGATATATATCTCCAATTAGCGTTGAAATCTTTTTGCACAGTACTGTAGATGATTTAGAGGAATTGGAGCCACTGGGCAGCCCATCCTCGGATACTCGGGGCATTTAGTGCAGTGCCTTTTTTGCCCGTCGTCCATTAACTGCCCCTGGGTATCCAAGGATGCTGGCAGCCAAGTTGAAAGCTGAACAAACAAGCTACACAATTTGCTTGGGAAGTGGTGTGCTAGCAGAGATTTCTCATCTTTTTTTGGGCCAGGGTAATTTTTCCCAGGGTATTTTCCCTGGTCAGTTTGCAGGTTGTGCTGTTACTGGATCTGGGCTACCAAGAGAATTCAGCGGAGAAATCACTAAGGTATTCCGTTTAGTCCCAAGTTTTTGGGAAACACCAAATGCTAGTTCGTAAAGAAATGAATGATATTTGCTGTATCCTGGCAATAGATTTTCCGACTAATCTACGTTCTAAAATACAATATGATTGCTATAAAATTGAATTGTTCTGTTCTTTAATATGAGATCATACACGTACAATGCCGGGCACGAATAATCGTAAAAAACGGTGGGGTTGAGTGTGAAAATTAACCTTGAAATATATTCATTTGGTGAAAATTTGAACTTCCTATGATAAATATAAGTATAGTTACAGTACCGTGCAAAAATATTTCAATGCTAATTGGGGATATCCTTTAAAAGGGATATATCCCTTTTTTTCGTGAAGTGAAATTTCCCTTTTGAAAAGGGATATATCCCATTGGGGAAATATCTCTTGTGAAAGCTTCTAGTGTTTATCTTAATACAGCCATTAATAAAAGCTTTGAGAATTGATAAAAGCTTCAATAACTTATCGGAACAGGGCCATTAATAAATGTGTCCACACACAGGTAAACGTACCTTAATGAATACCCGTTCGAATGGCAAAATAAACGGGCAATGAATGGGCAACGAATGCTTAAAAAAAATTTTTTTAAAGATTTCTCAAAACATTTACATGGTCAGTAAAAAAAAAAAAACGGCACGCGAAATTTTTGAACAATTTCCTGCAGGCATTCAAACGGCTTGATGTAAGCATTTTAACGGTCTGATGTAAAACTCGATAAATGGTCAGTAAAAAAATAAAACGGGCACGCGAAATTTTTGAACAATTTCCTGCAGGCATTCAAACGGCTTGATGTAAGCATTTTAACGGTCTGATGTAAAACTCGAATGGATTGCCCTGAACGTCCGAACAACTTGCCCTAAACATTTGAAGACTAGCCCTAGACGTTCGAATGACTTGCCCTAATGTTCGAACAACTCGACATCACAAGGTGATGAAGTCAAAACTGCAAAAGTTTGGTGTGGTTCGTGCGATCTAACACTAATTAACAGGCAACATGGACTCAAACCATTTTTCACACCAGGTGGAAACTGTTCTGAACCAAACTTCATACAACAGTGCATAAAATGCATAATATTGGTTGTTTTTCCCCCCTCTCCAGACTAAGTGGGGATTTGATTTGAAAACATAACCAATTTAAGAAAATCTCCTACCACCTTGGACCTAAACAAATGAGTCTATCCTTTTGCAGTCAAAAGCATCTATTCCACTAATTTACGGGGAAAAGTGTTTGTATGTCCACCAAGAGAATTTTATAGCCTAGCATGAAAAACAACAGTTTGTTTATCGTGAAACCACTTAATTTGCATACAAATGACCATGGGATAGCTTTCCTCTCATTGGTGAAACCACAGGCAGCCCAAGCTAATGATTTTTACAAGGAATGTATGGGAATTTTTAATTAAAATCTAAAACTGTACTAAACTGATCAATAAAGTCATGAAATCTTACCTGTGTGTTGTGAAGTTGTTCCTCTTCATCACTGATGTGTTTATTTCTGGTTTGAGGAACTTCTGTTTTTTTCCCCTCTCCTATATAAATACTGAGAAGGCGGGAAACACGACGGCATTAGTCCATGTGGCGACTCTGAAGCCTCGTAATTCTTCAAAAATCCAAACTTTCAGCATTTTACCTCCAGAAACCCTTTCTTACATTCCTTTAGCACTCATTCAATCGGTCCATCACTTATTTCCTCGCTTTGTAAGTACTCAAATTCGACGGTTTCTGCAGCTAATGTAGCATGTAATGAGCTGAGGTACCGTCGCCTTGACATTTTTTCATGGGCTGCCTGTGCTAGTTGAACCACAGGCAGCCAGTGGTTGAACATGGCTTTTCTTCAGGAGCAGCGACGAACGAGTGCCAAAGGAATCCAACACCTCCGTGTTTTTTCGAGGAGAAAAAAAGTGCTCTTCAAACTTTCTCCTTCCACAGTTTCATTCCCTCTGTATCCATCCAGCCTTTGTCCTGAACAGCAACAACAGTGCCATGTTCTTTATCTTCGGCAATGTCTTTCTCTTAAAGATGACCATCGGTTTCAGATTTGAGCCATCGCCAGCACACGTCAATACAACTGTCACTCGATTCTTCTCATTTCCTGTCAAAGGGATTTTCACGGTCGTCTCTCCGATGTTGTTGAACTTCCAGAGGCCAGAGGCTTATAAGGCAAAGGTCAGGGATAACTGAGAGCTACTGTATACCGTATTTGACCGCGTACAAGCCGCACCCTGCATATAAGCAGCACCCCCACTTTTTGGTTTCAATCTAACCTCAAGTTCAAATTGAAAACTTAAATGAAATATACCGCGTATAAGGCGCACCCCGAGTTTAGAACATCACAACAACAAAAATTATCTGAGTTTCTCTCAAAACTTAAAACAACTGATTCTTTTTATCTAAAATACAAATGTTGTTAAAATAAAATCGCCGTGTCGAATTCAAAACAAAGTTTATTCTGACACTTTAGATTTGTAACAGTTATCGCTGTAACAGTTATCGCTGCTGTGGTATCAAGTTGATTTATAGTATAAAGTGTGACTTCAGTTAGACATGTGAAATTCTACGTGACTTTTTGCTAAAGTGTAATTCAAACTATCTAAATTCACAAAGAATGTTCAAGCAAAATGCTTACCTGTTATACTATAATAATCGTTTTCATCGGTTTTATATGTGGTTTAAGATAGATATACATGGTCCAAAAAAGGCTCGGGGAAGTTTCAAAAACATTTCTATGGATGTTTGTCTTACTGAGCGCGCAAATGTGAGCCGATCGTAATATGCTAATTTACATCTCTTGTGCATTTGTTGACGTCGTTAGGGAACAGGTCTTTAGAAGGCAGTGAAGCGTTCAGATCAAAACTTAAAGACAGTGTAATAACATGATTCATTTGATGGGAAATTTTGGCTGATTATTTTATTTTACTCGAACTTAAATCTGAAAAAGCCCGCTTATAAGCCGCACCCGGACCTCAGGGAGGAATTTTTTACTTTTTTCCAAAATGAAAACGAAAATACCCCGCGGCTTATACGCGGTCAAATACGGTAATATAAATGGGAATATTTGCAAGAGGATAAGTACAAATTACACACATAAAAATAAATCATATAAAGATAGATGAACATTTTACAGGGAATTTTTTTGATAAATTAAGAGCTATAATAGGATTTTTTATATAATAGTTTAGGAGCTATAAATGTTGTAGCTTATTTCAATACTTTTGTTGAAAGCCCTTAGAAGTTTGTTTACAGGAACTTGAGATGGTTCCCTGTCTCTCTTTCTTTTGCACTTCTTTTTAAACAGAGCGTTGGTTTTTTTCACAGTTACTATCCATCAGAGCTACATGTACAGTAATATAAACCTTAGATTAAATTATTAATATAAACACTATCACTGTCACTGACATCAGTTTCACATTTTGCTCTCTGGACATTACTGATACATGTTGTATTCAAGTTCTCAGCAACATTTATCAAAGCTTGGCAGGAAGCTTGTGTGTGACTTGTTCCATTGCAAATGCTAGTCTTGAAAAAGGCTGCCTAGCTACACAAGTCGTGGTTTGTATTTTGCAGAGCTACACAACTGGGTTGGTTTGTATTTTGCCAAGCTACACAACTCGGTTGGTTGGTATTGTGACTGCAATGAGTTTGTGTGTTTGTGGATGTACATGTATAGTACCGAGCCACACAACTCGGAAAATTTGTGACCACAAATCATGGTCAATAATGGCTGCTAAGTTACACAACTCGGTTGGTTTTTATCTTGCCAAGCTAGGCTGTGTTCTGTCGTGGTGTAGACTGACAACACAGGCCATGTTGAACTGGATGTAGCTCTAATGTCGGCCTTTATAAATCCAGCAGGAGCTGTACAAACTTCCCTCATCCTTCGGCAAAAGTTAATGCTACCTGTGACCTTTTTGAATAACAACAATGACAGCCTTTCCTGGGATGGGCGAAGATCCTTGGGCAAAGCCAATTGACAAAGTGTTGAAACAACACATCCGGGATTTATGATTTTGCATTAGATTCCACTGTCTCACTGCCCTGCCCCTGAAAATGTGTGTGGGGGCAGCCAAAAGTGTTTTGACCTTGGAGAGACACAAGACCAAAACAATGAGATTTCTCCTGCATGCAACACACAGGAACCCCAATGTTGCATGTAACACATAGGAACCCCAACGCTGCATGCAAAACACAGGAACCCCAACACAAAATTCTCCTTTGTCAAATGCAATAATTCCAATATTCTTAGCTTTTTAATTATTTACATGAGCAATCTGATTATGCCAGTTAATTAGTTCATCTATGTAGATACCTAAAATTTCATGTAGTGTTTATGGCGAATATTAGGAATATTAATTTCTCCATTTTTTTCTATGAGCAGAGTAGTCCTGTAGTTTTTAAAAGTTAACAGAAAGTCTATTAGTAGCACAGTAATTAAAAACATGTTTCAATTCATCATTTATAACTGTTTCTAGGTCAGTAGTATTGTCACATGGAAAATATAATCTGCAAAGATTCTGAATGATAACTTATTAGAAGAATTTGGCATGTCATTTATGTAGAGTAAGAACATACAGTAAATGGGCCCAAGGTTGGTCTGCGGTGCACCGCATATAACATCTTGTAAACTTGATTCAGTATTGCCAATTTTAACATACTGTTTTCTGTTTTGAAGATACATGTACATTTGTAACTACTAAATCAGGCCAGAGCTATTCCTTTGATGCCATACTTTGAGTTTTTAAAATAATGTGGTATGATTTACAGTGTCCAATGTTTTTGAGAAGTTCAGAGAGAAGCCATGTGATTGATGTTTTTAGATTATCTTTTAATTCAAGTATAGCTTGTTCAGCAGAGTGGCCTTTTCTAAAACCAAATAGATACTCAAAAAGAATGTTATGCTTTTCTAAAAAAGTCATTAACTGGTTGTATACATGTACTAATCATTCTAAAACTTCACTAAAGGTAGATGGTTGCTAATGGTCTATAATTTTCAGGATTGGTAACAATGTCGTTCTTGTAAATGGGAGTTATCCTAGTATGTCAGGGACAACACCAGTTGAAGTTGTTTCATTAGAGATGTAATGAATGGTTTTGAAAGAGGTTGACATACTATCTTTATCATTTTATTAGAAATGTCTAGAGATGCTTTATTGGTATTCAGCTGTGAAAATAGATGATAGACAGTTGTTTCTGAGACAGGTAATGTAAAAAACTTGAAGAGGGTGTATCATTTATAATTTTGTAGGGTTTTCCAGTGATTAATTTTGCCATCAGTCTTCTGCAATTTGCTACGCATCAAATCAGCAAATTGATGATTTCCTTGTTAAAATATTAATGATCTTTGGAAGTCATATTATCGCAGTTACATCAGTGCTCGGTTTTTTTATCGAATGATTACATGGCGTGCAGGAAAGCACAACCAGCTGCCATAATGGAATATGCTTTTTGAATATGAACTCCCAGAATTTTCTTCGGAAGACATTGAAACTTCATATGGTGTTAGATTTGAGATGGAAAATGTGTAAACAAACTTATAACTTGTGTATTTCGAAACATTTCTTTGCCAACATTATTTTTCCTTTGCAGAATTGAATCCAGGGGCTTACTTTACTTCACCAATGATTATAGATCAATTCAACAACCCCCTATTGGAAGAAATACTTCCATTTCTAGGGAAAAAAATTATGCTAATCAGTTTGGCTGCTTTTTCAGTCTGTCCTGTTCAGGGCACGTTTTTAGTTGGCCGGTATATGGGCCTGTGGTGGTGAAAGGATTAAAGAGTGCATTATGAACATGCTGTTTGTTTTGATGTGTGCAAATTTTAGGCAAGGCCAGGTCAGTCCCTGCATGCACATAAATCAAGTTTATTTTAAAGTGACAAATCTTTAGAAAAAGCTTTCATAGAAATACATGTAGTTGTATATATCTATTTGAGAGGTTGATGTGTTGTTGGTAGTCAAAAGGTACAGGTCGAGTCCAAGATAAGTCCTGAGTAAGGAGTCTTGAATCAAAGATGGTACAAAGGCAGGCTCCACAAGTGTCATGTCAAAATCACTGCTGAAAGAAATCAAACTGCAAACGGGAAAAGAAAGTTGATGAAAAATATTAGATACAGATTAAATATATGAAGTAGCACATAGAGTTAATGAGGCATTCAGGTATGTGTATTGCACAAAAAGGTCACAAGCTGGAGAGTTTTGTAGTTTTCAATCAGGTGGTGTCTTTCGAATGCAGAAACAAAAGAGGAAACCCTTCACAAAGCTAAATAAAGCATACCAAGTATTTTTCAGATGACTAGGTGTCCTCTGTCAGTCTTCCAGTGGCTAGTTTGAACGAAATTACAGCAGTTTTCATTCACATGCTGGGAAAAATGGTAGACAAAAGTGGCCATCCTGTGATATTTGCTATTGGCTAAAATGCAAAAACAAAAAGAGGGATGATAAAGATGAATTTGCTTACACTTTGCTTGGAGCTTTTACCTTATTCTTAATTAGCAAGATTTAGATGGTTTATTAATATAGAGCGTCCATCAATATTATCGTTAACCAAGCGAGATTGACAAGGCATAGTACCAACGCTTGAAGAGAAACAACAAATCTCAAATTCAATGTGTTCAGTAATGTAAGGTAATATTATCTTGATGCTTTTGTGCATGCATGTTGTGTCTGAAATATTGTTTGTTGCCCGTGCCCAATCTTGCATTCTAATTAGTGTGGGATCACTTTTTCTGATTGGTCAACCCATCCAAGCGTGACTGAAGTGTCTATGGACTGAAGACAGATTATGTTTGCATTGTTTCTTGCAATACAGATTATACAGCAACAGAAACCGATTTCTTTGACTCTATTATAGTCAAATATCAGACTAGTTCTTGGAAATGTCAATGTGTTGCTTTGGAATTGCATTATCATCTGAAGAGACAGTACAGAGCTTGATGAAGGAAACATATATATTCTTACATCTGTTCATGAATACTGGATCCTTACTCTTTCCACATTACCTTTGAACTTCTCTGTATCTTTTTCAATGGTGCGGGGAAACTCGTCCTTTGCAAGCTCAGAAGATACTATTTGTATCCTCCTTTTGCTTGTACATCAACAAGCTTCCATTAGCTGAACATGACAATATCCAGAAGTTTGCCAATTATTTTAGGACTTCATTATTATTGTCCTTATCGTTAACTAATGTGTCAGGGTTTGAGCTGACTTTGATCCCACAGGCATTTATTCCTTGAAGTTTAAGCGACATGTTTTGGTGATGCTGACAGAGACATGTGTGGCTGGAACTGAATGACATACAATGTAGGAATAATATGCTTTGGCCTCCTATGACAGAAAACTGTCCTGCTTACTCAGATGTCTGGATTTTCAGCCCTGAACTTTAGTAGAAGTTGTGCAAATAATCATCCAGGTATCGTTTTTGCATATTTTCGCTGTTGCAGATCTTGAAATCTCCTTTCCCAGGCATTATCTGCGAATTGTCATATCTTTCAAGGAATTCGGTTATTGACTTGTTCAGTTCCTGCTGCCTTTCATAATTCTTTTTATTCTTAATATAGCCGTTTTTAATAAGTTATTTTTAGATTGATTAATATTCTTAGATGTTTTCTTTTTCATATTTCATATAATTATTATTGTAAAGCGCCATTGGACAATTCATGGAGTATGAAGCTATGTAAATTCTACATATTATATTATTTCTTCGTTGGGCTTCCTTACAGGATAATCCAGTTTTCCCTTTGATTTGCTCAGTGTACCCCTGTCAAGACCTGTCGCCCTGCTCATGACTCTAACACAACAATATTTCCTCAATATGTTGCCTGAAACCATACTGCCTGTTAAACACCGACGAACATGCTTGGTATTGGGGTTTTGACATGAGTGCGAGCTTGCAGATGACTTCACCTTATCTGCCATTACCTTGCGAAGTAAGTGTGGCACACGCCTGGGGCTTAATCCTGCCTTGCTCAGTGTTGCATTGGCCTTACTTCGTGGTGTTTTGGGTGGGTGTTCATTCTTCTGCCAGCAGTTGCCTATTGTTGGCGGTGCTCACCCTCTGCTTCTCTAGCTTCTTCTGTAGCTTCCAGATTCTTTGCTGGGTACTATTGTTGTTGTCTTAAATTTCCCCCCCTTTTGTGTGCCTTTGCAATTCCCCTGCATATTCTCTTTCTGCTGGTAGATCTCTTATTTGGTAGTTGAAAGTTCATTTGTGCTACAATCGTTTGTTTTTCATTAGGATCTGGGCTATTTTCAGTGAAATGATTTGCTGTTGTGGCCTTCCTTTCATTCCAGAATGGGTGGGCCTTTTTCCTGTTTAATTTCTGCCGTTTAAGTTTGGCACTGTCATCTAGGAGTAGTGTAGGAATGTATGCCTATCTCTTGCGTTTGTTTTCATTTGCAACGTAACTTTTATCGATTTTCTTCCTCTCCCTTTTCTCTCTCTGGATTTCAGTCCTTGCCTTTTTTGGAAGTAATCCTTCCTGTTTCAGCTTTCTCTGCTTGTAAGCTTTCCTGATTTATGCTCGTGTTTTAGGATCTGCAAAATTAATATATCAGGATCCCTTTATACGTTGCATTAAAACACGTAGTTTAATAATATCCGATCTGGTTGGTGTATTAAAGCTAGAAAAAAGTACCACTTTCAATACTCCATTTAATACCAGATGTAATTTATTCTATTTTACTTCTAAGGGTAAGCTCCGTTCAGCTCCTACTTCATTGACATTGACAGGTATCTTTGGAAACCGTGCAGAAGACCATTCAGAACTCACCTTCCAAGTCATGCCCATCAGATCATATTCCAACCCGGACTCTGTAGGCCTGCTTTGATGAACTGTTACCAGCAATTATCGCCATCGTCAATTCGTTGCTGAGGAATGGTATTTTCCCACAGCCTTCAAGGAAGGTTGTGTACTTCCTTCCTTCAAAAAGTTAACTCTGGATCCTGATGAATTCTCCTACTTTCGTCCGATCACAAATCTTGCGTTTTTATCGAAAGTTCTTGAACGGATTGTAGGTAGCCATTCTCGTGAAACTATCTCTATCCCAGTCTACAGTCAACTTATTGGGAATGCCACAGCACTGAAACAGCACTTCTGTGTGTCCATAACGACTTTCTACGTGTTATTCACCGAAACAAAGGAGTCATTGGTTCTGTTTGATCTCTAGGCCGTCTTTGATACTATAGACCATGCCATTCCCATCAGCAGATTAAGGCCACCTAATTTGGTCAAAATTGGACACAATTTGAACAACGGCCCTTTGCCTCACAGTTGAATTGCATTACGGCAGACATTGCTGCCATTTCAATTGCTTTGAACAGTGTTCTTTAGAGAAAAGCTCCCAAACACAAATTCATTCTGATTATGTGAATACCCTGGCAGACAACGTAAATGTAATGACCGTTCACTTAGGCGTGTAAAAATTGTTTCCAAAATGTGAAAGAAAACAGGATCAAGGTAATGGGTTTTGTGTTCCACTTCGTTCTTGGTCCTTTGGTATCCACTCCAAGATTCCTTTCCCTCAGGGCATAATTTGTGCCCTGAGTTTTGTAGTATTGTGCTGTGATAAAGCACAGCCAGAATTGCCTCCTGCATCTTTGATAATGCTTTCATCAATACTTTTTTCTGATCTGGCCTTCTTGTGATAGCTTTTCCATAGTATTCTTGCAGCTTGTTCATTGTGTTATCTGAAAGTCTACATGTATGCCCTCTTCCTCCAACTGCTTTTCCATCTGCTAGTATCCCTTTTGTCTAATTCAACTCTCTCAGTGCTGTCCCTATTCTTTTCTGCACATGATCGATGCAGTCAAGGTTGATGACATGGTCACAGTCGACACAGTCCTCCCCATGAGCTACCTTCCATGCAGAGTAGGCATCAGTCAAAATCCATGCTTTATATTCCTTACTCTGTATATCCAGTCTTTCATATTGTGCACGTGTATCACAACAGTAGTAAACATCCCACACAGCTGTATATGCCCTTGAGTCGCCATCACACACTATGTACTTGTAACCGAAGTTGAATTCAGATGAACGCCCCCAAGCCTTCTGTTTATGTATGTGGCATGTTTTGGATTCCATTAACCCCTAGCTTACTTTGAAGTTTTTAAGAAGCCTTGTTTCTTACACTTGGAATACTGAAGTGAGAACAATGCACTCTGACCATACCATTTTGCCTGATCTCAATGAATAGCAATCCACATTTTTGCACTTATGGCCCTCTTGAAATGTACTCTGTATATTAGAGAGGTGGATAAAGCGATAGCCTGGATCTGGATCCTCTACGTACGGTTTTGTAAAGTCACGTTTACGTCTGCCTCTGGTTGTGGTTTTGCTGTTAGTGTTAGAATCACTCGAGCTAATCAGTTTCGTAGTCCTCACTTTCTTAAGAATATGTACCAGAACCTCCTTATTCAAGACTTGAAATGGATTTTTCGATGACAATGGCGTCATCTGGGCAGTTAGAACCAGTGTCCTCTTCAGAATTGCTTTCACGTGTAGTCACTAAGCTTTTGTTTTCACCACTGTTTGAAGGCTGTTTTTGAGAAGCTGTAACCGCTATACTTTGCTTTCTCCATGCTGGTACACCTCTAAATTTCCTTTGGACTTGTAATATTAAACGACTGGAGGATGCGTAAAGTAATATTTCTCATCAGGGGTTAAACAAGGTTGTTTAGTGGCCGAAAGGTGAAGAATTTGACAATGAGGGAAATGAGGGCAGAAATTAAACATTTAATTTAGGTACTAAACAACCATGTATTCCTTTAGGCATTGCAATTGTAGTCCCAGCTCAGTTTGCTTCTGTAGTATGGTGACCATTGACTCGCTCCTGCACTCCTGTTCCTTTCCTTGGGATGTTTGACTTAGGTTTGAGTGACTGAATGGCACCAGAGTAGCATCTGTTTACATCACATGATCTGAATTGGCATTAGCCGATTACCTCTATTCTAGCTCTAGAACTATAAATCATATGAAACTTGTATTAGTTTAAATATGTTTTATATGGATAGATCTATGATATAAGCTAAAAAAAGTAACAAATATATATTTTCTTTTAAATTATCTTCATCACTTATGGAAAGGCTGATTTCAGGCCATGCTCATTATAGAAATGTTAAATAAATATGAAAATATTTATTATTGACAATTTTTTTAGATGATATCATAAGAACACTATTAAAGTAGGTGACACCAAATGTTACTACATTATCTTTATAGTTATTAATACAGAAATGTTAAGCCCCACAGAAGTGTGGTAAATAATACATTGTGAGACTTAAAGTTGAACTATAGATTCTTCTTCAAGTTCAAAACAGTTCAATTGAACTAAAAGCCTCCTGCAGCATAGGGTGTTCCCTCTGCTTGCATTTTCTTTTTATCTTTCCTCTTCTTTAGTCCTCTTTTTAGTAACATCTCTTTCCTTCCACTCAGCAACACGAACACAGTCAATATCAATAACAATAACTTTGCATCCTTCCTCAGTATACTTCCCACTAACAATGTTTAATGCCTTATACAGTTCTAGAACAGTTCTTGATCCCATGTTGAAATGGGCAACAGCGTCATACATGCCAAGCTCTAATAAGTCTCTGCCAACAAAAACTTCCTTTGGGATACGCTGCCTTATCATGCCATTTAGGCATTCGTTTTGATTTTGCGTTTTTCCATGTAAACACTTTTCAAGAAGGCCTTCATCACTGGTAGATTGGCACTGATAGATTGGTAGATTGGCCTGATCTGATGCATAGTGAATTTATGTTTGGGGACAATTTCTAAATACGTGTTTTGCTTTACAAAAGTAAAGTATTTTAGTGTAGCTATGACGTTTCAATGACTGTGGAACATTTTTACGGATATGTTTTCGAACTACTTGCCTTTGCTTTTTCCTAAAATTCATCCTATTTGTTTCACAGGAATTCGACTTGATTTGCTTGCATATCGCAAAAGATCAATAAACACAATGATTTCAATCTTACCTTCATGTCAGATATTTTAGTTGTTCACGGTTTCAGCTCTTGTTGGTTACTTGAGTTTGGCTTTGGTCAAGAGAACTTCTCACTCAGTATATTTGGTATAATATTAGAGACGGCGGAAAAAGCTCAAAATGATTTGCTCAAATGTGAATGGGGCCAATGAATGTCAGAATTTAGGTGAGCCTACCGCCGACCTCATATGCACTGGTTAGAAGAGAGCGACTCTAATATAAAAAAAAGAAATACTAACCATACAAACCTGTCCTACAAACATTTTCCTTCCATTTCCGAGGATTATCAGCACAGAAATAGAAGAATAAGATCACTCCTCCTTGCTTCAAAGTTCGCAAGAAAGAGATCGATTTGACGCGCATGGTGAAATGTGTCACATGACCAGTGCGATCTGATTGGTTGTGGCGCCAAACAGTGACACAAAATAAATAAATAATAATAAACACTTGCGATTTCTGACTTTCTGCCTTTGGCCAAGGCACGAGTAATGACCAAACTCTTCTCGATTCACGTTCATACAAAACATTATTTTCACTTGGGAATCAACATGACCAACGCGTCGGATAAATATTTTTCATTTACATTTTACTAACTTATCCTTCTTGCCTGTCTCCATCAACTCTCATCAACTAAACTAACCCTCATACGGCCACAAACCAATTTTGGTAAAAAGGCTTTTTGCTTTAGTGGGGCAAAGTTCAACTCCTTCAAATAACTTCATTTTTAGCCTTATGAAATCGAGTTATCTTAACCATATGTAAATGATTTTTTAATATATGAGATGCCTTTTTCATATTCGTCCCTGCAACATGGCTTTCATGTAAAACAGTTTCATATTTTAGTGTTTTTATCTTTGAATGTAACTGTGTGATTTTCCATGTATATAAATAAAGATGTACAGTACTCCAATCTCAAAGTTTGTTTCCAAAGCTATTGAAAAAGTTGTTGCTTTGCATCTGATGGACCATCTGAATCAGAACAATGTACACAAACCTCTCCAGTCAGCTTATAAACAACATCACAGCTGTGAGACTGCGCTTTTACGCATCCAAAACGATATCCTAAATTCCATCGATAACTTTTTGTTTGATTATCGAAATCAATCGAATTGAATCAAACTTTATTTAACTCAATCCGTGGATTTAGTTTGGCTGTGTTCGAAAATCGAACATAAAAGGAAATAATCCATGGATTGAGTGCCAGTGAAATTCCCTTCGATCCCACCAGAACTTATTTTGGGCAACTAAATTTAAAAGCGCATGAAATTTATCTTTGGTTTTACTCAGCTCCATGCGAAATCTTAATGATAATTTAGTTGATGCATGAGAAAGCAAAACTTACATTTCTTCAGTAATTCCGTAAACTGTATCAAGGTCATCCTTCTTTGGGGCTTTATTAAGGAGCCTATTCTATAGGTCCTTTGATATTTGGTTCGCTGAAGCCCTTTCCTTCAACTTTTCTAGATAGACGTCTCTGTCAACGTGGTAGCTTTCCAGGGCTTCATCTGTTGCATTGCATGGTAGGCATTTGTAGCACACATTTGTGCGCTTTACAACCATGACTTTGCCCAGTCCATCTTTCTCTATGTTGCCCATTACCTATAGCACAGTAGAAGCAACGGGGCGATTCTTCCCGTTGATTGAGCTTTGCATGAGACGCACTATTGCGAACTACACGTTAGTATCGCCTTTGCGATATTCTCTTGGTGGCCACTTGCGCTTTAATCACCTCCAGAAACGTCGCTGAGCTATTCAGAATAGAAGAACATAATTGATTTCATTAAGCGCGTACGTAATTGGAGTAGATATGTCAAACAAAGATTCAGTTACTAACATTAGGTCACTATATGTTCTAACACAAGGGTAAGAAAACCCCGGGCTTACCTCTGTAACCCTTAGTCGCATCTTAGCTATAAGCTGTGTATTTTCATACACATGGTTCAAAAACTGATGTTTCCAGCTAACTGAAGCCACGGCTTAGCTAAACGGCTAACTTTCCCTTGTATAAATAGCACAATATTTTGAACTTAGGATTATCTAAGCTGCCGTAACTTTCTCTAATCGTACTGAGGTTTCAAAATACCTCTGCTCCTAATATGAATGCACGTTGACATACAGACTGTGTTTGGCATCCGTATTTCAATTGTTGTGGTATTTATATCTATCAGACTAAAAAAACAAATACACTGTACGCTCTTTGATACCTTTACCAAATTTCTGGCAAGATTTATTTGATAGCCTTATTGAAGCTGCTTGCTTTCCTGGTCGAGAATGTTTCTATCCTCGGCTTATTGCCTGTTGTAGCGTTCCGGACGTTATCGTGGTTGTAGGTGGCGAGGCTAGCTGTAGATGCAACTTTTTTTCAAGTTGATAAAAAATAAACATGTAGGACGGCTGCCAATCTCAATACATTCCTATCGTCTTTCGAGACGTCTTCGTTGGTACGATTTTCAGCCCACTGCTTGTTCAGCATGGCCACGATTTTGGTCCACGAACGTCTCAAAAGCCTTGTTTGCCAACGAATCCAAAGATAGTGACAAGACATAGTTCTTGGAATGGCAGAACGAATAGATGCTGGCGTAGATTGATCTATGTGGTTCTTTCCAGTAAGTGTTTCAGACAATTCGCAATATCCCAAGCCGTGCTCAGTTCCGCCATCTTGTTTCTTTCCGGTGTACACTTGGAAGTTCACAACAAAGCCTGTCAATGAATCGGCATGTTCCCATACTTTTATTCCTTTTTTGACCTGCTTCATTGGCATGTATTGCTTCATGCCTAGCTTTCCCTCAAACCTACCATTGCCTCATCCACACTGACATTCTTGCTCGGTAGAAATTCAGTTAGACAAGTTTCAGCTACAGCATCAAGAATCGGCCTGATTTTGAACAGTTTGTCATGTTCGGGGTTGTCACACGAGGAGGGCTTTCGTACTATCGTTCACATGAAAATATTCTGAAAGCTTATCAAATTGATTCCTCGGCATGATCTTTTTCACGGCTGAAACTCTAAGCAAAGCATCTTACGACCAATATAGTCAGGTGGCAGGTAGCTGCTTTATCCCAAACAAACCACGCAGGCCGAGAAATGCTTTTTTCGAACGTTGTTTCATGCCAAGTTGGTTCTGGCTTCGCTTGAATGGGTTGTGTCGCATATCTGTTTGTGTCTTACACAATCAAATCGAACCGTCCTCTGGGAAGATCAAATTAAAGAAATCTATTGCTGTTCCATCCTCTAGGATCCAAGAAACAGGACCAGAATCGCCAGTAAACGTAGTGACAGTCTTCACTCTGTTCATCTTCGCTTCCCGAAAAATCGGAAAGATCCTTGGTGTGGACTGTTGAAACTGAAATGCCCGATTCACCGTCTTCACCTATCAATTCTTCGATAGGATTAAAATATTCAAACGTCGCTAGCAGTAAATCTTGCAAACTCTTCTGCCTCTCCATCGCTATCAAATAGGTTTTCCATGATTTCGAGATCGCAAGTTTTCAAGCGCAAATTGATATCAATATAAACCTGTACTCTTCTCCTATTGGTTGAAATACGAAGGCCTAGAGAAAGCATTGTTTTACAGAAGTTTTGATTGGTCAGAATGATGCATAATCGAAGCGTGCCATATTGCACTCTTGGGGAAAATAGCTGGTAACATGAGAGTGCCATATAATAATAAATAATAATAATAATGTGTGAACTTCTAGAGCGCCATAATCCTAAAAAGTTCTATGGCGCTTTACAATTTATAAGCTTAAAATAATATAAATACAACTTTATGATTTACAATTTATGATATAAAAACCCTACTAATTATTATAAAAAATATGAATAATGTAAAAATGTTATTAACTTCAGACTAATAGTAGTAGACAATATCAATTAAAAATTATTAAAAACTCTATTAAATATAAATGTCTTTAAACTAGATTTAAAACTGACTAACGATGAACTTAATCTAATATGAAGTGCGAGTTCATTCACAGTCTTGGTGCAGCGACTGAAAAACCTCTATTCCCATAACTCGTAAGATTGCAAGTAGTAACTTTCAAAAGACAATTAGTGGACGACCTAAGCATACGAACAGGAATATCAATATCTAACATATCTCCGATATAAAGAGGAGCCTGGTTATTAAGTGCTTCATATGTAAGAAATAAGATTTAAAAAATAATTCTTTCTTCTACTGGCAGCCAGTGAAGTTGCTTAAGGACTGGGGTAATATGGTCATATTTGTGCTTGCCCACAACAAGACGTGCTGCGCAGTTCTGCACAAGTTGCAATTTCTGAATAAGATATTTGGGCAGGCCATAGAGTAGTGAATTGCAATTATCTAATTTACATGTGACAAACACATGTACTAATGTCTTGATATTATCCTCAGATAGGTACTTTCTAATTCTGGCAATGTTTCTGATGTTAAAAAAAAAAGATTTGCTGATAGCAGCAACCTGTCGTTCAAAGGTGAAGCTATTATCGAAAACAAAACCAAGGTTTCTGGCAAATGCTGATGGTATTACACGCTCATCTCCAACTGACACGATATCTAGTTGTGGCCGAGGGCGATGATGTGCCCCGATAACTAAAACTTCAGTTTGTTACAAAGCATCCATTTGTTGATATCTCTCACACAAGCCTCAATGTTGGCTATTGAGGACATAGCCAGTGGTAATAAGAATATATAATTTCGAACTTTTCTTTGATTTGTTTTCTCTTTCTTGAACACTTGTTTTGAAGAAGACATCTACGGATAATTTTAGCGAATACGCTTCGAATTACAATGACATATATGTGAGAAAAGATTCGATAGAACGCTGACAACAAGCCAAAGAGCGAACTCCGAACTGAACCCCGCGCTTAGCTACGGTTGAATGCTCATGACGATTGATGTGGTGTATGAGATGTCAATCGAAATATGTAACGCAATCTTCCGGTAAAATGTTTCTTTTTGATATTTCTCCGTCTAGATTTAAAAAAATTCAACCAATGTTTTTCTGTTGTATACTTAACACTCTAAACTTTGTTTTAACGCGAAAAAGGTTTTTTAAAAAAAAATCAGCTCTGAAGCTATACGATAACCTTAATTCAACTGAAAGGCAACAGCTTTCTCGGTTACTTTAGAAATAAACTTAAGATTAGAAATGGGTCTAAAACTACTAAACTCTTCAAAGTCCAGGTTTGCCTTCTTCAATAAAGGGTTCAGCATAGCTTCTTTATAGACTTCAGCCACGGAAGCAGTTTCAAGAGAGAGGTTTACTATCTTGATAATAATAGGTAGCAGAACCGGTAGGCAGCTTTTCAGCACACTTGCAGGAATAGGATCTAAAGCACAGGATTTAACAGCAGAGCTACTTATCAGGTCTTCAACATGTTTGACTGAAACTTGCTGAAAGAAGTGTAGTTCACAGGGGCATGGACTCGAATCAGGAAATGGATTATCAACGGAGTGGCTCTTAACAGACAAGTCATTTCGAATAGCCAAAATCCTATTTGAAAAGAAATCAGCAAACTTGTCTGCAAGTTCGTCATCTGAACGAAAAGCAGGATAACGCGCCTCCACTTTTCTGTGCAGTAGCTTATCAACCGTTTGAAACAGTACCCGCTGATCGTGTTGGTGTTCATCAATGATAGCTGAATAGTAATTAACCTTCGCGGTACTTATCATATTTGTGACGACATTACACTGATCCGTGTAACGATCTCGGTCAACAACAAGCTTAGACGCACGCCACCGACGTTCTAGTGTCCTTCGTAGCCTTTTCTGGGTATTGATCTCCTCCAAATACCAAGGAGCGGCAGGTCTAAGAGTGACAGTTTTAATTTTGACAGGTGCATGAAGGTCGAGTAGCGACTTCAAGACCTCATCATATTTATCAATCAAAACAGTCTGTTCATTTGATTTATTGGACAGAAGAGATGAACTCTTAACATCTTCCCGGAATGTATCTTAAGTCAAGAGAACGTAGATTTCTGTATGATATTTCCTTTTTCTCATAGACAGGTTTCTTGATGAGCAGACGAAAATGTACAGCATGATGATCAGATATAGAATTTGAAGGCCTGATAATAAAATCCGAGACGATATTCTCATTTTGATCTAGTAATAGTAAGGTCTAGTGGTATGTCTATGTTTATGCGTTGGTCCTCTAACGTGCTGAATAGGTCCAGCAGACCAAGGAATTTCTTTGCACTTGACTCGCTCTTGACATCGATATGAAAATTGAAGTCCCCTACTATCAGAAGGCATCCAGACAGAGTTACATATCGTTCAAGGAAAGTGGAAAATTCATCAAAAAACAAGTTCATTGTCAACCCATTGGACAATGATGGAGGTGGCCGATAAACAGTAACAATTCTAATATTCTGTGTTGAATTGTTTAAAAGCACATCGATGAGTTCAAATGACTTGAATAGTTTACGTTGTGGCTGACACTTAATCTTAAAGTTTTTCCTGAAAAGTAGACCCACTCCTCCTCCGCGTGAAGTAGTTCTTGGAACATGGAGAAACGCATAACCACTTGGACAAAGTTCGCGAATAACATATTCGTTATCACCGCTAGTAGAGCTCAACCATGTCTCTGTTATAGCCAGTATGTCAATCTTATTCTTCACAACGAAGTCTTTTACAATCAAGGACTTGTTGATAATTGACCTAGCATTGAGCAGACAAAAGTCAACAGGATGAAGTACAGTTTTCGGACTAAATGACTCACGGAACACAGAAATTAGGTTATCAGTGTTAACGCCATGTTGACGTGCATAATTAGCTTGAGTTTGTTGTTGTTCCATACGATGACAAATTCTGACAGGAATAAAAGTTCGTTTTGTACCAGCCCTCTTCCCTCTGTATTTGAAAATACCATTTTCTTTAAGGACCGGGAAGAATGAGTCAATTTCAATTGGGTAAAGACCATACCTTAAACTCATGAGTTCATTTCTGTTGTACTTGTAGTCTCTTCGCGGCGCCACCGGTACAGTATGCAAATTATCTTCGGTTTCCAACAAGAGTCCTTTGGTTGAATCAATTGCCTCGCAGTGGCTGGGCCTGTCGAGCTAAATAGCGGACATTCGACAGAATCGTGAGTAAAATACTTCTATTTTTGGCCTTTTCCTGCGCATGTTTGTCAGACAACAACTCTCCGACATACCGACTGTTGTTGCTGGTGCCGTAACATATCTGGCCACTGCTTCCCTGTGAGATTCAGATGACTCGTGTTTCTGAAACCCTTTATTTTTTTCCATTGCATTTTTCCAGTTCCCAAAGCCAATCCGTGTAAATGATGGATCTGCCTTTGTCGAGGAAAGCGTATTATTTTGGATGGCTTTCAAACAAGTGTGGCAAAACACCGTGTCGGTTTCCTCGTCGTAATGTAACCATGATCGCTGGTCAAACCATGCTGGTTGAAAGGAACGCTTCTTTGTATTGTTTCCAAAGGTCTTTGTGGGGAACTTGAAGCTTTTTGGTTGATTGGGACCTTGTGACACTGATGCTAGACCTGGTGCCAGTAAATAAGGTTCTTGTCGTGTGGCTTAGATGCTTGAATTCGGAGATTCTGCTGCTTGTACGCCAGATGTTGTCTCTAAATCAGCCACTTCCGTTATCTGTTCTTCACTGTTTTCATTCTTCTCAGCAGATGGCTCGGGTCTCATCCAGTTAAGAAGTGTCATTTGTCTTTGATTTTTCATGTTTGAAGCCATAAATGAATAAATTTCATGCTCTATCGAAGCGAAAGAAACACACAGGAGCGTGAAGAGCGTGAAGAGCTTCTCAAATCGGACAAAGATAACGCTACTCTGTAATAGATATAAGATTATTTAAAATACGTTTTATATGATGTATATAAATAATACCGACAAAGATACTGGCTCACAGTTGAATGGTCAGTCGGAAGACTCCAGGGGACGAGTGCGCTGACAAAACAACTGCTGCCGTGTCTCATCGACTGACCTCAGCTGACTTCCTCGATCATACAGCAGTACAACAAATCGCTCGATGGTTTTGATGCAATCATCGGATAGGTGTTCTGGTGCACCAGCAATCTCTAGGAACGATCTGGTCGCCTCTGGGTAGACATTCCACGTGTCCCATGCGCTTTTCTTGCTTTTAAAAGATAAGAAAGAGACCGTATCACAACCCGTCAAGGCATGGAATACTGGTAATGCCAAGCATTTCTGAGGACCAAGTGAACGGGCGATTTCGTGGATTGGATAGTATCTAAACTGCTTTCCTGTGCCAAACGCAAGCCAGACCTCATGTGTTGGGAGTCTATGCATCTGAGAAACAGCTAGAACAAACACATCAGTGTCGATTGTCCTGATCATTATGCGCTGGTGCTGTTGGGCAGCGTCAAGTACATGCAGGAATAGCCTGGTATCGGCTTCCTCGTGGTTACAGGGTTGTAGGCCTTCCAAGTCGTCTCTTTCTCCATTACTCACGACACAGTTACCTTGCGTACTGTACACCTCTTTGCCCGGGGCATGGATGCGGACTACTTCGTCAGAAAGGAGGCTGAAGAGTTCTGTCTTGTTATTATCAACACGTAGGAAGCTCTTCCAGTTTGGTGCTACCTTCACTTCTGGCGCGACGCGGCGACGGGCCCCGGAGCCTCTTTTCTCCCTTGCACCCTTCTTAAGGCTGTCGTCAATGTATGTGTCCCAAACTATATCTAACCTAACAGCCGATAGTGGCTGAGCATTGACATATGGAAGAAAAACAGACTGGGCGTATTCTCGTATGTGCGTGCAGTTTTTGGATGCAGCATCTGCACCACCACAGCACCGTCGAAGACTTTCACATCCACTTGCGGACTCTCACTCGGAAGATCGCGTTCACCTTGCAAACACCTTACAAGCTCAGCTTTGTTCCCTGTCCTTAGTTGACCTTGCTTTGCCAATGATGGGGGCGACGGCTGGTTTTCGTGCTTGAAAAAGTCCTCTAGATCTCCATCACGAGACTGGCACGCAATAAAATGCCTGGAAAAGAACGAGCAGTCGTCTTTTAACTCTGCAACTTGAGATTGTTTCTTTGAGGATACGTTTGCTGGTAGACGGCTAAACAGCGGGACTTTGTTTCGTTTGATGGGATCTGTGATTGGTTTTGATCGGTTGACCATTCGCTCTGTGACAAATGTATTGTATTGGTCGTTACCTAGTTTCTGGATGTTCCTCAATGAATCCACAACCTCCTTGGGCATGATGTCCTTCGTATCAAGTGACAACAAATCACCACTGTCTTCTTTGAAAGGATTACCCTGTTCCTCTATAGCAGTCACCAGGTTCCTAACGTCCTTTAAGAAAGTCTTTTGTACCGAAGGTACTTGCTCGTGGTGTCTCGTTGATTTCTTCTTTTCGGGCGTGGACTGATGTTCAAAATCTCTCACCATTCTTGCTATCTCAGGTCCTCCAATCATCCAGCGCCGCAAAGCACTCGGACTCTCCGTCAGCCCAACTGCACCTCCGTCTCCTTTTATGGCTGCATTTTCTTGCTCATGTGCATGATCTAGAGCAATTGCGGAGAAAGCCCGCTCACTCTCGTTCACCACAAATGCGCCGGATTGGAACTTCTCATACACGCTCGGGTGGTTCTCCTTTAGTGTCGACATATCGCGAATGTGGACTGACAGCCATCTGGCGTAATTGCCATGGTCCAGGGCAAACATCCATGGCATTAGCGCAGACACTGAGCGCACGTACGAGGAAAAGTTCCCTTCCCTGATTGCTCTCACGATCTCGAGAACAATAATTTCCAGCTTCAAAACTCGTGCCCAGAAGGAAAACTGAGGTTGGCTAGCTGTCATATTGTTACACCATGTCTCGAATTCGAGAGGAACTTCAGATTTTGCCACCAGAGCTTCCTTGTACTCCTCGTACGCTGACTGCTGTAGAACGTGTAACGCGGCGGCTGTAACCTGGTGCACTCGTCTCGTTTTAGCGACGTGACTTACTTTCAGGAAAGATTCTGCAGTGCCAGAAGTGGCTACATCTGCATCTACAATCACGCTCACCCATCCACTTCCATCTAGCCATTCCCCGAGAGCCTTCAACGCTGCCATTTCCACATGCAGACCTCCGAACATTACGACATATTGATCCTCACCGTGTGTTTCCGGCATATTCCACTGTATTTGTTTTGCAAGTGCGAAAAGTGGCTGATCCATAGCAATAGTAGTATGTACGATAGCGGTCCTGGGCCACATCCTTATCTAAGCCTTTTTTCTCCCATCGTATATCCCTACTCCGCGAAAAAATCGTTGAAATTTGTTCCTTATATAAGCCCTCCTGATTCCCCAGGAAGAACCATTACACCGCCCGCTTTAAGCCGCTTTTCTACACCGCTTGCTTTTAACTGCTTTAAACCGCCTTTGATCGTCGAAAAAATCGTCAAAAAATGGACCTTATATAAGCCCCATTTATTCCCCAGTAAGAACCATCGCCAACTACATTTAATGCAACCATTAATAAATCCCAAGCCAATTTTATGCAACCATTAATAAACCCCAATTAGAGAAAATGTTACCGTTATATTATCAGCCATAAGATGCGAGGACAAAATCAGTGCCGATGGTTAACAATAGGCAGGACAACTATTTATGGTAAGAGTCGTTTATTCGAGTGCTGTAAGCAACACCGACACCAGATCAGAGAAGGATCGTTTTAGCCGTACCCCCGTCGCGGGTGTTTTATTCCTACGCGAAGGATCGTCTAGATAGTGCTTAGTCATCTTCATCATCGGTCCCCTCGTCGACAGTAATTCCTAGCATCCGAATGTCTTCTTCCACGAGCTGTATTTCGGCTTCCTTCGTCTCTAGGTCTTTTACGAGGGCTCTAAGTCTTTCTTGTAGTTTTCTTCGCTGCCGTAACAAGCGAGATCTCTCCACTTTCTTTCTGTAAAGCTTTACCCCGACTTGTGATTTTGAAACTTTAGTTTCTATGGCAAGTTTCTCAAGAAACAGATGGACACGTTTTCTCGGTTGCTCTCCTTCCATGTCGCTCGATCTTACTGCTGAGAATACGTCTGACGAAGCCGGTAGAACCTCAGCTATATAAGACGCAGCCGATGTAATAATTACGTAGACGGCTAAAATAGCTCTAGCGTTGACTGAAATTAGAATACGCTCAGAGCCCGAAAAAACTCATTCTGACAGCTTGCTAGCCAAGGGTACTTAGATATATACATTCCAAGTTCCTCCTAAAATTCCTGAGCGCCCCAATTTTGCTTGAACGAGTAAAACAGGGGCGGATCGGCGCGATAGGAATGCGAATAAGAAAATTCGAGATTGAAACTTTGAATTAAAAAATCCACAGACAATCGCCACCCGTTGTCTTGAAATTTGCATACGAACTCGACATACAAGTTAATTTATACGAACCGCTTAGAAAAGCGTAAATATCGCCCACGCTCACTTTTCTCATATGAGATGTCAAGTTTTTCTCGCATTTCCTCCCGCACTTCGGAGCGAATTTGTTCTACTTTTTTTTCGTTTATTTGTCCTTGAGTCTCTCGGCGAATTTCAGACCTCATAATCTCGTATTTATTTGCTTCAGCGAGGATGAGACTGTATTCAGAGTCAGATATGTTTTCATCGCGCAAGGCCTTCGATACTAGATCACGAATCGTATTAATTTTCGCTCTTGCCAACATAGTGGTTTTCTCATGTTTAGATACTTTTATTCCTAATTTTTTAGCTCCAATGGTCGTAGATGCTGAAATTAATCCACATAAGCCACCAATAACACCTAATGGTAAACCAATCACTATTCCAAAACCAGTTAAAGCTATTCCCAATCCAGACCCAGATAAAATTACGGATAGACCTCCTGTTACAACAGCGGCACCATGGACAATTCCTTGTGCGCGGGCGTACTTCTTACGCACACCTTCATAGTGTTTTTCTTGAGTTTCGATATATGAAGGAGTATCTCGGACTGTTTGCAACCGAAAATTATCTCCGCTAGCCCCACTAGCCAGCGGCGGATAAATACCTGGTGCCGTTGGAACTAATTGAATTGAATCGCTTGCCATTTCGATATATTATAACTTACTCAATCTTCAATACGTATCGTATAGGTCGACCACGGAAGTCTATAATATTTCCTTCTTCGTCTCTAAGTGTCAGGCGAAGGCTGTTTCGTCTTGTCCCTAGAGATCGTATGGGCAAGGGAAGCAATTGATTGTAAGTACATTCTGTAAACCTAAGGCCCACGAGATTAATGATAGCCAGCACGTTTGATTGCTTTCCATTAAGAATTGAGAAGCTAGGATCCACCACATCACAATAGATATATACATAGTGAAGAAGTTGTACCACCAGTTCGTATTCTCCTACTTTGAGTGACACATTATCCCCTTCTGGAGTACCCTTGATATTAAACAAATCGCAGAGATTCTTACTGAACAGGATTGGTTTCTTAATTTTTAGAATCCAAAACTTCCTATGATCGTGGGCTACGAATTCCAATAAACCAGCAGTAACCGCGGGTTTGAGGGCGTCCATTAAGATGTTTATATTGTAATTCCCCGGCTTAAGTTCATAAGGAATCCGTATCTCGCCTGGGGCATTCCAAGTGAATGAAGCTTTCTCTGATAGGTTCCACCAACCGTTCTCAAAAGCGACCGCGATTAGAGAAATATTATGGATGTAAATAGGTTCTTGAAAGTAGACCGTATGGTCAGCCGAGGTAGTGGTGACATTTAAGATTACCATATTAAAGCCTGAAGTTTACTTCGATATGGTACTAACGTACGTTCTTTACTTCAATGATACTAACATACGTTCTTTACTTCACGATATTAACATATGTCATAACTTTAATACGTATCAATATCAAACAGATTAGTCAAGTGGATGAATCGAATGGATTGATTGGCCCGTCACCAAGGATAAGAAACCATGCCTAGTCTCCAAGCGAGAGTTCATTTCGACGGTGATTGGGGTGACTATATCGCACCTCGCAATGCAAAGGCTTTAGCGGCCTTTAAGAAAAATTATCCTCACGCGGACTTCGATAAGTTCTCAGCTAGGACAACGGCATCCGACATACATGATGAGTCTACATACGAGACTAGAATTATGTTTTACGATGGTGGGCAGCATTGGAATATAAGTGGTCTCATACCAGTAGATGTACGAAATCGTCTACACGAAGCGTTACGCGTGACAACGCAAAAACATGCGGTGGCCGCATTCGGCAGGGGTTTTCCACTTCCATTCAGAAGGACTGATTTTAAGTATCCAGTTCCAGCAGTTCCCTGGAAGATTGACGCCAAAGACATAGACCCCTTTATGCGAATTCTCAAGATCTACGTAACGAAGGATCACTTCTTCATGTCGGAGCCGCGAGATATCTTACTAGGGCTGGGGTTCGATTTTCCTACTGACACCATTAACGACAACGACGACGATGACAAAGACGATAAATCCAAGAAAGCGACAGAATGGTTAGATGCTCTACCAATGAGGCATTGGCAGCAACAATTCTGTTTTGTAGTTTGGTGCGCAACGGCTGGCTGCGGAGTGTCGTTCGATGACCATCTTTCAGATGACGCACCAATCACTGATTACATCCGTAGCTTTTACCGCTTCCACGTGTACTACACAATCATGCGATTACTGTTCGAATTGGGAGTCCCCCTCCCCAGAGAAAACATCTTTAATAAGAACGACAACGTCCCATGGAACTCCGTCGTATACGACAGGCTCAGGAGAGAGTTTGGAGTCATTAAAGTTAACTTCGCCCTGCGCCGAGCAAGATTTACTGATAAGTCGTGGGGGTTCGATACGAGTGGGCCACTCGATATTCCGACGCGGTTCTATCGCGACGAAATGGCGAAAAAGCAGCACAATTGGTTCGTTCCGCAGCAGAGCAAGGGGCTGACTAAGGCTGGGGTAGTCCGAATTAATGCATCCGTAAAGGTCTACGTGTTTTGTATCCTAGGAGCCCAGGGTGTGGGAACTGTCCCGATCGTAGGGTCGCCAGGCTTGTCCCCCGGTGTCCAAGAAGACTTCAAAAAACTGCTTAGAGATACCATCATGGAAAAGGATTGGGATAGTTTAGTGCAATATAACAAAGCTCTGAATGACACGAACTCTCGTCTCGACCTAGCAATTGCTAAGGGTTGTATGTTAATACCCAGCAATATGAATATCAATAAAAGAGTATAGTCGGTTATAACAACTACCTGAAAATGTCGAATAAGCCAGGCCTAAGTTTAGGAATAAATGATAGTATCAACCTCGATGAAAAACCACCACCACCAGTCCACATGGAAGGCTCGAAAACAAAGACGAATAAACCTGCTACAGACAGCGGAGCCACGACTGATACGACCGCTACGATTGATACGACACCACACAGTCGACAAAGTCGCGGCGCATCGCCAACGAATCACGAAACCAATTTAGCAATCGTGGGTATTGTGGCCGGCGTAGCCTCATGGATGATATTTCGTCTAGGAATATGACCACAGCTACAATGAGTAGCCAGGCATTCTTGGCAAGGAAGCCGAAAACTTCTCCAGCTGTACGGAATATGAAACTCGCAATAGCGCCTATCGCCGCAGGTAGCACGTTAGCCAACTTTTTTCCAAGATCCTTCAAAGCACCACCAACTCCCTTAGCAACGGAAGCCAAGCCCTTTGTCAATATACTAACGACAGTACCAATTACGGCACCAGCGACAGCTAACACTCCAATCACCGTAAATCCATGTTTCTTGAAGATGGCTTTTATGCGGTCTCGTAACGACATACGATCTTTGATGGCTTCTATTTCTTTCTCGATCTCCTGTTTCTGATCCTCTAGTGCTACTACTTTATTCTTTGCCACTTCATATTCTGGAGTTCCCTTAGTTAATGAATCCATCTTTTTTATTTCCTTGGCCTTTTGTTTATCTTTTTCGGTGGCCATATCCTCTTTCATACTAATCTCCTTTTCCGCAGTAGGTCCAAGAGCGTCCCTAAGCGTTTTCGGTAATGCGTTTGGAGTGTCTACGGCGTTCGACAGTAAGTATGATCCAGCATTTTTACGATTTAGTTTTATCACGACCCTATCATAGTCATCCAAACTAGCAGTGAACTTCGTTAGATCTGCTTTTGGAAACTTTATAGTGGTTTGGTCCTGTGCATTTTCAGTCCGTCTTTCCAGTCTTTCAAATAGCGTTTCCGCAGTAGCAGCTCCGCTGCCGCTACTGCCCGCCGTAAATTGTGTTTCCGCATCATCACCTTGATTGACTAATTCTATATACTCAGCTGAACTGGTTCCCCAGTTACTACGATTTTTCCATAACCTATCGCGTATGCTTTTCGTCGTATTTTTGAAGCTATGCTTAGCTCTATTCCACCAATCCATTTCTGCCTCACCATCATCAGGTCTAATCTCCGCCCATTCTTCGGCAGTAAGATCATTCACATCGGCTCTACCTTCTTCAGATATAGGATCGAAGTCTAAAGGTTCTCCCATATTGAACACTTGATATGTGATATAATATTAGTATTCAATTGTGGAACAAAACATATTCAATTGTGAAACAAACATCATGATATCGACGAAGCTCCATCCTGACTATTCTCCTAGAGAAGGTAGATCTCTTAAAGCCAGTCGTGTGTTCCATCGTGTAACTTTCACTCCTTCATCAGCCAATCCGGGGGAAACTTTAATTGTTAATGTTCCTACGTTAGGCGAAAATAGACTTCTAGTACCTGGTAGTCTAGCCCTTAGTGCCAATATCACTCTATCAGGGGGTCATGCCGACAACTATTTGGTGGCCAATGTTGGACGTTGCATAGTCTCAAAGCGAGTCGTATGGATGGGAACTACTAGATTAGAAGATCTAAGTCGACCCGATCTACTACAGGTATATAGCGATCTATACCTATCTGATGTAGAACGAGAGAATAGTGTAGAGCGGGGCATTCAATCTGCTAATGTGAACAAACTTCGTTCAAAGGCCAGTAACGCATCTACGTCTAATGCGGCTGATAATGCGACACTAGCGGTATACGGTAGCGTATATAAGATACCTATTGATCATGAAGTTATCACAACCCATGGCGTCTTTTATCCACATGCGATTCGAGATAAGATGTCATTTCATTTGACACTGGCACCGGCCATAGACGTCATAGTCGGATCCGACAGTACGAAAGTAGGAACGTACAAACTATCGAACATTGAACTAGAATATGAAGTCATCGAAAGTCTCGATCTTGCGTCTCAGGCCAATAGTACCTACGCCAGCGGTAAAGCATTTCTGTATAACCATTATGAGTACTTCAAAACCGTCTCAATCGATCTAGGAACCGACACACTCGTATCTGAAAGCATAAACGTACTTCGTCTCTCTCTCAATGGTATTCTTCTTCTATTTGTGGATCCTCATGTGGCAGGCACTAGAGATAGTGAGAAATTCGTAAATCCAGGAATCACCAAGGTCGAGGTACACGTCAATGGCATTCCTAACGCTCTATATTCTTTTGGGATGCTACCAAAGGATTTATGGAAGTCAGCGAAGAATTGGTTTGTCCCGCGTTTCGGAGAGGCTGCCGCCGCTACATCCATGACGCATAAGAAGTTCTTTGAGAACAAGTTTGCCGCACTCATCGATTGCCGCACTTCTCAAACCAGTATAGTTCATGGAGATGGTTTAGCCCAACAAGATGCTGGAGCATCCATTCGCCTTAGGATTCATCGCAGTGGAGGCTCAGGTAAGGTGAACATGCACATATTCGTGCTTTCTGATGCACAAGCAACTATTGAACAAGGAATGCTACAAAATGTTTATCATTAATATGGACACATTGACAGATCAAATTCCCTTTAACGCACTCATAATTGGCCCCACAAACTGCGGAAAGACTCAGTTCATAGTTGATCAATTGAGAGGTCCATTTCGTTTTAAATTTGAATATATCGTATTAATTTGTCCCACCTATGCTAACAATAAAACCTATAAAGGCGTTGGTAAGGGAGATCCTCGCTTCATTGTCCTAGCGCCTTCTCAGAATGACATTGATGCAACCCTAGGCGACTGTGCATGTTTTTTCGAAGGAACGAATACACTTATTATCCTTGATGATTGTGCGGCAAGCAAGGATGTTAAGGGAAGGACCAATAAGATATCCGATTTAGCCTTTTCTGCACGCCACATTGGTATTTCGATTTGGGCCTCATCGCAAACACAAAAAAGTATATGCAAGAACTTTCGCGAGAATTGCGCAATCGTTGTGGCATTTCGCATCGCAAGCGCACCGGGATTAAAGGATCTATTCGATGACTACGGCGCTAGCATATCCTTAGATGATAAGAAGCTATTCATTTCAGAACTTGAGACTAAGTTCGCACATATATGTTTCTGTTTGCGACATCCGTTTTCCACACTATTAGAGATACCTTCACCTATGGTATGTCGCAATACTTTGAAGTAAGATGGATAAAGATTTGAATGATGAATTAATGAACATACTAGCTGCATCCGGCGAAATAGATGTGACAGGTCCTCCACCAAGGGCCGAATGCGGCCACCGCAGTAGCGGCAGCAAGCTGCCATGCAAAGATTGCCATGGCTTCGAAACGAACCTACACTGCGCTACCACCGATGAAGCGGCAGCAAGATACCATCATAGCATAGAAATCATCGAACGTAGGGAAGCTCTTTCTATTCTAGCCGTGACTGGTACGACAAAAGAATATCTAGGGAAGAATTTTTCTCTTAGGGACATTTCTAAGTTACCTGATAAAGACATAGAACGCCTATATCGTAGATACCAAGCCGTCTTAGCAAAGCAAATAAATGACTGCTTAGTGGATAGAGCACTAAGTCTAGCAACTTGTGTAGTCGCATATGTGAGGCCTCTAGATTCTCGACAACAACGAAGGCTGTTGAAAGCTGTAAAGAAAGACCGCTTAATCCGAAACGAGCTATCTACACTGGCTGGCCGATTGGCCTACAAAGCAGGTCCACTTGTAGCACTAACTAGTGCCCTTTGTCACGTTGTTAACCATTCTATGTCCACTAAACAGGACTCAGAGGAGCAAGTATTGCCGAGCGAAAATGAAGTTGATGAAGTACTTGAGGTATATTCAAATTTAAAAGAATCTTAAACGTAATTAACGTATTGAAGTTACCTCAACCACTAAGTAATTACTCTTAACAAGATGGAAATTGATGCCCATTCCGAAGATCGAAATGATCCCATCACGAAAGAACCAGTAAAGCCCCCACCAAATCCAAAACGAGTCGCTGCAGGCAAACTCATAGCGCAAAGGAGGAAAGAAAATATCGCCAATGTGGCGGCAACGCAGGCGGCAACGCAGGCGCAGGTAGACAGTCATACCGATAAGCCAAGTTTGATATCAACTAATACCACACTTGCTGTAATTGGGGTAAGCATAGCACTTGTGGGTTTGTACTATCAGTATAAGCAATACGAACGCGCGCAACAAGTTAACCACAGCTCCGCTGAAGCCACAGACAGCTCAGCTGCCGCTACCAAAGAAACCCCAAAAGGTCGTAACCTAAAAACTCAAGGTATGATATAGCATTTGAAGCCACGCTGTAGACATATATTATCGGCGATGTAAACGTTGTTCCAATAAGATGGCTAAAGAACTTATGAACACAATACAGGAAGCTACTATATTGACTGGGCTTGCGGCAGGTATCGGTTGGGTCGGAAAAAAAAGCAATCAAAGAGCCTTTGACTAACGATCCTTCGTCTAGCATTTTGAACTTCGTGAAGTGGATAGCGGTTCTAACTGGTGGCCTTGCAGCTAAGAAATACCTAAAGGACAAAGGGTATTGGAAGCCTGCTGAGTAACAGGGGCGACTCTACCTCGCCTTCGAAGCTATGGCATCAATAATATTTATGGGATTTGTCTTCGCCATAACTAGTGCTGCCGCTAGTATTGCCGCACACGAAATAGAAAAAGCAACTAGCGGGCCTAATGCTGCTGCCGCAGAGATGGTAAGACATGATAAAGCTCAGGAGAAGGCAAATGCCGCTATTGCAACCTATGAGAAAAATCGAGAAAAACGACTAGAAGCACAAGCCACCTGGAACCACTGGAAAGAAAATAACGCATACGTTGGACTTAAAGATAGAATCGATGCAATGCGAAAACTCCACATATATCATATATTACAAATGAAACTGGAAGAGCCTAAACTCTCAGATTATTATCGACCATCTAATTCGAGGAAAACTGCCGAATTGGTGGCCTTAGGTGGTAGTGTATTCGCGACCGGATACGTTGCCACTCGATTCTTATAAGAATTGGTTATAGCTATGCTTTAAAAAAAAAAGAACGAGCTTTTTTACGTTTAACGTAATTACTAGATCACTTACTAGATTACTAGAGTATTACTCCGCATAAAATGCGACTAATAGGTAGTAACTTTTCTGCTTATTAAAGCTTAGAATGCACATATATGTATGCACATATATGTATGCACATATTAATGGACACTGAACTAAGTTTACGATACTATAGTCCGGAGGGTTATTGGAAAGGACTAGCAGCTATTAAACATCTTGCAAATTCGACAAACATATCTGAAGATGTGACTCGGATGTGGCTAGAAAAACAAGCTATATGGCAGATCTATTTACCACCCCCCAAATACGTTCCACGACCTAAATTCAATGTATCTACACCAAATGAGGTCCATCAAGCCGATTTGATTTTTCTACCTCACGATCGACCTGGACGTGGAAGAAAGCTATATAAGTATGCGCTGACGATCGTGGATGTAGCATCCAGATACAAAGAAGCCGAACCATTAGCCACTAAAGAATCTAAAGAAGTTGCTGCGGCATTCGAACGAATATATAAGCGAAGTCCACTAACATGGCCAAAACTTTTACAAGTCGATCCAGGACGGGAATTTATGGGTTCAATGTCTTCGCTACTAGATAAACATGAAGTTTCTGTACGTCGTGGTCGTGTGGATATTCACCGGGATCAAGCAATCGTCGAACGATTTAATCGTACTTTAGCTGAGAGATTGTTTGGATACCAATATGCTCAGGAGATGGTACTTACTTCACAGGGAAAGGATGATAGATCTGTCGAATGGGTGTCTCGTCTACCTGCGGTCGTAAAAGCTTTAAACAACGAAGCTACGCGTTTGACAGACTTCCATTCGATGTCAGTGTTCGATATCTATACGCTCCTGGTGAGCTAGAAGGTGGACGAAAGCGTGCTACCGATCCTATATGGAGTTTGAAAACATATAGCATTTCGCGTAGTATGGTTTCTTCGGGTCAGCCAGTCCTATATTATTTGTATGCTCCGCAGGTTTCGAATGTTGCTCGGCAACTACCAACGCGTGGATTCGTGCGTGAAGAGATACAAGTCGTACCACTTGATACCGAACTACCTCCGAATGGGATCCTAAGCTAGTTCGTTTTGGAATAAACATATATCTTTATGGCCATGGGCTAATGTATCGATTCCATTTTTGGAAATCCAACGTTTTGTGTCCAGGGGCGAAAGTGAGATTTTATTAACTCGCAGACCATAGATCTGGTGCCCAATGCTTCGCAGCATATTCATTCCATGTCTGAAGGTCTTCCTATCGAAAAGAGACTCCTTATACTGCTCGTGTCGCATGTGCTTCTTCACAACGTACTTCCGTATTCCTTTAGCCTTGCGAATCTCCTTAGTGTCTACGCATACAATCGAATACATCTTCGGTCGAAGTCCAACGTACTCTACGATGGCAACTCCTGCACACTCATCCTTCATCTTTCCAAGAACCTTTTTATTGGTAGTGTCGTATAGTGGATGGTTTTTTGGGTAATCACTTGTATCGTATAGGTCTGCATTTTTGGCCATGTCGTCGTAAACGTCTTCAGTCTGGATCTCAAGCAATAGAGAATCTGTGTCTGTGTATAGCAGTTCGCATTTATTACCATATTGGAGCTTAAGTTGGTTGTAATAGAAATCGTACATCAGGCGTTTGGATAGGTCTAGGATGCTCATACCAACGTAAACTGGACGGTTAAGTACGAGCCTGCTTTTATGCATGTGTAGTGCTACGAGGCCATCATCAAAGATATTTGATCTAGCAAACGTTGGGCTCGATATCAGCCGTCTAAGTTGTTCATCAGTTTGTAGAGGTCTTTCTCGAAATTGCTCGTAGCCAGTTTACGAAGGTCCGTATTCATACGTATATATGGCTCCATCCAAGGGCTTTGGTTAAATCGTAGTGCTCGGTGCACCTTCTTCAATTTCATACCAAGAGATAGATATAGCTGTAGGTTTCTATAGTGTAGGACGTAGCGTTCTTTGTCAAATAAATTGGGCACAAGCTTTTCGACTTCGATTGGGAATACTTTTTCACCTAGTAGTCCGCATTGGTACTCTGACATCCATTTTTTCTGGACTTTCATACGCTCTGGGGCTAGTGGATACGCGTTGTGAGCGTCGTGGAGTTCTAGAGGATACTCAAGGTCTACCTCAAGGATATAGCCTTTGTCCGCTTGTATGTTTACATACGACGCGATATCGAGGATACTCAAGGTTCGTAGCTATTCTACGTCGCACCACTCAAATCCTCCTGTTGGTAGCACTTGGCTCATAGCCCATCCGTATAGGTTGTTCGCATCCAGATACTGTATGTACGTAGTGAGCTTGATTGGGTCGTATTCTGCCGCATATGGATTGTTGGCCTTTGCATGGCGTCGACTGACCATCGAAATGCCGCCTCGCATCCCTTTCTCGATGAAAAGATGCATATCGTAGTCTGTGAGCAGCTCAAGCTCTACACCAGTCTTCTTTAGCAATGCATCCCACGATAGGCCAGGACTCGTATAATAGTGAGCTGGGTCCAAGCCATAATTTTGCATACATGTCGCTCGAAAGCCTTCAAACACATCTGCGAGTAAAAGTACATCAGTTCTAAGATATAGGTTGTGGTAGTCTCCCATAGTTTGACAATCGAATGCAGCCCAAACCTTCTGTGCGTGAGTATAGTCCTCATCCGATATTCCTTCATCAGAAAGCTTGCTATAAAAAGCATCGCGCGGCGGTAGCTCATCCTGAAACCTCTCCCAACTGTCCATGTATTCGTATGGGTAGACGCCCTTGCGTAGAAGAAGCCCGCGCTTATGTTCGTCTTGCTCGTATCTGGCTATGATTTGGAATCCTTCCGGGTTTTTAGCCGATACTAGCTGAGCAAGAGAGGATAGCAAAAACTGAACGCTGTCGATGAATCGCAGTTTCCCTAGGGAGAATGAAATGTACTTCTCCATGTTATTTGGTATGCAATTTATCTGCCCCTCTACTTTGGAAATAGACTGCATTAAGAGATGAGAATCGTATCCCCGCAAATTATGGAAGACTACTGGTATTATGGTCTTCTTTGGGTCTATCCGCAGGAGTAGATTACAGGCATTGTGTGCTGCTCCACGATACTTTCCAGTGATATGACAGTGATCACAAACTGAATCCCCATTAAGAGATTTCTGAAAAATGTGGCAAATTGTTGCACTTCGGTGGGCTATGTTGTCCTCTGGAGTCATGCATAGGGCTTTACGTCTAGATAGAGCCGCTTCAACTTTTTGTTCTTCTTGTTGTATTGCCTCTAGGAACATTTCCGTAGCATTGGGCCCTCTATAGACGACTGGAGTCTCCGTACGACCATCACATCTCACCACGACGTAGCAGAATCCACAGGCCTCATGCAGTTGAGTTTTCTGGGTGTTGCTGCGCAGTTCTGGTGCCAGCTCCGCTGTCGGCTCTGGTTCTTCGATCTTAGTGGTCAATGCCTCAAAATCGGCGTAAATGACGTAGGGAACCTTCATCTGTTTGTACCAGTTCTGGAAGGATAGCTTGTTCTTACCCTCTTCAGGCATCTCAACTCTCACTGCTGTCTGTCCTATACCTTTACATTCTGGAATGTGTTTTTCGAGTAGATCTTCTCTGCAGTATCCGTGGAGACACCTCTCGCAGAAGTGTTTTCGGTGCTCGTACTTGCTCTGATCGAATAGGAGGCGATTCAAATCGTTGATCCAAGTGTAGTGATACTTTCCGGACTTCTCTATGAGCAGCATGTTGATACGGCGGGTGTCCACACATTTCTTGCTAATCCTGTCGTAGACAACCACACATTGCTTGCTAATCCTGTAGACAACCACACCTTTCTCCCAGCCGAAGACATTGATTGCAAGATTGTTTTGCTTCTCAAACCTGCAAATCTGTGATATGGGGGTTGGCACATCGACTCCCTTAAAGTCTAGATCATCCTCTATAGGATACTTAGATGGTCTGTATGCATGTCCTCCGTGAAGAACTGGAAAGAGTGCTGATCGGAGTGTCCAACGAAAACAGTCGTCGTCTTTGTTTTGGACGTTAACCACGGCCCTCTTATGTTGGACTTCTGGAGGTAGTGAAATGTATGAGCCGCCTCGTAATGGTTGATATCGTGCAATGTCGAGCCAAAGCATAACTACTCGGTCTACCACCCATCCTGAGCCTCTATGCGTCCATTTCTCTAGGGTCTCTTGGATCGCAGGGAAAGACTTATCTAGCGCGGAATTGATTTCATGGACTTGTAAAACGGCCTCCTGCTTGTGGCGAAGTATTGCGTCGATGGATTCCTCACTACCATCAAGTTTGTACTTTAGTAGCTGTACTCTCAAGGCGAGCTGGAACTTCACCCCTTTTAGATCGACAATCTCTTCCTCTATCTTTTCGTGGATCGTATGGCGGACACCATCTAAGAAGGCCATTGGGTCGGCACCGAATTCGTGACCCTCTGGAACGTCCATCTGCCAGCCTCGTAAGAACTTACCAATGACCCATTTAGTTCGTTTGAATACTAGTGGGACAATTTTTGGGGGAATTAACGGTCGTATTAAACGTCTTTCTATCGTTTCGGGGATCGGTTCATCAAGTATGTTGCGCGCCCATTCGTATACATCTAGTACGTCTCTCTGATAATTAACGTATGTCATATTTGTTACGATTATAATACTAGTATATCTATTCTCTAATAGGTAGATTATTCGTAACGAGTTCGGTCAATACGTCGTCGAAATACTTTCTAGCCCTCCTACCCACACGCATCATTTTCATCTGTGCTTTTTCATTACCACACTGGCGACAAATTCGCGTCTCTGCTAGAGTCCCAACTCCACACGAACGACAGGGGTATGGCTCAAACGATCCTTCTCTGATCTGGTGTCGGTGTTGCTTACAGTACTCGAATAAACAACTCTTAGCACAAATAGTTGTCCTGCCCCTTGTTAACCATCGGCACTGATTTTGTCCTCGCATCTTATGGCTGATAATATAACGGTAACGTTTCTCTATGGCTGGTAGTATGGCGGTAACATTTCTCTAATTGGTATTTCATTAATGGTTGCATAAAATTGGCCGTTTTTATTGGGGGTAGTTCTTAGTAAGGGAATAATGGGGGGTTATATGAGGTCTGAATATTCGTTCTCTAGTTCGTACTGGAAGAAGTACTCAACGAGACACTTAACGATACCGTAATGACCATTGTAGTAGGCATAACGTAGTGCGTGGTCGGCGTCCGTATCATAATAAAAGGGATAGAAGTACTCAATAATAAATTTAACAACGTCAAGAAAGCAATTTCTAGTGGCCTTGAATAGCATACCACCAACGTCCTCATATAATTCATCATAATCATATTTGAGGATCTGGGAGTGCTTAAAGAGAAACTTGACGATATCGATATTACCATTTTCGCATGCGTAGCAAAATGCGCAGGTGATGTGTATGGCTAGTATATTGAACTGGAAGCGCTTAATTAGCCACTTAACGATACCAAAATTATTATTCCTACAGGCATTGATTAGTATGTCCCCACCGTAGTTATGCTCGGTTTCATCGTCGTCGTCTTCATCGTAGTAGTATGCCCTAAAATTACCATGGCATGGCTATATCCTACTACGATACCATATTCGCAATCGTATACGTCATCCTCGGAAATATTGAATTTCTTAACCAAATTATCTCTCTCATCATCGTTATGAGCAGACATAAGCCCTAATAGGAATTCTTTGTCTACGTTTTCGTAACGTGCTATAGATGCGGCATCATTTAGATGTTTTGAAGTCAAAGAAATAGCGGCAAATGATGTGGGACCTGCATACTCTACGATCTTAGTCAAAATTTCTATAGGAAGGTACAATATATTAGCCATAGTATCGGGGATGTTTTTATATAGTAACTGTGATATAACCTCATAATATGATAAATCCATATCTCTACTTGGGATTTATTAATGGTTGCATCAAATGTAGTTGGCGATGGTTCTTACTGGGGAATAAATGGGGCTTATATAAGGTACATTTTTTGACGATTTTTTCGACGATCAAAGGCGGTTTAAAGCAGTTAAAAGCAAGCGGTGTAGAAAAGCGGCTTAAAGCGGGCGGTGTAATGGTTCTTCCTGGGGAATCAGGAGGGCTTATATAAGGAACAAATTTCAACGATTTTTTCGCGGAGTAGGGATATACGATGGGAGAAAAAAGGCTTAGATAAAGTAGTATAGTCGGCGTCAGTTAAATACCACTTTTTCTTGTACAACAAAACTCAAAAGGTTGTGAATGTTATGGACGCCTTGTTTTCTTGCACAAGGGGCGTCATAAAGTGAATTCAGAAATCCACTTCATAACGCCCCTTGTGCAAGAAAAAAGGCGTCCATAACATTCACAACCTTTTGAGTTTTGTTGCACAAGAAAAAGTTGTATTTAACTGACGCCGACTATACTACTATGGGGTAACTAAGGGTCATTCAAAGTGTCACTAGACATTCTTGTACGTAAAATCCAACTTGATAATCCTATTAGAGATATGATTACATATAGTTATATCGATCTCTTTCACTATGGATTATATATCGTGCCTCCCTCTAGAAATTCTGACTAAGATCGTAGAGCATGCAGATCCTTGGTCATTCGCAAGCCTCTCAAGGACATCGAAACGCCTAAACGATGCCGCATCTCTCGCGCGCTACAAAAACGTAGACCAAGTGTTCCGTAAACTAGCACTATGCTTTGGTTTGAGGTCTACTCATAGTGACGACGATCGAGACGAATTGGCTCGAACTTTCGGTATTTCCGCAAGCCCCATCGACGATAGCTTTTCTCTTCTCTACGCCAGCGAATATGGTGATCTTAATGCTGTTAAGTGGCTCATCAAGCACTTACGTTTCGATATGATGGACAGACACACCAATCACGTTCTACGCGCTGCCCTTGAGCATGGTCATCTTGGTATCGCTAAGCGGCTCATTAAGCACTTCCAGTTCACCAAAGAGGATAAGGCCGTCAGTTTTGCTATATTAGGTGCCAGTAGGAATGGTCATCTTAATAACGTTAAGTGGCTCATGCGACGTTTTCAGATAACCCTAGAGTATGAATGCATTGATCTTGCTATAGAATACGCCTGTAACAATGGTCATCTTGATATCGCTAAATGGTTCGTTAAGTGGCAGTACTCCCAGCTCACAGAGGACGAAAGGGTTGTACTACGCAACTACATGGATGCTCATTCTGCCACGTAGGAAGCCAAAGTGTCACTAGATATTCGCGCACCTAAGAAATCCAAACTTGAAGTATATGTTAAAGGAATGATTACTATACTGTATATTGCCACCGAATGGTATTAGTATATATTCTTTATTCCACGATATTAGCATTCGTTGTAATCTTAGTACGCATTAACACCATACAGATCAAACATGTCGAAGAAGAACTCAAATGTAGACGCCGCAATAACTTGTGATTGGTTGATGAGAGGGAAGGACTCAAAATGTCCAAAGAAGATTTCGAAGACAACGAAGTTCTGTTCCCAGCACAACTACCAAATCTCAAAAGGCTGTGCCCCATATGTACCATGCTTGAAGTGCGGTAAAGGATGTCGTACTGATTACGAGCTTTGCTCAAGATGCGACCGTCTCACCATCAAGGTGAAGTCTTCCGGTGTCTATATAAGACGCGCTAAGAAGTCCAGCAAGAAGCTAGAGGATCCAAGAAAGGAGGAGCCAAACATGGTGGAACCGGAGGTAGCATTGCCCGCAGAACCAAGAGTGCTGGAACCAGTGGAAGGTCTTGGAGAGTCTCTCAACCATGCGCTCAACGAGGTGTTGGCTGCCTTGAGGAACGAGAAGGACGCTTAGGAATAGCCACGAAAAAAGAAAAAAGGAAGAATGAAGAAGGTCGTTGCGTGGCCCTCTTCATTCCTCTTCTTTTTTTTTTTTTCTATTGAACGTACGACATCTATAGTTGTATCATGGACGAGCTAGTCAGATTGTTTGGTCCTGGAATTTGTAGAAGCCTGAATATCAAACCACAAGTGGAACGTATTAACACCAGTGAAACATGTTCTGATTGTCTCTGTCCCTTGGAAGTACAAGGAACGGAATTCGTGTGTCCCACATGTGGTCTTGTTTCCGAGGTTGAACCATGTACAGAAACTAAGATCGACATTATTACTACTCGACTGCATATAGTAGGTCCGGACGGGTTTCAGTATCAAAGTGATCTAGACCGCGCAAAACCAAAGCAAAGCGATGATGACATAGAACTGAAACGACGAACGCTACTACAAGAACTACGAGCATACGACACTATTTACAAACAAAGTTATGATTTATCGTTCCCTATGAACGCGTTAGAAATCGTAGCCGACGCATTCACCCAAGTAATGAAAGTTTGTCTCAAGCGTAGTGATGCTAAGAAAAATATTTTAGCTGCTCTACTCTACCATGCATGCATACAATGTGGATTCGTCCGATCTAAAGGTGAGGTCGCTCGCTTCATGCAACTAAGAAACGAAGGCATCCATAATGGAGAGGTCTTCATACGTTCTCTGTGTGACGACGATAAGATTGATGTAGACTTGGATGCTGAGCGCATAGTTCCTCACATTGCGACGACTTTCCTACAACTAGATCTTGTAGGAGTACCTAGGGACGTTCAACAAATAGTCCACGAGGTCGTTACTAAGGCAATGGAAAACAATATAGGCCCCAAATCAATGCTTAAGACGAAAGTCGTTGGAGCAAGTTACGAGGTGCTACGTCGCTCCGGATCGTCTATGTCTTTTAAGGATGTCGTTAAGCGATGTGGCATATTTGGAAATGCGGTCAAGCGTTTTGTCAAGGAGTTGTCTTCTTACCATTCCCACTTCGAACCAATCTACACTAGACATAGGCTAACTAGCAGTAGGACTTGGCAAAGTGAAAGTGAGAACCATGTTCGTTCCTTTCATAGGAAACGTTGATTCTTACATTCCAAGTTTTTCTCGCATTTCCTTTTGCACTTCTTGCTTGAGTTCGGCTCGAACCCGATCCGTGCTTTTTTCACCTATGGAAGCCTTGCGACGAATTTCAGATCTCATGATCTCATACTTATTCGCTTCGTTCAGGATGAGACTGTATTCAGAGTCGGATATGTTTTCATCGCGTAAGGCCTTCGATACTAGATCGCGAATCGTATTGATTTTCGCCTTTGCCAACATAGTTGTCCTTTCATGCTTAGAAACCTTCATTCCTAACTTCTTAGCTCCAAGGGTTGTAGATGCTGAAATTAATCCACATAGTCCACCAATGACTCCAAGTGGTAGACCAATCACTATTCCAACCCCAGTCAACGCTGCGCCCAATCCAGATCCAGATAAGATCACAGATAGACCTCCAGTTGCCACTGCGATTCCATGAACTATTCCTTGAGAACGTGCATATTTCTTGCGCACACCTTCGTAGTGCCTTTCTTGAACTTCTATGTCCGAAAGCGTGTCTCGGATCGTTTGCAGTCTAAAGTTCTTTCCAGTGTCACTAGCAATCTGTGGATAGATACTTGGTGCTGATGGAAACGGTTGAATCGAATCGCCTTCCATTGTAACGCGTTATACATATAGCTTACTCAAGCTTCAACACGTATCGTATCGGTCGACCACGGAAGTCTACCACGTTGCCTTTCTCATCACGAATTGTCAGACGAAGACTGCTTTGCATTGTCCCAAGAGCTCGAGTGGTTGTTGGTAGTAGAGAGGCGTATGTCGATTTTGCGAATCTTCCACCACGGATCGTAATGCTAGCGAGAACTGTCGAGTGCTTTCCATCTAGAATTGAAAAGCTGGAATCTACGACATCGCAGTGTACGTATGCTGTGTGGATATCGTCGAACCTCAGATCGTGACTTCTCCTTTTGAGCGTCTTACTATCTTGCCCATAGTCATCTCCGTTAACGCCCAACAGTGTGCAAAGATTTTTACTGAACCGGATTGGTTTAATAACCCTTAGAATGAAAGCCTTACTAGGCTCAAATTTGATAATGCCAGCATCAATTGCGGGTTTTAAATCTTGTTGAATGCTCATTATATCATGGTGCCCTTTAACGATAGCGTGTGGAAACATAACGCCCTCTTCTATAGCCCAATGGAACGAAGCCTTCTTCGCTAGATTCCACCAACTATTCTCAAAAGTGACCTCAACTAGTGAAATGTTGTTGATAAGAATTGGATCGTCGAAGTAGGCAGTATGGTCAGCCGATGTTGTGGTGATATATAAGAGAACCATCTTATATGTTGAAGGTATAACTATATATATGTATAGCTTCAACATGAGGAGGTCTGGAGGTCTTTTCAGTTACCATTACGGAGGGAAAGACGAAGAGGAAGAGGTCCCAACACCGAATGCTAACATAAGGTCAAAGGCTGAGAATCAAGCTAGGAGAGAGAATCAAGCTCGGATAGATAGAAAAGATGTGGAAAGTAGAGAGGTTGCAACCTTGAATGCCAATCTGTTGGTGAAGTTCAAGAAAAGATATCCACATGCAGATCTTCACAAGTTCTATGTCTCTACGGAAGTGAACGGTCCAGGCAAATATTCGACGAGTATTTGGTTTCGAGATGGAGATTCTAGCTATGTCATTTACGGCAATGATGTCTCAAAGTTACCTGCAGTCACTCAAAGACGCATCGATGACGCATTGTGGGATGTGCATAAAGGTTTCCCATCTACGTTGACCCTAGATAGAAGTGCGAAATATCCTATTACAGCAGTTCCTCCTACTGGACCGGCACAAGATATCGATCTCACTAATCTATGGATATATGCCACCTCAAAGAATAGGTTCAAAGCAGGCGTTCGAAACATATAAAAGGAGACCGTCGTAAAGCATATGACAGCAAATGAGTCCTACCATTGGTTACATGGTCCGGATTTCAAATATTGGCCTCAACAATTGAATTTCGCAACGTGGTGTGCGACTTCTGGATGTGGAGTGTCATTGTTTGATCCTATTTTCAAAACGTATCCACCAGTCGTTCAGGGGTTCCTACGATTTCACGTTTATTTCACAATACGAAGAATTCTGCATGAACTTGGTGGTGCCAATGGAGTTCCTTTACCTGGTAACTCTCATTTCAAGCAAATGGATAACCTCTATAACAAAGCAGCTCTTGAGAAATTGTGCATTGAATTTGGTATATCTCGAACACCAGATTTCCCACCAGACTTCCGATGGCACGGAGGTAGGAATCACGGATTAGGAGACGTATTCCTTTTGTATGGTGATGGCTACAAGAACGTCCACGTAATCCGAAGCTACGACAAGGAAGCAGACACATGGCCCAACCACAATAACTTATTTGCAGACGAGAAAGGCAGTGTGGACAAGGGCGATCTAGTATCCTTTATTCGGAACGACGAACACGAAGGAAAGCAATACAATTGGTTTACGCCACCAATCGGAAAGGGTTTGACAGATGCTGGATTGGGTAGGTTGAATAGATCTGTCGAGGCTTTTGGACATTGCATGCTTGGTGCTCAAGCCGACTTGAACGGATCCATCATAGATAGCCATAACGTCAAAGAAAAGTTTAAGAGCTTAGTCGAAGACGCTATTCTCGAAAACGACTTAGTGGTGAGCTACAAAAACTATCTTACCGCTATAAAATCAACGCATAAGAGGCTCGATCTAGCAATAGCTGTAGGCGTGCGATTATTGCCAAGCGATCTAGTGTACTATCTTGGTAAGAAAGATGGCTATAAGAATCCAATCCCGAAAGCTACGAAAGATATGGTGCTAGGCACTAACGACATCAATGCAGAAGGCAAAGGACATTCACCTCTTCCTATGAAAGGCCCACCAGATAAGAAATTGGTGCAGCCTCTCGAGACGCACAAGAAACAAGTTCCTGTACCAAAGGCAAAGGCAAAGGCAAAGGCTGGCTCACAACATGAGATTAATCTCGCAGTGACATCCATTGCCGCAGCTGGAATTGCATGGATGTTGTTTCGTTAACGTCGTTTGTATTGCTCTATCGTGATCACCACTATTGCTACGATGAATAACCAAACGTTCTGTGCTAGTACTCCCAGAGCTTTACCAGCCATAGTAAATATGAAACTCGCAATCGATCCAATCATTCCAGGTAGGATCTGTCCAAGTTTCTTTCCCATTTCTTTCAACAACCCCCCAGTCGTTTGCAATCCCTTCTTTACTGCATCTGCTGCTTTATCAATACCAGTCTTTATTGGTTTCGGTACGGATTTCGACAACAGGGAAACTATCGTACTAACGATAGCGCCAATAGAAGTTACTACTGCAAGAACGGTCATTCCATGCTTTCTGAAAATGTATTTGATCCTTTCACGTAGCGACATACGTTTTAGTATGGCTTCTTCTTGACGTTCGAGTAATTCTATTTCGTTATGGATGTGTATTTTCTCTTCCTTAGCCGCTTCCTTCTGGTCCTCAGTTGACGTTAGATCTTGAAGTATACTATCTTCCATTTCGAGATGTTCAATGGCCTTTTCTTGACCTTGGAGGTCTTGTTCTGCTCTTTCTGCATCCGTAGGGCCTAGGGCAAATTTGAGATCCTTACCCATACTTTGGTATCTTTCACCCTTCACTGTGGTCAAAGGTATGGGCTTCTCTTTACTTCCAAGTGCGTGAAGGTAGATTCTACCCCGTTCCTTATCGGCATCCCATACTTTAGTTATCTCAAGGTCTCCACGAATCCCTACATCCGCATAGTGTTCCCATACAGCATCGAATAACATTTGTTTCGTTCTATCCGATATGCCTGTTTCGAAGAATACGTGGCGATCGCTAAATTTAGGCCGTTCGATTCTATCCTCATCCAGCAATTCACTAAGCTCTCCATCTGTCAATGACGTTTCCTGATACTTCGGTCGAGCACCTTCTTCATTATAATTGCGTCTAGTTTTCAGGTTGAGTGATTCACTAGGATCCACATTCGTAGAGTCTGACGCCAATTTCCGTGTTTCTTCATTGACAGTATCATCGTTGTCGTAGTCTCTTCCTCTTTCAGCTTCATCAGTTCTTTCATCATACCTACCCTCAGAGGCCATGTTAAACATAATTATATATATAGTTATATTCAACATGATCTCATCGAAGTTGGATCCCACACAAGTACGAAGAGAGCCTCATGCACTCAAGGCTCCACGAGACTTGTATAGGAAAACTTTCACTCGATCATCTGCCAATCCAGGTGAGACTCTATACGTAGAAGTTCCAAAGCTAGCAGAAGATGTAGTACTAGTACCGGGCAGCTTAGCGCTATTGGGCGACATCGTACTATCTGGTGGACATGCGAATAACAGAGTCGTTTCGAACGTTGGACGCTGTTTGGTCATGCGTAGAATCTGTAGGATGGGAGCTGAAACAGTAGAAGACCTTGTCAGGCCAGACCTCCTACAAACATACTCCGATATATACCTATCTACGCAGGAGAGAGAGTCTAGAATACAACAAGGCATTCAATCAGAGAACTTGAATAAGCTACGCTCGAAAGCTGGTGACGCAAGTACTTCATCTGCTGCAGACAACGCACTCCTAACTGCATGTGGTTCAAAGTATAGGATTCCATTAGATGTTGACATTCTGACACAACATGGAGTTCTATATCCACATGCCTTAGAAAGTACGATTACATTCGAGTTGACTCTAGCGTCTGCCAACGAGGTTGTAATTGGATCGGATACGACGAAGATAGGTACGTACCAACTTACCAACATCCAACTAGAATACGAAGCAATCAGGAACGAAACGCTGGCTAGTAATGCACTTCACAAATATGAAATAGGTGCTGCATTCCTATACAACTACGCTGTTCACTTCAAGACAGTAGATATCGCTAAAACCTCTGATACTTTGATATCTCAAAACGTTAATGTTCCACGACGATCCTTTGCTGGACTACTTCTACTATTCATAGATCCACCTACCATTGGCACGCGAGATAGTGAAGCATTCTCGAATCCAGATATATTGAAGGTAGAAGTAGATGTCAATGGGATTCCCAACAGACTCTTTCCAAGCGGCATGCTTCCTCTAGATTTCTGGGAGGCTGCAAGAAGCTGGTTTGGTACACCCAATACTTCTATGACTCCAAAGAAGTTCTTTGAAAATAGATTCTCTATTCTAATCGATTGTCGCACAGCAAAGGATTCCACCGTTCATGGTGATGGCTTGGCACAAACCGGCAGTGGAAAGGACATCGACATTCGCATACATAGAACTGCAAAGGGAAGTGGAAATGTGAAAATGCACATCTATGTCCTTGCGGATGCTCAGGTCACGATATTGAACAGATCTCTGCAAAGTATATTATACTGATGGATTCTCTCGTAGAGCACGTGCCGTTCAACGCACTCATAGTCGGTCCAACGAATTGTGGGAAGACTGCGTTTCTCATAGAACAACTTCGTGGAGCATTTCGTGGTAAGTTCGATTACATAGTACTGATTTGTCCTACGTATGCCCACAACAAAACTTATCGTGGATTCGCAAATCGAGATCCTCATTTCTTCGTCATATCGCCACCACAAGATGCCATCGATGCTACTTTGAGTATTTGCGCAACATTTTGGTCAGGTACCAATACTCTATTGATTCTCGATGATTGCGCCGCATCGAAGGACGTCAAGAAACGAACTGACAAGCTAGTGGACTTAGCCTTTTCTGCACGACATATAGGGATTTCCGTTTGGGTGCTGTCCCAACAATTAACGAGCATATGTAAGCCCTTCCGTGAGAACGTAGCTATCGTAGTAGCATTCCATACAGCATCGGCCGTAGATGGTAAAAAGATATTTGAGGATTATGGAGGCTCACAAGAATGTAAAGAGTTACGAACGATACTTGGATCCCATAAGTTCGCTCGCATGTGCTTCTGTCTACGCCATCCTTTCGAGGTAGTGTTAGAGCTCCCAGCACCTACAACATATTATCATGGATAAAGAAATACTCGAGATATTCGGTGAGGATGTAACAGGCCCACCAACCAACCTAGACGTCACATCAGACAATCGTGAATCACTTTCGATCTTAGCCGCAACAGGCGTAACGAAAGAATACTTAGGTAAGAACTTTTCTCTAGGAGACATCTCTAGACTTCCTGAGAAAGAAGTAGACAAGTTGCATAGGAGGTATCAGGCCGTTCTAGCTAAGCAAGTAACGAAAGGCTTAGTCGACGGTGTGACACGTCTAGCTACCCGCCTAGTTGCCTACCTAGTACCAATAGATTCTCAAGAAGCCCTGATCAAGGACCTACAAGAAGACCCTCTAGTCCGCAACGAAATCAGTGCTGCGACTGGCTTACTATCGCTCAAAGCAGGTCGCCTTGTAGCTCTAGCTAGCGTCCTATTCCACATATCTGGTCACGTAGTCATTCCTGGTACAACTGTTGAACCTTCACATATATCTACTATATCGAATCAAGATGGAAGAAGCGGACCAGATAACTGCGAATCCTCCGACGACTGCACCAACTAAGATAAAAAACCCAAAGCGCGTCGCAGCTGGAAAAGCCCTAGCGTTAAGCAATAAACTCGCTAAAGAAGCTCAAAAGAGAGAGTTGATGCGCGAAAGCGAATCATGTAAAGAAGTCGACGTAGAGAAAGGTCGGTTCGAAAGCCTGACTATCCTCGCAGTCATCGGTACTGGCGCCACATTGTTTGGCACGTACTTTGCGTACAAGAAGTATGTAGATGGCAATAAGCGAGCTGCCACCGTTAGCACGATACAACCTGCAGCTCCGGCAAAGCCAACGGCACTAGACATGGAGTAACACTTAAAGACTCGAGACCATAGTAGTATATATCTAGATGGAGAAGGAATTGACGAAGACGGCAACCGATGCAGTCAAAATCGTTGGACTCGCTGCTGGTATTGGGTGGATCGTATAAAAGACTACCAAAGAATCTATGCTTAGCGATCCTTCTTCTTCCCTAGCGAATTACGCAAAGTGGACTGCCGTGATAGTTGGTAGCTTATACGCAAAGGAATATCTTGAGAAACAACTTGAGAAAGAAAGAAAAGCCCAAACCTAAATCTTGAGAAACAAAAGATCATACCATAATGGCGGCAGCAATTGGAATGGCCCTCCTCGGGGCTATATTGAATGCAACGGCATTTACTGGTGGTGGCATACTAGCTAGAATGCTTGGAAAAGATGGTGATGTAGATGCAGAACGAGAGAGACACGATAGGGCCACCGAAAAACTAGAACGTGAAATGAAAGCGTATAGAATCAAACGTCAAAGCTTATATGACTATGCACAAGAGCAGGAAGGTCTTGAACGCAAAGCACACAACGATCAAAGAGATACCAACGAAGCCTTAGTGCGATCCGATAAGTTACGTAAGGCGCTTAAACATCTCAAAGAGATGAAAGAACCCCGCTTATCTGACTACTACAAACCCTCAAACAATCAGAAGACTGGTGAGTTGCTCTACGTTGGGGGTGGAATGCTAGGCGTTGGATACACTATTAGTAAATGGATATAGATACTACTAAGCTACTAGTAAGTTACCTAAGCTACTAGTAAGTTACCCTAAGCTACTGGTGAGTTGCCCTAAGCTACTAGTAAGCTACTAGTAAGTTACCCTAAGCTACTGGTGAGTTGCCCTAAGCTACTAGTAAGCTACTAGTAAGTTACCTAAGCTACTAGTAAGCTACTTAAGCTACTACTAAGCTACTACTAAAAAAAAAAGGAAGAATGAAGAGGGTCACGCAACGACTTTCTTTATTCTCCTTTTTTTTTCATCTGTTGAAGGTTGGGACGTATAGATGTATGATGGATTCTAAACTTGCGAATATCTTCTATGGTCCTATGGGCTATTGGAAAGGTCACTCTGCAATCGGTAAGCTATCGGTAGCAGCGAAAGCATCAGAAGACGTAGCTAGGAGTTGGTTGGAAAAGCAATCTATGTGGCAAATATATCTACCACCACCAAAACACATTCCACGACCACATTGGACTGTATCGAAACCAAATGAAGTCCACCAAGCTGATTTGATATTTCTACCACACGATCGACCTGGGCGTGGACGGAAGCTATACAAGTACGCATTGGTAGTAATCGACGTAGCTTCTCGATACAAAGAAGCCGAACCTTTGGCATCTAAAGATAGTGGTGAAGTTGCTGCGGCATTCGAACGAATCTATAAACGTAGTCCACTAGAATGGCCAAAGACTTTGCAAGTAGATCCTGGTAGAGAATTCATGGGACGTATGTCTGAAACGCTAGAACTACATGGTACGAAAGTTCAACGAGGTGAGGCTGGTAATCATAGAGCGCAAAGTTTTGTTGAAAGAGCAAATAGGACTCTAGCTGAGAGATTGTTTGGATATCAATATGCACAAGAGATGGTGCTTACTTCGGAAGGATCAGATGAGCGTAGTAGAGAATGGGTAATTCGTTTACCAATGGTTATCAAAGCCATGAACAGTGAGGTGACTCGTTTGACTGGTAAAGAGCCTTCTAATTCTGTAATGGCGCAACAAGTAGATCTGAAGACTCCTACGTATTCGCGCACCGTTGGATTGAGAGAAGAGCGTCTACCATTCGACGTTCTAGTTCGATATCTTTATGCACCAGGAGAATTGGAAGGAGGTGAAAAACGTAGAGCTACTGATCCTGTGTGGAGTTTGCAGATATACACCATTTCGCGAAGTGTAGTATCTTCGGGACAGCCTGTGCTTTACTACCTTGCGAAGGAGAAGGACGCACCCAAACGTGGATTCGTTCGTGAAGAGCTACAAGTCGTTCCTAGGGATACAGAACTACCACCAAAAGGAATTCTGTTTGTACCTAGACGCTAAACAGCGTACTCTATTGGCTCGGTGTGGATTCCATCGGGAAGAACGCGTCTTTTGTCGTAGTAAGCCGATAGCCCAAGCTTCCGTTGTTTGTAGGTTGCTATGCCTTCTGGCGATAGTCGGAAGCCTCGGTTATTTGCCATGTCGATACTACCCTGGAGGGCTGCTTTGAATCGTTCCCACGAAATGTCGTTGTGCCGTCTAGACATACCTTTAGCGGAATACTTCTTGCTGCCACCTGTATCGACGTAGTAGGCTTTCGAGCATAGGGCAATGGCGCGCTGTCCTTCGAATTCGAGTTTGAAGAGTCCTGGTGTACGACTGCTCCATTCGTCCCAAGCTAGCCATTCATTCCTTTCGGCTTCGAAATCTTCTCGCAGTTCCGGTCTTACAACCTCATCGAGGCTATTTCCCGAGATGGCAATGTAGGCACTGTCTGTGTCCATCTGTATATATTCGAAATCATTGCGATCAATGTACTTGTCGATGAAGTCATAGTAGAACTCAAGCATACGCAGCTTTGCGAGCTGGTACACAGCGATACCTACTTGGAAAGGGCGTTTGATTTGGATCTGGTCCTTTCGGCTCTCGAGTTCATATGCATCACCAATCTCTTCCAGGTCTTCGAACCAAACACTTCGCAATGCTTTGTCCACAACCTTCTCATCTTTTGTATAGGTGACCTTTGTTTGGCGTCCCAAGTCTTCGAGCAACTTTCCATAGGCGCTGTTTCCTAGCAGCTTGAACACATCTGCCAGCAAAGCCTCACCTTTATCTTCATCTCCCATACGACGTGCCTCAGTGACTTGGTCCACGAACCATCCGAAGATTTCTTTGGGTTCGTAGTCTATCGTGCGGTAGACAGCAGTGATCACTGCGCCATGATCTACATACCAAAGTAGAAGAGGAGCATAGAGTAGCAACTTCTTTCCAGAGAGACTCCCAACTAGCTTCTTTTCCTCGCTGAGCTTTCTACCTGTCTTTGTGAGGTAGGCCAACATTTCTGGAGGGATTGCTTCTTTGGGGATTTTCTTGTTGTAGAAGAAGGGTGGCATCTCCTCAAATTCCTTCCACAATTTCTTTGGTATCTCGATGTCTACTTCTGCATATCCAAACCACGTTCCACCAAGTAGACATTCAACGAATCCTTCGGTGGCTGGACCTGGATCGTCATAGTGCACAACCTTTTCTTTTCCACAAGGCATTTCGAATTCCATGGTAGAAAGATATAGGGCGTTGGCATCGTATCCAAGAATCTTACGACAAGTCTTAGTTCCTCCCTGATGACTACGAATCTTAGTCACTCCTGCTTCGTGGAGTCTGGTGAACACTATGCTTGGACCTCCCACGACAGCGTCTTTCAGCATGCGGTAGGCTTCCTTACTTGGAGCGTACATCTCAGCTCCCCTTTCTACACTACCTCGAAGTAGGAACTGTAGTGAGACTCCTGGAATGGACACTGCGTCTTTCAGCATGTCTACTCCTTTCTCGTGATAGAAATCTCGCATCTTTTCGAGTGCCTCTAGGAATGGAACTACATCTAGGTCGTTGTAGTATCGTAGCCAGTCTGCAAAGGTTTCCATTCCTTTGTCGAGAAAGGTGCACTCACAGTCTTCGAACTCTGACATAGATAGTAGATGTTCTCTTTTCAACTTCGAACCCCACTCTGGATAGTCTGGTAATCCAATGTGATCCAACTTGTCTGGAGAATCGAACCACTCATATGGGAAGAAACTCTTTTGCGATTCGCATCCATATGCCTTGATCCAACGTTCATAAGAAGTTCCAGGTCCAAGGTAGTTGATCACATCAAGGAAACGGAAATCTGGGGTCAATAGGAACATAGTGGAATTGGCTTTCTTTGCTACCAGGATCTTTGAACAGGTGTCGGCAATGATTCCTACGAAGTGCTCCCTGATCAGATTAAGATCGTACCTGCCAGAGTTGAATCCCACTACTGGAACTTGGCGGATCCATTCGTCGATCTTCGCTTGTTGTTTCTTTGGTAGGGTGTCAAAAGAGAATTCAGGTGTCTTGGGGCAGAACTGTTCTGCAATGACTTCTTGGATCGCTTTCGCTCTTCGCTGGAGTTCTTCGACGAAGGCTTCGATGAGTTCTTTTGGATTGCGTCGACAGATGTGGGTTGACTTTCGATTGTATGTGTCGGCAATTGATACTGATATTGGGACATGGACGTTTTCGATGGTCAGGTGGTCTGTTGGTTGTCTTCCTTTCGTTGTATCGAGATAGGCTTCGAAATCGTAAACTATGAAGTGTGGGTAGACAGTTTGTGTTGGTGTGGGGACCGGTTTGTTTTTCTTCTTTGTAGAGCAACCCCAAGCTTCCACTACTGTATAACCAGCTCCTTGTAGCTTTGCCGTTCTTTCACAGGTCTTGAGATAGAGCCTCCTTTCCCTAGGGAAGCATTTCGGGCAGCCATGGAAATAGCATCCATGAAATTGAAAGATGGTTTTCGAAATAGGTTCGTAGCCGTCGACCGGCGCTCCTTCGATCCAATGCTCTCCACCATGCCCACAAGCTGCATGATGAATGTGTTGTCCAATCCTTTTGGTTTCGCGTTCCAACCAGCATAAAGCGACTTTGCTGGCTGTGCTCTCTGGCCAGAAGGCTTTTTCGTATGCCGACTGGGGTACTGTGATTACTTTTCCGGGGCAAACGATCTTTGTTTCGCCACGCCTGCAACGATCTGCATGACGGTGAAGGTCTGAGGCTTTCGTGAACCGTTGCTTACAATCGTTACATACGTAGATGTGCCCTAGCTTGTTGATGTTCTTGATGTAGAAGGCATGTCCGTCGTATATCCCAATCGTCATCGTATGCTTGTAGTGAGCTGCATGTCGCGTCAGATGCCAAGCGCCGTCCTCCGTGGGTTCATACACCCGAATACCGATTCCAAAGTGTAACTCGACTTCCTCCAGCTGGTCTAAGGAAGTTCTGGGAACGTCTTGTGTGGGTGCTGTCAGGCGATAGAAGTTCTGGGCAAGTTTTCGAGCTTTGACGCAACACCTATCTACTCTTGCTCCTTCATGCATGGCAAGGCAGCGCCAAAGACATAGGTTGTCGCCATATCGATCAAGGGCAAGCATTCCTTTCTTAAGGCGAAGCCATTGGGGCAGTGGACCTGTTCCCAACAAAAGCTGACGATCGATCACGACTTTGACATCTACGTAGATCCAACGAACGAAGGCCCATTGGGTATTTGGTCGAGTGATGTTGTCGGGATTCAATCGAGCTGTCTCCTTGCTATTGATCCACTCTTCTGCATCTTCTAGGATGTTCACCCATGGAGAGCCTGGGACAGTCTTGGAGAATAGAATCACGCGTCCGTCATTGACATTGCGAATGCGATAGGTGTAGCTATAGCGTAGGTAGAAGCTGGTGGTTACCTTTGCAACTAACTTTTCCATGATCCTAGGAGTCAAGTCTCCTGCCACACCTTGGAAGAAGCGCCATCGGATAGTACGGCGACCTATCTCCATCCCCTCGAGCATTCCATCTCTCTCCTCTAGAATGGCACCTGCCTCTCGAGCTAGACTCCGTGGAAGTGGTTCACTACGTGGTCTCACCATTCTCCCTTCGATATAACTATGTGTTAGGATAGCTTTAACAGGTACTCGAATTTGGATTTTATGTGTAAGGACGTTGCAGCGATATAATTATATGTAATTATATCTCTAATAGGATTATCAAGTTGGATTTTATGTACAAGCAATCGATGTCGATATAACTATATGTAATTATATCTCTAATAGGATTATCAAGTTGGATTTTACGTACAAGAATGTCTAGTGACACTTTGAATGACCCTTAGTTACCCCATAGTAGTATAGTCGGCGTCAGTTAAATACAACTTTTTCTTGTGCAACAAAACTCAAAAGGTTGTGAATGTTATGGACGCCTTTTTTCTTGCACAAGGGGCGTTATGAAGTGGATTTCTGAATTCACTTTATGACGCCCCTTGTGCAAGAAAACAAGGCGTCCATAACATTCACAACCTTTTGAGTTTTGTTGTACAAGAAAAAGTGGTATTTAACTGACGCCGACTATACTACTGATAAGGATGTGGCCCAGGACCGCTATCGTACATACTACTGCAATTACTGGTATCTGTCCGGGGTTAAGATGCTGGACTACGTCATTGACGACATTCATGCCATGGCGTATCATTGAAACGGAGTGCGAGCACAAAAATAGTGGCAAAAGTGCCACAAGATCAACTTGGTGCAATGGTGAGTCCTGAAGGGAAGCATAGAACGCAGCCCAAGAAATGAAATCTTCATTGCTGAGGTTATCTTTACCAACCAAAGACTTGACATTGATAAGCCATTCAATCTCCCGAGAAAGGGGCGCGGCATCGTCATTTGAAGGTGGCATATTAGGTTCTACGACCTGAGGTACTACTAGTTCCTTGGTTTTGAGTATGACTGGCTGGACGTTAGTGTAGCTCGCTGGTAGTTCTTTTACAGCTCTCTGCCGAGGATTTACGCTTTCTTCAATCACGTTTACACTTCTCTCGCTTCCAGGATTGTCGTTTGTTGGATGTTGCACCACAGATATCGCAGTTCCATGAAAAGAGTCTCTCGCAGTTGTTGCACTAGGATTGTGGTCAATGTTATCTAGTGCTCCAGTAGTAAAGAGATTTTCTCTCAGTTTAGGAGGACAAACAACTCCCTCCTGCTCGTAACGGTTACACACAGTGTTTGCAGCATCAGCTGAAATCGACATCACGCGATCATATGATATGGAGAGCCCCAGTTTACACATAGCCTCGATAAGGCTTTTGTTTCTCGTCTCCGCGTGGATCTTCAAACCGATATACAAGGGAAGTGGGGTCTCTCGGTCCTTGTTGTGCCTCACGAAAGGCTTGGTTTCGTTGTCGTTGTCATTAGAACGGGTGGATCGCTTCTTAAGACAATTGAAGCTTACCAACTGAGAAATTGCAAGACATGCATTGCTAGTTGAATTTGCATCAAGAGAATCTACCTTAGAACACGGACCATCTAGTATCATGTTTATTAGTGCCTTTAAGGAGACAGGGACACTGCTACTTTGGCAGTTGATTGGGAATGATCCATCAAAAAGCTCATTTTTGTGGGCGAAAATGTCCCTCCGTATTATATGTGCCGATTTTGCAAGATGCTTTGCCTCGGAATCATTCTCATGCTCACTAGCTCTCTCTATGATGTCGCCCATATGTTTATCGAAAGTAAGTACAATGTCACGTCCACTTTTATAGGATATAAGATCCGGGAATTCTGCTGCAAGTTTCTCTTTGAGTCGAGTAGAGTGGATACGTGATGCTTGATCGGCCCCAAGGTTGTCTAGTATAGAATAATACAGTTTGCTTAACTCCGCTAAAGTAAATAAAGATAGTGACTCTTGATTTTCTGTGAAATCTTCCATATAAGAAACGAGCTCTGCGAAAGCAATGGCATTTAAGCGACTGTTTTCGTCATTCTCTTTGCTATCACGGTAGTTTTGTCTAGCACGATTGTAAAATGCAACAATACATTTGCCGTGATAGAGGGCATCGATTGCTACCATATCACCAGCGGCCAATTTAGACACGAGCCTAGTGTCATTAAGCTCTGTGGCGTACTTTCGAACCTTAGAATCGACTTGAAATGTTGATGCTTTATGGAGGATACCATCGGACTTATCGCAAAACAAACATTGGTTTTCTTGACTTTGCTCATCTATATTCGAGGCGATCGAGCGTCTTGTTTTCACTTGACTCCGATTACCTACATCATGATCCCCACTTTCTCTTTTTCGTTTTGCCACTCGTTTTACTTCTGTACTGTTAACTTTATTACGGCATGATTTGTGCCAGCAAGCTCTATTTATATTTAATGTCGCCTCGATGCCTTCCCCAGAGTCTAGTAGATTGATATCAACTCCAAAGGATTTTTCCTCCAGCTCTTGAAGCTGAGACAAATTCAATGCAAGTGTCGTGTAGCCTGCCTCGGCATCTTTTCTTTTCGAATTGGCTGGACAGACAAGAGGCTCGCTTTGTTTGGTTTGACATAGACAACACAGCATCCAGTTGATTTCGCTTGCCATTGAGGAGATCTATTAATAAAGCACAGTCGAATTGTTCTTATGATAAGCAGTTAACTAACAAAGTCATTTCCAATAACATGCATGAGCCTCCAACATGGGCGCCGCCATGACAGTTTGCAAATTAGAACCCAGTCTCCTAGAACTCAGTCTCTTAGAACCCAGTCTACTAAATTAAGTTTCCAATGTTTTCGCTTTTTGATATATCGAATTAAATAAAATAAGACGTGTGAAATAGATTCACCAATAAAAATAATATAATCATAACTGACAGTTTATTTCTGTTCTGCCAATTTATGGCTACTGCTAGTGTTGACCCCTACCCCCCCCCCCCCCCCCCCCAACCCCCCGAAAAAAAGGGACAATCGAATTTTGTCATATTCTCTTTTATTTTCGGTTACATCATGTGAAGCTCAAATATTTTTTGTACAAAATCATTTCCAGCCGCTTAAGCCAGCATTTTATTACTGAAACTATTGGCAAAAAAATGATGAGTCAGCATTTTTACAAAAAACCGGTTTATTCCCGAAAAATGAGTTTTCAGCGATGCCTCTATATCCATAAGGGCCTATAGGTCTACAAATGTGTGAAGTTTCATGCTTTTATCACAAAATGCACAATTCACATAATTTTTGATCCTTGACATCTGGACTACACGGTATGTTAGACAAAATCTACGATGGAGGTTGTGTATTACCGAGAGATTCTCGGGAAATGGTACAGCGATTTAATTATGGCCTGAACATATTAAAGATGTTCATCTTGTTGCACCTCACAAATTTGATTGGATTTTCCAAGGAGCACAATGTAGGTGTTGATGACCGAAATGGCAAAGGAATTGATACATAATGTGCCGTGAGTGTACGTTATATTGTGATGGTCTTTATATTGTTAATATGTGCCGTGAGTGTACGTTATATTGCATGGGTCTTTATATTGTTAATATGTGCCGTGAGTGTACGTTATATTGTATGGGTCTTTATATTGTTGTAGGGAATCGCTGCCCCTGCGAAATGAAGCTATGAATTCCTAGGAATTTCCTAAGAGCACAATGTAGGTGTTGATGACCGAAATGGCAAATGAATTGATACATAATGTGCCGTGAGTGTACGTTATATTGTGATGGTCTTTATATTGTTAATATGTGCCGTGAGTGTACGTTATATTGCATGGGTCTTTATATTGTTAATATGTGCCGTGAGTACGTTATATTGTATGGGTCTTTATATTGTTGTAGGGAATCGCTGCCCCTGCGAAATGAAGCTATGAATTCCAAGGAATTTCCTAAGAGCACAATGTAGGTGTTGATGACCGAAATGGCAAATGAATTGATACATAATGTGCCGTGAGTGTACGTTATATTGCATGGGTCTTTATATTGGTAAGTTAATGGGCCAGATAAGAACTGTAGTGCTCCACGGCAAGGAATGTTAAAAGGTGTTAATTTTCTATTATTCTTTCTCGTAATTTCATTTGTTGATACTTATAAATTCAATAGAAACCCATCGAAATAATGCATTTTCATTCGATATTTTTTGTGGTTTGAATTTATTTTTGATCAAACTAACTATGGTTTAATTTCGAAGAATATCGTGTGTGGGGAAAGTTCTCAAATTCGCAATTGAAAAATCTTTTGTTTTCTCTATATCCGATTGGCTGGATGGTGGCTTGTCTGAGTTTTCACAGAAAAAAGAGCCAATAGCATAAAAAATACTTTATTTTCGAGATGTAGTTTGGACTGTAGACACCTCCTAAGGCACTAAGGCATATTCAAGCAAAATCGTATGTGGGGGGAGGCTCATTTCCGCAGAACAATGGATTCTACTACAGTTCTTATCTGGACCATTACTTAATATGTGCCGTGAGTGTACTCTTTATATTGTTGTAGGGAATCGCTGCCCCTGCGAAATGAAGCTATGATTCCTAGGAATTTCCAAAGAGCTCAATGTAGGTGTTGATGACCGAAATGGCAAAGGAATTGATACATAATGTGCCGTGAGTGTACGTTATATTGTGATGGTCTTTATATTGTTAATATGTGCCGTGAGTGTACGTTATATTGTGCCCCTGCGAAATGAAGCTAACAATTCCTAGGATTTTCCTAAGGGCACAATGTAGGTGTTGATGGCCGAAATGGCAAACGAATTGTCCATTATGAAACACTTGTATGAAATGTTCATTAAAATATGATACATAATATGTACCGTGAGTGTAGGTTATATTGTGCCCCTGCGAAATGAAGCTAACAATTCCTAGGATTTTCCTAGGAGCACAATGTAGGTGTTGATGGCCAAAATGGCAAAGGAATTGTCCATTATGGAACACTCGTATGTAATGTTCATTAAAATATGATACATAATATGTGCCGTGAGTGTAGGTTATATTGTGCCCCTGCGAAATGAAGCTTAGAATTCCTAGGATTTTCCTAGGAGCACAATGTTGGTGTTGATGGCCGAAATGGCAAAGGAATTGTCCATTATGAAACACTCGTATGCAATATTCATTAAAATATGATACATAATATGTACCGTGAGTGTAGGTTATATTGTGATGGTCTTTATATTGTTGTAGGGAATCGCTGAGTTCGAATCGTTTTCAGGGCTCAACCTTAAAGGGATACCCGAGTGAAAAACACATTTGGGCTCAAAAGCATCTTTCAGATGTACTTTGGAACTTGTCAGCCTTAAACACAAGACTAAAGGTAGATAATTACAATATTGATATCGGCATAGCAATCGAAACTTGTTTAATTTGACCTAGAGAGAGAGATAATCAGGGTGTAGCAAGCCACATAATTTTAATTTCGTTTACCTAACTGATGTGTGAAACAGCGGGCACGTGCCAAGTTCCACCACAATTGCACAAACATGCGGGGCTTGATCGCGCCAATCCTTTCACACAATTTAATAAGGGAATGGAATTATTTTTGCAATAAAATTGCTCCGAGTGTCTCGTTCTTGTGTCATTGCATATATTCTGCTATGTTGGGCTAGTTATGATCGGTTTTTATAGTGAAGTTTTAACTTTTCAGGTGTTTCGTTTCAGAGCCATGCAGTCAGTACAGATCGAACCGGATAACTCGTAAATTATATAGCTCCAATAATATATAAGTTTCGAAAGCAATGCCAATATCAATATTGTCATAATCTACATTAGTGTTGCGTTTAAGGCTGACAAGTTCCATACAAAAACACAGTGAATCTTTACATCATAGCACAACACCAGTTTTGCACTAGCTCGGTAGTCGGTTTTTGTTGTTCGTCTGATATTCTCGCCTTCCACATGCTTTTCCTTGTCCTACCAGTCTTCTGAACTTCTCTCACAATATCGTCTTCATCGTATTTTTGTTCTAGTACAAAATTACTCTGCCATATCGATGAAAATCTGCTCAAATTCCGAGCGTGTGAAAATTCTGCAAAGAAAACAAGTCGCTACAAGTTGTTCTTTGTTGGAAATGTCTGCTGTCTCGTCTGCCATGATGGTAAACAAAGTAGCGTTCCGTATGTTCTCGTTTATTTCGCACAACATACATAGAGCCATTGCCTCCATTTTGAATGACGGGAGAGTGTATTTATTGTCTTTGTGCCTTAACCAGTCCAGAATTTCAGAGTTGTCTTGGGCACACAGTTTCAGCAACTGGTAGAAATTAGAATTCGCTTCCTGTTTCAAATTCCAATTACCCCTTAATGGCAAAGCCTGTCTCGCCAAGTATGTTATGTTAGCTAAAATCGCCAATAACACTTTGTGGCTTTTCATCTTTTTTTTGGCGTGCTGATTACACATTATCTCGCCAATGACTTTTTTTTAAATTTACATTTTTTTCTGATTTTCTACAATTATTAAATTACAATTGATACATTATCTTACAATTCCACTATATAAGAAGTTTACAACATATGCACACAAAAATTAGAAAAAATTAACAAAGAAAAACACATTTCTACTATGTACTCCTTCTCGCACTAGCAACAAAAAAATTGTAAATTTTTTCCCATTTTTCATAATGCTAGATGAGCTTGTTATATATATATATATATTAAAAAAAAAAAAAAAGTTCTTTTGCCAGGGAGCCCACTCACAATAGTGATTTTCAGTGAGGCCCTGCAGGAACATAGAAAAAGTAAAGAGAAAAAAAATATATATACATAAATAAATTAAAAATATAAAAACAATAATATATATAAAACTTCGGTTGTAAAGCTAGGGTTAAAATCTGCGATATAAAATTCGATATTTTGTAGGTGTTACAATCGTTAAATTTGGTTTGACTTTGAGAGATCTACATTTATAAATGACCTGCTTTGCAGTGAAAATTAGGGAATTCAACATTATATAATCTGATCAATCAAGCCCACATTCCCCCGGGAAGGATTGCGAAACTGCCAACCCTCCGTTACGGTCCCGCAACTTAAACTAACACCAAAACGTCTCAGTTATGGAAAAAATTCCAGAACTATCAATCCTTCACACTCTTACCTCTAGATTCCCCTGGCTACTGCCTGTAGTCGGACCATTGTTGGGTATCCCCGAGAATGTGGCAGATATATTAGTGGCAGTAGAACTCGTGGTTGCTGTATTTGTGGCTGTCGAACTCGCATCCGTTGCATTTGAAGCTGCTATATTCCCTGCAACTGGGTCTACTAACGAGGCAGCAATAGAGACGAGGTTCGAGGAGTCGAGTGGCTTCTTGGATCTCCAAAATCGTGTCCGGATTTGGTTGAGTCAATGTAGCAGGGCGCGCTTGAGGGTCGGCCATTTCGACTTTACTCTTTCTGCTTCCCGTTGTGAACTGACACCCTTGCATAATTACTTTGGTCTTATATAATGCTAATTACGTCTTCAAGGGGGATCATGAATATTCAATTAGGTTTGAATACCAGGATATATGTAGTCGATTCTGATTGGCTTTTACTAATGCTCATTCTTACACATCCTGGTACTTCATTGGGAGTCAAGAACAAGCTTTCTGTCGCTGTTTCGCAGACGGACTTAACCGGGGTTCAGTTTGGATGCAACGCAAGCTATATTCCCTTTGCTGACAGCATGTTTATTTCTTCATTTGTTAGTCCTTCATTATATTGTCTAACAGATTCATTGCTGATCAATAGTTAATTACAGGGTGAGTGCCTACCACCTTACTTGCTTACATGCTTCTATAAAGGCATAGGAATATATTTTTATCAAATACTTTCTACAATCCTGGTACTTGTTTTCTTTTCAGGGAACATTAGCTTATACAAAATGAACAGAAATTACCATTTCGATTTCCCGCAGGCTTCTGCATAAAAGTGTGACCCTCCCCTAAATGTTTGCACAAATTTTGACGACCCTCCCCTTTTGGCTTACATAAAAAATTATGACCCACCCCCCATTTGCTCCAGCCCTCCCCTTAATATATGACAGGTCTCTAACATATACCGTGAGTGTAGGTTATATAGTGAGGGTATTTTTATTGTTGTAGGGGATCAGCCCCTGCGAAATGAAGCTAAGAATTCATAGGATTTTCCTAGGAATTCATATGAATTGGGGTGTTAATTTTCAATTGAAACATGGAATTTCAAGGAGTGCTTGATATTCTGAGGAGCTTGAATCATTTGGTATTCAAGAAATGGGGGAAAATACTTACCTATTAAACGAACTGCTGTTTATAACTTGCCTGGAGCTGTAGGGAGCAATGCCATTAGGACATATAAATTAAATACTAGAAATGACCAATGGTTATGCAGAGCGAGCGAGTAGTTGATTAATTGTATTGCATTATTTAAAAAGCCTGAATGATTATCCATTGGAATGTTTGTTCCCAATTTTGCCTTATGTCCAATAAGTGTAAGTTATCAGCATTTGTACCAGGCATTAAAAAGTAGATATTCATAGTAAGTAGCCTTCTCTGCAAGCAACTCACTGTAAACAGTGTTGAGTTCCATCAGTCCACAATCCCGATTTTTGAAGAATAGACGAATGTCCTCCTTGCAAGAAAAAGGGGCACATTAAACTTCCAACAATACCAGGGTAGCATTTCAAAACATCCCATATGGGCCGTGTCAGGCAAAAAGGGCTCGGACGACATAATATGTCAGTGTATTCTGAAATTGTACCATGTTTTTATACTTGTGGTGCAATTACAATATGCATCGCGACCACCACATTGTGTTGCTAAGCATTTCCGATATGAAAAATATTTTAGTTGGATCTACAACACCCACTAGCTTGTGTGAATATCCCAGAGCTGTGATATGTATTAGCTGTGGAAGCCGCGTAATTCTGATACAAATAAGCAATAAACAGTGCAAGATTGGCTGATGGAAGTGGTAGCTTTAGAACTGCATTATCCAATATGGTATCTGAAAATTGTTTCTAAAGTTACCATGCCCTCCTGTAAGTAGGTATGGAAGATGGCTGCAAACGACTAATAATGTGGAACTCAAATCTGCCAACTTTACAGTAGTAAGGGCGATGGGTGCATACAAGCTGGTGCCAGCCATCTGAATCGCTGGACCTGCAAGCCTGCAAGGGGTTCCTCTGGAGGGGTCCAGGGGCATGTGGCCCCAGGAAATATTTGATTTATAAGGCTCTGAAACGCTATTTCCTGCATTTTCAGGGCAGTTAAAAAATCTTGAGATCATAGACAGTGACAAACCAGTTACAGCTACCCTGATTTTCAGATGGTACGAGGTCGTCCACTCACTTTCTCACCCTCCCCGTCTGATGGACTTTGGTAGAAACCGTGTTCCAGCCATTGTTTTCATTTTGACCAATCAAGCGAATGTTTCATTTTTAGAGAACTGAGGTATTCATGGAATGTCTAGTGGAGCCTGAAAGTGAAGCCAAATGGCAGACGTAATAAGCTCCTGATGCAGACGTAATAAGCTCCTGATGTCATCTGAAAGCAGACGCAATACAAACAGAAATGATATGGCTATGGAGAGAGCTGCATCTTATAGGCGACGACCAGGTTGAGAATCAAGAGAGGAGAAATTATGTAGCCTAAAACAACTTCTACAGATCGCCAGAATATGTTCTGCAGCTTCAAACTTATGGAAACAGAACGTGGAGAAACGTCCTCAGATGTGTACCGGGAAAATCCGATAGGATTTGCGATGTTGCGATGTTTGTGAATCTACCTACAGGCTTTAGAACCTCAACCACTTTAATTTGTATACCATAAATCTAATGTCTGGTAGATTTTTGGCATCTACATGTAGAAGACCAAATCATTCATGAAATGTAATGATTTTTTACAGCAGTGAACACATAACGAGTATGTTATGGTAATAGTTCCATGACATTTGGGCCAAAATGTTTGTTTTCAGAATTTTGAACACTTTATTTTGTCAATTCTGCTGTCCTAAAAGCTGAAATATCTTAGCTTTTTCGCCTCAAGAAGACTAACTCCTTCATGAAATTTCTACAGGAATGAACACACAGTGAATATGTCATGGTAAAAGTTTGATTACATTAGCCTAAATATTTATGTTTTCAGAATTTTGAACAGTCTTGATTTTGACAAATTGTAGGTAGAAACAAATCCGGTAGTTAGATCAGTGTTTAAAAAGTTCCTGCTGCCCAAAGAACCAGAGCAGCTCAAACAGGATTGGGTTAGTTCTGAGAAGTCGACATAAGTTTGAAGCTGTAGAACATATTCTGCTAGGTGTAGAAGGCTACATAATTTCTCCTCACTCAATTCTCAACCTGGTTGTCCCCTACAGATGCAGCTGTGATGGCCAAGGTAATTCCGGGAAACGAACGGTAATATTGCCATTTTCTGTTCGGGAAATAATTCGGAAATGTGGAAAGTTTCGCACACTTTCTCCAAAGCCATATGAAGTCCATTTGTATCGTCCGCCATTTGGCTTCACCTTCAGGCATACCTCCGTTCTCTAAAATAAGACCTTCGCTCTGATTTGTCGAAATCAAATGACGTCAGAGACACGGTTTCTGCCAAAGTCCATCAGAGGGGGAGGAAGTGAGAATGGAGGACCTCGTACCGTCTGAAAATCAGGCTAAGTTACAGCATGTCTATAATATTAGTCACTCACTGGAGTGGTCATCCAAAACAAAAGATAGTTTAATCCTTCTTGGGTGTAATTGTCCAAATGATTTTACAAGTTATGTCAGTTTTTCTGGATCAGACATAGTTTCCCACAGGCATCGCGATTAATCTTCATTAGTGCTAGTCCACTTAACCTCTTGTCAGACATTGTTGAACGGCGACTAGTCTTTATGAGTGTAAGCTGGCTGAAACTTCTCTCACTTTCACAGGAAGGAAGAGTCAAAGCCATGTGGAGCAAGACATGTAGATCAGGAAACTGTAAACTGCTACAAGCATGTAGAGCATCCACCAACTTGCTAGGAACATCACAAGGCCTATCATGTTGTCTCCTTCCTAATCCACCCGCCTGTTTGACAAGCTGGATAGCATCATCAAGAGAGGCATATGAACCGTAGAATTACCTTTGGGGTAAGACAAATGGTCAATAAGGTATGCCCCTGATGTCGTTTTAGGTACCACCCCTAGGAGAGAAATTCGCAATTCAGGAAAGGGAGGCGTTTCAAAGGGACCAGCCAGTCTATTGGCAGCCAGTAAATGATACTGGTAGTTGTCAAGAAGAGGCAGTAATCTATTTATGTTGATTGGTATTGGTAGTTTGAGGCCTGGCAGCAGGGATTCGTTGGCGTTATGTGCTCGTTGGGCACGAAACATACACTTATTAGCAAGGTGTACAGTACCACATTTGTGGCATTCGTGTTTATATGAGCACCAGGAGCAAGCACCACCTGTGTGGAACTTTCGACAGAAGCCTTTAGGGTACAGGTGAAGGTGACTGTGAGGGCCTAAGCTTGCCTGCCCCTTGTGAAAAAATGTTGGGAGCGAATCCACAACTACCAATGTGTCACCCCAAGGCATAATTTCTGAATTATGCTGCCACATAATGGAAGCTGGTATCATAATACCTCCAGTCGCCCCCTCTCGCTGCTAGTTCCCTGACCACTCGCCATACTTCATCAGGGCCGGACATTTCGAGGTGTACACACCAACAAACACTTAGCCATTGCCATTATTGCCTGAAATACTGATGCTAAATTTATTATCTCTTGGGCAGAATTGAGAAGCAGACCAAAATCAAAATATTAATTTGACCAGAACTTGGCCTTGATTTTAGAATCCAACCGAGCATCAATAGGTATGGTATGTTCATGGAATTAATATTAGTAGGCCTACTCTCTGGTTGTGATATTCCCACTGTTGAAGTGCTCACCTGTAGTAGTTTGCAGAGCAGATGCCGCAGACTGTACTGCAGCAGCTACTCCACTTACCCCACCAGAAGATACCCATGGCACCATCGTGAGCTGTGTTGTTTCTGTGGAAGGTTGCCCTAGGGCTTCCAATAATACTTGAGAACTGTAGTTTAGATGGTTTCCATCTGAAGAACTATCCTTTTCTCTGCCATTTATGCATATCACGATTTATCTTTCCAATTTTAGAACGAAATTTACCAATAACACGCTTACTATGTCATAGATAGTTGGATATTGATGAAATTAGTGTACTCAGTATATTCTCAGAAATTAGTGTACTCAGCATTTTCTCAGTATTAAATGGTCACACTCAACTCCGTGAATTAGCGAACCCGCGCCATCTTGGATTACCATCTAGGGAATAGAGTACTAAAGTGATGACGTAGCGTTGTCAGGGCAACCAAATTTCCTGTTCTAAACAAACCCACAGCATTGGACCGTAGCTTTGTTTTGGTTTCATTCATCGATAATAACTCTATCTTTTGAGGGCGTTGTCTTATCAAATTCTATAACAAGGAAACAAAAACGAATTCTTAACCCAGAGATTAAGTTGATCCGTGTTTTATTGTCGTATTTGTGTTTAGACTTTGAGGTACTCAAATGGAGCATGTCTTTCAATTGCCGCATGAATACGCTTCGATACTCAGCGATCAGATAGTATTTACGGACAGCTCCTGGCTTAAGACTGAAGCCCTTTGTTCCCCCGGGCGTCTGTGTGTCTTTGTTCACCGTTTCTTCACAGGTTTGGTCAACCGGTATTCTGCCAAAGGGGTTGTCATCTCCAATTTGTACAGAGAATCTCCCATATCGAAAGTATGATACTACATCTGGATGGTTTTCTTCAAGGTTTGACATTTCCTGCAGGTAGGAAGATAGATACCTTGCATAATTGATGTGATCATAGGCGAAGCACCACGGTAGCATTTTCCTTATCGATGATAGATGCAGTTCCCAGTTACCTTCTCTGGACGCACGCAAGAGTCCGAGAAGGACATCGACCATATCGAAGTATGAAACCCAGAATTCAGATAGCTTTCCATTGTTCACTCGTAAAAACTCCATGTACAGGACGAAAAGCTTCTCGAACTGCGCAAATAGAGGACTAACCATCTGCTTCTCAAATTCGCTTCCGCAGGCATCTTCTTGCAACGCCTTAAGGTCGTTTAACATGGTGTTCACAGTATCCTTGGAATCCTTGTGGCTCTCCTCTACCCATGGCATGAATCCTTTCCATACAAGTCTCATCAAAGCCTCGTATGTCAGCTTGTGGAATCGGACACCTCTGTTATATCTGCGACCATCCATCACGCCTGAGACAGAACCCTATGCCACCACACCCGATTCGACAGCGAGGTCCCTTAATCCAGCATCTTGGAAACGTTTCCCAATAACAGCCAGCAGAGTACAAGCCGTGTGGAATACTCCCATCCTTAAGAGCAGATTCTTGAATCTCTCTCTCTGCTTCCATTGTATTTCCGTCGCCTTAGCATATAAAGCCTGATCGAAGACGAGAACTATACTGTTTAACTTGAGGGTATTCTTTATGTTAAGAGACTGCACTAGGACTTCTTGAACGGTTGACAGATCTGTAGCAGGCGAATCGATGGTTGGTAGGTATCCAATGTTGTCTTGCGTTACATCAACTACATCCCGGACGGCAATATTAAAGCCTGTCCAACCACTTGCTTTTTGCTTCACTCGTCCATGGAGGCGAACCAGCACCCAGATCAAATTCTTCCTTCTTGCGTTTTCCATTGCCTGCGCGTGTGTCACTTCTACATACGCTCTTGGGCGAGGTCCACAGCGCTCTCCGGCATTATATGGGGGCATCTCCGTGTGTTCCAAAGAATCGATGCTTCTTTTCCGGGTCTTGTTTAACTCTACCCTCGGTCTCGGAGGAAGATTTGGGCCGAAGTGCCTAGCCTGCACGGCGATTCCATTGACACAATGAGATGTTCCGGCTCCAGACAAGGTTTCCTCTAATCTGTCAATATTGTCCCATGCCAGTGTCGTGCTGATAAATGGCTGGATATTTTCAGGGAGGGTAATGTCATTTTCAGGGGTGGCGGCCATTTTTTGTAGACAGAAGGCAGTGTTCATTTCTTCGATTTGGGAATATGCAATGCCGTGTCCACAACTGTTCAGCAGCTGAACAAGTTGCGCATTGTTTGTCAAAGTTTTTACAGCATACGGAAGCAGGACTTGTTTGGGTGGCTTTTGTCGACCCCCACTCACACCATATATGATGTCTTGCCCAAATGAGTTGATGAGGCGGTGCACCCGCTCTGAGCATTCCACTGGATCAGTGCTTGTTTTTCCTGTGAGCAGGGTAAAGAGAAAGGCTCTTAGCTCGTTCGGTATATTGATTGCACTCTCGCAAAGCTGCGACGGATCTGGAGGCCATGAATAGTCTGTCTCAATTGAATGGACCGCTTCTCGAACAGATAGACCCGCTTTCTGGATTTCTTTCATTTCAAACGGCTCATTCTTGCTTTGTAGCTCACGAGAAAGTTGTGCCACTTCTCTTGCCAAACTGAGCTTGCCGTTATCTAGTAGATCCTCATAGTCTAACAGATCCCCAAACTCGACCACCAGCTTTCGCCGAAAGTTCTTCTTAGTCGATTCACTTAATTGAGTGGCACCCATCGAGCGCATGAAGATGAGAAGCACCTCCTTCAACTCGACAAGGGTAATTAATCTTGGTTTCTCTAGTAAGTCTGATCGAATGTACTCGAAAATTCTCTCGTATCCTCGGGACTCAATGTATCCATAGCTATCATCAATAGAATCGCTCCCTTTGCTCTCTGCACTTCTAGCGCTGCTCTCTTTGTCTGGTCGAGTGTAATCACGATAGCAACACCTGTGATAGCATGCTTCGGCAGCTACTATTTCATGAGATACAATACCAATCATCCTATTGTCTCCCTTAGCGACAGCGCTCGTTCTGATGGAGTCATCAGCACGCAGGTCACAGCATTTGATCAAGGGTTCTCGGCTTTTTGAGGCTTCCTTGTATTTGGATACCCTTCCACAGAAAATACATATCTGGTCGTAAGTTCTGCTAGTGCTTGGAGCTTGGCGCGTAACTCGTTCTTGAACTGACACTGCATTATTCTCTGCATTTTCTGCATCACGTTTAGCACGAGAGAGTTTGTCCAGCTCTTGCTTCATCGTAAAAAGAGTACGACATTTCCTGTGATACATAACTGATGCAGGGATACCACCCTCTTCAACCGTTTTTGCTTCCTCTAGCACTGGCATATAGTTCCGAATTTCTGCAGCTTTCAATAACGTGTTCCAAGAGTTAATATCTTGTGGGGTGATAAGATTACTATCATCGTCAGACATATGAATAATACACGGCTTCGCAACGAGGGCGCTTTGGTCGATCTGTTAGTTTTTTAAATGAAATCAAAATATCAGTACTAAACCAGAAAGATCATAGTAATGCCCCGGGATGATTTTCTCTAATAGGCTCTCTTAAAACCCTATTAAATCCAACCATTGTTTTATTTAGAAAATACATTAGAGATAATTAGAGAATAGTCAAATAGTCAAATAATTCTTCCTTTGCACGTTTGGCCATTAAATTTAGCCTGGACCGCCGGTGCCCTGCTAATTTTATGGAAGCTATAATCTCGCTAAGTACATATGCCGAAAATCGGCCAAAAATTCGAATTATTCTTCATAAGAAGCATAAGTTGGCACTATTGACACATAAGTAGTCATTCATTTAGGTTATTATGCCAATTTTTTTTCGTTTAAATGCTTTAAATCGCGAGAATTTAGCAAGAACTCGAATGGACTTACCATGCAGAGGCTCCGCCATCTTGGATTTTACCCATATCCAAGTCATCGTTTTCCTTTTCGTTTTGCATTGTTCACTTAACTTTTTATATTTCAAACCATAAGTTATTTAAGAAAATAAGTTTGTCTATCATATTGGTAATTATTGGTAATGTATGCCTGGCATAACTTCTAGTACTCTTGCCATTGGCCAGGAACTACGAGGGGAAGTATCATCTGCTATCAACACAATATCTCCAATGGTCAAATTTCTGCGTGGCTGATGCCACTTCTGCCACTGCTGGAGAAGAGGGAGATACTCTCGGGTCTAATGTCTCCAGAACTGATCCGCCAAGTACTGAACTTTGCACCACCTCGTGTGAGAGTACAAATCCCCATTTTGAAAGATTCCTGGCGGTAGAACTGGTCTAGAACGGAGTAGTAGCAAGTGATTTGGAGTGAGGGCTTCTAGGTCTCTTGGGTAATCGGATACCTTTGTAATGGGCCTGCCATTGATTATTGACCTCGCACATGAGTCACCAGGGCCTTATCCTTGAGCACCTGCTCCTTGAGAAGGGCGTTTAAGATCTTACGTATTGTACGGATACACCGCTCCCATATGCCACCATGGTGGGATCCAGCTGGTGGATTGAAGATCCATTTCACCTCCTGTTGAAGCAGGTATTCATGAATCCGTTGGCTATTCCACTGTGAGATACAGTGGAATAGATATCTCCCCGCTGGCAAAGCTGCATGACGCTGCAAAACATAATTATGTTAACTAATGATTACTTTTTACAGAGGGTTGATAATAAAAATATATATTTAGGCTAGGATTGACCCACTTTATAAAACATGCAGTCAGACACTTACTTTGGATGCCAACGATTTTGCGTTTTTGAAGCTGTTTGCAAGATCCTCTGCTGCTGTTCCCAAAATATCACCATATCTTCTGGTAGATCTTTTGGACCAACCTTTGCCGTCATATCCATTAGGTCATTGTGGTCACTCTCCTCCATTTCCACCATCTCTGCCTCAATCCTCTTTCTCAACATTCCTTCAGCAATCCGACGCTCTTTCTCCTGTGATAATTTTTGTAAGATCTGCTCTCTTGTCATGTAGCGATGGTTGGTTGAGGGGTTAGGTACTTGCCCGATGTTGCTTTGGTGCAATTTAAGTTTCTTTTTCTGCACTTTGTTCATTTCATAGCAATTTTGGCAACACCTTCCACCAGAATTTGTTAGGACCTGTTGTATATCTGTATTTGTAATTAATCGAAGTACACTTATTACTCGACTAATTTCCCGCTGATACTCCAAAAGATTAAAGATAAAGGCTCCAAATTCCCAGGACACGATGAACAATTTCTTTACGACGCCATTTAATACAATCACTTCGGTTGAACAAAACGTGGACCCACAATGCAATGCGGGTATACTAAACGCGAGCGTGACATATTGTCACGACATCCACAACACTCCCCCCGTTGACCAGCGCTTCCTACTTAGTGAATGTACTTGTAAACGATCCTAAGCTGGTCAACAAATCCTGATAATCTAACTGGAACAACTAAAGTTCATAGTTCATACATGGAACAATGTTAGAATGTTTATAGACAAGAGCACTTGTGCCTCGTACTAAAGACTGAAAACGTTGCGAGAGACAACTAGTGCCTCGTACTAACGTACTAAGAACTGAAAATGTAGTGAAAGACAACTAGTGCCTCGTACTAACGTACAAAGGACTGAAAATGTAGTGAAAGACAACTAGTACCTCGTACTGACGTACTAAGGACTGAAAATGTAGTCAAAGACAACTAGTACCTCGTACTGACGTACTAAGGACTGAAAATGTTGCGAGAGACAACTAGTGCCTCGTACTAACGTACAAAAGACTGGAAATGTAGTGAGAGACAACTAGTGCCTCGTATATTAAATTCTTATGATCCTCAGTAACTAACTTTCATGGTCGAGCAATTACTGCGGTACTGTAACACGGTGGACTGAGTTTGGCTCCACGTGCATTCGACCTGCGTTTCAGTAAATGGGCTTTTATCATGTGCCAGCCATGTTAAGTCCCATGCAGGGAAAACATTTTTCGTCCGGTAACCTCGTTCTTAGACCATCAGCGCGAGGCTACCGAAGCCAAAACTATGAGGGTCCGTTCTGGTCAAAATTGTCTCATTTTTTCAATGATAGACGAGTTAATTATTGTTTATGGTGTGCCAGATTACTTTAGTTTACCCTATTTAATTCACACTATGTGTTCATTTTTTTCGGGCTACCTGAATTAATTCACACGGTGTGTGAATATTTTCAGGCTACCTGAATTAATTCACACCGTGTGTGAATATTTTCAGGCTACCTGAATTAATTCACACCGTGTGTGAATATTTTCAGGCTACCTGAATTAATTCACACCGTGTGTGAATATTTTCAGGCTACCTGAATTAATTCACTGGTTCCGTGATGCATTGCGAGATGAGTTATTTTCCTCCCATGATCCCATGCGGGATAAGATTTCCCGGGTTTGTTGAAATAATTGTGTTGGAGTTATGGACGACCAAATGCGGCTGCAAATTTCACAAATTGCTCAGAATGCCGTTCAAGAAATTCAACGAATATCGCGTTTAGTAACCTCTACGCCCTCTTCCAATAATTCAGCAAGTCGTGTGGTGACTCCAAGCGAGAGTAATCCGTCTACAAACATAGGTGCTTCGTAAGCAGTCGTCCAACAGAACATCCAGAGTCTGAACACTTTGCCATCGTTGGCCAACAATTCTTCTGATAGAGCAAACAGTTCAAGAAGAAGAAATGCGGTGGATGAACTTCGAACCCGTTTTCCAACACTTCAATCCAATTCTCGAGGATCTTTTCTGCCCAGCGCTCGCAGTTACGGTTCTCGTAGGAGAACTCCTATCGGTAGACCGAGCAGAGAATATGTGATGAAGGATATTGTTGTCGTCGGCGCACAAGTGCAGAATACGCCGCTTGGACGAAAACAAAGATTGAAACTGGAAAGGAACAATAGAATCATTACTGGGTTTTCCATCAACAGGTCTTGGAGTGACAAACAGCTTTACGATAACATCAAAGCCCAGTTTCCCAATGACTGTAGAAACATCGACTTTGAGTTCATGAAGAATTGCTATGGCACGTTGGTGGCGCCAACACTGGCGACGGGTGGCAGAGTAGATGCAAATGTGTTATTGAAATCCATTTGCTCGACTAATGGTCCAGTGTATGTGCGCCTTTACGCGGAAGACCTCGATGATCTCGATGATTCTGTTTTGGAAATACCTGTATTTTCAACCGAAACTTCGGTTGTTACTGACAGTCGCGATGTCGATGTTCAGCGGCCCGAAGCTGAAGAACCAGGTGCCGTGAATGTTAATGATGGTCATTTATGGCAAGAGCAAGTTCCAGAGGTTGTTGTAATCCCAGATCCAAACCAAGACAGTGAACAGAAACATACGTACAGTGAAAACCTCCAAGTAACTGAGTTCATTGACGAAGTCCTGGCAGAGTGTGAGAAATACTCTAATCCCATAGAAATACTAAGACACATGCAAGACAAGATTCTAACTGGGAGGGAGCTAGATATTACAGACATTACAACCGATGTTAAAGGGGCAACAAACTTTATTATGGTGGACAGGACAAATCTTCTGGAAACAGCTTTTGACGAACTTGCAACCGTGAAGGATTTGAGTAATCTGAGACATCCACTAGAGGTGCAATTCATCGGGGAGGTGGCCCATGATTATGGTGGGCCGAGGAAGGAGTTTTTCCGATTGGCACTGATCGACATCAAGGAGAAGTTTTTCGACGGTGGGCTCAGGGCAGATATAAAGCCAGAAAAGTATGTTTCATGTGGCCTTGTTATGGGATTAAGTGTTTTACAGGACGGCAAAATCCCTCAGTTCATCCCTGAAGACATCCTTGATGAGCTTCTGAATAGCCCTTCCCCCTCAGCATGCATCTCAAACCTACGAAAGGGCCTGGAGCAAGTCGGCATATTCCAGGCCTTGAAGAGACTTCACTTATTTGTCCACTTGTTCCGACCAAGTGAATCGAGTACAATGACTGTCAGGCAATTGTCGCATGTTCTGAAGCCAATGTTCAGTGAGGAAGGCTCAAATGCCTCCAAGCACCAACGAGAAGTTTACAATGCTTTTGTCAGGTATATCAGAGAGGTTGCAGCTGGAAGAAGGCAAAACGGGAGTCTAATAATCACACTTAGCCACATTTTACAGTTTGCTTGCGGGGCTGACGAAGAGCCAGCTTTAGGTTTTCGCAAGGCACCAGAGATTCAATTTGTGGAATGTAATCCATCATTCCTTCCAACATCAAATACATGCATTAATGTATTGAACTTGCCTTATCCTTCTGTCACTATCCCATTACCTCCAGATGATACACTTTTTAACATGTATGACTTTGCTTTCGGCACTCAGTTTTTTGGATATGCATGATGGTGTGTTACATTGTAAATTGTAGCCCAACTGCTTGTCTTTAATCAGTGGATGGGCTGTGAATTGCAAGTATTTGTTTCTTAAGAGACACTGACATTGGTTGGTATTTCGTTATGCAGCCAGGGCATGGTTGTTGGCCAGAGGACAGGGTGGGGGTCCCTAGGATTTGTGGTTGCTGGAGATCTTCCCATTGTAAAACAGTGTTCAAATGTTTCATACAAAGGATAAGAAAAATGCCTAGAGTACACTCCTGACCTCCATCTGTCTAGTCCTCATCTGGGGTAATGCTACATTTTTAAAATTGAAGATTGAAACTAGTGCAAAAATGATGAATGACTCGTGATCAAGACAGTGCTCAGTTCTCCTGCAGATGTCTTTCTTTTCCCATCATTATTACTGCCAGGGTGAATTTATCACTTCATGCAAAGATTAGACAGTCTGAATTAATTTGGTAAAGGCACACTAGTAATAATATTAAGGGTCAAAGAATGACATGCATATTGTTTTGGGTGATTTGAAATGGTCAAAATTGATTGTTTTTGTGTGATTTGAAATGGTCAGATTGATTGTTCTTGCTGTAGTGCAATAATATTGTTGTCACTTGTACTGTAATGTTCAAGTTGCTTAACCCTTGAATGGATGCAGCTCGCAGGGAGAGGGTACATGTAGTTGGACCCCACCTAAGGTGTTTCAAGCATACAACTGAATGAATTGTTTATGTTTGAGTGTTGTGACAAAAATGGTCTCAAATTTATTATTATTATTTAGCTTACTATTTGTTCACTGTTTTAGTCCCCAAAACATGTTCGAACTGTTTGCAGTTGTTTTGATGAAACTTACCCAAAATGGTAAAAATTGAAATTAACCATTTACATGATTATGAAAAAGGTTTGTCCATTCATAGGTTTATCTTAGAGACGAGTATTACAGGACTTCAATGACTGAGCTGCAAATGTTATTAAGTTATGTTATGGTTTTCAGAATTTGTTAAAGTTTAGAGAATTGTTGAAAGTTTCTTCATATTAACATTTGATTTTAATAACACTAGGTTTAAATGGTTTAAATCATTTGGCACGCTGTATTGACAGCACTATAGTTATAATTTTCTTTAAATTAACTTGAATAAAGTATAATTTAATTCATTTGTGAAGTTTATGCCTCTGGAAATATGTCATAAATGGCTTGAATAAAGGACTTTAGAGGTAATATAAAGTGTATAAGTTAAAGTATTTCTTGAGGGTGGTTAAAAAAATAATGACATGTATACAGTGTACCACAGAAAATGTGAAAAAAGAATTACATTTTTAACTTTTTGAATTACCCATATCTCATTGTGTTTTCCATACCTAAAAATTTTTTTAACACCTTTGCAGTCATCTTGCATGTTCTGATGCTCTTGTGGCGAGGGATGGGAAAGACAATTGGCTTTGCTTTCAGTTGAAATGCATCGACATTTTTTTGTTAACTTGCACACATTTAGGATTAAATTGCAAAAAATTAGGATTTGCCCCAACAGATTAATTCAGTTACACCAACTGCATGCTTTAACAGCATATCTTGGAAACACTCCATCCTTTTTTATTTTCTCAGCCAGGAGTTTTGTTATTTTAATGCTTATTCCAGTAATTAAATCTACATTTTCCCTATATTTGTTGGATGCTAAATTTCTTTGGTGGACCTGCAACAGGTATCCCAAAAAAGAACCAAACATTGCAAGTTTTACTTTCAGAATTAAAAGTTTGAGAGAAATAAAATTAGTTTTGCTCATAGAGCAGACCAAAATAATCTTGCAAGGTTGAATTATACTGTGGTAGTGCAAACAGGCAATCTAGAGAGGGGGCAGGTAGTAATGTGCAACTATTGCTTTTATTGCTACTGTCTCCCGCTCTCCACAGAGCCTGTTTTCAGGCTGCTGCCATGGTAATGGGGAAACTTCAGCTTTCATGGCTTTCATTTTTGTAGAAGACCATTTTCACCATCGATCAGAAAAAGACTCATCCTTAAGCAAATACTTCCCTTGAGAGGAGAATTTGTTATCTTCTACAACACATTTTGATATCACAAAATTTTGTACCATGTGGCATGCAATTTGTATACTAGATTTATTTAGCAACCACCCATCATACAATCATATGCCAAACATTAAAACTGAGCTACCAGTATTGGGGATTTCAATAGCAGTTACATTCCGAGACCTAGGGGCAATCTCTACTGGAACCCTTCTGAACATTTCTCTCTACATTTCTTCCTGCACAGTGGGCCAGCCCTGCATCTTATGATGAGCCAGCAAAATTCCAGATGCATTTATACTAAGAACCCAGTGCTTTAATTTGCAGTTTTTTGAGTTGCCAATTGTTCAACTTCCAGTTTTATCCAGCATACAGAAAGACTGGAAAGCATACAAATTGGCTCATCCATGGCGGGGGGCGGGGGTTACAAAACTTTGATCCAAAGCAGGGTAGAAAAATAGGGCTCAATGTTCTTAGAATTTCTGTGATGTTATTACTCATGCACTTAGAACTTGTGTCTAAAACTTGACAACTAGTCACAAAAGCGCACTTGAAAAAATCTGAACATCGAGCTGTGAAACATAATGGTCCCTGAGAACTATTTCTAATGCTTGTGGGCCAATTAAAATGTCTAAATTTCACCCCTGAAGAACATACATGTATATAGACAAAACAGAAACAAACTAAAACAATTTATCAGCTCGCTTTTTGTCTCTCAGCTAAATTCAAATACTCCAGAGTGATATTGCTATACACGTCATGTGTTTTCTAGCCCTCTTGAAAGTTCATCAAGAGTTCAACATACTTCATGTATACTAGCTGGCCTTGGCATCCATCATTTTCCAAAGGATCTGGTAACTGGGAAGTTAGTATTGTAGATAGTTCAAATGTTGGAGCATCAAATTGAACCTGATAATCATCATCAGCCACCGAGATTAAACCCTCTGGATCTAATCCATAACTGTCCACATCAGCTTCAGTTAGTGCAGTGTGATCAGAATTTATGTTCTGTAACATACCACTTGTCCACAACTGAAGAGGAGAGAGATTGTTTTCGGTTGAAATTGGCCTACTGTTCAATCTGAGTCACAAATGTTTGGAGGGACCTGTCGATTCTGGGCAAGTATACACTGTGTAAACAATATAAATGCAAGTCATTAAGTGGATCAAGAACTCCTGCGGTCTCCATTTCACTGAATAATCTTGCATAGAAGCATAGGACTCCTGCATAGACATCCCTGTGAATTCTCTCTACTCGGCAGTTGTGTACCGATGAACCAGTGATGATGCTGCCCCTGTTCTGACCCCTCTGTTCCAGCATGAATTGGCCAACAAAAACATTTTCCATACCATAGTCACATCTAGCTCTCGATGGAACTCCATACAATTCAGTCCCTTGCCTGAACAGTTCCAAAACAGTTTCAGCTCTGTTATTGTCACAACATTGGCAGTAAATTAGTAAACGAGAGAAGCCATCAATACAAACATGCACCACCAACTTCCATCTGATGAGTTTATGAGCAGAATCAAAATGCCAGAGTGAATTTGGTGTCGGTACACTGTACTTGCGCCGATAAACTAACAATCTCCATCTCAGGGCAGTACCTACAGGATCTACTCTACTAATGCACTGACTCACTCTCCGGCGCTGTATGCGAATCCCTCGGCTTCTCAAGGCTCCAGTAAATCTTCGCCTTCCAAGATTCGGAGTCAGGAATCCTCCAACCATCGAGGAGCTTGTTTCGGCTGCTGTCAATTCCTTGTAGATTTCATCTAATCTGTCATCAGAGATATTGGAATATTGCTCAAATTCTGTACCGAGTCAAAACTCTTTTCGTCGCCTCTGGAGAGTGGACACACTGACCTGCAGCATTTCGGCAATCTTTTCCCACGAGAAATGTAAGGAACGCAAGTATTCTAACTGGTCCTTGGTTACAGCTAAACGTGGACGTCCCGGACCTTCACTATCTTCCGAATCAGTTTGAGTGGAGTAAGATTCACACATCTGGTCATTTACTGACGTTTCGTTAACAGAGCTTAGAAGAACACTCAGACTCCGAACATGTCCTAGCAACAGATGTAGATGTTCTCTCATCGAACTGCCTACAGCCGAATCGTTTTCAAGCAAGGTTAACGTTGCATATGCATCATTCAGTCGGTTAGATACTTCTTGAACCAGGTCATTCGACCACTCAGTTTCTCCTGCTGCACACAAAGAATTGAGCAATCCTTTTAAATTTCGTAAAAACAGTACAAAACCCCGTTCATTTCTTTCTCGACTCAATCCCCCTCTTGGCATAATTTTCCTGCTCGCAGGCTATTCAGATCGCGATCGCTCGCCGCAGCCGCCATTATTCATCTCGCAATGCATCATGGAACCAGTGAATTAATTCAGGTAGCCTGAAAATATTCACACACGGTGTGAATTAATTCAGGTAGCCTGAAAATATTCACACACGGTGTGAATTAATTCAGGTAGCCTGAAAATATTCTCACACGGTGTGAATTAATTCAGGTAGCCTGAAAATATTCACACACGGTGTGAATTAATTCAGGTAGCCTGAAAATATTCACACACGGTGTGAATTAATTCAGGTAGCCCGAAAAAAATGAACACATAGTGTGAATTAAATAGGGTAAACTAAAGTAATCTGGCACACCATAAACAATAATTAACTCGTCTATCATTGAAAAAATGAGACAATTTTGACCAGAACGGACCCTCATACAAAACCATTGTTCTATCCAAGATGGCTGAACTGTGATAATAACCCATAGCCAGTCGATGCCTCACAACCTTTTGAATCCTTAAGTAAATATTATAGGAAAATCACATGCCTGACGAGGTAATTCCATGTTAAGAGTTGCACGAGAATTATTAACGCCGACATCGGTTACGACAATTTAACCTGGAATTAACATATCTCTAATCTGTAAAGCTTTCTCCTCTGATTCAGAGACATCTGAATTGATCAGGCAGATACAGCTTTTAATTTATGCAACTAAAACTGCCACGTACAGCGGCTGTAACGAGTAAACAAAGCCATCCCTCGCTTGAGAAATTATTTGAGGTTATGCCCCTTATTGCCTCTTATGTTGTGAAAACATTTTCGAAGCAACCAATCGTTATAACATTGCAGGCAAATGAACAGTTAATATTTGTCATCTGTATATTATAAAAGTCTTGCGATCTTCGGATCGATTCGAAACAGCATGGATATATTACTTTAGTAAATGATGCAGCAGAAAGTATAAAATCATGGAATGATATGCAGATTATAATATATATGTATGTATAAATATAAACAGTATAAAGAGAAACCTGAATATTTTACGCGTTACGGCAAAAAATGTGGACTGATAATTTGGAAAATCGGATATTCCCATAAACGGGAGAATTGAATGTAAAGGACAGGACGGTGTTAAATAGACAAACAAAATCAAGCAGGATGATCTAGCATGTTAGTATCCTGTATCATTCCATACAGAATTCTAGTTGGCTAATATAGTTGATACATTCGATACAGAATACTAATAGGGCTTATTAGTATTCTTTATCATTGATACAAAAGGCAGAATAATTGTAAAATCAGAAACGTGTAAGAAATTTGAAACTATAATTGTAACAGTCATACTTTGCTAGTACTAATAGGTATGCTCCGGGAAACTCAAAATATGCAAATGAGGTACCAGAATGAGATGTACCATATTTGGAAACAATCGATTCCTAATTCAATTCACTTTCCTCACTAAGGAAATATCTGACATTTTTCGGCCAGTTTTAACCCCAGATTTAACCCCAGATGGCTTCCAATTGCTTATCGTTGTTTTTTTAGATTTTACTTATGGTCTTAATAATCTTGTGTTATTGTATATTAGTGAAATGCTTGTAAAATATTATGTTCCATCGCGTCGTTTACGCTCCTCAAATAAAGTCTTGTTGTGTGTAAGTGCAGCAGTGAGAGAGCTTTTTCTGTCGCTGCTCCAAAACTTTGGAATGAACTGCCACTGGATATTAGACAAAGTTCTTCATATAAATTAATACCAGAATGCCTATTTAGGTTCACACCATGGCTTTGATTTCTTTGGAAGGATAGGTTGCTTGTTGAAGAAATGGCAACGCTGAGTATACATGTTACGCCTCTTCACAGTGCGATGCAGATAAAAAACTAGTTTGTTCTGCAGCCATAGAATTATACCCCTCTGAAATCTTGCCTTCTGGCTTGTAGACTGTCTTACACCTGACATCTTTATGGTTTTTGATATGTAATCTGTCAATTACTTTCACAATGGATTGCCAAACTTTGTCAAGTGGTGCAGGGAATGACAGAGGGCTCCTTGATACAATCATGCCATCTACATGGCACATATTGTCATATGCCAATATGGTGGTCTCCATTCTTTGCTCAATTTCAGTTGTTGCTATACCACTGTCTAACAAAGACTTGAACTTTCTTTCATATATTTATGGATTGCCATGTAAAGCGCTTAGATATGTTTCTGTATTTGCGCTATATAAATAAAGTTATTATTATTATATGGAAAAATATACATGGCATGGAAATTTTTCAACTTTATGGAAGAATTCAAAACAAATCCCCTCAATAGGGACCATTTTTTTTTTCACCATAAGCCTGGGTACCACCCTTAAATTTCCCAGATAAGGGCTGCCACAGGAGACCTGCCCCTCATTCAATTTATGTTCCTTTTAGGGACCCAACTGTCTCTCTTAACAAAAATAAAAATGTGTTTATTTTTCCAGTTATTCTCACCAAACAGCTGTCAGTGCTACATGTAGGTGGCTGTCAGTGCTGGGCACCACCTATCCCCATATAATAATGTGGCCTATATAATAAACATTTTTAAAGGTTACTTGTATAATTCCAGAAAATAACTGGGCCCAGCCCTGATCAGCCATAAATCGAACCTATATTCTATAAAGACTTGCGACGATTATGGAATATTTCTGTATACCCTAGACTGCTGGGCAGGCTCTATACCACGATCATTTAATTTTTCGGTCTCCCTTAACGCTACGTTTATTTAACGCTACGTTAATTCCCTCGAGTCTGAAGGGATACATTTCCCGTTTATGTATAAATCAGTACCATCCATCAGTAGTGCTGATATTATAAATGGGAATGTCTACTTAGATGCTGACTCCATCGCTGCTCCTTATAACGTTTCATTGAAACTCTTGCGGGAATCCAACAAAACCAAACATGGCAAAATAAATATTTGCAATCGATTTGTATGAGGCTACCATCTTTGCCGTCACGCACGGAGAGAGACTTGACTGGTGAGTTCTGGGACGTCCTTACCAGCAGAGTGCACACGAGAACTGAGTTTTCTCCTAAAACAGTGAGTGGCTTAAAGCCTAAAGGCGGAAACCTTTACGTTGCTTAAAGGAAGGTGCAAGATCTGCCCTGCACAGTTACATATATTACATACACTTCCTATAATTAGTGGAGGTGAGAAAGTCTCCCTTTAGCTTTGGCCGATTTTTTACCACCAAACATTTGACAGAAATGTAAAACTGTATATAAAACTGCGGTGTAGTTTTAAATAAACAAATTGAATGTCATAGACATGTTTTTAGCCCTTTTCACTTTCCAGTTTTTGTACCAACAGCTAATTTATTTGCTATATTACCTTTGCGTAGATCAGCATTCGAAATAGTGTCAATATTCTTGCGTAGAGAAGCAAGGAAAAATCTTTGGTAACCAGTGTAAAAGCGTTCATGCTGTTATTAAAATCTATAATGCTTCGTATAAATTCGACATGGTTTGGGTGGGCAAGGCCGAGTAACCTTCGAGCAGTCTGTTTTGATGTTTTGGGAATCTAAGAACTTTTACCATTAAGGCATTCTCAACTAAAATCAGTTTTTCTTAACTAAATTGTTTCCTCTAAATTTAAAGTTTTTATCCTTTTCCAGGTAGTCAGTTTTTGAAACGTTGGAGTTCATGTATTTCCTGCGGAAAACTTACAAGGTGTTTAATAAGTTCTTAATATCTACGGAAAGAAAAACACTCCACTCATTTCACCACATCAAACATATTTTATTTTAGAAATAATAAAACCTTACCAATATTAGCGGAACCCGCATTGACTTCTAAACTCGCTACAACAAGCGATTTTGGAGGAATAACCTGATAATGTTGGTTCCGAAATTCGGAACCCACATTGATTTCAAAACTCGCCACTTAATATATTAAGAACTTATTACAAGGTGTTTAATAAGTTCTTAATATCTACGGAAAGAAAAACACACTCCACTCATTTCACCATATCAAACATCTTTTATTTTAGAAATAATAAATGTTACCAATACTTGCGGGAACCCACATTGATTTCTAAACTCGCTACAATAGGCGATTTTTTTAGGAATAACTGGAGATAGAGGGAATCGGCTAACTCTGTTGCTATCCAATTCAGATCATGTGACGTAAATAGACGTTATTCTGATATGCATGACTGAATTATAATTAGAATGAAAAAGGACAATTCCCCAGAGTAGCATCTGTTTACTTCACATGATGAATTGGGCAGCAACATAGTTAACCGATTCCCTCGATTGATATACAATAATTTTGAAATTCTGTAAAACGTTATAGGCATTGATGATTGTCCAACAGCAATGTCACGTGTGAACACTAACATTACAAATAAGCGAATGTAGAATAAAGAACCATATTTGACAAGTGGCATAGGCTTTGATACATAAATACTCCATGAGCGTATGGTTTTTTACTTCTTGTCCACTCAATTTACTCACTTCCGTAAATGTCCTTCCGTCGACAAATCGACCAACTGAGCAGCAATACATGATCTTGTACACATTTTCTCTCATGCAGCGATCTTAAAGTGCCAATACGATCAAATTTTAACATATCAATGTTTTTGCATATTCATAGTGTTGCTATATTATTAGCAGTCATCAACGTGTTCTATCCTCATGCCTGGGTCGGCATTTCTTGGAAGAGGACGACCTATCGTGATCTCACAATCAAAGCAACAACTTTTAGCGATTTCAGCAATTTAGTTATTTTTCTATGTTTATTGTGCCTTAAAATATTTAACTACAGAAAAAATTACTCAAACCCCTAGATAAGATGCTGCGGAAAGCATATTTCAGATAGCCTAAAACTAGGATCTTAGTGGAATGTGGAATGTAGCAGTTGAAAAGCATAAAAAGTGCATATAAAGGAGAGAAAAAAATTTGTTGAGAAAAACTGAATTTAGTTGAGAATGCCTTCATTTCGATTTGCCACTTTTTCAGTGTCAATAGGTCAATCAGTATTAGAAATATCCGAATTAGTAAAAATATTTCCAAATGGGCATGTTGAACCACAAAATTTTAGGAGAGTTTACCGTAAAATCCTGTCTGCTATTACTGGAAGCCGTTCTCAGTATTCAGCGGAAGTGATGTCAAACACTTAACACAACAACCTCGTGGCGCGAAATAGTGTGCATAAAAAAGTAGACAACCTCGCAAAGATAAGTATAACTTTCTTTTTATGTACGTGAAGACGTTTTTAGTAGAAATATGCCTCCAGGCGTTGTGTTCTGCAGGCAAACGTTAAGTGTATGACATCACTTCTGCTGAATACCTTTGTTGAAAGCTGAACAAAGGGAACGGACTCCAGTAATTCAAAATTCGGAGCTCAAAAAATAAGACTTCCTGTCGTTGTATCGAAAAACAATTTCAACTGGTAATAGTATATCAACTTGAAGAGATGCCTCTATTAACAAACTTATTTCTAAAGATTTTCCTTAACCTGAGTTTGAAATATTGTAATATATTAGTTGTTACTGTTCAAAAAACAATTCAAATTAAGAATTATTTTGTTGATTTCATAAAATTATGCTAATTAGCATATTTTATGCAGATGTTAAAAAAAAATGTTTAACGTTTCAATTGAGAAACAAAGTAAAAAGCACTGAATCATTCAGGATAAGACTTATACTAACTAAGGAATAGCAATAAAATGTTCACGTCAGGAATGTAAATGTTTCTTTATAACTAATTATGAAAATAAGAACATTTTAATAGTAAAATTATAGTTATGCTAAATTTCAGGTCACATGACTCCCCTATTTTGTACACATTTTATTTTTCTATTCTAATAGTGTAATTTACAATCTGACTGCTCCGCAGGTAGCTTAAAGCTAATCTAGGCAGGCCGAGTCTTATATAAGTAAATATACTAATTACAGTTTAAAAGAATAAGTTAAGTTTTACATGGAGGGAGTAAAAAAAAAAAGAGAGAAGAAAAAGGAATTATATAGAGAAAAAAGACAAGGTGGTGACTATGCTGATAGAACTATTAACGTTAATTTATAGAATAATAACTGTAAAATCAACAAATTTTATTTGAATTATTTTACTTTTGAAATAATCATGGATGTATCAATATATGTATCTTCTAATTTGAGGATATTAACTAGTATTTTGTTAAGTTCTATTTTAAATGCTTTTTTTTGGGAAGGGCCTTGGAGGGGCCTTCATTGTCATATCCAGTATCACTGTTGACAAAAATGGAGCAGGAGTGTGCGCTACGATGGAAGTATCGTACGTAGCCATTTTTTTTTTAGCAGTGGTATGTTGAAGACGCTGTATACTTCATCATGCTCATCCTTATTCTGTTCTGGGCACGCTTTTAAAATGATGTCTTTGTTGCAGCTGCTGGACGAGCGGAAGACTGGGTCGGTTACTAGCGAAAACTAATTGAGTGTGGCAAATTACCTGTATCTCTGACAAAACCAGGATAGTGGAAAGTTTGGGGATGCAAGACTCGAAAACGGTTCTGAGGCATTCAATGCTTAATTGATTAGAAATGTACTTCATTCATAACTTGACCGATTTATTTATAAGATCCTTTATAAGTTCTTATACACAAGCTTTGACAGTTTGTGAGAATAAATTGTCGTGCCTCGATCATACATATCAATTTCAACTGCATAAATAAATATATAAAACAACAAGAAAACCTTTCAATTCGTCTTCTTGCTTAAATTCACAGCCTTTATCTTCCTTTCCAGGCTTGGTACGTAGTCAGAAAACACTCCCTGCTATATGAGGACTCGTAATAAGACTGTTCAAGGCACATTCAAATAGTATGCATGTTTTAGTACGTTTCCGCGATGAAACAAACAATACTATAGTGACAGAGGCTGACAAAGGCAATTGCACAGCCTCTGCTTCGCATTTCTTGGGAAGAACCAATACCTCTCGTGTCTGTACCCTTTTTCCTTTCATTTGTTATTCGATGAGACTTGTTTTTTCTTTACTTTTTCTTATATCGTATTTGAAAGAAACGCAATCGATTTCGATGCTGTATTTACTCGAGGTTTTAGGAAAGACAACTACATGTAGTGCCTCGTACTAACGTACTAAGAACTGAAAATGTAGTGAAAGACAACCAGTGCCTCGTACTAACGTACTAAGGACTGAAAATGTAGTGAAAGACAGGTAGTGCCTCGTACTAAGGACTGAAAATGTAGTGAAAGATGGCTAGTGCCTCGTACTAACGTACTAAGGACTGCAAATGTAGTGAAAGACAGGTAGTGCCTCGTACTAAGGACTGAAAATGTAGTGAAAGACAGCTAGTGCCTCGTACTAACGTACCAAGGACTGAAAATGTAGTGAAATACAGGTAGTGCCTCGTACTAAGGACTGAAAATGTAGTGAAAGATGGCTAGTGCCTCGTACTAACGTACTAAGGACTGCAAATGTAGTGAAAGACAGGTAGTGCCTCGTACTAAGGACTGAAAATGTAGTGAAAGACAGCTAGTGCCTCGTACTAACGTACCAAGGACTGAAAATGTAGTGAAAGACAGGTAGTGCCTCGTACTAAGGACTGAAAATGTAGTGAAAGATGGCTAGTGCCTCGTACTAACGTACTAAGGACTGCAAATGTAGTGAAAGACAGGTAGTGCCTCGTACTAAGGACTGAAAATGTAGTGAAATACAACTAGTGCCTCGTACTGACGTACTAAGGACTGAAAATGTAGTGAAAGACAACTGGTGCCTGGTACTGACGTACTAAGGACTAAAAATGTAGTGAAAGACAACTAGTGCCTCGTACTAACGTACAAAGGACTATAGACCGGTTTCCATATGTTGCAGTGGCGGATGCAGGGGTGGTTACGGGGGTGACATGTCACCCCCCCCCCCCCTTTTGGGCCAAAAACAAATTCTGTATAAGAATTCGTAAAAATAAAATACATTCGTTCAAATTTTGTAAGAAATTTCGCACCAGAAACTGTACCGGTCAAAATAGTCACCCCCCTTTTTCAAATCCTGGATCCGCCACTGTGTAGATTGTTATCTATGATCGCTGAGGTCACTGCGATGGTAACGATCCTATGGAAAACCGGGCTTTAATAAAGTATGCCTCGTTATGATAGACATAAGTATTTTATTGGCACTTTGCAAAGTATGCTTTACATCAGTGTGAGTCCAATAATCATTATACAGGGTGTAAAGAAAGTCTTGGTCCAATTTTGTTATTGACATTTTGAGATATATATAACACAAAATGAATTTATATTAAGCCACAACTTAGATAATTTAATTAGGTTAAATAGAGGAGTGTGTTAACGCATGACGTCGTACCTGCAACATCATACAACATGGTCAGCGGTTATATGTACGATTTCAAGATGGCGGCTTCCTTGGATAAATAAGTAAATTTTACACGTAAACATATTGTTAAAATTCAAGAGAGAAGTGAAGTTGTTACTCTTCATGAGCTTGGATATTCTATATCCTCTCTTGCAAAGAGGTTTGATCGCAGCAAAAACTGGGTGAAGTACTGGATTCGCAGGGCAAAGAAGGGAGACACTCTGAATGACACATCCAGACAGGGAAGGCCTCCAAGACTCACGGATACAATGAAAAAGAAAATAGACAAGATAAAGTACAAGCGAGGAAATTCTACACGAAAATGTGCTGACAAGCTATCTGCTAATGGTATTCACATCTCACACACTACAATCCACAACTACTTGAGAAAGGAAAAGGGCTGGAAACCTATGAAAAGGAAACGCAGATCGCTCTTAACCAGTAAACAAAGACACAAACGCATGCAATTTGCGAGAAAACACAAAAGCATGACAGAAATGGACTGGGAAAACTATGTATTCTCTGATGAAGCACTGTTTTACCTTTTTAACAAGCCTAATGCCAAGAATGATATAGTATGGGGATCCCAAGAATCACAGGTGTCAGATGCACCCCAAGTAAAGAATAGTGCTTTTGTGATGGTATGGGGAGCAATGTCTGCAACAGCATTAACAAGGTTACACTTCATTCCAGTCGGCCAAACCATTACAGCCAAGTACTACATTGAAGAGGTTCTTGAGAAAGTGCTAAAACCAGCAATAAAGCGAACAAGATCTTCTGGGCGCATTGATGAACGCAAACTGATTGCTTACCGTAACAACCTTGTTTACCAACAGGATGGAGCTCCTGCTCATACCTCAAAAGCTGCACAAATGTGGTGTAGAGATGAGCTACCTGGTTTTATAGAGAAAGGAGACTGGCCAGGGAACTCTGCAGATTTGAATCCGATAGAAAATCTGTGGTCCATATTGAAGCAACAGGTTTATAAGAACAAGGCACCTAAAACCATGGTTCAGTTAAAGGCCCGCCTTATAAATGCCTGGAGATCAATATCGCAAGATACCCTTCTTTCCTTGGTGCATTCCATGCCAAACAGAATTAAACGTCTTCTGAGAGAAAAAGGAGGCCACTCCGGATATTGACTGAGAATTTCAGGTCGATCGGAAAAGTATTCAGAATTTTATTTTTACAATAAAAATGGACCAATACTTTCTTTACACCCTGTAGATGTGTCAGTTGGGAATAGGTATTACTGACTCAAAGTTTGGGAGGCAGTCAAAAATATATTTCGCTGCTATATTTCGCTAATTTTGGGATCTGGGTTAAAAACTATACACAAAAGGTTATTATCGGATACATTTGTTGCACGTATATTTAAAATATTCATTAGGGAAGCATATAATTCTTTCCATAAAACCTACATTTCAAAGCAAAATGGATTTCATCCTCGATTTCGGTTTTGCACAAAGGGCAGAATATTTCATTAACAGGTTTATATGGCCGTGAAAACCTTCCTTTTTCTATTTCTAACTGGTGGTTACTTATTCTGAGCTTTGTCAATGGAATTCTTTGCTTCACATTTTGTATGTCATTAAGGTAATGCTCAAATTCATAATTAAAAAAAAATGTTCTATAGGTTCAATCAGCGCATGAAAAGGTCGATGTTTGAACTGGGCCTAAGCCAAAGGAAGAAACCCATTGAATGGTCAATGATGCATAATACAGATTTTATTAAACAAATGTTCATCTTTATAAAATATTTAGTGAAACTTTGAGTTTGTAAAAAAAATATGCAAACTTTAACAATGTCTGCAATTAATTCAGACTGATACTCGCATGAAGAAAAAAATATCTATCACAATTAATTTAAAAAATGTGATCCCAGTTCATATACATGTACATGTAGAAAGGATTAAATAATATACTATGTAATTAAACCAAACTGACTATCTACTACATGTCTTAAGAAAGAACAGCTGTCATATTCATGCCTCACACATGCTGTGTGAAATTTCAGACATCTAATGGAAGGTGAGGTCTGATCTACAATGTACATTGTAGTGCCATAGAGGTTACAAACGAATAATGCAGGCTTCGATCTGATTGAATGGGGCTACATCTAATTCCATTTTTGTCCAGAAATTATTGTCCCTTCAAATTGCTCTCTTTCCTGAAATGAAGCTTGAAACTTTTCGTATTGATCTGTGCCTACAAATGTATCATCATTTAGATCTATGATGCTCTACAGCCTACAATACTTCTTCATCCATGGATTGCGAATTAAGGTACTCTTTTTGACTAAACAGAATATCTAGATTTTGAGTCGGTAAGCCCTTTTCGTTGGGGTTTTATGAGCATTGTTAAAAAGGCAGCCATTTTGAGTTTCGTCCCTTGTCAGTTTTCTCCTTACACCATGCACGCAGTTAAGTTGTTGTTTGAATTTTTGTGATCTAGCAAGAAAAAGTCCCAAGCACTGCTTTTGAGGCCTGTTTTAGATATCGTTAAAATGGGCTACAATTGCTTAAAAGTACATTTTGTACAGTACTGCCAAGAAAGGTACATTTAATCACGAGCAGATCGCAATCACGAAGTACAGTCTGCTTGCACCTTGCTCGCAAGCTGCTCTCACCACACTCGTCAATAAAATTAACACTTTAGAACCTTTCATTTTCGCTTTATTCAGAAGAGCTCGAACAGCGGGTAGAAATTCAGATTCCAATAAAACAATATTTTATTGTCACTTCATTCAGAACTCGAATGGCGGGTAGAAATGCACTTGCCAGTAAGACTAAAGAAGCCTCAGCCAAATGGACTCGCCATTTGAGTTATGAATGAAGCAAAAAAAAAAAAAGATTCTAAATCTAAAGTTTTAATTTTGGCAACTTTACTTGTTATTGAACTCTTCATTTAATCACGTCTCATTTTGGTTTGCATTTGTTAGATTCTAGAAAAAGCATTCAAAGTTTTCAGAAGGTATGAGATTGTTGCCAATTTTTTTCTGTATGTTGACAATCGATCCTGTGACCACAATCATAACTGTGATCGCACCAGTTGATCATGGTCATTTAATTGCGATGTGATCGTGAGCATGGTGCAAGCAGATCACACTTACTGATTGCGATCTGTTTGTGAGAAAATTTTGATAAATGTACAAATGTTTCTTGTCAGTACTGTAAGTGCATAGATTAGTCCTGATTCTTATTCTCAGAGTTGCTTGCCATCTGCTTACGATACACCTTTAACTTGTCTAAACACTTCTGATTCAGACTTGTCCTTATGTCACTCCACGATTTTTCTAGGACCTTTTCCCCATACTTAAACTTACAAACTCCTCATCATTCACATTTACATCAATGTTTGGTTCTGCTACTGAATATACAGGGCTGGAAGGTGTTGATTCCTACAAAAGAATTAATAGAAGTAATGATTATACATAAATATTATGGAAGTTTGATGTATACATTTTGTCAAATACATGTAGCTGTTATGTTTATTAAACATTTCTCCCATGCCATTCTTTTCAAGAATGGGAATCAACATGCAGTTCACATTTTTAAAATACTTTTTGAATCTGTCTTGAGAAACTGGTTTGGACAAGTGAGAAGAGGTTTTGAACTTTTTTCTAACCCTGATCACATTGTAGGTACAGTGTACATGTATTTGTAAGCTTCACCTGAATTTTCACCTGGAACCGCGATGGACCAGCTGGGCTTAAAGTGCCTATAACCCTTTTGCAATTTTGATAGCTTATGAACCTCAGAAAAGTTTTGAGTACTTCTGTGAAGAAAGTTTTGGTTTACAGTGAATACTTTATGTTCTACGCTTGTTTGAAATCGTGTAAATGTGACCTTTTGTGACCTTTCCTGACCCATGACCGCGTAAGTAAAAGCCTGGGTCGAAACCTGTATGTACGTCACCTCATGAATGCATTATTCTCCATGACACCTTTCTATCACAACAACATCGATGCATAGAAAATATACACAGTTTGTGAGTTGTTAGTAAAGAAAAAAGTCATTTTAGTCAACATGTTAAGTATTTATTGAAATGATTGCAAAGCCGAATTAATTATATGACGTCAAGATGACGTAAATACAGGTATCGACCCAGGCTTTTGCTTACGCGGTCATGGATCAGGAAAGGTCACATTTATACGATTTCAAACAAGCGTATAGAACATAGAGTATTCACTCAAAACCAAAACCTTCTTCACAGAAGTACTCAAAACTCTTCGGAGGTTCGTAAGCAATAAAAATTGCAAAAGGGTTATAGGCACTTTAAACAAGTCTTTTCTTTCACCTTCTTTGGGGTGCTGGGTTTTGGTTTTTCATGTACCTGCTGCTTTAGCAGGTCTTCTATGTCATCCAGCCGCTCAAAAACACCACCAAACAATTCTCTAAGTAGTGTTTCAGCAGGCTGACCGACAGAGTCTCTACACGAATCTAGATCAATCTGTTGAGTAAATAAACATATTAAAGAATGTTTTTGCAAGTGATTTTTTTTCTTCAAATAATATGAAAGAGAAAAAAAATCACCAGTAGAGTAGACTTCACATACATGTACAATGTACCTTTGGTGCCTTAGTACATGTAGATGATGTTGTTGCAAGTTCCTATTTCACAGGACTTCTTGGCCTGTCCCACAGATAAAACAATATTACAAAGGAGACTATAATTAGATAATAATGCCTTGAACTAATGGGCTATCAGAATTTATTTATACTGGCATCACCTGTCTAAATTATAAAAGGGTGTCAAACAATGAAAAATAAAACTAATTTAATATTCCCCAACCCCCAAAAAATCCAAAGAACTAACAAAATGTACCAAGAACCAATTTTGTTTCACACAAATCCTCCAAATTTTGTGTGATACAACCGTGACTGATTTCACATGTGAAGTAACAAAACCATTATGGTAAATTTGATATGGATACCTCACTTCCCATGGTGGTATGCTAACCACCATGGGAAGTGAGTAGCATGGGTTAGCGCTTACTCATACCCAGTTGTTATTGAAAGAAAAATAAAGAGAAAAATGGCTGAGCGGACTTGGAAAGAGTTACATTACGAGGCACGCAGGGCATTTTGGGAAAGGGAAGGAGGAAATTAATGACTGGCAGATCTTGTACACTACAGCCATGCAAAGTGATGCTACCTACAACAATGCAAATGCTTTTCACACGATTTGTTTTTAATTCAGCAAAAATTATGTCTACATCTTTTGTATACTTATCGCGTTGGTTAGACCACTACACAGTCGAACCTGTATTAAGCGGCACCGTATTAAGCGGGCGGTCTGTTGTCAAAGTCCCGAAAATTACTTCCCTCAATTACTGTAATTTTGACCTTTATTAAGCGGTCACCTCTATTAAGCGGTCGCGGTTACCCTTTACCAAGTCCCAATGAGCTGTTTTTATTGTCTTGACCTGTATTAAATGGTCACTTTGTAAAAGGAAACCACGCAAATGTAATTGAATTCCGTGTTTATTTTCACAAATCATTAAATCACCGGAAATTAATGTTTGTAGTTTGTGGTCAAAAGGCTTGTCAGCATTGCACGTCAAATTCTTCTTTCGTTAATTTCTCCTTTAGCCAGTTACACGAGAAGTTGTCCCCTTGAAAATGATACTCGCAAGGCACTTCTAGACCATAGCCACCGCCTCTGTTTACACACTGCCCTTTAATGATGGCCTTTCCAGAATTCGATGGTCTCTTTAAAAACTTAGTCAACCACGCTGCCATTAGTTTGGGGACATGCCTGATTACATCAAATTTGTCTGACAAGTTGTTCGGGTGAAATGTTTGAACTTTATCTGGCATATCTGTCTTCTCTTTTGCCGTTTGAACCACCGCAACAGCATTTGTATCCTTCACGTTGTTAGGTTCTCGTCTGAGTAAATACTCATCTCCTATGTTTGGTTCCCAGTCATCCATGTATTCATGATATCCCCTGATGAAAGACTTCAGTAACATTTGGACCTCAGTTGTTCGATCTGACCTCAGTTGTTCCCAATAAATCCGCAGAAGGCTCAAACAGACTGTCTTGTCTGTTTGAGCCTTCTGCGGATTTATTGGGAACAACTGAGGTCAGATCGAACAAGACAGCTAAACCGTAGGAGCGGAAAAGGCGAAGCGAGCGAGAAAAATGCGCAATGAGACCAGCGCGACAATCTTGTCTTTTCGCATTATCACCTCAAGAAAAGCAAGTGTTGGTATCATAAGCCGCTCCAATAGAAATGAAGCAGTCTTGAATATGTGACTGAATTGAATAAGCCGCTCCAATAAGAATGAAGGGGTCGTCAATGTGAGAGTGAAAACCTCTGAAACCCTTGAAACTGAGATCACCGCGATGGTTTTGGTCTAATTAATAATTAAAATCAGAAGTTAGGCGTGTGAAGGTCCCTCACACCAGACGAGACGGGGTCAAGCTAAGCATATCTAAAATGAAAAGTCACGGTGGTAAGAAAAAAACAGTTCCAGCAAAGCGGCAATGCATGAAGCTACAGCAGAGAGTTGAGATGATAAATTACGCCAAAGATCACCCGAAAGAGGGATATCGCAAAATTGCTGAAAAATTTGGCATCGGAAGACCACAAGCGCATAAAATCTTGAAAGAAAGAAAGGATATACTTGCATTATATGAAAGCAATTCACAGTCAAATCTACATAAAAGGGTCCGCTCTGGGAAGTACTCGAATGTCAATGAGGCACTATGGGACTGGTATATAGCTGGTGAGGAAGGAGATGTTAAAGACGAATGAACGAGTTAGAGAAATCACAAGAGGATGGAAGCCTGAAGACGTGTGGAATATGGACGAGACAGGGAGCTTTTTGCGAGGATTGCCCGAGACAAGCCTAAATGAAAAGGGACGGCGTTGTAGTGGTGGAAAGCAAGCAAAACAGAAACTACATGGGCATTTTTCGTTAACGTTATTGGAAAGTATGCAAAACCCCGCTGTTTCAAGAACTTACAGGATATTAAACGACCCTCTAGATGCTGGTATTTTGCCAACTCAAAGGCATGGATGAGAACAGAGGTAATGAATGAAGTCTTGTCTAGACTTAACGCAACCTTGATTCGAAAAAAGCGAAGTATCTTACTGTTCCTGGACAATGCTCCATGCCATCCCCCAAACCTGGCTGAGAAGTTTTACGAATATCAGCATCAAGTTCTTGCCAAAGAACACGACATCAAAGACTCAGCCACTGGATGCCGGAATAATCGCAAACCGGAAAGTGAAGTACAAGAAGTGACTGCTTCGTTTTGTGTGCTCCAAGGTGGATCAGTCCAAAAGTGGCAGCGACATTGTCAAGTCCATAGATGTTTCAATGGCCATCGAATGGGAACGACAAGCTTGGGACGAAGTGTCTCCTGAAACTATCTAGAAATGTTTTAAGAAAACGAAGTTCTACCCGGAAGAAATCACGGAAGATGACGATCCCTTTGAAGGGGAGGATGAATTGCCTCAACTTCAAGAGCTAATCAACACGATCAGTTCTTGCGATGCTGAAGCATACATCGCAGCAGAAGAAGAACTTGAAGTATGCTTTGGTAACATCGATAGCTCCGATCCAAACTGGAGGAATACAACACGGGATCAATTGCTCTGCGAGGAAGACAAAGTTGATGAAGTTATGATTAGCTCAACAGAGAGAAGGGCGCCAAATGACGACGAAAGGTCTTTCGATGAGGAGGATGAGGAGGATGAGTACGACCCCGAATTAAAACAACCAGCTGTCAAGACAGTATCCGAGGCCGAGAACTTGGCAGAGAAACTGAGAGACTTTGCTAAGTTCAACGGATACGAGGAACTTTCTTTGGCGTTGAGCAAAGTAAGCGACTTACTTCACGGTATCAAACTACAGAAACCAAAACAACAAACACTGATGTCTAATTAATTTTCTTCTTAGGCCAAATCGGTTTGAGGAAAAGACTCTAAGAACGTACATGTACAGTATATGTATGTCTTTTTCTAACGACCCGCAAAAGTAACTGTAGGATCTTGGCGTTACTGTTTTACATTACTGTTGTCCGTTTTTATGTTACATGTATTGTATGATCTCCTTTGTCATACCATTTTACTGTTGCAGTTTCTTAACCAAGTAAGTGATTTTGTTGGCGCTTTTGTGCATAAACTGTACATTAAGTGATCAAAGATAATATAAAAGGGCATTTTTATTGTGTTTGACTTGTATTCTGTGCAACCTGTATTAAGCGGTCACTTAGCCATTCCCCGAGGGTGACCGCGTAATACAGGTTCGACTGCGAGAATTTTCTATTACATCTCAATGCAGGGAATGTATAATGTATAAAGGAAACTGCAGATGACTGATGTTGACTGTCTCTGAACTCTAAATTTGAGCGGGATCTCAGAGCTTTTAAATCAAAACCTCCTAAACCTATAAATTCAACCATATAATTCGTTGGTGTTTCTTTGGAATGTAATGCCTTAGCGGCAGTTTTGAGCAGGCTTTCAGGTGGAAGCCACTGTACAGAAAAAGGGTCTACCAAAACTCTTTTCACTTCACCTGCATTGGTTTTGTGAGTACGCTTTCTGCCATACCTTGAACAAGATGCAAAATCAACCGGTCTGTTGAAAGACGATGCAGGGTTATACTCAAATTCATGGGTTTTGTTGTTAATACGCCGAGCAACTATGTTGTCAACTTCATAGAATCCATGCAGCAAAAGTTCACTTTCTCCATCATCATCACTTTCACTGACAGACCCCTCACTGAATTCTTTTTTTCTAATGAAGCAGGGGAATAGCCTTTTTGTTTTAAGCAAAGGAGGCTCTCTGCTGCCATTTCATACACTCCATCTCTGTGCGTCTTCTGTAGACTGATTGAACCCAGAACACATTGCCTGAAATCCAGCCAGAGACAAGCACATCAGGTGGCACTGACAAGCTACTGTTCAATTGCTCACATAACGAGCACCTAATTCTAAAGTGTCTCCCTTTTTTCAAGGAACCACTATGAATGTCATTGTCATCTTTGTCTTGAAATGACACAATTCTACCAACTTTGAAACCCTTCTTATTCCCTATGTGGTTTTTGATGGCTATGTCAGAATATTTCATGATATCATGAGTGGAGTCAACTGGAGCTTTCCTAGGCAAGTAAACTGATGCTATGTGCCTTTGTGAATGATTCCGAGAAACAAATTCTCTTGGCAGCAAGATTTTGATAGCTCGAGTGACATGGATGGTTCCCAACTGGTTATTCTCTAACCTGGTCAACTTCCATCTTTTAGAAGATGGTACTTCAGATTCACTGTCTGCACAGTCATCATAATTGTTTGCCTCAAAACAACTATCCTTATCATCACAACTATTATCATCAACCATGAGATCATCGTTTTCATCAATTGTGTTCTCTGCTGAACACTCTCTTTCAATATACTGGAGAGTTTCACATTCAGACCTGCAGTCCACAACAGAGAAAGCTAGTTTGTTGTATCTATCAGGCAAGCCCTCTTCATCAATCGTCTTCATTTCTGTTGGCATTGTGAATGTGTATGGCATACCCCATGCCTTAGCATTCTGTAGGCAATCCACTGCAGCTGGAGGCAAGTACTTCTTTAACAATGATATACCCAACGAGACACCCTTCTGGTGAGCCAATTTTTGTTCATTCTGAAACTCCATGAACGATTCTGGATAACTATATGATTTAGCAGACATTTCTTCATGTCTTTGAAAGGCAAAGGCTAGTTTCTTCCGTGAAGTTGTTGGCTTTACTTTAACACCAGCAAGTGCTAGCCTTTTCTCTGCTGCCTGATTGAACTGTACAGCTGCTGCTTTATCAAGCATGTCACCAAAGGTTGGTTGACTATTTAGAGACTGCAACTGAACAGTTTTACCTTGCAGTTCACCAATAATCCGCTCACTTGACTTTGTCCCTGAATAGAATGGGGATGCCCATGATGGTCCAATGTCTCTAAAATGCTAAAACAGTGCAAGATTGTGCAGTGTGCCTGCAGCAAACTGTATTTCTGTTGTTTGTTCACAGCCATAGGTGAGAAAGTTGCCTCTGTTAGCTGGATTTACCTTTGCCCTTGCTTTTGACCGCAGTCTACCTTTCTGAAGCTCAATCAGGCACTTCCAGTGTCTGAAAATGGTAATACCAGCAGACAGTGCTGTCTGTACTTCTCCAGGAGTACCAAAGTTTGAATTTCTGAAAGGTTCAGTTAAATGGTACACTGCTCTAATATATAGACTTGTACCTTGAGAGTCACAAACATACCTATCCAGAAGGTCTGCTGTTTTTAGTGAAAAAAGGCGATCACTCGCATCATGATTGTGATCAAAAAAATTAGCAAGTATCAAGTCGTGCACAGTGAAATCACAGCTGACACCATCTTCTTTGCATTTCTCTCGCAAAATTTTGAGATGGTCAATAGTACCAATGCAATAATTAGAGGAATGTTTCCAGAATGTAAGGTCAAGTGTCTGATACTTAAACATTTTGCAAAAAGTCTTCGTTCGTGTTCATAATCAAGGTATGATATGAAAGGCAGCTTGAAATAGTAAGGAGCTGCAAACCGTTCATCCTCTATCCCTAAGCGTAGGAAAAAAAATCCAGCTTCAACTTGACTAACTGTGGGTGTCATCGAGAGTAAAGGAGCTGCAAGTGAAAAACCTGCTGAATCTGTCGAAAATCCCATCAGGTTCAGGGGATTTTTCCTTAATGTGCCATCTGGGTTACATAAACACATTTTTCTAAGATGTTCAAGATATTTGAGAAGATGAATGGCATTGTAACCTGTGTTTGGTGTTGGCCACAAACAGTGAATAACATTAGCTTTGTCAGCAGATGTCAATGCTGAGAAATTGTGTATAGATACACTTTTAGCCAAGAGGTTATTGTCCACGTTTGAAAGCTGAAAAATCATCAGGATCAACAGACTTTTCTTTCCTTGGTAGTGGCAATGACTCTTTTCCCTAGTTTCCAACAAGAGGATCAAAACATTTGCCAACAAGTTCCACTTTTCCATCCCTACTCAAACGTGCTTCCAAGTAACGCAATGCTCTTGCCTCGTCACTACACTGTACAAGCTTTCTGAATGACATCCTCATTCAAACCTGGATACGATTTCTCAGTTTTTGCATGAACATCTGCTGTTGTTTTGCCTGCTAGACCACAAACATCAGCTAAAATACAGTAATTTCTTTCACCCAATCTGTTCTTATGCAAGGAACTGATATCTTTCACAATACTTATGTATTTGTGATTGTTTCTGCTTCTCAGTTTTGCAACCAAATTCTTCATTACAGTAATCTGTACAGGATGATAACCTGCAATCTTCTCTTTAAACAAACCAATCAAGTCAAGGATAAACTTAACATCATCCTCATTCTCTACAGATTCAAACAGCACATCTTCCCAATCCTTGTGTGTACAAACAACCTTCAGCAGACCCTCGTTTACATGTAGTCTTTCAACTTTTTTTCTCTTGGCTTTTTCAGTCTCAAAAGCAGATCTTTTTTCGTTTACTTTTGCATAGCTTGTGCCAACCCTACTCTTATTCTCACTATACACTGCCCTGTTTTTCTTTCTTAAATTATCTTTAAGATCTCTTAGTTGCTTAACACAATTTTCACAAGTATAGGGATAACTTCCATTTACATCTGCAATACCCAAACAAGGAGGATCAACACTCATGATACCACCTTGAATTTTCACTTCACGACCAAACACTGTCAACAATGCTGGTTTGGGAATAAAAACAGACCGAGGGGAACAAGCAGCTTTCTCAGCAAGTTTCTTGTGCGGAAGAGGGTGCCTTCTATTCCATACTTTATACTCTCTACATTGCTTGTGTTCTGCACTCTTGCAGTTAATCTGGCCTCTTCGGAGCCTTTCTTTAAACACATCTGACCTCCGAATTTGACTACAATCTTTAAAATGTTGAACGACCTCTGGATCCCAAAGAAAGTGGCACAGTCTTTCCCTTAGATGAAAGGGTTCCAGAGGTCCTACTCAGTTTAAAGGACTAGATGTTTGAAAAAAGGAAGTAATGCTAGATTGCATGTTACATGTATCTGGCTTTTGTGACTTGACATTTGAAGGCTTTTCCAGAGCGGGGCTGGCATCAGTGCCAAGAAAGAAAGCAATAGCTTCAGAATGAGGTTTAGAAATAACATGCTGATAAACCTGTCTTAAGCCAGAAAACATCAAGAATGCACTTCCCTTGGCAATAAGTTCTTGGGTTGCAGACTTCGATTTAAGATGAGTACATGCTTGGTGATGTTACTGGGCCCATGTTTGATATGGAATGCATATCTCACAATAGAAATTTGATTTCGACCCAGGAGCAAGAGAGAACTGTGGGTATGGAGTACCTTTTGGTATGGACTTCACATACTTGAAAGCTTTAGCACCCACATGGACTGGCAAGAAAGATGCAGATAGGAAACTATGGATTTGTGTTACATGAACATTTCTCATAGGGCCAATAGTCTTGAGAAGTTCATTATTTTGTGAAAACAAGTGCACTGGGTATGTTTGGGTTAGGTATTCACTATGGCTCTTACAGCCTATGGGTAGTTTGGATGGTGTGCAATGTCTCACATTGTTGAAAAAGCCAAAAAACAAAGATTGATTAAAGTGAACTCCTTCACACTGACGCCTGCAAAAAGCTGGCACTTTAGCATCAAACTTCTGACAACAAAAAGACTGACTTCCCTCTGGAGTACCCTCACTATTATCATCACTGAGGTCACACTCACTAAACACTTCATCATGATCATTCCATGAAGTTTCTGAAATAACAGTAGCATTATCTGAAATATCACCTTCACTGAGCATATTAGCATGCTCATATGGACACCAATCATCAAATGTGTCCTCGTTGACTGAAGTAGTTTCAAAATGAACAGACAACCCTTCGTTTTCCAACCCTGCACTGTCACCTTCTTCAAGTGTGAAATAATCATATTTTCTTGATGACATTTTTTGTGTTTCTTGTTTCGTCAAGTTTAAACTAGCTGCTGCATTTTGTTAAGTTTCATTTGCAGGCAGTTTTGACAAATTTGGCTCTTCAATATGAGAGTCATTTGTGTTTTGTTTTAGTTTTTTTTTTTTTATTCACACATTTCTTTACTTGTTATCATTTCACTACAAACTGTAGTTCTTGATGACATTGTTTGTGTTTCTTGTTTCGTCAAGTTTAAACTACATGTAGCTGCTGCATTTTTTGAAGTTTCATTTGCAGGCTGTTTTGACAAATTTGGCTCTTCAATATGAGAGTCATTTGTGTTTTGTTTTAGTTTGTTTTGTAATTCACACATTTCTTTACTTGTTAATGTCGCTCCTCGCACAGATTGACCCTCCCCAGCACTTGTACAAAGTATAAGACAACAACACTGTTTGTGGCGTATAAGGGGGAACATACCCAACTGATGACAAGATAAGTCTGGCGTGACGACCTCCATGGTGCAAACTAGCAGCAATAACAATAGACCTTTAAAGCCTCACTCATCTCCCCACACTCCGCGTGCTGGATCGGACAAGGGTATTGGCAGGTCAACGCAATCGTACGAGGCTCGCGCGCGCAGAGCTCGCACTAAACAAATGACGTAGCAGTTACGTCAGCAGCATAACAATGAGCAAAATACGCTTGGGGAAGTCGCCAAACAGACAACCGCAACAGATGCAGACATGCATCCCCCCAAGCGAAAAGAAATATCTTAAATTGACGCGCCGAGAAGTTGCGCTGGGCCCACGCTAGCCATTTGTGGGGCCACAGACAAAAGCACGTTCTGAGGCGTTCGTATGTATAACTGATAGCAATCAGACGCCCACCGCCCAAGAACTTTTATAAGCCAGTCTGGTAACCCTGCCACGGCTGCCGCGCTTGCAGCACCGATTCTAAAGCTCTTATACGGCAAACCCGCTGTGCGCGCTGCATCCCTTAGTAGGTTAGAGACTGACGACCTTGTCAGAAAGTTACCCGAGCGAAATGCAAATAGCGGGCCGGAAGTTTATTGTGTAGCTCTAAGGTAATTGCGCATTGCTTGTACGGCACACAGTTCGCGTGAGGAACTAGCGATGGTGAGTACTGAACCCTGTCGGAATGTATCCGTCTTTGAAGCTTTTATAACTACTCTCATATATGTTGGGTGTTCTATGTTAGGGTGAAAACAAATATCGTCTCGAGCGAGGTGAAAGCTCGGGCTAAAACAACCAACTCAGGGGCAAGTGAACTCGCTACAACGTAAAAAACCGAAATAGGCTAAACTACATGCCGCCCAAATCATAAGAAAATCGTGCTCTGAGAGCAAGCTGCGAAGCCAAGGTTTGATTGTCAGCAAAAGCTGAGGTGAAACTGGCTGACGTAATGCGCGTGACCGACCCTGACAGCGGAGTATACCTCTCAACACCTTTTGTAATACCAGCTTTCCCCGAAGCGGGTCAGTATAGCCGTTGACAATATGCATATTACGAACAGCTGCCAAATAATTGTGAAACGTGGCGTGCTTGAGGGTGCGAGCCAAGAAACAAACAAAATAGATCACGGTACCTTCGGACGCTGGGAGAATTTCTCCCGCTGAGCTGTACAGTCTGTTCATTAAACAAAAAATAATGTACTGTTTCTCGCCTGACTGATAAGTACGCCTGGTGTTGAGCGCGAGAGACCATGATGCATATTGTTGTACTTCGGCTTTCAGAGGGTCATGAGCAAAGGTGGGATGGAACAAGGGATTCGGCTTGCCTCTGGCGCTAAGTGCCTGAAACGGTCGTCCTGAAAACGAGAAATGGCGTCAGCTATTTCATTGCATTTTCCCTTTACGTGTTTACTGCGAACTAAAAAGTTACTTTGCATGGAAGTCAGGATAAGATAGCGCAGGAGCGACATAATTCTGGGGTTCTTAGAACGGCCTGAGTTAACGATATGCACGACTGATTCCTTGTCACACCAGAAGAGCAGGCGCTTCTTGGCGAACTGGGGGCCAACGGCCTTGGAACCATTTCCCTGCGAAATAACCCCCGAAACCTATGGAGCCCGAGGCGTCTGTGAAAAGCTGCATATCCGGACTAGCGGATACTTGATACTCTAAAAAGAATGATTTGCTGTTCCATGTGTCAACAAAAAGGCGCCACATTTCAATGTCACGAAAGAAATCTGCGTTCAGGCGAATGTGATGAAAGCGGCTAGTAACGCCCCTAGTAAGGTTAATAATGCGCTGTAAAAAGGTACGACCTGGAATAACCACCCTGCAAGCAAACTGGAGAGTACCGATGAGGGATTGTAGCTTTACGAGCCGCTCCGAACGGCCAGATGAGAAGGAATCTAGTGTGTCCCTCAGCCTAGCCAGTTTATCCGCAGGGAGGCGAGCCTCCATGTTGATCGTATCAAGTTCGATACCCATGAATTCTAAAATGTTACTAGGCCCTAGTGTTTTAGCGGCAACTACGGGCGCTCCAACAGAAATAAAAAAATTCAACAGTGTAGCGAAACTGGTTAAACATTCCGTTTTGGATGATTCTGCTACAAAAAAGTCGTCAAGGATGTGAATGACATTCTGCAAGCCGTAGTAGTGCTTAAGGACCCACTCTAGCGCTTCCGATAGCTGATTGAAAATATAAGGAGCGCTACGAAGACCGAATGGCAGATAAAGGTCAACGTAATAGCGTGAATTCCAATAGACTCCCAAGAGGTTCCAGTCGTCAGGGTGGATAGGAATTAACCGAAAGGCGGATTTTAGATCCGTTTTAGCCATGAATGCGCCCTTACCGAGGGACTGTAAAATACGAATAGCGTCGTCCACCCTGACGTACTGAGAGAATATAAGTCTTTTGGAATTCCATCATTAATGCTATCCCCCTCGGGGTATGATAAGTGATAGATCGTGCGCCACTCATGTGAGTGTTTCTTAGGAACTACGCCCACCGGATGGCATTGCAAATTAGGTAAAGGGGGGTGAGGATATGGCCAACCATGCGACCGAGGTTAACCTCTTTAGAAATGTTTTTGGTAACAACCACTGGATGCTGAGAAGCCGAAATTAAGTTGGGAGATACGCGACACTGTTGCCTGCCCGTGAAACCGAGACGCGCACCAAAACGCAGTGAATCAAGAATCAATTTGACAAATGTTTTATCCGGGTGAAATGTTAGCGCGTTTTCCAAAACATTAACCTTAATGGGGGTAGAAATGGGTGGATGCTTATCTTTGTTCCGTAGGGCGACTTTGAGGCGAGCTTCTGTTAACTGGGCGTGGGCCGCCGTTGGCGTTGTTGATGCGGCACTGATAGACTGGGTGGGTGGTGGCGGAACATCGTTTGCAGGCGTGGCTGTAGATGCAGGGCCCGCGGGAACACCCCGATGGCTTGTTAAAGTCGAAGCAAATGGTAGGTCGTGCGTTTCCACGGGACTGGCGGCGTATTCCCGAGGGGCAGGCCTCTTGTCTGTGGAATGGGCTAGAACATACCACGCAATGGGGTTTAGCGAGGCCGGCCACAACTCTAAATCGATCCTATCCCAGGGGAGGGCACGATCATAGGCAGCGCGGCGGCGAAAACTCTCGTCGTACGTAAGCCAGGCGAATCCCTTGTAGTTTATAAAACCCCGGCATATTATAGCCTGGTATTTCACCATCTCCAGTGCTTTACATGGGAATGCTTCTACTAAGATGGACATGTATCTGGTGTAGGCCTCCACCCATTTGTAAAACGAGTCGATTTGGGGTTTCTTTTTGCTCAGTAATTTAATGGAGTAGCCTGGGACCGACTCGTCCACCCCAAACTGGAAGGTTTCGGGAGCGTGCTGGATATTGTCGGGGAGTAACAAAGTTAGGTCAACGTACTCACCCCGAATGATTTTTGCCTGCAAGGCTTCGTCCAGTGGGCGATTGATTCCCAGATTGATTCCCAGCACAACCCGAAGGAGTGGTAGGAATGGCGTGCTGCGAGACAGGAATGGCGGGGTTGAGCAGGGGAGTATGTGGCAGGGATGGCGGCACGGATGTCTGCCATGAGGCAAGAGCCGAGTGTACCGTGTCCTGAATGATGGACAACTGTTCAGGGGAGAACGGGCTGGCAGATTCCTCCAATTCCAACGTGCGGGGAACGCCAAGTTCAGGTTCGTACGAATCGTCCGAATCGAGATGCTCTGCTGTGCCTGTGGTTACCGGCGTAGAAGTCGTTCTGGGCCGAGTGTTTTTTTGCCCTCTTTGCTGCAGGCTGATCAGGTTCTTTAGAACCACGGGACCGTTTGCTGGCTTTCTCGGCCACCGCCCCCCGAAGGCGTGCCAACATTTGAGCATGACTGCCTTGGATCGAGAGGTTCTGGGCTTGTAGCCGAAGACGCAGGACCTCGGTAGAGGTGTTTGACAGAACATTGCTGTCAGAGGAGCTGCTGTTCGGAGCTAAACCACGAGGCATGGCTTGAAGGTGGAACTGAAAATTCTTTGCGCTTTGCAGACGATGCAGCGAGGGCTTACAATGATGAATATGAAGCAATACTTTAATGTTCCAGCTTTTATACCGACACAATATATTATCATGAGGTTTTTAAATAACCAATGTTATGAGCTGTACCGTACTGCAACTAGACAGCACGTGCACGCATGAAGCGACATGAATGCTCTAAAGACGTGGCATACAGGCTAAAACCAATCCTAGGTAATGATAGAAAATAGCACGAGGGACTAAGCGGTAAGAACCCAGACATGAATAGGACTCTCAGAGTGAAAAACACGACCTTGGACTTTGGATATACCAATGCTAAAGTCTCTGAACTTTATATATGTAGATGTTTAGCGTGACTGATGACCTGTTGGCTCAGGTTCATTAACTGTATTTTACTGACCTTTAAGGGGCAGTAAATTGAACATTATCATTTCACTACGAACTGTACTTCTTGATGACATTGTTTGTGTTTCTTGTTTTTTGTTTTGGCATGTTTAAACTAGCTGCTGCATTTTTTGAAGTTTCATTTGCAGGCAGTTGTGACAAATTTGGCTCTTCAATGTGAGAGTCATTTGTGTTTTGTTTGAGTTTTTTGTGTTGTAATTCACACATTGCTTGTTTACTTATCATTTTGCTGCTTCTTTTCAAGCAGACTCGCTTCACGTTAGTTTCTGCAGCTTTAATTCCATGTTCATTTGTGTTGAATTGAAATGAATTTTCATAATTGTCCATGCTAAATGTATCTGCTTTTAGCATGCCATCCCCAATATAACACAGAAATTTGTATCCAACATTTTTCCTTTTTTGTTTGTAAGGTAGAACTGAACCAAATGGGGCTTTGCCAATAAGTCTCCCAAAACAAGCAAAAAAGGTATCACGACTGACACCTGTTTTCTCTTTTCTGAAATTATAGAACAAGCCTTCTTTTAGAATCACGTTTGGCTGGTCCGACTGCCGTACCTTTCTCAAGGCCCATTTCGCAACTATCTCCATGGTACTTACACGGGCACCTAAAAATGACAAAATAAAAACAATGAGATGAAATTGAATTAATGAAAGATACAGTATAACGTAAGTCTATACAAATTCATAAGGGGTTTTGAGGGGACTAATAACCAGGGGAGCTTACAAACAGGTTTAGAAAAACATTGAAATTAACCATACATTGTGCATGTATGTTGACAGAAAAATATTTTAGATATGTATATACTAGTCTTGTACTTCCCATACAAAATATCTTATTGTTATTAATGTTTCAGTATTCTTTCAGTTTTACAACAACTTTAAAGGTTACCAAAAGTACTCAAATCAAGTACAAGATTTAATAAGGACGAGGGGGCTTATAAGTAGACTGGTGGATGTTATGGTACCAAATGGGCAAGGCAGATATATCTTCAAACTGTAAAAACTGCAGGTTAAATTACAAAACAAAATTACTTGTTAACTTAGTTTATACATTTTATCAAGACATTTTAGCAATAAATGATAGTAAAATGTAGGACTGAAATCTTAGACATTAAAAGTTACCATGATTTTGTGGGCAATTGCCAGAGCTGTCATCGCTATCTGCATTTTATAGCAATCTACATTGGAACAGAAACACCAAAAAGACAAGAGATAGCACAAGAAGACAACGCCAGGGCTAAAAATAACGGCAAGTCAGTTGCCGGTCAAAATCTGTATTTGGTTGAAACTGTAGTAACATTGACACTATGAGGTCAGAATGACTGGCAAGGCAAATATTTGACCGGACAAGTTCCCATTCTGGCTGGACATTGTCCAATGACCGACCGTTATTTTTAGCCCTTTACGCACAAACCTACTCAAGCAAACTCACATAAAAAGTGTGGTAAGAATGGGAGAGAGGGTCGTAAGAATGAACAGCCAGTGAAATTTCATTAGTCACAAGCCTAACTCAACCTGATGGGAGAGAGAGGGTCGTAAGAATGAACAGCTAGTGAAATTTCATCAGTCACAAGCCTAACTCGACCTGATGGGAGAGAGAGGGTCGTAAGAATGAACAGCCAGTGAAATTTCATCAGTCACCAGCCTAACTCGACCTGATGGGAGAGAGAGGGTCGTAAGAATGAGCAGCCAGTGAAAGCTCATCAGTCACTCTCTCCCATCAGGTTGAGTTAGGCTTGTGGGTAGTAGAATGAACAGCCAGTGAAAGCTCATCAGTCACAAGCCTAACTCAGCCTGATGGGAGAGAGAGGGTCGTAAGTATGAACATCCAGTGAAAGCTCATTATGTCTGATCAGGTGATTGTTATTAGTCAAAAGGCTAGATTTACCCGATGGAAGAAAGACTATAGATATAGTTTGGCTGTTGTTAGTCAGTGAAATAATTGCATTTGACAAAGGGGTGATGTCAGTGATTCTGAATATAAAAGTTAGCCATACATACATACATGGGCTTTATAATAAATATAACTGAAGTGCCTACAAATCGAAAAGTAAGTTTATCTCATTTTTAAATCCAAGGGTAGCATTTTCCATTTGTCAATATCTCATCTTGTTCCAGAAATATTCTGGTTTTTGCAATATGCAAATGAGATTAACTGTGACATCATTAAATGTTGATGGACAAAAGCCTGGAGACAAATCACAATATTCTTTGCAAATAGTGGGTAAAAACAATTGAAACTGCACGTATGTGGTACCAAGGAAAATATACATCACTGTGCTAATTATGACGTTGCCATGGAAACACTCTTGGCCCCAGGTTCCTTTTCACCTTGAAGATAAAATTACAATTATTGTTTTTGTTATACGAAATAGTTTGCTTTAAAGCACTCACATACAATCCGTATCTCCGTGTGGCCATATAATATCCTCTATATCAGCAATTGGTGAAATTGTTGTCTTTCATTAAAGCAACTGATGATTTATAGAGTTCATATACCACCTGGTATATATAATAATTATAATGACACTGCGAGGTTACTGCTATTTGTGTTACCACAGGAAGCCCAATCCTAGCTCTATCATACACATGAACAAAAACACGATGAATGCACTTTACTGATGTATGAATATGATAACTTCTAGTATCATCTAGTATTTTTGTGGAAGCGCCAAAGTTATGAAATGCTGTTTCATTTTTATTATTATCTTTTAATAAGTCTCACAGTCACTTCACATTCAAAATCAAAGGGAACCTCCAAGGCTCCATCTTGGATTGTTCTAAGTTCGTTCCATAATTTAGCAATCAGAAAAAAAATTGGTGTATAAAAGTGCTTAAAAACTTTTCAATCAACACATTCGGGAAAGAAGAGAAAACAGAATACTCTCCTTACCTTGCAATTATGCCACATCTAATCTTCCAAGTCCACACAGTCAGGACAGTAGTCTCTAAAATTGAAGAAAACTAATTAAAAAAAATTTCAGGTGCATAATAAAACCCAGGAAAAACAAGAGGCAAAAGCTCCTGAAGTTCATAACAATAAATTAAAGGAACATTTACGGCAAAATACAGAAAATACAAAGAGACCGAACAACACCAATTAACTAATCAAGTACGTCTTGGCGCCCAAAAATAACGAGTCGACAGAGCGCTCTCTCGAACAACAGCAACCACAAAGCAAGCGAGTAGATATACGATGGATATACCTAAATGTATAAACAATTTAGACTAACACGGTGGGCACAAACGACCATAAAACGGCATGAGTTCTATATTGTAAAAAGTTTTCAATGCAGACGATTGAATTTTGGTAGAAGGATGTAGAATCGTAAAAGGAATATAAACTGATTTTTTAAAGCTATGTTACTACCATTGTGACGTCACAATGACGTCATTTATCCATTTGTAATACGTTTCGTATAACTGTTCATTACCTCTAAAAACGGAATGTCGTATATTGTTAAAATCTCCTCGTGATGAGAATCAAGGAATCGAAAACCCGATGTCGATTGGTAAAGGCAATCAAAAGTTTGGCGGGAAATAAACAACACAAAAGCATTTATGAAAATATCGCTTCATTAATTTTTTAGAGTTGTAAATACTGTTGCATGACATTTTGTCCAATCATAAAACACGTTGGCAGCTAAAATCGTATGTTTTTAGAATTTAATTATTGTCCATAACCGGCATAAAATTGAAGTAAAATTTTCGGCAACGTCATTATGACGTCATACTTAGAAAAAAACTCCTTTGAGTGATTTTCAAGTTTTAATTATGAAATGCGCTAGTTTGGCACTCAAAAGTCACATTCTTTTCTTTTCTTGATTTTTTAACAATAGTCAGCCTTACTTTGGTACGACTCCTGACGTCACTAACTATGACGTCATAGCAACAGTAATTCCTCTATAACTTTTGCTGTTGTAGTCGTAGAACGTTCAAATTTGCGACAAATGAATGTGTCATGAAGGCCCTTTGATGGTGCAGTCTGTTTGTAACGTTTATTAAAGGGGGAATTTCACCAAAAAGGAGGCATCACTTATGACGTCACAACAACGTCATCAAACTAACATCAAACGCTTAAAATATGTAGTTTCATTTTGTTAACAACTCACCAACATTTCTTCCAATTGAGACTATAAGTAAAGAAATGGTGTTAATTTTAATTATTTGTCCACGCACACTGATACCGATTTTGACGTTCTTTATACCCGACGTGTAAAACTTACCTTTTAAAGTCAAGCTGTTGATGGCCCAACACTACAATCTCTGGCTTTCTGCTCTGAAAATAATCTCCTACAATCACGCTCCACTGGCACCGATGAATGAACGAATTACGAAACGTACCGCCTACCGGTTAGAACCGGTTTCATTGAAGCCGCAACTTACTGGTCAGCAGGATTACTCAGGAACCAGTCAGTCTACCATTACGTTCTTTAATTGCCAGCCAGGAAAATAGAAATATCGGAAATAATTAATTATCTTCGATTTTCCCATCCAAAAAAGGTACGAGTTAGCCAGCAGATGACTTTAGTGCAGAACTGACATTTTCCCAGCAAAAAAAATGCTAATCTATTTGCCAGCCAGTAGGGGAACTTAGTGCGGAACAGATATTTTGTGGAACAGTTCCGTTGGGTGCTCCTGTATGGATCTCTTCATTCGGGCTTTGGAGAGCCTTCATTGTCATGTCCAGTATCACTGTTGGCAAAAATGGAGCAGGAGAGTGTGCTACGATGGATGTGTTGAATAGCTTCAAGTTTTCATAAGGATCGTACGTAGCCTGGAATTGGCTGCAATGGTGCCGTTCTTATATCATCTACCATCTTGTCTGGATTATAGACAATATACAAATACCCTCCTTGAAACATGTTGTTTAGGATTTGATAGTCCTTTCTGTAACTTCCAACGAACGTATCACTCGAATCCCAAATAGTTGATTTCTTTTAGCAGTGGGATGTTGAAGATGCTGTATACTTCATCATGCTCATCCTAATTCTGTTCTGAGCAAGCTGAGATCACAGAAAGTTCTCTGCACCAATACCTCGTCTGGTAATGCACTGTTTTCCTCCAAATTGAGCAGCCGAAATGTACTTCTCAACCCTGCTGCCATTTGCTCCATATTTTCATGGTGCCCGATCGAATCTCTTACGGTGAAGTCTTTTTGGACTGACCAGCTTGAGAATCTCGCACTTTTATAAAGTTCAGCCACTTAGTCAGCCTTTATCGGACATGGACGCGTTGACACTAAACTACTGGATGTCGAAATTTGTGCAGGAGGTTGCAAAGAGTTCAAAAGACCTGTACCAGATTGTATGTGCCATTCGCCGGTACTTAGTTGAAAAGAGCCCAAGCTTGGATTTTAATCCGCTGGATCCTTCAGATAAAAGGTATTTGGATTTATACATTTGCGGGTTTAAACATACTACTGCAGTATTTAATGTTGCAGTGTTCTTTTGAAATTTTAAATGATAAGTATCCTAACATTTTGTCGTGTTATTGTCAGGTTTGTAATCTTTAGAAGAATACTGGAAGCTGAAATGAAAGAAGGAACTCGTACCGGAGTCGCATTGCGATCCAAACGAGAAGAGAAGCAGCCAGTGACTGAAGAAGAGGAGAGAAAGTTCTGGAAGATAGGACTGCTAGGAAAGGACTAAGCTAAGTCGTTGTTGAATGTAGTAAATGCTTCGAAATCGTTTCATGGAGGGCTCCTTGATTTGAAATATGAACCGCGTGTTGTAAGGCATATATGCCACTCTGTAGGTGAAATTCACGATCCCTGTTTAGTAGAGTACTACCGCCTATATATAGGCCTGGTGCAGAGTCGCGAGTTAGCGCTTTTTATTTTAAGACTAACTCGAAAACGTTCGCTTTTGTTAATAAAATGCAAGTTGGTATTAATAGCCTCAATCGTATGTTGCCAGACATGTGCAAGGCTGCAGGCATTAAGCCGAGAACTGCTCACTGTTTGCGCGTAACTTGTGCGTCTAGTTTGTTTAATGCGGGCGTAGATAGAAAGTTAATACGCGACAGAACTGGGTACAGATCATATGTTTTGATGAAATACGAAAAAGCTAGTGAAAAGGTCGAGTCGAATGTAGCAGCAATATGAGGCCCTAAAAACGAAACTGCAACAGCCACTGTGACCACTAGCATAGTGCCAAGTAATGAAGGGAAGGTGGAACAGCAAGTTGCTGGTAACATGGACAAGATTCCATTTTGTTTCGGTGACTTTAACAATTGTACGGTGAAATAGTTAATCTGAAATGTTTAAGTTATCGAAACACAATGGAATCTTGTCAATGACATAGCTAAATGAAATGTAACTCATGGACCACATTTGTTGAAATAATTTACGATAAAAAGTATTGATTCATGTTGGAGTTTGTTTGACTGGTTTATGAATATGCAGATTAAGAACAGTTTTATCACATATGTTTCAAATCAGTTCTCAAACACTAGTGATTTTCAACTGGTGTTTCATTGGGTTTCCAAAGTCATCCACCTGACCTAATACGAGATCCTGGTTGGCTGATTATGTCATGAATTATTAATGAGTTTGAGAAGCATAATTACCATTGTGCCAGATTAATGTTTGGTCTACTGATAATGTTATTGGATGATTCTGTAAAGGAAGGTGATTGTGATAGGCTTCTAAAATGCATGAAAGTTTCACTGCTCCTGCTTTACACATATAAGAGGGTTAAGTACGCATGTGCTGTCCTACTGTTTCTTGCTAAAGTCCATGCTATTTTGTCAGAAAACCTTGCATTTGAATTGCTTCAGAACAGGTTTTTTAACAGCTCAGGGAGAGCTGGAGGAAATATACCTCTTGATCTCAGAATGGAGCACTTAAATAAGTTACTGAAGATAGCATTGAAACAACTAGGATCGAATATAACAGAAACTAGTGCTTAGCGAGTTGCTAAATCTCTATCAACACTGGAGTGTGTGTTAACAAATGTAGATAATGACTGCCAGCTTAAGTCAAGGAGTGGCTTTCATAGTTCAAAGCTCTTAGATGAAACAATCTTCAGCATCTCACAAGATTTGAATGATGAGAAAGTGTTCAGCACTCAACCTGGAAGAAGCTATGCTTCTTTTAAAGGCTTTAAGGGAAATATTCTTCATAAGCTGGATTACCGAGAGTTTTTCAACTGGGCTTCAGCTAAATTTAAGCTATGGCAAGCAGTCTGTTATAAGGAATAGAAACTGACTCCATGGTGGAACAGGATAACTTAATTATTTGTTATGCTCAACTCAGTGGCACTTTTACATGAAGTACATCTATAGTACCAATTTCTTATCAATAACAAGGAAACTATTCAGCAATAAAATTTGCTTTGAGTGGATTTTGTATGAGTGGAATCAAACTACATGTATGGTATGTCCGAAGCCTAACCATAACCAGCTATTATGCAACCTTGCCTTTCCATAACTCTGTAATTTTTATTGGAAGAAATAGCCATAATTAAATAGCATCCAATGTTATGCCATGGCATATTGTAGCCATGTTGCAAATCATTGCAGTAACTTGCCAATTAACTCATACAAAATCTGCTCTAGTAAATAATGAATAAAGTACATGTAAGTTGCATGAATCACTAGAAAAAAATGTTATGAAGTGAACCTCATCTGGTATAATACATTTAAGGCACTTGACATGTACAAGCAATACCAGACCCTATTTCTTGTATTAAGAGCAACATTAATACTACAGTATTTCAGTTTTTGAGTGAAGCATTAAAGAATAGTACACTAAGTATTACTGGAAATCTTAGTGTACATATTGTTTTCCTTAAACTGAATGGATGTACATGCACTTCTCATAGGAATCAATGAATTATGTTCTTGATGGGTTTCCTTTAAAGATATGCAGTCGAATGCAACCTTGAGCTTTTCAAGACTGTACAAACCATGAACAATATTTAGTTCAATCAGAAATTAACATCATACAATGTACTCTGGAAGATCCAAATGAAGAAAGTCAGTGTCTTCATTAAACAGCACATACCGAGTTGATATTGTTTGTGTAGCTTCTAGACTGGAGAACTTCACTGTTGATTAGACAAAGGCGTTCTATGTCCTGTTCATAATTTGCAATGTCTCCAAAAAGTTCCTGGAAGACTTCCAGTATGTCCATTACATCCTGTGTACAATAAACGGAGAAGTTCTGGTACAAGTATTCAGATGAACAAACTCTTCCAGCATTCTTAACAATGTCATCTATAAGTTCATCAGAAAAGCTTTGGCTTATTGTATCATGAAAGAAAGATAATCCCCCCATTGAATAATTCTGTTTTAGTTCCAACAGAGACATCTTCAAATCGTTTTCATCGGTGAGCGTCATACACCTCATGATAGAACTGGGCACTTCTTCTGGTTCATCTTGCTTAGCTACTTTCAGATAATGTGGTTTAATGCTGGCACAACTGTCAGCACTGCACTTACAATGGCTTCTGCAGTGGGAACAGCAGAGGTGGCCAGGAACCAAAGAAGAAACTGAATCACTGAAATGATCATAAAGGGCTTTTCTCTGGCATCCTTCTGTATTTGCTACAAGTTTTACATCTTTACCACATCTGGAAAGCTGTCGTCTTGTGAAATACGTTACACTGTGAGCTTAACTTCCATTGCGCTCACCTCGTCCAGCTTGCTGCATTAGATCAACGACACTTGTGGGCGGGCCAAACTGTACCACATACTTCACATTTGGAAAGTTAATTCCCATTCCGAGGGCAACAAGTTGCAATAACAACTCTCCTCATTCCATTCCTCCTGAAATCTTCCTCCATTTCTGCTTTTCTGAACTCCCAGGTCTTGGCATGGTATACTCCAAGAAGACAATCTTTCTTTCCATCATCAGAAACAATGAAAGCCTTTTCCTTCAAGATAAGCAGAAAATAACTTAGGACATTTGATATGTCATTGAAAGTATTGCAAAATATAATTGTTTGTGGAGTTTCTTTGCCCTTTTCTGCTACCATATCTGCAATCCATTTCAATTAAGTCACTGCATCTTTCTCATTTGGAATTGGCATGAAATCCAGAACAATGTTTTCCTTATTAGGACATACATCAATTGTGAAAGGTTTGATCATACCACTTGCTTTAATGAACTTGGCTCTCTCATTCAACTGTACCGTTGCAGTTAATGCAAGCATTGGAACACCAGGGAGAAATGATCTCAGATCCTTCACTCGGCCAAATGCTTCTCTGAATGGGTCCTTTACTTTCTTCTTTCCTTTCTTCCCTTGTGGGAGTCCCCTTAAAAAGACAATAGAGTAATACCATTGTCATTTGCATCAAAGCGTGAACATGTGAGATGAAAACATGTGCTAATTGGGTACCAAATGTAATGTGATTCGTTATCAACCTTTCGAAGTTTGAAGGCATGCTAGATGAACTTTTGTGCTCAAAATACCAACTTCTTCTCTTCCCGTATTGATAATTCTCCAACCAGCTCTTAACCACTTGATTTCTGAAGGCACACCTGGTTTGACATTATGGCTGTATTTGTTTACTGTGTTTATTGTAAATATCCTCAACTTCAAACTTCAAAAGTTCATTGACGAATCAGGTTATGTTTGATACATATGATAGGCAACTAGTTCCTGTAAAAACTAGTTTTGGTCTGCGTCGGCGGGGAAGATAAACACTGGTATGTAATCAACTAAAGTCGATTGAGGTATGCTAACCGCCGTGGAAAGCGAGTAGCAGCTGACGTTTCGAGCGCTAGCCCTTCGTCAGAGCAAAAAATGTTTGATACAGTTAGAACATGTTTTTGCCTCACGTGTTCATGCAAATGACGGTAATTATTATAGATATTATAACGAATAATATCCTGGTCACTCCAAAGTCGGTGTTGACGATTTAGATAAATTTAACTAAATTATAGTTAACGACTTAGATAAATTTAACTAAATCAGTTAACTATTTAGTGGATGCCGCCAAATTAGTGTAATTGCAAAACCACCACAGCAAAATCAGAGAGGTTGAACATTAGTTGACATTATTTGAAAAATAGAACCGTTGAACCCATACAAAAGTATACTAATCTGTCTCCCCGTATCCAAGGCCATTGCTGTATGAAATTTCAAAATAGGTGACTTCAACTAAATTAGCACTATTAAATTTAATTAAACTATATCATCAACATCGATCTATTTCACTGGGATACTTCTTGGGATAATTCTTGTATCCCAATAACTCGAACTATGCCCTTGCCAATTATATTGATTACACTTGTAACTATTCAAGACAGAGTATGAATAAAGATTTGTTGTTGTTGAATAATTTAGGTGGACTTTATAATCAAATTCAACATATTACTGCAGGTAAATGATAATTTATAATAAAGAAGCTAGTTTACTTCCAAAATAGTAAGTTTATGTAAATGTATTAATTTCCAAGGGGAGGAGAACGACAATCATTGAAAATCCAAGGACGAGAGGGTATGTTAATTTTTTCAAAATCCAATAGGTCAGAAGTTAAAAAATCCCAAGGGAAGGGGGTGATCGAGCTATAACTAAGGTTACTTTTGCTGTGAATTCCATTCCTGTTAGGGTTGCTTGATGTTTTGAATAATATAGTAGATCGATGTATAAATTATTCGATACGTCAGTTCGGTTGAAATTTCACACATTTTCTATTTAATAATAAATGGTACGTGAGGTCAGTTTCGCCAGTAAAAGCTTTATACAGAATTTTAAAAATGTACTTACCATCCTGTAATTGAGTGGACTTCGTCAATCGCTATTGCAACAGTTTGCCTGCCTAGCTTCCCCTGTTTAAGCTCTGTTCTCCATCTTTTTGAGAGCCAGGACTCCGGACTCCCGTACACGATCTCACACTCTCCATTACTCACACAGATCTCGTCCTGATCGCTGGTGTCGTCGATCCCAATTGCGGCGGCTGATATTCCAATTGCCTTTAGATCTTTGACTTGGTCAGTCAAAATGGCAACCAACGGAGAAACTACAACGATTGTAGCTGTATTCTTACCATGTAAAGCTTTCATCAAACGAGGGAATAACTGAAAAATTAAGCTCTTCCCGAAGCCGGTAGATGCAAACACATCTTTGCCACTCGTCAGTTTTTCTAGACACTCTTCCTGCTCCCGTCGAAGTGATTTCACTGGTGGGAAATCCCTCAACAAATTTTGAAGTATACCACAAATATCGCTTTGAGAAGCCATGTGTCATGACCTTTAGGAATACCGGTACTTAGACATGACACACCGGCGTTGATGCAAACTGTCAAAATTGACCAATCAGAGGTATACCAGGAGCTGGTATACCGGAACAAGGTTCTGAATATTTTTTTTTTTTTACTTTCCAAGGGCCTGTGAACAGGCTAATTCCAACACTGCTGCAAGATCTTGGAATTTCTCACTTCTTAGTGGCCTACGTCCCCCTTGTAAACATGTCTAAGATTTTCTAACTTTAATTTTTACAACATTCTATTGCGCTGACGTCGCATTTGCTTGACAGATACGCTATCGTCTTTGATGCAGATTTCTGTCTTCATATTTGCAGTGTTGGTTGGATATCGTGTCTCCACACTGTGACCTTACACGAGAAAACGTACATTAACGCTTTGAATCGGTTGAAGTCACAGCTCGTGTTTTTATTTTATTTTGTCCACAAAATCAAACCATCGTGGTAATAGAGCACCACCTCCCCTAAGTCCAGACGCTGGTCTCCCCTTTCAGCTTCTGGCTCGGGCTGCCTGTGATGCCGCTGAAAGGAGAGTCCAGCAACTTTTGTCTGCGCATGCTCCAAAAATTACCCACTTTCCTGGGTAATTTCGTACTGCGCATAACCACATATTATCCGCTGCTAAGTTCAAAGCTACGACAAGATGGCTAAACCTCCAATTAATTTCCTACCTATTTTCGATTCTCACGCCGCCGTATACGGTAAACAGTTTAATCCTAAAGTCACAGAAGCTTTGAGCTATAGTTTATCTAAACTGAAACGGGAATACTTTTTAAAAGAAGAAGAAATGTCTGCTGTCTCAGAGTTTGCTGCTGGTTACGACGTTTTTGTTAATTTACAAACCGGCTATGGAAAAAGTTTGTTATTTCTTGTTACCTTATTTTTGTGATTTCATTCATTTTGGCCCTGGTTTTGGTTGCTCTGATCCGAGCTCAAGAGTGGACGGTTCCATCGTTATTGTTATTTCACCACTTATTTGTCTGATGGATGACCAAAAGATGGCCATTGAAGCTCATGCACTCAAATGTGCGTGGTTAACTCCTGATCCTCAATCACTGGGAGATATAAGCTTGCTATTGAAGCAGCAATTCCTGATTCTCTCACACGAATCTTTGGCCGATGCCAGCGTTAAGGAAAGTCTTGTACAAGATTCGGGAGAACGTTGTTTGTGTGGCTGTGGACGAAGCTCATTGCATCGAACAATGGTATGGACTATAAAATTTACAACTTTAAAGTTTTATAATAGAAACATTGTATACATCAAGCTCAAGCTGATAGCACGTACACGATACAGTATAACGTTGTGCTTATTTTATTTTTTTCTTCCTTACAATAAGCAAGCCTGCCCAACATCCCTGACTGCTTCAGGCTTTTGTGGGGCATTTGTCATTCTGTTTGTAGAATCTGCAAACATCCCACCATGTGGCCAGTACATTTAATATTCCTTGCCAACAAAAGCCCCACCCCAGGCATCAAAAATTTGACAAATGGGGATGGGCAGGATTGAATTGAAACAGACAATACTTTGTACTTCATCCTTCCTTTTATAAGGAATTCTGTTTTTCCCAATGGGAAATAATGCTTTATAGGTCATTTTAGGCATGGTGATCTACAGATAGCTGAACTAACATTTTCCCTTTTCTATGTTGCTTTGTTCAGGGGAGGTGAGTTTCGTAAAGCTTATGGCAAGCTAGGGAAAAAAAGGAGCTTTTTAATGCCTGGTGTGCCAGTATTATCTCTAACAGCAACTGCAACTGACAGAACAAGGAAGGTGATAATTGAAAGTATGGAAATGAGTGGATGTGCTGTTGTAAAAGGTTCCAGTAATCGAGGTAACATTTTTTATTCTGCTGAGAAACTTCCAAGTTTTCAGGATCACGATTTTGAGAACCAAGAAATTGTGTTTCAAAGATGCTTTGGCCATATCATCGATGATTTCAAAGCACATGACAGAAAATGCCAGAAATAGCTAATATTCTGTTACACAAAATCAAATTGTGTTGACATTTTTTAGTATTTTGGAAAGCATTTTGGGAAAAAGTTTTTGTAAATTGCAACAAGTCAGAAGAAAGAAGTGAAAGAGACAGATGAGGTGAATAAGAAGAAGATTATTTATTGTTTCACCAAGAAAGATATTCGTGTAGTTGTAGCAACAGTTGCTTTCGGCATGGGACATTTCAGGGCTCCACCTTCTCTCGGAAACTACATGCAAGAGAGTGGTCGTGCAGGCAGGGATGGAGAGGCATCTCTTGGAAGGCTCTTTTATTCTGCCAAGGAGTTTGGCTCACGAATGGCAAAATACAAGATGAAAATCCAGCAGTTTGGCAACAAAATCAAAGAGTCGAGTCCATGAAAAGGTACTGTGAAAATAGAGATGTGTGCCGAAGGTTTATTCTGTTAGACCATTTTGATGGCAGGACTGAGGCAACATGTGAAGTGAAAAAGGTGACTCCAAAGCATGTATGCGATGATATTTGTGCTGTGTTATGCACTTGTGATGTTTGTACTGTGCTAGCAGCTTCAGAGGATTCTACCCCTGAGCATGATGAAAAGGATGAATCAACACCAATTGACAGGCGGACTTTTACATCAGTACAAAAGCTGTTGATAAGAGAGCAGCTTTCTCGATACAGGGAAAATCTACAAGACAAGAGCCCAATTGTTGGAACTGATTGTTCTACCGGTTTTACAGAGAGTTTGATTGAAGCCACTGTGGAATTATGTGAAGGCCTTGCTTCACTTACCGATGTCATGTCAAAGTTGAATGTGTGGAGTGAGAGTCAAGGTGAAGCTATCCTATACATTATTAACACAGTTTCCGACATGGAATTAGATGACTGATTATTGAAATTTCAGGCATTAATGTAGTACCAAATCAAAATGTTCTGCTAATGTCTCTATCAATTCCAAGCCTGTCCCATCCTCCCCCATGGGCATTTGGCATCTTGTTTTTGGAACGAGATGTCTAATTGCCCCACCATTAAATCGATGAATTCATTATTTTTGTGTGAAATTATAGGCCTTTGTTGTGTAATTGTAAATCGTTGCCAAATCCTCTCACCTTGCCCATGGGAGGGGGGTGGGGGTGGGGTGGAGTCAGGCTTTGAATTGATAGAGATGTAACACCTAAATGTACGTCATGTCAGTTTTTATATACATGTATGGCTCTTTTTTGTTCAGTCCGACACACTTTAATTAAAGTAACCAATTCACCTTACTGTAAATGCTCAATGGAATCGTAGTAATGATTTGGAATGGGAAACATCTAATGATAATGCAATCTTTAGGGAGGTATATTCCTTATTTCTGTTTCATTATTTTGATCAGAAACTTATTAAGCTAATTAATCATCCCTGTCCGACTCATCAGAATGACCATCGTGGACATTAGCCAGTGCATGTTTTTGAAGTCTTGAGAATATTTTTACCAGGGTTTTCATCCATCTCAGGACATCAGCCATGTCAAGGTGCTTTAAGGGTGACCTTGGATGCATTGGGAAAGCATGGTGCTGCCTTCCAGATATTTCTGCAAAGGCATTGGCTATCTGAAGTTCGTTTACCAGCAGCAACACATCATCTTCTGAACTGATTTTGGAATGTGTTCTTGTCTGTGGTGCTACTTTACACTCTGAATCCAGGTTGTGAAGAATGTTATCAGTCTTAATCATAGAGCGGGCCATCCTTTGTGCATTCGTTTCATTCAAATTGCTTCCCATCTCATCAAAGAGGTGCTTCAGAGTTCGAACCTCATGTTCCACCCGAAGGTCACATTCAATGTTGCTGCCAGGCCCACCAGAGTTGTTGAAGAAGCGCCCCCATTTACGTTTGTGAGCCATACGAGGAGTGAGTACAGCTTTCACTAGACAAAGATATTTGAAAGCCTCATGGGCATATTTCACTTTGTTCATCTTCTGTTTATTTTCACTTTAAACAGAAGAAGCATGCTTTTCCAATATGTCTCCTCTCTGTTGGCATATCCCTCATGGATTGCATCTTCATATTGTTTGACTATCATTCCAAGTGACAGTGTGCTACAGGCATAGTTGAATATGTAGTCATTAGGATCTAGCTTGTTGCTCTTTGGGACTTCCTTCTTCTTGTCACACTGCTTCTTTGCTTCTGACACTGTAATGGAAGTCTTCTGTTTCAACCAAGGTAGAAGAACCGGTTCCTGTGTCATTGCTCTGGTCTGGATCATGTGACATACATGTAGATTCATTGGAATCTTGATTTACTCTCTGATCTGAAAATTGCAAAAAATTATCATAAATAATTAAAATCTCTTTAATTTATACCTGTCATATTATAAAACTTGAGAAATTATTTATAATGTACATGTACATGGGCGTTTTAGTACTACCAGTAGTTATTTAGCTTTCCTCTGAATTTTTTAATTTGTGATAACTCAGAAAATAATATTTAGAGATACATAGAAAAAAATGCTAATTATGTATAAGGAGCATACGAGATATTTAAGAAAAAAATAATTTCAATATTGAATTTTTGCTTCAGAAGGGATTGCTGGCAGCAGCAGCACCCCCTATCCTAAAATGGGTCCACCCAGAGGGCATGTGGGCAAACAATTTCACTAGTTGAAGGGGTCTCTGCAATAAAAGTCTTGACTTTGATCTAGTTCTAAATTCTCCTTCAGTGAATAATAGAAATGTCTGTTCACCAATGGGAGAATTAGGAATTTGATCAGTCACATTTTTTTGGAGAATTAACCTTCAATTATGTATTAATTTGGTACATGTACATGTATGTGTTGTAAAAGGACTCTTAAGCAACTGAGCACTTTATATAGAAACATTATATATATGCATGTATGTACTATTTAAGTGACAAAGTCAAAGTGTATAACCTACTAACTAAATAAACATCTGGTTGGTTGTTATCCCTGTAATCATCCTCAAAGACATTATGTCTTAATTAATTCATTTGCACTGTTGTACAGCCATTCCTTCTTAACTGTTGATTCGTCTGTGGGTAGTGGGGAGTATGTTTGATTGGACTGCTATCAATTGTGGCCATTCCAAAGTATTGGAGGGCAGCAGCAATGCAATGGGCATCTGTGACATCAACCAGGAAGTCTCTTGTCTGTATTAAATAAAGTAACATAGGTTACTGATCAGTGTCAACAAACTTGACATACACTGTACATGGCATTGTGCATGTACATTTATAATCTACATGTAATACTTATTATAGGTACTGAAGTAATTACACTACTTATGATACCATAAGTATCGGAATTACTGTAGTGTTACTATTGTTTGAATAGGAAGGCAATCTGGAAAGTAGTTCACTTTTAACTTCAACCACGAAGTGACACTAGCTAACACGAAGAAGACGAATTAAGGGCCTCGATATCCCGGCTCAATCTATCCGTATCCCAGTTTCGGTTAATTCATGTGCTGTTCTTTTCTTTTTACCAGGTGAAATTCACATAGCCTCTATATAGCTGCTAAACTTCAAGAAATGCCAAATGGTAAACTCTTGTACCATATAAGTAGCCTGCGTCGCATCCGAACTGAACCCTGGTTAAGTCCGTCTGCGAATTAACGAACGGAAGCTTGTTTTGGACCCCCAGCGGAGTAGCACGATTATATGTACCCTCCTTTGATTGGTTTTTACTAATGCCCATTCTTACACGATATGACTATGACAACGTGTCCGGACTCGCCAGTAAACTCATTGAAGGCCAACGGTAAAGCTTGGTAAATAACCGATTTACCATACCCAGTTGGCAAACTAACGAATACATCCCTTTTCTCCTTTACCAATTTAGCAATCGCTGTTTGTTGAAGCGCATTTAAATTGTCAAATTTAAAACGATCACACACTTTGTTAAAGACTGCACTTAACTCCGCCATCTTGCACCCGCGGAAGCAGTCGAGGGATCTGCCAAGGTGAAGGTCAGGTTTCCAGAAAATGGGAACCGAAATTTGATTGGCTACTGTCGAGGAATGGAATGTGGTGCTCAAGTGAGCAGCCGTTAGTGGGGACCGACACTAAGAACGGCTGCAAAGGAGACTAGGTGAACAGCAGACTTCTTTTAAAGTAATATGTTGTGGTTTAAATTTATCCTTGTTTCTATTTTTGCTTTACATTGCATGATAATGCAAATGTGACAAATGAAAATTGAACCACAACATACTTGTATACAAGTTTAAGGTGAAATATTTAAAAAAAATGTTTTAGATTGATATACAATTTCAGTTCCATACATGCTTTAAAAAAAGAGATTATTTTATTATTTTACATTACCGGTATTTTAAAATGACCATGTGTTGCAAAGGGCCTATTCAGAACATTTATAGCCCACTACATGTATGTGTCACTATAGTTAAAAAACAAAATTAATATACCGGTAATAAAAATAATTCAAAGTTTGACATGAACAATGTCAGACCACAGTTGTCCACAGCATGTAAAGTGTTAATGCAGCCAACATTAAACTAATTAAGGAGCTATTCAGGCTGATGCCACATGGAGCCTGACAGAAAATAACAAATGGAACCGAGTGATGCTTGCTGCATAATACCACCCACTGTGCATTTGACCCAAGCAATTTCCATTGTTTACACCATATCCATAATTTGGCATGATTAAATGGCAACTGCTAATAGTCTGTAGTAAATAGACAAGCCTTCTCTCCAGTTGTTTGGTAAATCCATTCCAAGGGTATCAAGAGCATAGTTAAAATAACAAAAGTAATACATGATTCAGTTTCTGCACTGTTACATGTATCTGCACCAGTGGGGCTGCAGCTGATTTCATACTCGGCTTCCAACTGGTCAGCAGCATCAAAGGGATGCTTGTGATCCTCTGCTCCATTGTCTTCTGGTAAGAAGTATAGTTTGTCAGGGATGCCACCCACCGTTTGGTACTTTGAGCTGCGAATGTAATGGCTATTCCAATTGTTCTTAATTTGATTCAACTCATTTTCGATTATCTTGCTGAAGGAAAACCAAATGCACTCCATGTGCATACGATTAGCCAGTAACAAAATGAGCGGTAGACTGGAACCGAGTCAGTAAAACTAATTCAATTAATAACTAGTCAAAGTGAGCATTATTTTCAAAAAGAACAGATCAAACTTAGCTAGACTGGAAAGTTTGGTGAACTTTGGCTCAATATTGACGATGCTAGAAGGCATCAAATATGTCAATTTTCTCATACAAACTCTTATTTTTTAACGTTGTCCCTCCAAACCATACATTCATTGTAAAATTTGGGAGGGACAAAGAAATTTCAATTGCTTATAATTCAGACAAGATTCACTTGAATCACGTCAAACTTGGCACACATGCTAATTTGAACATGCTCTATCATGTGATGATAGATGATAGAATTAGAGTAATTCTGATAAACTCGGTCCCAGTCCCCTACTCGTTTTGTTACCGGCCAATTGCTTGTGTCTAAATTTCCTATCTCTACCATATCTTTAAAAAAAAAAATTCACCATGAACTCCAATTCTTTTGTAGAAAGGCCCACCACCCCTCAATAAGCTGATTAGTGTGTGACGAACCGTAACGATGGGCATCCAGTCCTGCTAATGAATCCTGATGATTTCTCCGGATGAAACACTGTATTTATTTATTACAGTTTTCTCCATAAATGAAATAACAAACAAATAATATATACACTAAATAAAGAGTGGAGAGGGAAACGTCCAAAAAGAGCCCTTGACACCATACAAGGGATGCTCCCCAGTAACTACAATATAATATGAGAAAAATCCATAAAATAAATAATATATAATATAAAACTAGCTAAAATTCTAAAATATATCAAAAAGTTAACTTTATATACTAAATATAAGACTAAGTATTACTAAGAAATGACATAACTTTGTGCTTAAAACTAGAAATACTAATAGCTCCTTTTATATCATTTGGTAGACTGTTCCATTCATTGATAATGCGATAAAATAGCTATATTTAAAACTATTAGTTCTACTATACATACTGACAAGGTCAAGAGAGTCATTTTTTCTTAAATTATAACCGACGTTACGATCTTTACAGAATAAAAGCTTATCAGGAATATCTATGTTATAATGCCCATTAATTAAATTATATAAAAATACTACATCCCTTGTAAATGTCCTATTAGATAGACTTTGTAAACTTAATTGACTTAATCTAGTATTATAATCTTCACCAGACTTTAGGATAAACTTAGTTGCCCTCCTCTGAATTGCCTCTAATCTATTAATATTACGTTGTGTATGTGGATTCCAAGTCTCACATGAATATTCGAGTAATGGTCTAATGAGACTACAATATAGTGTTCTTAATGTAGTAAAGTCCAAGAATCTTATTAGCCTTGGCAGTTATAGAATCTATGTGTGAATTCCATGATAAATTAGAGCTAGTAAACAAACCTAAGTCCTTATATATATGTACACTTTCCAGACTTTGACCATTTATGTGATAATCCCTAATGAGAGGACTCTTTTTCCTAGTGATTCTCATGATCTTACATTTCTTAGTGTTAACTTTCATTTTATTCTCCTTACACCAATCAGAAATCTTATCCAGGTCACCCTGAAAAGATGACATATCCTCTGGAGTATTAATAATCCTATACAATTTGCTATCATCTGCATATAAAGCAATTGAACTATCCTTACTAATTACCCCCGGTAAATCATTAATATAAACTATAAAAAATAGTGGTCCCAACAAAGAACCTGTGGAACACCAGAGGTAATTGTTAGCCAATCAGAAACTTCCCCTTTTACCACGACTCTCTGCTGACGGTCAGTAAGATAGTCTCTGCACCAATCCAATAGGCTACCACGAACTCCGTACTTGTATAGCTTAGTCAGGAGAATGGTGTGATTCACAAGGTCAAAGGCCTTAGCAAAATCAATAAACACCACATCAACTTGTCCACTGTTGTCAAGGGCTTTAGACCAGTCATGATGTACCAAGAGAAGCTGTGTTGTACAGGATCTACCCCTTAGGAATCCATGGTGGGAACTGTGGATAAACTCAATGACTTGCCCGTAAATTGCATTGTAAATTATTCTCTCTTGACGTTCCAAATAACGGTAGCTTATTTCGTTGAATGGTATATGTTAGTGCTTTCCAGTACTTGTTCAGCCTCTCTTCTACGTATGTTACATATTGAGATTCACCCTTCAGCTTTGCAGTTTTCACAGCCTCTACAACACATTCGGGCATGATGTCCTTAGTATCCAGTACAATGAGATCTGTGGTGTCTTCTGTAAAAGGGTTGCCCCCATGTCATCGATTACGGCGATAAGGTTTTGCACGTCTTTCACAAAGGGTTTTTGTACACCAGGGTACCTGCTCATGATGGTATATATTGCTTGGTTTGGGGGCCGCAAACGATTCAAATTCCTTCACCACTCGAGCTTTTTCAGGGCCCGCTAACCATCCAATGCCTGAGAGCCACGGGATTTCCAGTAAGTCCTACTGCTCCACCATCCCCTTTCATGGCCTTGTTCTCTTGCTCATGGTTATGGTCCAACGCTATCAATCGAAAAGGCATTCTTGAGACTTTTGGACAACAAACTTCCCTTGAGTAAACGCTTCAAACACTGAACATATTCATTGCTATTAGTTTGTACTGAAACTTTTTCCTCAGTTTTCCTCTGTAATACAAGAGGCAAACAGAGAAAACATAAGCTTAGGCGTGGACCATTTGAACTTTGATGGGGAGGGAAGTACAAATCGGAAAATAAATATCAAGCAAGGACTTGGACTAGGGAAAATATCGAGCAAGCTATGTCTGTAAAAGAAAAAGTATTGAGTAAACAGAAAAATATATCATGCAGGACTTGTGTTCAAGAACACAAAATGTGAGCACAACAAAAATCAGCTCATGCCCCATCAAATTTCAAATGGTCCACACCTTACCGTAAATCCTTTCACTACAAACAATCACAATTCGTCAAAATTTTATAATAAAGATCACTGGGATAATAAACTTTAGTTGTTGCTAAAAATTATAACGATGAATGAATAAATGGGAGACTAGAGTGCATGCACTATATGCATGAAACAGTGCAGCATCTAATTTGTGCTAAATTGCGCATAATGCCTGATCGGTTAACCATAAATTTGTTCAGTCAGCCATAAATGTGTACGTTATATTTTACTGTCTCTGTGTTGATCCCTTGTATCCTGTTGTAGTGGAAAATTGGCATCTGATATCGTATATACAAGTGGGCAGAGGCCTGGAGTTATCCCATCCGAGGTAGCCAAATATCCACTACACTAAGAGTCTAAGCCACAGCACGGAGAAATCTGAAATGTAAATAGACAAAGTACAACTTCAATACATAAATTATACGGGATCGATGGTACAGTGCATGACAAGGAACTCTCCATACATCAAGTCTCGCAAATATTTAATTTCAATCGCAAAGTAAACTAACCTAGATAATCAATTATTTTGTATTATAACGTGGCGGGGTGACTAGAAAACATTTGGCTTTTGTCTATGCGAGATTGCAAAATACTCCAAACCAATGTACAGTATGTAAAATGTAAAATATATAAGCTAAATTAACTTACTCGTTCTTGGGTTGATTCTTTAGCCGTCTGTATTTCTTTCCGGTCTCATCCGTAAGTAGAGGGCCAACCAATGTTAGAACGGCCTTGTGGATGATGGGACGATACTCGGGATGCTGTGTGATGCACGCTGCTGACATCCCCTCGAAGATGAACTTCCCACCACAAAGCCAGAATTTCCTTGCAGCACCGAAACTATCTAGCACTTGCAAGCAGATTGTCGTTGCATTTCCCGCATTAGCACCTATGCAATGGCAATCCATGAACTGCTGTGGTAAAAAGGCAACACTAGCTTGGCATTCAAACATGAACAAGTTGCACTAATAATACATTAAACCTTACCACAAATCGATTTGAACCGTTCGCTCGAATCTTTCAGTTATCATGCCTGAAGCGATTCCATCTTCGTTGTCTGTTTCATCGTCGCTCTCGTCCACAGCATCAACACTCGCCAAAGGCTCATTCGTCTATGGTTCTACAACTGATTCCTGCTCTCCAAAGTCTTCATCACTTCTCTTGAGAGAAAGAGCTGGAAGAGAAGGATTCGCTCTGGCTGCACGCCATATTATTCTCAATATATGAAGAATCACTCATGCATGACTGACACTGCGTACGTCATAATTTAATAAATTCAGTTCCAGTCTTTCACCATTTTGAAGTCAGAAACGGCTGAAATGGGCTAATTTTGAAACGCTGTATCTTTAAGAATATTCGGCGGAATGAAAAGGTTGGATAATTTTTCACTTCATAGACACTTTAAGGACAATATCATTCGTGTTTGCGTTGCGGGAGGCTACAGGAATGCCCTTAATTTCCAGGCATTCACGCCTCTTGTACTGTTCTTTTTCTTCGAGCAAGACGTTTTGCTGCTCAAGCGTGTTAGTAATAGTGAACAATTGTGACTTGAGACAGTTGTTCTCTTCTCGGATTTCCTTGTTTTCTTGCTGTAATGTCCCTAACTTGCTTACCATTTCTTCATATTGTTCGTTAATAAATTGCATTGACTTCAATATTGGTTCGAGTTTCTTGTCCAAAATCGATTCTAGATCTTCTTTAGTGATATCCATCATTCACAGAACAAAGTAACAAAAAGAAGCAGTCTAAAAACTAGTTATATAACAAGAATATTGAAGGTTTGGTATGTTCTTGCAGTGCGCGAAGATTCACAACCATATTGGATTGCTGACTGCTGAACAGTATTAGGATTTAGGATTTGATGGTTAAAATCCAATTCGATATTACTTTTGTGACACATTTCGAAACTTTAGAGACAAAACGAGGCGAAGAAACGCAGATGGCAATCGTGTACACAGTAGAAGAGACAATCTATTGTAGAATTATGGTACGTGCATGTCTTTTTTACCAAAACTAAGTTTAGTATTAGTATCTAGTTGAGCAGATGTTTTCAGTGTATACAAAATGTTGTTCTCGTTTTCTGGTTGAAGAAATAAACTAAAGGGGAACTCTTTGAAGAAGTGTATTGACTCGTAATAATTAATTACATAGTGTTTTTGATACTGAATTGAATCGAACTGAGCCGCCGAACTGTGGTAAGGGTGGATCATTCAGAGGGGAGAACACATGGTCAGGGCAGGGTCACGAGAATTCATCAAAAGAGGTTTCGGATGTGTGTTCAGTGTTTTTTATTCTGGAAACAGTTTGTACGTTGTCAAAGAAAGTGATTGTATAAACGAAAATAGAGATGTGATAGAAGAAAGTTGGAACCTATAGCTGAAAAGCTGCATTTTTGATTAGGTCAAAAAAGGCGTTATATAAAAAGGGTTTTGGTTTTCGAAAAGCATTCTGTAAGATGCCTCGAACACCACAAGCCAAAGAAGTGCGCGAAGGTGGGCCTTTGTGTTTTTGTGGAAAGTCGTGTAAAACGTATGAGAATGCTGAAGGGTAACAGATGTACAAGTGGGGGACTCAAGTGGTATTTAATGACAAAGGCAAACCCAAAGGAAAAATGCGGGGATGCAATCTGTTGTTGAATGCCAGGGATTTGGAGGTGGTGCGAGCCGCTTTGATAAAGCGTTATGGTCCAGGGTTCAACCAAGAGAAGAGTGTCTTCCTCATTGATTATGACATCCTGATCTTGGAGGATGTGTTCTTGATAATCGAATCGAGTCCAATCTTTTCTTAGATAAATCGTTGACGTTTCGATGAGGTCCTCGATGTTTCGATCCAGCTCTGCAAAGTCGGCAATATGGACATATTTTTTTTCAATACCATACTGTTAGATTTTTTTTGCTGATTTACTTCTGTACAGATGTTGCATTCTCTAAAACTTAAAGTGCATATGAGCCCTGGCTAATTAATATTTTTTGTAAAGTAGAAACCTCAAAAGGAGTTATCGCAGTGAAAAGAAAACAATTGTGTTTGATATTTTCTTAAATGTTTTTTTACGCGCTTGAAGTTCGTGATCAAGACACAATTCTGGAGAATATTAGGGGACTGGGGATGAGTAGGGGTGTGACGTCATCACCGTAACCCAAGGTCGAGGCTACAGCGCAGAGCAAAGGAAAGTATACGCAATGTAGTCATTTCAGTTGCGAAGTGTTAACCACTTTCTCTGTCTCCTTTCGGTCAATAGTGAATACCTAAGCATGCCAAACTATAATTCTGAATCGGAAGACAGTCAAAACGACTCGGAATTCAACTATATTACCGACTACGTATATGAAGACATTGAAGTGGACCAGCCGCAACACGAATAAGTCCAAGAAGATCTACAAGTGGAAGTAAATGGTCAGGTACCATACGATTACGAACCCTTAGCAGACGACGAATGGCTTCTCGAGTATAACAGAGTACGGGAAGAAAGAGATAACAAACTGACAGAGTTCCAGAGAAGGCTGGACGGCACAGAACAAATACGATCGTGGTAAGACGTTTCAAACACGTTGTAAAACTGAATACTGATATTACAAACAGAGTTCAAAGGAATTAAATATAAGTAAAGTTGTTTTATTAAACTATATCGAAAACGTTCTTTGCTTTCTGAAGGTGCAACTGTGGACATTGTGAGGTTCAGCTACTACAAAATGCAAGCGACTGCTACTGCTGTCAGGAAATTGAACGCTGTTTAGCTTCTTTGAACGACGAGATTGTCATTCCGCGAACTCGGCCAGCCACCATCTTGCATAACGCAGCATCCTGGATTTAGGCCCATTTGTCTTGAACGATGGTCTCTTCGCCTATCGGCAGATAATTATCGGCGAAGGGATATAAAACGGTATCGCCAGACAGGATCTGAAGATGGGTAAGTATTTGATAATGCTAAATTTTGTTGCAGATGTACTTATGATTGCACTACGTCTACGTTCGTCATTTTGCAAAACAAAAAAATAGCCATAATTGCGCTAACCGCCTTGTCAAACCCAGATTATTGCCTCTTGGGTGAAAACAACACGATTCTGCAGTCATCTTTTTTCTCTCGCTTTCTTTGAGTCGAACACGTACACTTTTATAAGTGTGATTATATTTACTTATTTATAATATGATAGTCAATGGTGTACTGGCTGATTGCAAGATTGTTTCACTGCCTCCAGTGGGGATATCATTGTTATCACACTTACTTAAATTCCATATCTAAGTGCTTTCCGTGTTCAAGGGTGCCTGGCTGGCTCGATTTATAGGTTTTGTAAAGCTACATTTTATTCATCATTTCTAGTCCCTGGTTTGTTTCTACGACATTCAATCTTCTTGTTTCCTTTCATTGGTTGTTTGCATTCAGAGCAATGTGGCTTTGATTTGTTTTGCTAGTCTGTGCTGCTTGTTGGGCAAGTACTTCTGAGACTAAGGAAAGTAAACAAAATCTTAGATTATGATCTTAGTTTGTTTAAACAAGTTAGTTTTTAATTGGTCAATTTGTATACTCTTCATACAATACCGTATACTTAGTTTGGTCAGCAAAATAGTTTAATATCCTTAGTTACACCTACTGAAACCAAGGGCATTAAATTCTCCAACAGGCCTGGAAATATTGTTTCTTACATGGCAGGACATGTCCTTCCAAACCTTATTTTGATCAGACGTACATTTGTATATCAAAATTGATCAGATGTGAATTAGCATAATGTAAATTGCATAAAAAAAATTATAAGAAAAATGGTTTGCAATCCATTCTATGGTGATTTTCAAACAACTGTCTTTTTTTAAGTTTACTATCATAATCTACCAGCCTTTTAGAAGAAAACTGAAGCAATACGATGGATTCATTTTTTTTATGTTTTGGGAAACATGTTATTGGTTAGAGCTTAGACATTTTTTGCTCATCGGATATTCGCCAAATTTGGTAAGTCATGTCAGTCAGTTATTTCCAGCCCTGCCCCAAAATGAGGCAAAACGTTTTACAATTACCTGTCTCCTTTCTCTGTTCTCTTTTTCTGATTGCTTGCTCTCTGGGCTCTTTCTCCAACATGGTGTTCATTGGGGCAGGGGTCATATCCTTCAGCTCCTGGGCAGCAGGAGGCAGAGTTTCGTCTTTGATTCCTTTCAGCATTGACTGGTACATTTCTTCAACGTAATCTAATAATACATTAAGGAAAGGGTCACAATATCAGTGAAAAGGTACACAGTCTTACTGTAACATCTATGAAACAAGTTTTGAAATATATACATGTACTGCTAAACGAAATTCTTCGTTTTGTAGAAATATTGTTTCATAGATAGTAAATATGATTTAAACTACATGATAACCTTTGAGTGCAAATGAAGACAAAAAAAACAAGTACAATTGCATGAGCATATTAGACTAGTATAATGTAAGTGCATGCATGCATCAGCCAAATTAAACAGTTATGGCTGTTTTTGTGTACTAATATTACTTCAAGCTCCATGTAATAACCTCCTGGTAACATTAGTATAACATTTACAGTTTCTGTATTGTGAGCTCACCAAAATACACCTCTCACTGTTGCTTCACCATTCTTGAATTTTGGATAAACAATCGCAACTTGATCTGTTCCACCAGGAAACATACATGTACATTGTATTTACACATTCGACACAAGCTATACGTATATCATATTTCACCTGGAAACACGAAAACCATTCTAAAAAAAGTAACTTACTGGCAGTTCTGTTTCGGAGAGTGAAGTACTGGCAGTCGGAAAGGACTCTTCTGGTGACGCTTCTACCTGATCGCGAATGTGTGACTCTTCCGGTGACTCGTCAATGTGTGATGTTTCGGCATCTTTTTTGCGTACCCCCTCTTACAGCGCTTCTTTCAGCAGCTTTAGTGGAGAAATATCACAATCTTAGCAAATATGCGATAACTACGATACAAACAAACTGACTGGAAAAAAACCATTGGAAATAGAGCTCAATCCACGTGAAATTGTACAATGTATTTCAGAACTCGCTGACCTTTCGCTTAGTTCGGGCTGATGGTTCCGATGGGTCTGTCGCTTTGCGTGCCATACGCGTTGGGATAGGGACAATTCCAATGTCATCTCTGATCAGCCTTGGAGTCTGACCACGCAAGAAAGTAAACTGGCGAGCAAAGTCCTCAAATGGTAGAGTTCTGTGTTGGGGTCCAATTCTTTCGATGTCTCAATACGAAATCTGTCCACTTCTTTCGTCTTCTTTTGGCTTCTGGCTGATCGTCCTCAAAAAACGGAATTCGGTGCAGCGCAATTCCATCGTTGGTGTTCTTTATATTTGAGCAGCCGCACACAATACATCTATCCGGCATATCGGACGAATATTCCAGGAAAAACGCTGATATATAACGATGGAAGAGTAATATACGCTAAGCATGCACTGTGAGTGTGACTAGGAATCCGTGACTAGTAAACAGCTCGCGGCGATATGTTACGGTGATGACGTAGGATAGTTACCAGACCTCTGAATTAATGTGCGCTGGATTTGATTACCCAGGCAACCCAAAATGTGTATTTTCGACAACTTTGAAGGTTAAAATTAGCATTTAAAAAAATATTACGAATTCCTTTTTCTATGAACTTAAATCTATTTTCTGAAATTATAATTATCCAGGGCTCAAACGCACTTTAAGGAAAAATATGACCGTTGGAAGTGTACATGAAAACGATAAGAATGAAGAAGAAGGCAATATGGCGGTGAGTTTAGATTTAAGGAGAAGATCATTAAAAAAGAGAACTTACAGATCTTCACGTTTTTCCTCGATGTAATTCTTCAGAGATCTCAACATTTTTTCTTTTGCTGCTTTAATGGTTTCGGCTTTCTCAGTTTGATGAAGTTAATTAGCGGGTTCTCCTATTAGTCCAGTCAGTAAATGGTAGAGGTTCAACAAAATCGTCAAAAAAGGTTTCTCAATAATACCTCTATATCAAAATTAACCAAAATCTGAGTTGGGGAAATACCTTATATGGGTTTGAGAAACACCTTAACTCTCTGTCGTCCGATCATGTGTGAGCTGAATTGGTGAAATCCTGAATGCCAACTCAACCCTCCTCCCTCAGTTCAAGTTTGCCCAGCCCGGGTTAGTTGAGTACTGCTGACTTTTTAAGCCGAGGGCTCAAACTTTCTCCACAATGCCATTTAGGAGAATTCCACGAACTTGTTGATGGTAGGTATTGCAACTTCTGTAGGGTTTCCAATGAAATGTGCTCTAATTTTGGAGAAAAATGCCACTGTCAGAGAGCTTGAGGACATCATTAAGTCTTAGGACGGCTGAAAAGTACTTGGTTTGCTCCTAGTAGGCTTTGCGAGGGGATTTCACAGGGTTTTTCCTGTTGATAGATAGATAGATAGATAGTTTATTAGTAATAACTGTTGCAGCTGGAAAGCTGAATTGCGTAAGACTTTACATTAAATTTGAAAATACTGATAATTAAAATTAATTCTAATCAATGTTGCTACTGATATAAAATATAGTTGCTAATTATAATCTAATTAATAATACTATAAAGTATAAAACTCTTCAGTCTGTTGGACTTGATAATTAAAATTCTAATTAATATTGCTACTGATAGTTGCTAGATATAATCTTACTATATGTAGAACTGTGTCTTGATAATCATGAAGGTTCTACTCAATATTGCTATATATATTCTGGTTATTGTTATATTGTTATATTCTAATTGCTATTACTATATATGAAACTGTTTTTCAGTCTGTTGGTCTTACATATGGGCACATTGAAACTCCGCTTACTTCTAAGATTAGCATTACATATGTTTGGTTTAGGCAGTAAGTTGTGCAACTTATGGTTCACATTGGAGCTGATCTCGTTGAATAGATTGATTGTTAGGGCATTTCTGCGATCGTAGAGTGGAGTTAGGTTACTGGCTGCCAAAGCTTCAGGATAGGTGGTGAATGGGTAAATGATTCTTAAAGCACGCTTCTGCAGTCTTTCTAAATCCTCCGACAAATACTGCGGGAGCCCGTTATGGAACACGGGACAGGCGTATTCGGTTATTGGGCGTATGCATGTAACATAGAATGTCAAGAGTTCCTTTGTTAACACGTTTGCTCTTTTAAGTTGCTTCAAGAAGTACAGTCGGGTAGACACCTTTCGTATGATTTCCGAGATATGAACGTTCCATTTTAGGTTATCTGAAATGTTCAGGCCAAGTAGTTTGAAGTTGGAAACTACTTCAATAGGTTTCGCATCCACAACGACAGGGGCGAAGTTGGGGGCACTCTTAGCAAATGATATTCGTAGCTCTTTGCATTTTGCTTGATTTAATTGAAACTTATTCTGGTGCGACTTTGTGGCCAGTTCTGATACAGCATTCTGGATGTTACTTATTTCGTTCTTATGGACAGGTTCAGCGATAGTCGTGTCATCTACATATTTCCATAAGTTGTGTTGTGTTTGTGCTTTGAGAAGGAAAAAAAATATTCAATGAAATCCTTGAAATCCTGCAGTTGGCAGTCTTTTACCCCTGCTCAACCTATTGAGCTATATCATTATGACGTCAAATCAAAACAATCTATTGTTTAAACGCTAAGGATCACGGTCGTGGGAGGGGGACAAAACAGCAACAACACAAAGGAAATCGCTATCAAATGCATTTTGTAGAACGTAGAATAGCGGTAAGAACCACCAAATACGGTAAATATTGTGGGATAAACATTGATACAGCTGATATCTGTAAACCAGACAATTCGAAGTTAAATTTTCCTCAGCAGAGCAGATTTAGTTCAAAATTCTATTGTTCAAGTCGATTCTGTCCCCCTCATAAACAAGCCGTGACGTCATAATGATATAGGGTAATTATGATGTGTTTTTGTCACTTTAAAGCAACGGCTTGAGTCCATATCACCTCTCATGGTTGTAGGGGTAAAAGACTTAAAAAAAATAATGTGGTCCCAGAGGGGGAACCCCTTGTGAAATTGTTGTCCATTACCCAGCATGCAATTGGAGGTGGGTACAGCGAAACGGTGGAGAAATGCAGTGGAGAGAAATGCAGTGACAAGAATAGCGCGGTTCACAGTCGCTTGGTGTGTTTTGTGCAAACAAACCTGATGGTTGGAAAGATTAAAGAATGTACTGTAACGACTTGAGTGCTGATTTGGTTTACTTTTGATTTCAAGTGCGAATGGGAAGGGTGTTTTGAGCCGATTTTCAGCTCGTTAAAATTCGTGAAAATCTAAGAAACAAAAACGATCCCCAAAACAAATGAGCTTTTCCCCATAGTGAAAAAGTCAATCGATCCCTGTCGTCTGACTTTGAAGCCATTCATCTCTTCACATAATATCGCAACATCGTCTTTCCGGCATGTCTAGATGTGATGCAATATTTTTTTCTCATATAGGTCCCAGGGGACCTATATTTACAGGCTCGCACCCGAAAGAGTTAAATTAGGTCAAATCCAAGATGGTCGCCATCAAAATTAACGAAACCGAAAAAAATGCCATAAAATTGGAACCAATCAAGATAAATACATGAATAATAAGTCTATTTATATCAGCTTGAAAGGATGGAAGTGATTTTTCAAACCCAAGTTCATCTAAAAATTCAAAATGGCCGCTCTTAATTGGCGGAAAGTACAATAAAGCCACATCTATCTAAATAAGAAATAGTTTGATGGTTCGTTCAATCAACTACATATTCAAACCTCTGGTTAAATTGAATGACTTATGGCAGTAATAAATGTAAATTTCACTCAAATTTCAAGATGTGTACAATCTGTTACATATACGTTGCAATCTATCAAATGATTACGTAGAAGATTATTACACAATTTATCGGTAATGTTACTTATATACCCATTTTATGACATTGCACATTGAATTAGTCAGCTGTGTCAGTGGAATCATGTGCTCGTCTATTGGTGCATGTAATTCCCTTTCACTGACCACATGCCTAATTGCACAGTAGCCCATTTTTCCTCCACGAACAAGTGTTTTTATCACACTTCCCGGTGCAGTTGCATCGGATTATCTTCAGTAATGATGCTGGTGCAGCCTCTTGCTCTATTCTGATCGGCTTCAGGATCACGCAATACTGTGTATTTCGTACCAACCAGCCCCATTCCGTTGCCTCCATACTGTTGCCTAGCCAGGCCTGCACCTGGAGGTAGACTATCGCTGTGGAAGCTAGCAGCATCTGATGTGGGTGGAAGGCGTTCAAGAGGCAGATAGGTAGAGTGTGAACTTCGACACACGCTCAAAGTTAAAATCCGAGCCATATTTACAGCCATATATTGTTGCAAGAGCTTGATTGCCCACCTGCTCGATCTCCTTCTGACTCTTATCTGGCTTGCAAAATGCTTCCTTGAGAGTGTTGAGTTTGCCCATAGCCGATATTTTGCCGGTTCCGTAAGGTCGTGATGTGGTGTCACACCCCGATAATTCATGGATGAATAGAAGAAAGTGACCCAGGTCGGGGTCCAGGTTCTTTTTCAGGATTGCAATATCAATCAGTATTTGTGCTTTGTGCTTGTTTGCATGTAGATCCCCTCATGAATTGTTGGTTGGAAGTGATGTTGCAACAGAATGAGAATATCCGTGTCATCTGTCGTTCTCGTTTGAGGTCAGGTGGAGATGGTGAAAGCCAAGGATAGAACAACAAACTCAATTATGAACGATGGCGGACTTTTGAAGCATAGGGACATTGAGGGGTAAAACAATAGCTGATTTCCATATTTATCGTACTTAGATCAAATTACTCGAAACTGTACACAAATGCAGTTTCGAGTAATTTGCGTATTTAGAAGTGATTTCTATGTACGATAAATATGGAAATTAGCTACTGCTTTACCCCTCAATTTCCCCCAACCACAAAATTGTTGTTGTAACCTTGTTGTGCTAACCTCGTTTGATTGTATCTCCATCTGCCCTGTGCAATGAATGCTTTGCCGGCTCTGTACTAATGACCTTAGTTCTGTTTGCAACGTTAAGGTTACCGGATACCTTCGCGGGTTTCTCACGTTAATAATTTTGTACGCACGTTGTTTTAAAGAAAACTATAGAAACCTATATACCTCTGTAAAGCTTATGAAGTGCAGAATATGCTGAATGAATTTGTTTAAAAAAATATTGAATTGTAAAGCAATGCTAAGCCAACAAACGCAAAACTGACAAGGTTTATAAAAGTGAATGAGAAGCCTTCGGGTTATCGCATAAGAACAATTCAACTGCACAATGTCAATCAGCATATGACGGTCTAAAAAAAGGGTGTGAGCATTTGTTAATATTTTGCTTCATTCAAATGCAATTGGCCGGTAACAAAACGAGCAGGGGACTGGGACCGAGTTTATAATAATTACTCTAATTCTAAAATGAAGTTCATCACATGATAGAGCATGTTGAAATTAGTATGTGTGCCAAGTTTGACATGATTCAAGTGAATCTTGTCCGAATTATAAGCAATTGAAATTTCTTTGTCCCTCCAAAATTTTACAATGAATGTTTGGTTTGGAGGGACAACGTTAAAATATAAGAGAGTTTGTATGGGAAAATTGACATATTTGATGCCTTCTAGCATCATCAATATTGAGCCAAAGTTCACCAAAATTTCCAGACTAGGTAAGTTTGATCTGTTCTTTTGGAAAATAATGCTCACTTTGACTAGTTATTAATTGAATTACTCGGCTCCAGTCCCCCGCTCGTTTTGTTACTGGCTAATTCATTCCTAAAGTTTTAGTCTTCGATAATGTCCGAGTCACATTACGCGGGATACTCTACGAGGAAAAATACTTTGAATATTGCTGAACGCTCACACCCTTTTCTTTGTCAGTAACTTATCTGTCTTTTGGCCGAGTTTTATCAAAATCAGACAAGTTTGCATACCCTATTAATTCATTCAAAGAGAGGGTATACGAAGAAAAACCTAGTCGGAGATTTGGCGTGTAAAGTTTTGTGAACGCGAAATAGAGCTATTCACAGTTATAATGAAATAGAAATTATGTGTATGACGGGAGTAAATAGGTAAGATATCCCGTACTCGTATCGAAAAACGGTTTCGTAAGGTAAAAATATGACTACTCTAATTGAGAAATATCGAAAATATCGACCTTCAAAATATGATCGTAGTGGCACTTTAAAGCAAAATTAAATGAGGTGGATGTATTGTATTGCATTGCGACTTTGTAAGTTTGGCGGCCATTTTGGTGGATAGGACTATCCTACAGATAGTCCTATCCTATATACTAGAATATTCGAAAACATTAAATGCTGTTATGCTTCAAAATCTGGCCGAGGTGTGATGTTGATAGCTGTACAAGCTCATACACATTCGATTTAGCAACAGGAAAAATATTTTATAATTTCACAGTAGTCAAATAACATGCAGTTGCAACCGAAGAATATAAAATGTCTTAATTTTTGACTTGCAGTGCGGTTCAGGGCGAAAATTTGCATTGTCCATAAAGGAAACAATTTATGAATCAAACTGCATTCTACACAAAATGTTGTAAACTGTTTATTTTGGGAATACATCAAAATACAACCATAAAGACGGGGCAAAGTGTCCATGGCTTCTTAAGGGACGAAAAACACACAGCCTTAACGCTGCAAACAGAACTAAGAACTGAGGTCATTAGTACAAAGCCAGCGGGGCGAAGTATTTATTATACAAGGCATTTAAAGCGTGTTTTGGTTCAAGGGCATTCAAAACGCTACTCGACTATGGTAGCACAAAGATCCGTCAATTGGGCTAACGGTGCACGAGCGTTTCCATTTTACCTCCCTATTTTACATGACAATAGCTATAGTGCCAGATCTCTGGCTTGCTCTAACTTTCTGGCCGAGCTGACCGGAAATGGCTACTTTGACCGGCCGTAACAAATTAAAGAAAATATATATTCGAAAAATTATTTCAAATATGAGTTATTCACATCATCTAGTGTCATATACAATCGACTTGGTTCAAGGTAAGATAGGCACTTTAATCCTCAGAAACGCTTGCTTCGCAGGCTATGATTAATGTATATACTGTTTATCAGTAACACTTGCCTCTGGTATCGTATTGGTCTCCACGTGAGGTGCTGGAACTGAGAGATCTGCCATTCCGTGCTAAACAACGGAAACTCCCGCTTCAGGTCTTCCCAGGTCTCCTCACCCGTAAACCTCAAAAACGCATCAATCGTCTTCTTTTTGGTTTTGATGTTCTGCGCTTTGACTTGCATTTCCTTTGAGATATCTCTCCACTGGAGACATGGGTTAACAGGTCCACTTTCGTCTTTAAGCTTAAGCCTTGCAGTGGCATACCAAGCTAAGAAAAAATTAACAATTAAAATGCATCCCATACACTTTTAGGAAACGCCGTACTACCCATGATAAGCCGATCTACTGATGAAGTTGCCCCTTGGTTACTGACTGCATATGCTTGGTTCACACTAGCGTCGTAATCGCAATCGTAAGGAGCATTAAAGATTGGTGTGAATCAGAAATCGTAATCATACCGTCATAAGAGCGTCGTGATTACGATCTTTCTTACGATTACGACGCTTATGATCTAGTATGAACGCAATCGTAAGGATGGCCCATTCACAAAGCTTGTTACAAACCGTTACCAGTCTTTCAAATAAAAAAAAAGGCAAAACAACATGGCAGAGAGGCTTACGTTCTGCTTTACGTCAACAACAACAATATATTTATTTGCACCAGCACGGATAAGATTATTACAATAGGTAAAGAAAGAAACTAAAATTATGGTACAGGTTTACGGAAATAGCTTACGCCAAACGAGTCCGATAACCATTCAAATATGTAGTAAATAATAATTGATCAAAACGATTTTTGGCGTACACATACAAAAACGAAACAAAAAAGGGTACTAGTCAGTGAATTACATTTACAGAAGGCTTGTCTGGAAAAAAAACTAATGAGGGGGAAAGCGTTAGAAACAGTCTAATAGTCATTAATACTTATTTACCATAGTGTGTTATACCTGAATTAATATAATAGGTGTTTCTGGAGGCTAGCCTGGTGTTGTAATTGTGTACGTTTCTTATATGTTTGAAAAAAAAGCTATCAAAAGAAGGAGGAAGCTTTTTTTAAAATCATGCATGAATCATTGTATAGAAAAATGAAATCATTAAGTTTCAAAATATCTAATTGTTTGAATAAAGGGCTTGAATGTTCATCACATTTTGAAAAAATTATAATTCGCACAACTTTTTTTTCGGTAGGATTGTTAAAGGATTCAGGGTAGAAGTATAGGTGTTGCCCCACACAGATAATCCGTAAGTTAAATGAGGCTGTATCAAGGAATAATATAATTGAATGATAACTTGGGGGGTAACATAATGGCGAATCTTACATTGAACACCTACACGTCTTTGGATTTTTTTGGAAACATGTTTGATTTGACTCTTCCAATTGAGGTTGGAGTCTATAAAAATCATCTACCAATTAAAGTGCCTATAATCCCAAATTCGTAACACTTTTTATAATTTCTTTACATCCTTATGCTCAAGAATTCGGAGGACCATATTTCTTGTGGGAAAATTTGTCACCCTGTTCCCAACTGGCCGTCAGCTGGAGTCTGGTAGGAGCCTGGGGACAGTTTAGTCCGTTCTTTTCTTTGACTGCGTCATAGTATTCAAAGAAACGTCATAGTAGTCATACTAAACAAAAGATCGGACGAAACTATCCCCAGGCTCCTTCCAGACCCCAGCTGACGGCCATTTGGGAACAGGGTGACAAATTTTCCCACAAGAAATATGGTCCTCCGAATTCTTGAGCATAAGGATGTAAAGAAATAATAAAAAGTGTTACGAATTTGGGTTTATAGGCACTTTAATTGGTAGAGAACCCACATCACAAAACAACGTTCTTTTTAAAAAGATTCTTACTATCTTTTTCATCATTTTCTAGCCGATAAATTCTAAACAAGCCTTTGAATTTCGTAGCCAAGTCTGCCAAGTTTGTCTGTTATTAAAAAAATGTGCTTTAGCTCCCTAAAACATTTTGTGACCGAATTCAAATAAGCAAAGCAAAACACTATCTATCTCCACACACTTACCTATGTGTTGGGCCTGTATTTCCTGGTCGATGGTCACTGCTTGCTTAAGTTTTTTCCTTCCAGGCGATTGGAGTTTGGATCCTGCAAACCCCTCTCCTTGCGGTTACCTTTGCTAGCTTTCTTGTTCGCTGTGGCGTTCGGTTGTTTCCTCCTTTCCTCCACTCTGTCATCCTCCCTTCAGATTCACTCCCGAGTTGTCAGAAAGTCGGGGCAGGGGGGGGGTTTAGGTAAGAGGATTGTCTTCGCCCAAATGGGCTTTAGCGCCTTTTCAAAAGCAGTTGCTGTCTTCGGTAACCCTTCCACTTGACTAGGCATGTGGCTGTTCGGGAAGTATCTAATTGCCATTCTAGAGCTCAATAACACCTGAACCTCGGGAAGACAGCAAGTTCACATAACAGCCGGAATAATTCGTTGAAACTTTAGCAAACTATAAACCAAGTAAATTGCAGTGATTTACTGTCCTTGAGGCAGTTCATATAAGCATAATACCGGTTTGCTCGTCAGAGCTCCATGCACCCGACTCACGGTATACCTGGTCCATGGCCCGAGGAGTTTCTGTTGCTACCCCATCCGCTGTGACGCTTGACCGATTTGTGCCCTGCAGTGAACGCACCCCTGCGAGCAGTAGAGTATGGGGTGGAATGTCTGAAAGCCTTGTCAACCTTGGTGATCGAGTCTATGACCCTTGCATACTCTCTCTCCATCTGCCAATAAAGCCAGAAAATAGGCCTTAAATTGCTCCACAGGAACTGCGAGCTTCTCGCTCAGGGTGTTTAACCCTAAACCCTAACCTTATACACGCATGCATTGCTGTTTTCCGAGGCTTTCGCTGTCACCATCAGCTGTTCCGTGAGGCGTACCACCTCATACTTGTCGAAGTCTTGGAGGCTCCTAACTCTATAATGCGTAATCTTGGACAACAAACGTTCAACAATAAATGCTTGGGCCGCTTCCAAATGTTTAATTATCTTCCTTAGTTGCTAAAATAATGCAAAAAACTAATGTGAACACAAGGATCCAAGAAAGAAACACACATATAGGCAAGGCATAAGCCGCGATGTAGCAACGTAATAGCAGCCAAGATTAGACGGTATATATGTAGTACCGCACGATAACACATACCTGGCGGGGCCAAAACAAATGGAAATAAATAAAATAAACAGAAAATAAAAACTGTTGGGTGCGTAAATGAAGCAGAAAGGGCTCAAACACATTGAAATACAATTCATATCAAATGCCGAATACACAGCCCACATAGTTATAAAACAAGGGTTAAAACATAAAAATACTGTTCATACATATAATGCCTAATACAACGCAAGAAGCATACGCCATCGATAAAACTGAAACCAAGCTGCATTGAGAACGGGAAGAACCGTCCAGGACAAAATTATAAGCAATTATTGGACGAGGCTGAGCAAAATATGATGAATTGAACACTCTGGAAACCGAGCGGCCATGTTGGATATCAGATGCCACAGTTGCCCAAGAAGAAGAAGTAGAAGCCAACAGCAAAGCATGGGCTCTGGGTGCTGTTTCTTTGGGTACTGGAACTTGAGAATATTTGGTTTTGAAAACAATATACTTGTAGATGCGTCTCCTTCTAGCAGAATGTGGTAATCAATCTTCTCGTCTGTCTCCTTTATATGCATCGTGAGAGCCCATTGGGAATAGTGGTGTACCTGACCATCCATAGTTCATTTTGTTGTAGAAAAGCAACGGCAGAAGATAAACAACAACAACTTTATTATTACCAATGGGGAACATATTTTTTTACAAGCATTTAGACAGGCCAGTGGTAATACCCAAAATAACTATAATGAGCTAATCGAGTTGGATAGCATAATTAATAAATGAAAGAAGAATTGGTCATGCGAAGGTGGCATAAAGTAATTATAAAGTTAGGAAAAAAAGAAAAAACAATTGGACAAAGTAGAACAAAAAAATTACGTGTAGGTACGGGTCTGAAGAAGGACCATTGGTTTTAAAGATGAAGAATAGGTGTTGCCCAAAACCACTAAGCAATAAGTGATGAAGGGGTATATAAGTAAATAATATAATTGAACTTAAATGCACTCAGGCAGGTAATCTCTTAGTTTAGTTAATATACCAATACCCCTAGAGGCTTTTTTTAGATAATTGACAAATGTGGGATTTCCAATTTAGATGAGTCTATTATCACTCCTAAATATTTCATTTCGTTTATTCGTTCAATTGCATTATTCATATTTTTAATTCATACGATACTTTCTTTTGAGAAGGATGGAATATGACAAAGTTTGTTTTGTCTAGGTTTAAATATAGTTTATTTGCACACAGCCAAGTATGAACATGAAATGATTCCTCGTTTAGTTTAGATTCTAGAGTATTTAAATAGGCAATATTCGTATTCTCACGGACGAGCTGGAACGAACACTCAATGGAGGCTCGTGCGGGGGAATTCGCTAAAAACTATTTAGCATTAGAAAATATTCCCCCGCACGAGCCTCCATTGAGTGCTCGTTCCAGCTCGTCCGTGAGAATACGAATATTGCCTATTACGATCAGCAAGAAAAAAATTGCAGTCATCAGCAAAAAGATAAAAATCAAAACGCTTAGAAGACTGTTAAAATCATTAATGTAGACAAGAAAGAGGATTTGGCCAAGAACTGACGGTGAGGTACACCACATGATATGCGACTATATTCAGAATTTATATTTCCAATTGAAACAAATTGCTTTCGATCACTAAGGTAGGAAGCAAACCAATCCTTTGCAATTCCCCGAATGCCATAATAATCTAGTTTTTCCAATAAAATGTTATGCTTTACTGTAACAAATGCCTTGGAAAGGTAAATGAAAATACCAGAAAGAGTTAAACTCGTTAGCTATTTTAGTAGGTTCTATTATTTTTTTAAATTTTCGAAAGATTATCTCTCGGTTACTGTAAATAATTCCTTGGGCAAATAATTGTGCGTGACGTTAGAGCTGTTCAAAGTCTGTTGAAAAACGTACATATTTGACCTTGACAGGTCAACTGTCAATCTACATTTCCTGCATCTTAACAAGTTAGAGGTTCAGAAAATACACTAAAAATGGCATTAAAAAAAATTCTAACCTTATTTGTTGTAGAAATCAGACCGGAGACTGTTTCTGTGTGATTCTTTTGTCGTTCTCTTCAGTTGCCTATTTTAAAACTTCCGATCCCACTACAAGCTGTCAATGGTTGAACAACAATCTTTGTCTGACTAACGAGTTTGGCTATGGGGATATAACAATTTGCACTAATCAACTAGTACTAAATAGCACTAATTAGGCAATAGGAATAACACTATTTAATACTATTTAGGTCTAATTAGGTTGCACACTTTTATTGTTTGTACTCTACTGTTCATTTACATAAAAGCTAAAATTCCATAATACCTGAAATGTCTGATCCCTCTGAAGAGATAGACTCCTCGTCACTAGTTTCATTCTCATAAACACCACCATATTCTAGATCATAACATGTATCTACTTCAAATTCCTTAAACTCAAAAACATCTCTAACCATATGAAGAACTTCAACTGCATGATCCCTATTGAATATTGGATTTAGCTCCAAAACATGTTCAACTGTGAAAAGATACTTGCATGTCTTCAAGACACTCATTATTGTCACATCAGAAAATGCAGTGGTAGAGTCTGGGGATAACAAGAAAACTTGACAACTGCCCAATAATGTCTCCTTAAAATCTGTCATGAGTTCTTTCAATTGTTTGTTGCCCAGGAGTCCCCTTTCTTTGACAATCATATGTTACTTCATCACTTAGTCCAATTTTTTATTATTATTGAATTTGCCACATAAATAATAATAATAATAATTACAGAGAAAAAGAAATAGTGTGACAGGAGACAGTAACAGGACAGAGTCCCAATTGGCAACTGCCCCTTACATGTATAACTAAGAACTATAAAAGTAGGAAAAACAATAGACAATGACGTAGAGTTATTGCAATAAAACCGTGAAGTAAAAATTGGAAGATAGAGTAAAACAGTCAAATAGACACAAGGGAAAACAATAAAAATAGGGTTAACTAGTGTCTCAGTCACTGCACGAAAAAATGGATTTGCGAGGATTTTTAAGGTGTGCAAATATGATGCAAATCTGGCCTACTTTACTTGCTTCAACTTCATATTCTCATGTACAAGCTGGAACAAGCACTCAATGGAGGCTCGTGCAGAGGAATTTGTAAAAAGCTATTTAGTAAAACATTAGAAAAGAATCCCCTGCATGAGCCTCCATCGAGTGCTTGTCTGTGAGAATATATGAATCTTGCCTCTTGGCTAGTACATGTATGTAAATATTTAACAGTTACTCACCGAAGTGGAGGCGAATAGTGGTGGATATTTACCGAGCCACTTCGGTGAGGTAAATATTCACCAATATTCACCAACACTGATGTGAATAATTGTTTTAGTATATACCACACTCCAGGTGAATAGCCAGCACCAAATAGTTATTTTATTTTCTGTCAAATGGACAAAAACTCGCAAGATGATCGCTGCTTTGCTCCAAGGTGAATATGAAATCATATTCACTGTTTGAGTAGCCAGTCAGAGTGTGCGAAAAGTGATATTCACTGGTGTGGTATATACTAATTAAAAGAAAATATTCCTATTTCATCCCTAATTTGTATATGCTATTCCAGTTTTTTGCAATGATTAATTATCTAATTATTATTTTTAGGCCATGTCTTGCTTGACATCCTGGCGTTGATTCTCTAGTAGCCCTCAATTGAGTCATTTTCACATTTTTTGTTCTCAGTTGCGAGTAAACCCTGTGGTAACCTGCAATAGGGAACTGCACCTGAATTTCTCTTACCAAGACTTCAAGTCCATTGTCTGTTATGATACTTTGTTGTGTACACAAGTATCATAATCTCAAGCTTGTCTCTTGATATACTCTTCATACCCCAGTGATTATGCCCTAAACTGTCTGATTGTAATGGAGCATATATATATATTCTCATGAATACTGCTCACAGGCTCTTTAGCCAGCAAAACATACATTTTAGTCTTTATGCTGCCAAGTAGCTTCACTTGATTCATGTACTGTACATTAATTTTGTTTTATAGATGGCAGCTATTGTATTTAAAGTTTGTAGTCAATTTAAATGAAATGCCAGTGACACAAAATGCCATTTTCTTGTATATTTCAGCTATTGTGGGGTCCTCTTTTTTAGGACCAAAAAGAGGCAAAGCAAGATGGTTGAACAAAAAACGTGGTTTATTTATCCATTTTAGCCTCAGTGCGAACAGACATCCAACATTTTAAATATGCCTTAGTCCCTAATGCCATATTCTCTAATGCCATATTCCATATCTCTCAGACAACATTAATTGAAATAGCTGTATGTTATGTATACCAGTTAAATTTTTTTTCCATTGTTATGAAAAACAGTTTTGCTCCACTTAATAAAATTTAAAGCAAAACCAATGCAAAGTTAGGATTAACAATGTATTTACCAACTGAATTGAACCTCATTCTTGCCCCCCCCCTCAAATATATTTGCATAATAAGCAACAAGAAAAAACAATGCAATTGTTAAAATGCACAACATATTTGCTGTTTGATAAAACATCATTTTTGTCACATCTTTAAGCACATTTGCCCTGGGTGTATAATACCATATTTGCACATAATAACACTATATCAAAACCAATGCAAAGTTAAAATGCACAACATATTTGCTGTTTGGTCAAACATTATTTTTGTCACATATTTAAGCACATTTGCCCTGGGTGTATAATACTATATTTGCACATAATAACACTAGAGCAAAACCTATGCAAAGTTAAAATGCACAACATATTTGCTGTTTGGTCAAACATTATTTTTGTCACATATTTAAGCACATTTGCCCTGGGTGTATAATACTATATTTGCACATAATAACACTAGAGCAAAACCAATGCAAAGTTAAAATGCATAACATATTTGCTAAACATTTGCTGTTTGTGCAAACACATTTTTTGTCACATATTTAAACACATTTGGTACATTTGCAAACTTGAACTTCACAATATATTTACACTTAAAGTGCCCCTACGATCAAATTTTGACATATCAATGTTTTTGCATATTCATAAAGTAGAGTTCATATATTATTACCAGTTCAAATTGTTTTTCGATACAACGACAGGAAGTCTTATTTTTTTTAGCTCCGAATATTGAATCTACACGTCCGCCATTACTGGAAGCCGTGCCCTTTGTTCAGCTTTAAACAAAGGTTTATTCACCGGAAATTATGTCATACACTTAACGCTCGACTGCAGAACACAACGCCTGGAGGCATATTTCTACTAAAAACGTCTTCACGTACATAAGAAGAAAGTTATATTTATCTTTGCGAGGTTGGCTACTTTTTTATGCACGCCATTTCGCGCCACGAGGTTGTCGTGTTAAGTGTATGACATCACTTCCGGTGAATAAACCTTTGTTTAAAGCTGAACAAAGGGCACGGCTTCCAGCAATGGCGGACAGGATTTTACCGGTAAACTCTCCTAAAATTTGTGGTTTAAGATGCCCATTTGGGAATATTTTTTACTATTTCGGATATTTCTAATACTGATTGGACCTATAGACACTGAAAAAGTGGCAAATCGAAATGGTAAATTTTCGTCGTAGTGGCACTTTAAGAAAATACCTTTTTTTGCAATGTATTTGCGTACCAATGTTGAAGACAAACAAAATTGTATTTTGCCATCATATTTGCACCGGAGTAAATTGTATAGCAAAACTATACATTGGCATCATATTAACACGTATCTGCAAATTAGTTGTGAAAAAGGTATTCACTATATTTGCTACCCATAGTAAAGATTGTTTGAAATAAATATTTGCAACTTGCCAAATTTGATCAAATGTTGTGGAATGTGGTATTTGCATCATATTTGCACTGGTTTTGATAATCCTGTGAATACATTTTTCCGTGCAGTGAGTCTACCAACTATTTCACGGGTTTATTGCAATCGGTCTAACAATAGCAGTAGTAGTAATGAAGAAGTATAACTATAGCGGTATTAAATAGGAGTAAACGTTGTATTACGGCGGTCGGTACGATTGGAGTAAACTGTTGTAATGGCCCAAGAGTCTAGTCTTAAACGATGCACATGAGGTGCAGTTCTTACAGTCCTGCGGAAGAGTGTTCCATAGATTTACAGCTCTTGGAAAATAGGAATGTCTAAAGTAGTTTTGCTTGTGATTTAACTGGATATATAAGTTATTAGGGTCGAAATTACGAGTTGTGTAACTATTAGTGACAGGACTGAAGAAATTACTACAATCAATAAACAAAGTGCCAGAAGAAAAATGTCCCTAAGTTCCCTACGATAATCTAACGGTAATAAGTCAAGTGATGTAAGCCTGTCCACATAGGAGACATTCTGTGGTGGATAGATCATGAAGAATTTTGTTGCACGCCTCTGGACGTTCTCGATTAGCGCCCGGTGTTTGGCAGTGTATGGCGACCACAAGCAGGAGCAGTAATGTTACAATCTTTGACTGTAACAGAACATTTGCCTTCAATACATTGACCTTTCTTATGACAATTGACACAGCATTCATATTTTGACAGTTTTGTTGAAGGTTTTTCATTGAATCGGTCCAGCATAATTTTGCGTAGACAAATGTCAGTACTCTTGGCATATTCTTTCACAGCATTCTCACACTTGACCAAAAGACCACCAGTAAAAAAAAAAGCAGTGCTCAGCAGGTCCTCCATCCCTGCCTGCTCTACCTATTTCTCCATTTGACGGGGAGGACCATAATGGATTTCTCGTTTAATGTCCTTAAAATGTATACCCATTCCAAGAGCTGTGGATGCAAACACCAACCGACATATTCCGTTTGTATCAAACAAGCCATCAGTCCCTGTCTCTTTATGCTTATGCAGTGTGTTTGCATGATACATGCCAATTAACCTATTGGTTGACACCTGTGGTGCTTCTTGTGGGTAGTAGGCACATGATCCAAGTTCATACTTAAAATGTTTGAACAGCTTTCCATACTCCTTTTGTGACTTGCAGTAAATGATTGTCTTCGGTGTATGTACCGACTGTTCTCTTATGTTGTTGATTAGCCACTGAAATGTTTCCTTGATGCGCTTGGATACGATACTTTCTTCTTGTAAAGATATATGTTTGGCCTGTCAGGGCTAATACTCACATTGTGAATGTCTGCCTTCATGTCCAATCCCTTCATTGTATCATTTTTGATTTCCTCTGTAGCAGTGGCCGTCAAGGCTATTATAGGTGTCCCTTGGGGAAGAAGGGAGCGCACCTCACCAATCTTGAAAAACATTCACGGAATGCTGCTCTCTTTCCCTTTGGCTGGTTACTGTTACCTTTCCCCCTGAAAGAAATTCAAACATAACATATTACTGAGTTGAAACCATATAATTTCTATACCATATATTTTTATTCTATAAACAGTCTGACAATGTCATTATCTCTGTCCAGCTAAAACAGATATAATACAATACATGTATGTTCTCCGGTATCGAGTATTTAGAGCAATAATTATTGTATTCGGTAGAATGATGGCACTAACATGTAACCCGTGAAACAAAATCTAATAGTTAGTGAGTAATAGTCAGATCAAAACAAACGAAAATAAAGGAACATAGTGTCTAGTAATATCTACATGGCTAATATCTATTACAGGAAAATAGTGAATAATCTGACTCGTGTAACCATACTAGACTATACCAATGATACATGTATTTGTACCCCCATAGTATGTACTGAATACGTACAGATAAACATATCACTAAATTAAAGCTAGGGAGCTTGATGCAGGAAAGAGCATTTAAAACATTTGAATTAAATGAAATATTGAAATAAAATAAAAAATGAATTATTTCTCATAAGTTTTACTCAATTTTACTCAAGTTTTACTTTTTCTAAAAGTTCTTAGTGTCAAGAAAAGAAGCAAGACAACTGTCCTGTTCAAGTCGATCATGCATAGTTTAAGACTTGAACTAGTGAAAAAATCGACTTACCATTTGGGAACAACATGAGCTTCGTCGGTCACCAAACCGAACAAGTTATTTTGGTAAAGGTTCGACTTTAGCATCGCACGCCAATGTTTATTACAAACAAGCAGCTCGGGACTTGTGAAGATGAACGAATATTTTCCTTGCTTCAAATCCTTTTAGTTCACACTTGGATCTGCCAGTGAGCATGCACTGATCCCTCGTTGTTGGAGTTATTCAATGTGTGAATCGATCAATGCAGTCAAAGGACAACTATTACAATGGCTTTCTTAGGGTAGCTATAACCATTGTCATTGAGGTACGAACAAGTTGGAAAATCATGGATTTTCCATATCCAGTCGGCAAAACAGAGAAAACATCTCGCTTCTTGATGAACTCATAAAGTGAGTCCTTCTGAACCGACTTCAGTTTACATACATTAGCAAATTTGGAGGCTAACTCGAACTGAACAGCGCTATAAAAGACACGATCGAAATTTTCACCATCACTCGCCATGTTGTGTGTGTTTCTGCTCAAAGTTCTGACAGTGACTTGTAAAACCGGTTTTTGACGGAGTACGTCATGATCTGTATTTGAGAGCCAATCAAAATAGACCTATGGTGGTTTCTATGACGATCTCATGAATAGCCAATCAGCCAATGCGAGAATATTTGACTCGAGTGGTCAGAGGGGCTCATCGCTTCGCTGCTCGACCCTCTTCATTTCATTCTGCGACTCGGTTCTCGTTGCTTCGCGACTTGAATTCTAGTCGCTTCACAACTCGTTTAGCAGCAAGCCCTTCTGGAACCAGGGTAACCAGGATGCCGACTCGTAACAATTTGGAGTCAGAGCTTTTTGTTTAAAGAAAGGCAAAGCGAGATATTGTTTTAAGAAACAGCAATATCGTATTAACAAACTGTATTAAATATATCCAAATCTGAACTTAAGCAGTGACAAAATCACTTGTCGCAAGCAGTGAACTAAGTAACAACTTGTACACCGTCTCGACCTTCAATGTTTGTTGAAGCGAATTTGGTACCCACTTTCGGTAAACGAAATCGGTGACTCTACCACCTTCGGTAAAACGAATTCGGTGTTAAAACGTATGGAGTTCACCGAACGAAAATTAGCACATGTGGTTACCGAATCTTCGTTTTACTGAACCACATTCGGTACCGCATACGGTTGAAAAACGTTTGACAGGGACTGTACTTTAACCTTGAAAATAAGTAGCATGAATTTCCAACATCTGATTCTCTCACACTTCCCTTCTTTGACTGTATCATTAAAAGTTCTGTCGAACATCCGAAAGAATAAGCGAAGACAAGCATAGTTGTATACGCCATCTTCATCTACCTTGGCTGATTCTGCTGCTTGTTCATCATCTTTGTCCCCTTGCTCGCTTTCGATTTCTGCCTTGTGCTTTTTTCATTCATGATTTTGCCTTGCTTTAGCATATGTAAAAAGCCGCCGACACATTCGGCAAGAGAGATTTGGCCTTACTGCAGCAGTATTAGTATCCATGATTCCTGCTCCTAGCTTCTCTTGCTGTTTGTTGGTCACAATCCTTATAAGGAGTTTTGTTATTTCCTCATGTAACCACTTTCTCTTATCCGATTTGGTGGCTACCTGGATGCAGACTGAATGAATGAATGAATAAACCTTTATTTAAGCAGGGTAGTCCCTTCAGTTTGAAAAATGACTGCTATCAATAGGAGCCCTGACAATTAAATTTTAATAATTAAACTGTTAATAACTATTATTTAAAACTATTTACAAATATAATTGATCTACATGTACATAAAAAAACCTTACAATATTTAAAACTACCAATAGATTGTAAAACTATTGTGATTTCAATCTATTACAACAACATCTCGAGGCCACAATGAAAGCATCATTCCTTGCAGGTATTGAAATTGTCAAGGACATTGTTTTCTTGCATTGATGTTATTTGTGATGTTCATGTTTGCACACATTGCCCCAATGTCTTTGCCAGATGTTGCGCTCTACAAAATGTCATAGATGATCTGTTGACCAAATGAAACATTTATTTATGATTTTTACATGTACAACAAACTACCCATTTGCTCACTTCAACTACAACTACATTTTACATTGTCTATTATTGTAAACAAGAAATTGTTCATCAAAACACTACACGACTCGTAACAATATCCAGTTATACAACACACTCAACTGTCGTAGAATAAGATATTTATTGTATGGCTAAGCTAAGTAATTTCGCAAGCTGTGATTGCTCAATTTGCGGCCCATAACTTCCCATACAGCCTTCCGCCCACTTCTGGTCTCGAAGAAAATGAAGAAGTCATATATTACCGGTTGAAGTAAATTATGCTAAATCTGAGTCTTTATCGCGATGAAGATGGTATTGTAGGTTGATAAATATATTTATCAAAACGTATTGCTTACAAACCATGCCAGTCTTCTACAAGTGCAATAAGTGCCACGATGTAATCAATAAAGACCATAAGTCTATAAAAGTATTTGGTATATTTGGCAGGAAATTGAGGCTTGTAGAAAAAGGCTGTCGACTGGCAAAATGAGTCCGGAAACCTGTATCACTTGTTTGTACATATATTAGCTTTGATGTCTATTGCTAATTCAAAAGAACACACCTGGTATATGAGACGGCAAGCATGTCAGTCTTTTACTTTGGTAATGAATTATTTTATCTAAGAGCACTGCGGCTAGAAATTGCTAGATATTTCTGTCCAGCAGTTGTTACATTGTTTTAGATTTCTAGCTTTTCTAGCCTTTTCTAGCTTTAAAATGAATAAAGTGTTGTTTGATGAAGTAAGTGATGGTGATGAGTAGGAGTCTTAGGGCCAGGTAATTTTTTTTTTTTTGGACGACTTTGAGAGTGATATCGATGAGGGTTTACTAAGGAATGTCCTGTGGTACTTTTCTCCAATACCAATGGAAGTAGATCAACATCTGCATTCATGTCAGGTGTGCACATGACAGCTGGTGTCTTGGGTAAATCTTCCTGGTCTTCTGTAATTGCAGAGAGGTCGATGGTGTCACTGTCAGAAGCAATGACTATCCCTTTTCTGCAAAATGTCTTGGATTCTCCTTGTATTGGTTGCTTTCGAGGCCTGCAGATTGGGGTGAGCTAAATTCTTCTTTGCTTTCCCTTTCTTGCACTTTTACACATTCATGCCTTTGGGTTTTTGAGGGTCGTCAGTTTTCCAATCGGCTTATATTCAGAATTCAAGGAGCCTTTACGCATTGTTCGTGAGGCATTCAAATCAGCTGCCTTGACAGGTTTGGGAGGTATAGTCAGGGAATTTATCAGCTTTTCAGCATCTTTCTTTGAACCTATAAAATGCAAACTATTTTTCAAGCACCATTCTGGTAACAGAGATTTTTGTTCTAAAATTGTACTTTAGTATATACCACACAAGTGATCCATGAATAGTGCTTTTCGCACACTCTGATTGGCTATATCCTTTGCTATTCACCTCCGAGCGAAGCACGATGTTTTGTCCATTTATCAGAAAATAAATTACTACTTGGTGCATGCAGGGCTATTCACTTGTGTGGTATATACTAAAACAATTATTCACATCAGTGTCGGTGAATAGTGGTGGATATTTACCTCGCCGCAAAAAGCTATGTTAAATATCCACCACTATTCACCTCCACTTCGGTGAATAGTTATTCAATATATTTGACTTTTTTTAGCTAGGGTTAGAGAGCGAAGTAATTTACATTTTGTTAAGGAGTTTAATTTGAAACCATAAGGAAATAGAAAGAAATCAGACCAGTAATGTTAAAAATCTATCAGTCAGTTAAAAAAAATATTTGGTCATTAAAATCCACGATCCGAGGACAATCTGAATCCCTGTCAGATAGGTGGAAATAATTCCTGTGCGCTCTTACTTATGTTCTCTTTGCTTTACTTTATGTTTAATTACCATACAAAATCAGCTCTACAATCAGCTGCAATTATACTTGTTTGAAAATCAACTCTCCTACATTACAACAAAATTGTCCCCTGGCATCTAAAATTGCAGCATCCAAGCCTGGTAAGCAGATTAAATAAATAAAACATCTTTTATTTCTTATAGCAGGCTGAGTATTGCAGCTGATAGCTGATGATCTAATTAAAAGAATGTGGAATACGAATAAAAGCAAATGGACAGTGCAGAACAATGCTCCTTCTTGGTACAACTGATCTACAAGCAAAGGGTCAGCTCATGTTTATGAGCCACCACAATGGCCAAAATGGGTGTATCACATGTTAAGAAGGAGTGACAGTAAAGGAAGGCAAAGGACACGCTAAATGTTATCCACTCAGAGAGAAAGCAGTCAAATTACGTACATCTGAATCAATTGTGAAAGATTCAGTTGCTGCATTTGAAACTGGGAAGAGAGTAAAAGGATTGATTGATGTACCACCACATGCATGGCATCCTTGTACGTGTGACAAAGAAAGTTTAGACTTGGCTTAATTCAGAGTACTATAAAAAAACATGGTTTATTGGTGGTAAAGTCAGTTCCATTGATAAACAGAGCAAATGAAACGGCTCCAGCCTTTCTCTTTTATTTTCTCTAAAGTCACTGCATATCGACTCCAGTTTAGAATAGACGTTTGTATCGTAAATGATCATTTTCAGTCCCAAGGTATTCAATGCTGGCTTTCAGTAGATTCAGATACGCAAGCCATACATTGTAGCATTGTGGATATTCAAATCAAAGCAATCGTGCAGCTGAAGATAATGGCGGAATATATAACTTGTCAACATGTTCAGCTATTTCTCTTTCTTTTTTTCCTGCAGTGATCCTATTTCTTTCCATGCTCGTTCTTCTTTCACTGTCTCGTTATTGGAACATTCATTTTATCTTTCTTTCTGGTCACTGCACAGTTAAAATTTTGCATAAAAACTTCATTCTCCAGCACTGATTTTTCTAGGTAAAACTTGTCACACTGAAAAACTACTTCATCATCATAAAGGACAGGGGCATCGTTCTGGATGCGAAGAGAAACGTAATGTCCAGCAGTCAAGAGTGGACCTCTATGAAGTGTAGCTGAAATCAGTTTATACTCGTTAGAAGATTTTTGTAATTAACCCTTGTGTTGTGTGAGATGAGATCAACTTTATTTATCCACGTTAGCCCATTCAATAACATACGTACTGGTTTCCAATAGGGGCGTGTACTAAAAAAAATGTAGTTCCCTTGTGTACGTTACAACGATTGTATTAATTGTTCTACTACTATAAGTATAAAAATGCCTATGTTTTATTTAATACATTTCTACCTACTATTACTTATAACTACTAATAATAATAAGATGAGAAAAATCTAACTAAAAAAATATCAAAAATAAAAGGAAAATAAGTATTAACTATGGCCATGGGATATTTGTTTGGTGCAGAAAGAAGCCAGTGAATCACAATTTCGTATCTCATTTGGTAGTGTGCTTTAGCTCCCTCAAACATTTTGTGACCGAATTCAAATAAGCAAAGCAAACCACTATCTATCTCCGCACACTTACCTATGTGTTGGGCCTGTATTTCTTGGTCGATGGTCACTGCTTGCTTAAGTTTTTTCCTTCCAGGCGATTGGAGTTTGGATCCTGCAAACCCCTCTCCTTGCGGTTACCCTTGCTAGCTTTCTTGTTCGCTGTGGCGTTCGGTTGTTTCCTCCTTTCCCCCACTCTGTCATCCTCCCCTTCAGATTCACTCCCCCAGTTATCTGTCAGTCAGTTCATATAAGCATAATACCGGTTTGCTCGTCAGAGCTCCATGTACCCGACTCACGGCATTGAACAAACCATTTTCGGAGATGTCAGTAGCTGTAATTTCAATAACGAATAAAGACCAGAACCAAAAGAAGCATGGAGGTATATTAAAACAAGGAATAAGCTAACACAACAATTTTTACTTCAAACTCGTAAAATGATTTACTGGGGCATTTTGCTGGCCAAGATGAATGAAGTAGCGTCATATCAGGACTGTCAGTAGCCCAGTAATCTCCTCGAGAACATGATCTGCCACAAGCTAATATGTGCTTATCAATTCGCACAGTACCTACTAAATACCAGCGCGCTTCGAGTCTAAAATCCAAGGAAATGTATATCAATAAATTCAATATCTCTAGAAGAAAAAGTAAAAAAGCATTTTGGAGACTCTCAACCCTCGATTTTACCCTTCACCCTCGACCAAAAGGCAAGTTTATGACAATTTCAAGCGTTGTCTAGCATTTCAGTGAATGTTCCCTAAGTGAGGGGCTGCAAGCAGTCCATCTAAAGTGAGGACTGTATCACCGCTTAATGTAATAATCAACCGCTAATGTAATACTAATCACTAATGTAATAAAAATCAACTGCTAATGGATATAGTATGTCATTTAATCCTCGTGGAGATGGGAGTTGCTTTTTCCCCGCTTCAGCTTACCAGCTGGACTTAAAAGCTCAAAGGCTGAAGGACATGATATTTCGAAAAAAATTAAACAATTTCACAATAATCAAATACCACGTGGTTGCAACCGATGAATATAAAATGTCTTAATTTTTGACTTGCAGTGCGGTTCAGGGCGAAAATTTGCATTGTCCATAAAGGAAACAATTTATGAATCAAACTGCATTCTACACAAAATGTTGTAAACTGTTTCTTTTGGGAATACATCAAAATACAACCATAAAGACAGGGCAAAGTGTCCATGTCTTCTTAAGGGACAAAAAAAAACACCCTTAACGTTGCAAACAGAACTAAGAACTGAGGTCATTAGTACAAAGCCAGCGGGGCAAAGCATTTATTATACAAGGCATTTACTTCATTCAGGGGCGTTCAAAACGCTACTCGACTATGGTAGCACAAAGATCCGTCAATTGGGCTAACGGTGCACGAGTATTTCCATTTTACCTCCCTATTTTACATGACAATAGCTATAGTGCCAGATCTCTGGCTTGCTCTAACTTTCTGGCCGAGCTGGCCGAGCTGACCGGAAATGGCTACTTTGACCGGCCGTAACAAATGAAGGAAAAAATATATATTCGAAAAATTATTTCAAATATGAGTTATTCACATCATCTAGTTTCATATACAATCGACTTGCTTCGATGTAAGATAGGCACTTTAATCCTCAGAAACGCTTGCTTCGTATGATTAATGTATATACTGTTTATCAGTAACACTTGCCTCTGGTATCGTATTGGTCTCCACGTGAGGTGCTGGAACTGAGAGATCTGCCATTCCGTGCTAAACAACGGAAACTCCCGCTTCAGGTCTTCCCAGGTCTCCTCACCCGTAAACCTAAAAAATGAATCGTTGTCTTTTTGGTTTTGATGTTCTGCGCTTTGACTTGCATTTCCTTTAGAGATATCTTTCCACTGGAGATATGGGTTAAAAGGTCCACTTTCGTCTTTAAGCTTAATCCTCGCAGTGGCATGCTGGTCCTTAGTGTCGAATACCCACTTTTCCGATGTAATAAGATCGACAAAGTGATTGATTTACAGCTGGATTCAAGGGCATATCCACCACTTATCAATTGTTTTTTGCCCAGGAGTCACCTTTCTTTGACAATCATATGTTACTTCATCACTTAGTCCAATTTTTATTTATTTTATTTTATTGAATTTGCCACATAAATAATAATAATAATAATTACAGAGAAAAAGAAATAGTGGAACTAGAATGATGCGTGACACACGAGCGTTTCAAATGAAAGGTCGCTTAATGTATTAAAGCCCGCGATAAACTGGTCAGCAGTAACACAAAGAATTGCCGCTGAACGATGTAGCAGAATTATTTGTGGCTCACTTTCCGCCATTTGTGTTCGTACAGTGACAAATTTGAGGCCCAGAAGGAATCTGATTATTGTTATACAAGGTTTTTGTTTTGGTAATTATTTGGTAAAGACTTACTTAAAGCAGGCTTAAACAATTGGAGTTGCTTTCTGCTTCGATCTAACCTTTTTCCCTTCTTCAAATGGCAAATTATGGGCGTTCAACAACTTAGAAACAATGTCAATGGAACCGCTCTTCGAAAGTTATCGGGAAATTATTCAACCGAAATTCAACAGAGGATACTGGAAAATCTATACGATGTATACCTCTTGACGTTGTATTTTTCTGCTACTTTGTTGGCATGGTAGTTCATTGAAAACAATGGCAACACTCCAGCTGATGTTCTGGTTGGGTCGAATTGCATCGGAATTTCGAGACCCTGAAATCAATGAAATTCACCGAACTGTTTCTTCAAAGCTAAGCCAACTTGAGGCCAACAGTTCACCTTTAGTTTTATCACTAGCTGTCTCCCTGGAATTGAAAATTCATGTACATGTATGCACTGTAGTATAAATGATTAAAAATCTTTAAACCATGGTAAAACACTTCTCCTGTATGCATTATAGAAAAACACTGCATGAATAATACAGTAAGTTGCAAACCTTTCCGTCTCATACTGCCATCATTTCTATTGAAATGCAGTGTTTATATATGCACATTGTATCTCCATTGCAGTATTGGCCTTTTGAATTGAAGGAAACAATCATATGCTAATATAATACTTAGTTAACGAATGAATCAAGCTTCTGATTCCCATGGAAAAGACATGGCCATGGATGCTGGATGGCAAGCTACATTTATCTTTAAAAATGCTGAACATTATAGAAAGATTGACATTAAATCGACTGGAGGTGGAAAGTAGTATTTTACAAACAGGCTTTTCTAATAATACTAGCGATCTCATACAAAAGCCTTCAAATATATGAATTAAGATTTTTTTGCCACCCACTACAACCACATGATTGCATTCCTGCAAAAGGCCACTTTTTCAGGTGTTGAATAGGCAATTCAGAATAAATCGGTAAATGTAGATGCAGTTAGACTATTAATTAAGACTTTTGTGGTAGACCTGTCTCTTGAGATTTTGGCTTTCAAGAATCGATAATTTGTGGGGCGGCCTTCATCTCCTCGGAACCTGGAATAGTACTGGCTATCCAAACCATACAAACCTTAACCCTAAAACAATGGAATTATTTGTCAGTGCAGTCCAAATGGGGTCCAATAAAATGCAAGGTTTTGAGTCAGATAATTTGTAGGCATTGCTGTGGTTCAAATAATAATATAGCTAATATAGTAAAAGATGCATGATGGTCAAAATGAACAAATTTCGATATTTCCACTTCCTATCTTTCATTTTCCAGCCCCTTCCTCAATATAATGAAAAATCTATATAAATGTATACACTCAAATCATGAACTGCAAAAATGCACACAGAAAGTTCCAATCACCTCCAATACTAGCCCGGCAGACACGATACTCACAGCAGCATTTTTTATTTTCGAGTGTGATGGCTGATTCACTGTCATCTTGCTGTCTAGCACCTGTGGTTGCTGACTGTCTTAGTGTGGGATTACTCATGGACGACTTGCACAATTTACAGAATTGGCTTACCACCTTGTTTTTGCTGTCCAGCAAGCTTAAATATATAGGCCACTTGTCTATCCCCTTGACTTTAATTTCTTCATCACATTCCACATTGCCAGATTTACGGCTTGAAGGGGGGACTACCATAGGGGGACAGGTTTTGTGTATCTTGATGTGAAGAGATGTAATGTTGTCCGAGACATTCTCAAGTTTATGCATAACAGGCTCAAACACAGTCCTTTTCTCCTTTGAAATTGCTAGTAACTTCACTTGCTTTATTGAATGCTGCATTTTAGTATTTAATACTCGTAATAGTAACTAAGGAGTAACAACAGAACACCTGGTGCACTGCTGTCATGCTAAGGTAACTGACTTGTGCATGCTGTTGGCACCCAAGCGTGAGATATGCAGGACGAAGAGTTCAAAATTATATTTTGGCCGTAATTGCAGTTGCTTTATGGGGAAAATTGTTTTAATATGATCAGTACATCTGTGTGCATATGTCAGGATTGTTCGATTATAAAGTAATGTGCGCTAAATGATAGGAAATTTAGATTTTAGAGCATATTTACTCCAATTAGGCGTTACATCGTTACAAATGACATTGCAATACTACGAATAAAAATTCTGCTTTAAGCTGCACCTCAAAATCTACTAACTCGTATGAAACGACATACGTTACTCTCTCCATTCTGTATGAATATGCCGCTTGTTTGCATCCATGAATGCCATGATAATTATTTTCGTTTTTCTGACCATTTGCCCTCTCTTTTCGTAGAGAAATCTAATTTACGATATTATTTCAATCTGACACAGAATTATACTACAACTTACCGTTTTGAGTCTTCGACATAGTACACGGTTCCCATTATTCTTGTTTTTCGATGGATTAACGCTCTTAAACTCTCGCAATTCGCGTTTTTAACGTACCAGAACATGCATGTCCGCCATTGCATTCTTTTTTCTTTCACACTACGCTATTGGCACGCTGGAGCGAGCCAAACCGCCTAATAGGCATGCTAGACCGTGCCTCAGATGAAATTACGCCTGCTGAAACGCACTCCCTAGGCACGCTGAAGTGGCACGCTCAGAGCGTCCCACTGAGCGTGCCACTCAACCGGGCCGGAGCGTGCCTCGCCGGCCCGCCTTTGCGCACGCTCTAGCGCTCTGTGCAGGCTCGCTGCAACTGTATAGCAGGCACGGTGTTCACACTCAAGTGGGTGAGAGCGTGCTGACATGTGGTAGTATAAATAAAGGGGAATTATTGCCGAATGTAGCTGTGTATTTCGTATTCACAAATTGCGCTATAACATTGTTACGGAGCTCGCGCAAGAACTTCTTTTTGCGTCCGCAAGCCAACAGGTTCTTACGTGCAGCTTGCGCTTGAAATTACTGAACTAATGCAAGAACTTAAGACCCGCAAGAAGTTCTTTCCGCAAGACGATCAACCCGCAAGAAGGTAAACTTTAGAAGACCCGCAAGAACGCTGAAGAACACGCAAGACGTGGCATATGAGAACATATTGTCTGTATTTTATGTGAGATCGCTAATAAGAAATGGAACCTTTGAGAACCATGAAAGTTTACTTTAATATCTTAAACTGAAGTAGAGATTAGCTGGATACCCGCAGACTTTATTAACTCGTTTTATTAACTCGTCACAAAGAAGCTGAAATCAAAACTCCAGAAGATTCGGTACGATCTCATGCAAATTATTAATCAGACAACAAATTAAAATTTCCAAAAAACTTATTCACCAGTGTATCGATTTGACAGAATAGACTCAAACCAGTTTTTACATCAGGTGGAAACTATTCAGATCCGTAAGTAAAATAAAACTTTCAAAACATTTGGTTTGGAAGGACGACAATATTTGGTGCGATGTCAAATCAAAACAAACACTGCGGAGCACATTGATTATTCAAATCAGTTCGCAGAAAATGTCACACATTCAAGACTCGGACTTTGAAAACGGAGCCACATTAAATTAAAAAAACCTCCATAATATTTCTTTGGTAGAATTTATCATTTCACAGTAAAGCTGAGAAGCTTGTGGTGCATTTTAAACTACAACGCAATAAAATCACACTTAACGCAAAGTTCGCGGCACTCGATATTGTGTCAAAAACCAGACAATCAGTCTCCACGGCTGAAAGCACACGTGAACTCGGAGAATCCGTTGTATCACCGAAAAGCTGGCTTCTTGAATTGAAAACATATGCAATAGATGACTTTAAAAAATACTGAATGATTGACGGATCTATTAAAGTTTTAATCTACAAAAGCTAAAGTTTATCAGATGAAATAAAAACTAACTAACGATAGGACCGTGTTTAGTAACGCAATCCCACGCAACCTTTCTTTTGGTGACCCTCGATAATTATTAATTTGGTCAATGGTGAGCCAGTAATTATAACGTTTTGGTGGCCATTAGATAGTCAGTACCATCAAGGAACATTCATTATGGATTTGAAGACTGATAGCTTCAAAAGCTTAGTTTAATAGCACCGTTTCATTGCCTACGCGATAGCGTGAGACATTCCCGCCGGGACAGATTTTTGCCGCTCATCGTGATTTGCAGTCTTTAATACTATCACTAACTAACATCCTGGAACTCGCGGTAACTCAAACAATTATTCTACTTGCCTGCTAAAACAGATATATATATATTCGCTTTTCGATTATCTTACTCTAGAAAACCTTTTGATGAAAGAGGGAAATAAAAGTCGAAGTTGGAAACATAAATCTTAGCGTATGAAAACAGCCGCGTCCTTCCCGAATTCAAAGAAGCGACCAGTTCTTGAGTTAAGACTTCAACTTCTTGCGTTTCATCTTCTTGCGGATAAGCTCAAAATATTTAGTTCTTGCGCTTCAGCCTGAACTTCTTGCGGTTCAGTAGTTCTTGCGTCTAAAGCGCAAAAAGTTGGTTTAGGCCTTCTTGCGGCAGCTTGCGTGTTCTTGCGTCGCAAGAAGTTATATTACTTGCGCCACTTCTTGCGCGTGCATTATTTTACGGCTGTACTGTAATTTATTAGACCGTGCCTGAGGAGATGCTGTGGCACGCTCAGCTAAATTAGACCATCCCTGGTGAGACGCTGTGGCACGCTCAGCTAATTTAAACCGTGCTCATGGCACGCTCCAATGCCCGCTCAGCGGGGCCGTTATCAGTTTGATCGTACGTTAGAGCGGGCAAGGTCAACAGTCTTTCAAACCATATACAGTCTTTCAAACCATATACCACATCTGTGACCCTCACGAACAAAATTTCTTCGTTTTTCTGTCTGCGTTGTTTTTACCGGAAATAAATGTACCATACTCGTATGGAAACTCAAAGTCCTTGACATAGCTTCGAAGAGCACTTTCTGGACCAAGAGACTGTATCATAATCAAGGATATCGATGAAAGCTCGTTTAAGCATCCTTAGCATTTCCATTGGCATGTGTGCTTTAAAGTTGAGCTTCTTTTAAACAATTAATTTAGTTATGATCTTCACCCCACCAGCGATATCTCTTGTAAGGGACTGTTCGTTAATTATATCTGGGGGAGGGTGGCTGGAGTTTATTTTTTAATAAGTACAACAAAATGTACCCCCCCCCCCAACATTGTTAAACATATACCCCCCGAATACCCCCAATTGAATTCTTAAAAACATACCCTCTTGAATATGTCCTGTACAAACTGTACCCTGCCCATTATTTACCATCACAAAATTACCATCTCTTCCCCCCCCATTCAACTGATTTCTTTTAAATTGTACCCCCCTAACTCTGAACTCCAGCACCCCCTTAGCTATAATTAACGAACAGTCCCTAAGATGAACAGCTTAGTGGCATGGCTAACGATTTACTTAAAGTTTCGACAATCTTGCTCCTCGATCGTACACTGCTCTGACTAGCATCAGCACTTCCAATTTGGGAGCACGGAACTGGCAAAAGTTTGATCGTCTTTTCCCGTCTGTTGTTGGCGAAAAGAAATCCATCATCGCTGAGCATTTTCTTCTTTGCCAAATTTCGAAAATCTTATTCTTGCAGGCCAGTAATTGTTGCCTTTCAGAGGTACATGTATGTGAACATAGCATTTGCATGTTGGCGTTGAGTTTCTTCAACGAACGCAAGTTGTCTTCGGCGGCATGTAATACGGCGGGAAAACTGTCCACGCTGTCCTGTACAACTTTATTCTCATGTACAACTTTCTCCAACGTAAAGGTTTGTACGAGTTTACTGTAAGCTGCCCTGGTTTGACAGTGTCGAATCAGCGTGTAAGATAACTTGAAGGAAGTCCAGTAAATGAACAAGGAAAGTCTCGACAGAGAATATTGTGCCATAAATAATTGCAGTTGCAGTGTCCTTAGTGCTTTACAGGGTTTTGACAAGTTACAGATGTCCATAACTGATAAATGTACCCGAATCAGTTTGAGTTGCAGCTCGTTTGGTAGGCCAATTAACGGCACTGATCTACCTCCAATTTTCTGCCGTAAATGTTTTTTGCATAAAAGTACTTGCATGCCATTCTCAGCGTGGCCTTTGTAACATGCTTTTCTCCGCGTGTAACCACTGCCGTGGATTGCCGTTAGAGCTTTTACACGAAGTGCTTGCAAATAACAGCAGCCTGACTTGTCTTCTCAGCGCTAAACCTAGTCTCCTTAAACGTAAATCTTCGTAAACCTCTTCTGCTTTGTGCCACCTTGCAGATGATCTCGTACGACAGACGAAACATTTTACCCGAGCCATGTCAAATTTAAAGTGCATTTACGTTACTCTATCAATGTTTTACACTGAATCAGTGAATGGCTTTTTTTGTTGTGTTCGTATTGTTCAAACTTGCCCACAAAAATGTCCCGCCAAATTTACAGCGGGCGCGTGCGCTCTATTTTGTTTCTGTACCGCTGACATTTGTGGTTAATCTCGCGGGCATTAAGTTAGCGGCTGAAACGCTCGTGGACAGGAGATAGTAACAGGACAAAGTCCCAATTGACAACTGCCCCCTTAAATGTATAACTAAGCACTATAAAAGTAGGAAAAACAATAGACAATGGCGTAGTAATGAAGAAGTATAAATATAGTGGTATTAAATAGGAGTAAACGTTGTATTATGGCGGTCGGTAGGATTGGAGTAAACTGTTGTAATGGCCCAAGAGTCTAGTCTTAAACGATACAAATGAGGTGCAGTTCTTACAGTCCTGCGGAAGAGTGTTCCATAGATTTACAGCTCTTGGAAAATAGGAATGTCTAAAGTAGTTTTGCTTGTGATTTAACTGGATATATAAGTTATTAGGGTCGAAATTATGAATTGTGTAACTATTAGTGACAGGATTGAAGAAATTACTACAATCAATAAACATAGTGCCAGAAGAAAAATGTCCCTAAGTTCCCTACGATAATCTAACGGTAATAAGTCAAGTGATGTAAGCCTGTCCACATAGGAGACATTCTGTGGTGGATAGATCATGAAGAATTTTGTTGCACGCCTCTGGACGTTCTCGATTAGCGCCCGGTGTTTGGCAGTGGATGGCAAGCAGGAGCAGTAATGTTATAATCTTTGACTGTAACAGAACATTTGCCTTCAATACATTGACATCTCTTATGACAATTGACACAGCATTCATGTTTTGACAGTTTTGTTGAAGGTTTTTCATTGAATCGGTCCAGCATAATTTTGCGTAGACAAATGTCAGTGCTCTTGGCATATTCTTTCACAGCATTCTCACACTTGACCAAATGACCACCAGTAAAAAAAAGCAGTGCCTCAGCAGGTCCTCCATCCCTGCCTGCTCCACCTATTTCTCCATTTGACGGGGAGGACCATAATGGATTTCTCGTTTAATGTCCTTAAAATGTATACCCATTCCAAGAGCTGTGGATGCAAACACCAACCGACATATTTCGTTTGTATCAAACAAGCCATCAGTCCCTGTCTCTTTATGCTTATGCAGTGTGTTTGCATGATACATGCCAATTAACCTAATGGTTGACACCTGTGGTGCTTCTTGTGGGTAGTAGGCACATGATCCAAGTTCATACTTAAAATATTTGAACAGCTTTCCACACTCCTTTTGTGACTTGCAGTAAATGATTGTCTTCGGTGTTTGTACCGATTGGTCTCTTATGTTGTTGATTAGCCATTGAAATGTTTCCTTGATGCGCTTGGATACGATACTTTCTTCTTGTAAAGATATATGTTTGGCCTGTCAGGGCTAATACTCACATTGTGAGTGTCTGCCTTCATGTCCAATCCCTTCATTGTATCAATGTTGATTTCCTCGGTAGCAGTGGCCGTCAAGGCTATTATAGGTGTCCCTTGGGGAAGAAGGGAGCGCACCTCACCAATCTTAAAAAAAAAACATTCACGGAATGCTGCTCTCTTTCCCTTTGGCTGGTTACTGTTACCTTTCCCCCTGAAAGAAATTCAAACATAACATATTACTGAGTTGAAACCATATAATTTCTATACCATATATTTTTATTCTCTAAACAGTCTGACAATGTCATTATCTCTGTCCAGCTAAAACAGATATAATGTTCTCCGGTATCGAGTATTTAGAGCAATAATTATTGTATTCGGTAGAATGATGGCACTTACATGTAACCCATGAAACAAAATCTAATAGTTAGTGACTAATAGTCAGATCAAAACAAAAGAAAATAATGGAACATAGTGTCTAGTAATATCTACATGGCTAATATCTATTACAGGAAAGTAGTGAATAATGTAACCATACTAGACTATCCCAATGATACATGTATTTGTACCCCCATAGTATGTACTGAATACGTACAGATAAACATATCACTAAATTAAAGCTAGGGAGCTTGATGCAGGAAAGAGCATTTAAAACATTTGAATTAAATGAAATATTGAAATAAAATAAAAAACGAATTATTTCTCATAAGTTTTACTCAATTCAAGCTACAGTACACATAATTTTTCTAAAAGTTCTTAGTGTCAAGAAAAGAAGCAAGACAACTGTCCTGTTCAAGTCGATCATGCATAGTTTAAGACTTGAACTAGTGAAAAAATCGAGTTACCATTTGGGAACAACACGAGCTTCGTCGGTCACCAAACCGAACAAGTTCTTTTGGTAAAGGTTCGACTTTAGCATCGTACGCCAATGTTTATTACAAACAAGCAGCTCGGGACTTGTGAAGATGAACGAATATTTTCCTTGCTTCAAATCCTTTTAGTTCACACTTGGATCTGCCAGTGAGCATGCACTGATCCCTCGTTGTTGGAGTTATTCAATGTGTGAATCGATCAATGCAGTCAAAGGACAACTATTACAATGGCTTTCTTAGGGTAGCTATAACCATTGTCATTGAGGTACGAACAGACGCCAGGAACAAGTTGGAAAATCATGGATTTTCCATATCCAGTTGGCAAAACAGAGAAAACATCTCGCTGCTTGATGAACTCATAAAGTGAGTCCTTCTGAACCGACTTCAGTTTACATACATTTGCAAATTTGGAGGCTAACTCGAACTGAACAGCGCTATAAAAGACACGATCGAAATTTTCACCATCACTCGTCATGTTGTGTGTGTTTCTGCTCAAAGTTCTGACATTGACTTGTAAAACCGGTTTTTGACGGACTACGTCATGATCTGTATTTGAGAGCCAATCAAAATAGACCTATGGTGATTTCTATGACGATCTCATGAATAGCCAATCAGCAAATGCGTGAACATTTGACTCGAGTGGTCAGAGGGGCTCGTTGCTTTGCTGCTCGACCCTCTTCATTTCGCGACTCGGTTCTCGTTGCTTAGCGACTTGAATTCTAGTCGCTTCACAACTCGTTTAGCAGCAAGCCCTTCTGGAACCAGGGTAACCAGGATGCCGACCCGTAACAATTTGGAGTCAGAGCTTTTTGTTTAAAGAAAGGCAAAGCGAGATATTGTTTTAAGAAACAGCAATATCGTATTAACAAACTGTATGAAATATATCCAAATCTGAACTTAAGCAGTGACAAAATCACTTGTCGCAAGCAGTGAACTAAGTAACAACTTGTACACCGTCTCGACCTTCAATGTTTGTTGAAGCGAATTTGGTACCCACTTTCGGTAAACGAAATCGGTGACTCTACCACCTTCGGTAAAACGAAATCGGTGTTAAAACGTATGGAGTTTACCGAACGAAAATTAGCACATGTGGTTACCGAATCCTCGTTTTACTGAACCACATTCGGTACCGCATACGGTTGAAAACCTTTTGACAGGGACTGTACTTTAACCTTGAAAATAAGTAGCATGAATTTCCAACATCTGATTCTCTCACACTTCCCTTCTTTGACTGTATCATTAAAAGTTATGTCAAACATCCGAAAGAATAAGCGAAGACAAGCATAGTTGTATACGCCATCTTCATCTACCTTGGCTGATTCTGCTGCTTGTACATCATCTTTGTCCCCTTGCTCGCTTTCGATTTCTGCCTTGTGCTATTTTCATTCATGTGTTTGCCTTGCTTTAGCATATGTAAAAAGTCGCCGACGCATTCGGCAAGGGAGATTTGGCCTTGCTGCAGCAGTATTAGTATCCATGACTCCTGCTCCTAGCTTCTCTTGCTGTTTGTTGGTCACAATCCTTATAAGGAGTTTTGTTATTTCCTCATGTAACCACTTTCTCTTATCCGATTTGGTGGCTACCTGGATGCAGACTGAATGAATGAATGAATAAACCTTTATTTAAGCAGGGTAGTCCCTTCAGTTTGAAAAATGACACTGCTATCAATAGGAGCCCTGACAATTAAATTTTAATAATTAAACTGTTAATAACTATTATAACTATTATTTAAAACTATTTACAAATATAATTGATCTACATAAAAAAAACTTACAATATTTAAAACTACCAATAGATTGTAAAACTATTGTGATTTCAATCTATTACAACAACATCTCGAGGCCACAATGAAAGCATCATTCCTTGCAGGTATTGAAATTGTCAAGGACATTGTTTTCTTGGATTGATGTTATTTGTGATGTTCATGTTTGCACACATTGCCCCAATGTCTTTGCCAGATGTTGCGCTCTACAAAATGTCATAGATGATCTGTTGACCAAATGAAACATTTATTTATGATTTTTACATGTACAACAAACTACCCATTTGCTCACTTCAACTACAACTACATTTTACATTGTCTATTATTGTAAACAAGAAATTGTTAAATGGCTGGGTATTTCCATGTACATATTTCCATGTCAAAACACTACACGACTCGTAACAATATCCAGTTATACAACACACTCAACTGTCGTAGAATAAGATACTTATTGTATGGCTAAGCTAAGTAATTTCGCAAGCTATGATTGCTCAATTTGCGGTCCATAACTTCCCATACAGCCTTCCGCCCACTTCTGGTCTCGAAGAAAATGAAGAAGTCATATATTACCGGTTGAAGTAAATTATGCTAAATCTGAGTCTATATGGCGATGAAGATGGTATTGTAGGTTGATAAATATATTTATCAAAACGTATTGCTTACAAACCATGCCAGTCTTCTACAAGTGCAATAAGTGCCACGATGTAATCAATAAAGACCATAAGTCTAAAGTTATTTGGTATTTTTGGCAGGAAATGGAGGCTTGTAGAAAAAGGCTGTCGACTGGCAAAATGAGTCCGGAAACCTGTATCACTTGTTTGTACATATATTAGATTTGATGTCTATTGCTAATTCAAAAGAACACACCTGGTATATGAGACGGCAAGCATGTCAGTCTTTTACTTTGGTAATGAATTCTTTTACCTAAGAGCACCCTAGTGAAATGGAGCTAGCTTTTTCTAGCTAATTATAAGAATTCTGATAGAAATAAAAGCTAGCTTTTTCTGGAAATTCCTAATTAAATAAGCTAGAAATTTCTAGAAAAAGCTAGGATGTTATTGAAACATGTAAATGAAGCGGACTGCGGCTAGAAATTACTAGATATTTCTGTACAGCAGTTGTTACATTGTTTTAGATTTCTAGCTTTTCTAGCCTTTTCTAGCTTTAAAATGAATAAAGTGTTGTTTGATGAAGTAAGTGATGGTGACGAGTAGGAGTCTTAGGGCCAGGTAAATGTTGGGGGTTTGGACGACTTTGAGAGTGATATCGATGAGGGTTTACTAAGGAATGTCCTGTGGTACTTTTTCTCCAATACCAATGGAAGTAGATCAACATCTGCATTCATGTCAGGTGTGCACATGACAGCTGGTGTCTTGGGTAAATCTTCCTGGTCTTCTGTAATTGCAGAGAGGTCGATGGTGTCACTGTCAGAAGCAATGACTATCCCTTTTCTGCAAAATGTCTTGGATTCTCCTTGTATTGGTTGCTTTCGAGGCCTGCAGATTGGGGTGAGCTAAATCCTTCTTTGCTTTCCCTTTCTTGCACTTTTCCACATTCGTGCCTTTGGGTTTTTGAAGGTCGTCAGTTTTCTTACTTTCAATCGGCTTATATTCAGAATTCAAGGAGCCTTTACGCATTGTTCGTGAGGCATTCAAATCAGCTGCCTTGACAGGTTTGGGAGGTATAGTCAGGGAATTTATCAGCTTTTCAGCATCTTTCTTTGAACCTATGAAATGCAAACTATTTTTCAAGCACCATTCTGGTAACAGAGATTTTTGTTCGAAAATTGTACTTTAGTATATACCACACAAGTGAACCATGAATAGTGCTTTTCGCACACTCTGATTGGCTATATCCTTTGCTATTCACCTCCGAGCGAAGCACGAGGTTTTGTCCATTTATCAGAAAATAAATTACTACTTGGTGCATGCAGGCTATTCACTTGTGTGGTATATACTAAAACAATTATTCACATCAGTGTCGGTGAATAGTGGTGGATATTTACCTCGCCGCAAAAAGCTATGTTAAATATCCACCACTATTCACCTCCACTTCGGTGAATAGTTATTCAATATATTTGACTTTTTTTAGCTAGGGTTAGACAGCGAAGTAATTTACATTTTGTTAAGGAGTTTAATTTGAAACCATGAGGAAATAGAAAGAAATCAGACCAGTAATGTTAAAAATCTATCAGTCAGTTAAAAAAAATATTTGGTCATTAAAATCCACCGTCCGAGGACAATATGAATCCCTGTCAGATAGGTGGAAATAATTCCTGTGCGCTCTTACTTATGTTCTCTTTGCTTTACTTTAAGTTGCAATGTTTAATTACCATAAAAACTCAGCTCTACAATCAGCTGCAATTATACTTGTTTGAAAATCAACTCCTCTACATTACTACAAAATTGTCCCCTGGCATCTACAATTGCAGCATCCAAGCCTGGTAAGCAGATTAAATAAATAATTTTTTTTTTATTTCTTATAGCAGGCTGAGTATTGCAGCTTATAGCTGATGATCTAATTAAAAGAATGTGGAATACGAATAAAAGGAAATGTACAGTGCAGAGCAATGCTCCTTCTTGGTACAACTGATCTACAAGCAAAGGGTCAGCTGATGTTTATGAGCCACAACAATGGCCAAAATGGGTGTATCACATGTTAAGAAGGAGTGACAGTAAAGGAAGGCAAAGGACACGCTAAATGTTATCCACTCAGAGAGAAAGCAGTCAAATTACGTACATCTGAATCAGTTGTGAAAGATTCAGTTGCTGCATTTGAAACTGGGAAGAGAGTAAAAGGATTGATTGATGTACCACCATTAGCTAAACTTAATTGGTTTGACTTGTGTTTGGGTATTGTTGCAGATTTCATGCATGGCATCCTTCTAGGTGTGACAAAGAAAGTTTAGATTTGGCTTAATTCAGAGTACTATAAAAAAACATGGTTCATTGGTGGTAAAGTCAGTTCCATTGATAAACAGAGCAAATGAAACGGCTCAAGCCTTTCTCTTTTAATTTCTCTATGGCCACTGCATATCGACTCCAGTTTAGAATAGACGTTTGTATCGTAAATCATCATTTTCAGTCCCAAGGTATTCAATGATGGCTTTCAGTAGATTCAGATACGCAAGCCATACAATATCATTAATCATTCCTTCCCCTGTTTCGGACGTGTAACTAGCATTGTGGATATTCAAGTCAAAGCAACCGTACAGCTGAAGATAAAGGCGGAATATATAACTTGTCAACATGTTCAGCTATTTCTCTTTCTTTTTCTTGCAGTGATCCTATTTCTTTCCATGCTCGTTCTTCTTTCACTGTCTCGTTATTGGAACATTCATTTCCTCTTTCTTTCTGGTCACTACATAGTTCTTGTCGATCGTTACAAAATCATTGCTATCGTCAACAATTTCCGTAGAAATTTAGCATAAAAACTTCATTCTCCAGCACTGATTTGTCTAGGTAAAACTTGTCACACTGAAAAACTACTTCATCATCATAAAGGACAGGGGCATCGTCGGGATGCGAAGAGAAACGTAATGTCTAGCAGTCGAGAGTGGACCTCTATGAAGTATAGCTGAAATCAGTCAGTTTATACTCGTTAGAAGATGAACTAGTATTTTGCAAGAAGTGAACCAAATCAATCTTTTTTTTGTAATTAACCCTTGTGTTGTGTGAGATGAGATCAACTTTATTTATCCACGTTAGCCCATTCAATAACATACGTACTGGTTTCCAATAGGGGCGTGTACTAAACAAATATAGTTCCCTCTCTACGTTACAATGATTGTATTAATTGTTCTACTACTATAAGTATAAAAATGCCTATGTTTTATTTAATATATTTCTACCTACTATTACTTATAACTACTACTAATAATAAGATGAGAAAAATCTAACTAAAAAATTATCAAAAATAAAAGGAAAATAAGTATTAACTATGGCCATGGGATATTTGTTTGGTGCAGAAAGAAGCCAGTGAATCACAATTTCGTATCTCATTTGGTAGTGAGTTCCACAACTTGGCTTTTTTTGTAAGAATTATGTCTTTGGTAAGGGAAGAGTAACCGTTTTGGATGTATTTCGCAAATCTTACGTACTTGTGGTTGCATACGATTCCCTAAAAATATTTGATAGTCTTGTGGGGTGCCAAGTTATGGAGGATTTTCGCAGTGTTTCATGCTGCCAGTCTCATCTTACATTTATTGCCAAAACTAGCATAGAAGGCAACGACTATATGATGCAGCACCGTAAATGGTTCTGCTTTTTTATTTGCATTTTGTACATAACACCTTATTTTCTTCTATTAGTCTCTTCTTTCCAAAATTATTGGATACATTCTTCGACGGTAACTTCTGGCATTCATTTGTTAGGGGTCTCCACAAGAAGCACATTAAACAATTCTCCAGTAGTAGATTTGGAAATTTCGCATGAACAGCGGGTATTGATGTAACTTAGCTGTCCGTTAAATGATGCAATCCATGGAACAACTCTTCCCATGGTGTTTTCTGCGGCCCTATTGATTATTTTCGTGAATGCCTCACAGACATCTTGTTGCGTGTGTCTGGGAAACTCGCTTTCAAGAGCGTGATGCAACAAGCCTGGGTGGTAAGCCTTTTTAATTTCTTTGTTTTTATCTTCCTAGATACGTCTGTAAGGTGGGATAACCAAACACTAGACTCATTAGACTACCCACTTCCCTTCATTTCTGCTATCGATGTTTTCATCAAACTTTGAAGCAAAGCATTAGGATCCCTGAAAAAGTTTAAGAAGATCAAGTCAAGTCAATCTTTATTTACCATATATAATATATATGTTTACACACAAAATAAAATAAAATGAAATATATAATACAGCATTATTAATATTATTTGCTTGTTTATTTGTTTGTATCTTTAGTCTATATCGATTTGTATATCTATGCACAGGCAGCCCAAGCTCTGTATTTGCACTGTGTGACTATTATTTCACAAAATTCTCAGATAAAGAAAATAAACTTACCTTAAGCGTTTGTTGTTGTCCTGTTGTTTCTCTGGGGTCTAGAAATGGCGGTTATAGGCCAAGGCTACTCGCATTTACAAATATTTCAACAACGTACATTAGAAATCTATACCAGACATCATTTCCTTCCTGTTCCCAACTTTTCAATTTGGTCGACGAAAAACTGGTCACAATCAATGTGGGAATCATGAGGTACGTAGAGGATGAAAGATTATTGAAAATCCAAAGTGGCAAAAGTTTGCCACTAAAGCTGCGCAAGATGGCGGACAGCGAGTAGATATTAAAGAAAGCCGTGATGAAGCATTCACTTCATAACACAAATGAAATTATGAATCGCTCAGGTTATAAGTTGCTTTACCCAGACGGGACAGATGTGGAAAAGCTCAAAGAAAGCGACAACCAATACACTCTTCAAGGATACAATTGGGCAAACCATTTAACAGGCTAACATTTTATCTGTGTTCGCATTCAGACTATCTTAGTCAGATGAAAGGATTGCTTGATATTGACGAGTCTAGTTCTGAATCAGTTGATGATAATTCTGATAACAGTCCTCCCCCCAAGAGATTTTGTGCTGACAGGTCCTGGCAGCTGATTGACTATGCCTAGTTGGTATTCATCTTTCTGACTATTCTTGAGAGCCTGGCTATATTACTGACATGCTAAAGAGTTGACAGTAGCCATATCCCTCGAAGGCAGGAGGACTTCATATATTTGAATCCTGCAACACGGACGGTCCCAAATCCGGACGATTTGCATTAAAAGCCTCATACCGTCATTAAAATATACTGCACGTGAGTATGTTAATTGATTATTAATTCACCCGTTCAGGATTTTTTTTTTCTCCTCAAAATATGAGGCTTTTAATGCAAACCGTCCGGATTTGGGTACCGTCCGGATTTGAGGCAACATACTGTACATGTTATTAGTATTATTTAATGTTTATAGATTAATTTATACTGATGTGATGTGGTAAGCCATTTTATCAGTCAATAAAATCGATGTGGATGTACGCTGAAGAAGTTAAAATGTGGTGATGCATCACAACTTAAAATTGACAAGCTACCGTCAGGTCATATGACATAATTGATTCTACAAGAATTTGTTATTTACTTACATCTGTCAATGGCTCGTACATCTCCCTTGCAATAGTGGATTCTGAGCCTCTCATTCTTAAAAGCCCGAGAATGTAAAGCTGCATTGGTGATCTGTTGCCAGCTGTTCTGATTCTATGCCGTATGTATCCTTCCCTCCAAATTGATAGGTGCTGGTTAAAGCGTGGTACATAAGTGAAATGCAGACCATACAGATGTAGATAGTTGGCAGGGTCAAGTATACCACACTCTTCAAGATGATAAAAGAGATGATAATAGAGATGATAATATATATAAATCACACCTTCAAAAACATCTCGCCACAACCTTTCTATTCTCTGGTTATGTACACTTCGGCCTGTAATCATGCTGCCTCTACCAGGACCACGTTGTGGATGCTGTGTAGCATGTACATGGACACTCCAACATTTTCACCTCCGCGATCAGACCTAACCCTTGAAGGAAGACCATACTCTGCCACTGCTTGCTGGAAAAGACCAAGAACAGTATTTGACGTATTGTCCGTCCCTGCACTAAGAAAAACAGGAAGTCGTGTGTAACCATCCACACCACAATCCTCCATCTGAAATAAATCATTGAAACACAGTTTATTCTCTCTTCCATAACTTATAGCTATCAAACTAATCCAATACCTATTTGCCAAAATTAGCTTGAGAAGAAATTTTTTTACTGACCAAAGCAAATAAAAGAAATGGATTTGCCTATTTCTTGACACAAGTAAATGCCCTAAAGGTAATCAATTTATATTTCACATCTTTCTATTTCAGGGCTCAACAAAGCACCACCCATGAGACAATACAGTCTAAAGTTGCATGTTTATAATACAGTTAATTAAGGTTAACTACTGACATGACTTGTACGACCTGGGTGCCACTTCAAAAATGGCTTTAAAGGGACAACGTAACAGCCACATTTTTCTTAAAGAAATTCTCTTAAACAGCGAAGTAAATATTCTGACACTATTCACCGAGATTGAAAAGGAATAAGTTTTTTAGTATATACCAGTGAGGCAACCTATCGTAGTTTTTTAATGAAAAATAAAGACAAAATTCAAGTTTTGTGACTTTTGGAAATTACATACATCGGCCATTTTCACACCGGGTGATATTTACTGTTTCGGAGGTAAATATCGGGATTTCTAAGCCAATCAAATTACTTGTTGTTAGGAGGTTGTCAAGCTGGTATATACTAATTTATGAATATCCATAAGTTACAGGTGTGGGACATTCACATCCCTGTGAGGTAGACTATAGGAACCCAAGGGAAGGGGTCTTGCAGTGCAATGTTCCACGTGTGCACACAACACCCTAATTTTCCCTCATAAAAGTAGCATTACAATACGTAGATACTTAAATCCAATACGTGGTTTTATTTACTAAGTTTACCTAATTAACTTGTGATTTCCATCGATGTGCCACAATGCCAGTGGCCCACTAACACAGTAGACGGCTCTTGGTGTGATGGACAGCCACCTAGCCACAACTCCCTCTGGGTCGGTTCTTTGCATGCACTCTCGAACTCTCGCCTGCGATATTTTAATGTTGCGGAGCACAAGCTGTGATTGCACTCTCCGATAACCAGCATTTGGAAGGTTCCTGTGGATGTCTCTAACGATGGCATCGAGATCATCATCAGAAATCACCGTCTTTCTTTCTGTTATGGAGTTTCCAAACTCCCGCAGACGACTTTTCATTGTACTCACACTTATACCAAGGGCTCTGGCCATGTCAGGGATTCCAATGTCAAACTCGATGAGATACTCGAGCTGTTCTCGAGGAATCTCAAATCTTGGTCTACCGACCATCCCAGAGCCACTGGCAATTGCATTTCGGTGACTGGACGAGCTCCCGCTTTCCGCCTCCGAAAGAATTTGGATGACCCTGCTCAGTGAGGTCTGTATGGTCTCAATCCCCGCTATTCGGCCCGCCAGTCGCACCAAATGCCTTACAATCTGCTCCAGACGAAACAGGACATAGTCTGCCACATCTTCACTGAGTATCTTGTGAAAGCCTTCTTGATAGGTCGATTAAAGTACGGCGAAGATAGCTAAATAACGTTCCTCGCCGTGAGCCGAGCGCGATGTCGAAGGCTGGGGCATTACCACAGGGAGCCCGGTCAGAACGCCTGGGACTAGGCTGCCCTTACCAGGCTTTCGCAGAGATTTTAGTGTCTATGAGGGTATACGAGGAACGCCTGTTGGAAATTTGAAGTCAGAAAATGCCGAAAGTTTCAGCAGAGAATCTGGAAAGCGTGGGTGTGTAACAAGAGCACCGGAAATCAATAACGTGTCAGTCAGAACATGCACATTCATAAAACCAAATGCGGAAATGTTTGGGTTGCAAACCAGCAGAGAACCATACAATGCGACAAGAGTAACGTAAGAGCCGAACAAGCCACTCGCAAGTTTAGTGAAGAAAGGTATTATTTTCAAACGGCGAAAATATCGAACATCATTTCCATTATCAGAAAACGCCGAAAGTTTGTGTTTCAAAGCCAAAGAAACGATTATGTTTTAGTTTCCTGAACAGAAAATGTCGAAAATCATTTCCATTATCAGAAAATGCCGAAAGTTTATGTTTCAAAGCCAAAGAAACGATTATGTTTTAGTTTCCTGAACAGGAAATGGTTGACATTTAACTTCGAGAGCAGCGAATGGAACACTTTTAATTTTGACCCTGAAAACGCACCATATACCCTTTACTGAGGAGTAAAAATTATCATCCAATTATCTCTGTGCCTTTCAGGGGGTCCTGACATACACGATAGTTATACAATATACATGTAACTCAAGTTTGTACCTCTTAGGGTGTAATTTTATTTTAAATTGATTGTCAGGTTTCATAATGCTTTTTCATGCTTTGTACTTTGTCATCATTCGAAAAAGTTATATGTTGATGCCTTTTTACGCTTCGGCCGATCACCCCTACAACTTTCATATTGGAGTCTCTCCCCCGGGCACAGCATCTTTTATAACAAAGACTTCAATAGTTCCTGATCCAATCAAATTTTATGTTGTGGTGGCCCGGTTGAAGTTGGTACAATGTAAAACAGTTACTATTAGTGAAAATAAAATGTGTAGTTCCAGAAAATATCCATACCTCACCCATGGAAGGGATTTCAGTTAAGATTCCCCTACCCCCCTGGAATTTCCTTTTTTTTTTCTGTCATTCCTTGCAATTTTCTGGGTCTCTAAACCCCATACCCCCCTGGAATGTCCAAATCCCTTCCATGGGTGGGGTATGGATATTTTCTGAAACAACACAATACCAAAAAATTGTGATACTACTCAGCAACTCCTAATAGATATGAATACAGATCCAAAGCTTCCTTCCAGTGGGTGGGCTTCGACATATCAAGCAGTGTTATCACATGGTTAAAGTAAGCTTCAAAATCATTGTTGCCAGTGGAGACTGCACATCTCGCTCTTGCTTCCTCTAACTTTTCACATGAAACTGGTTGCAAATGATCTGAAGCATTTGAATTCTCTGGTAGAAAATAAAGTTCATCTGGCCTTCCAGGGACAGTGTCATGTCTAGATTTCCGAATGTAATGTGTATTCCAGTGAAGCCTCACGAAATCTAGATCTTGTTGGATTAACTCTGCAAAGCAGAACCATATGCACTCTTGGTGCAGATTGTGGCCGGTAACCAAAGTTCCACATTCCACAAGATCTTTGAAAAAGTTGATCCACCATGCAAAACGACTATGGTGTAAGTATGACCACCATGCCTCTATCCTTTGATTGGTAGTGGATGTACCATAACAATGTGACTTTTCACCTGCCAATTCATCATCACCATCAGCTCTTAGGAAACACTGTATACCGGCCATTATAACATTTTCAGTTCCACAGTCTGTTCTAACTAATGCTGGACAACCCCCAACCTCTTCAATACAATCTACAAAAAATGATCCTGTGACTGCTGGATTGTTATTAGTTTTGTCAACTTTGAGCCACATTACCCTACGGCTATAGCCATCTATAGCACCATGGATGGGAAAACCATATGGTTTAAGCTTATCGTACCCATCGATATGCCAACAGCAATTCGGTCCTGGATATATTTCCTTCTTTTTAACTTGTGACGTTTCCTTTGTTCTACTCCATCTGGGTCTATCTGCTTAAGGTGGCATGCTACCTCTTCTCTAGGAACATGAATTCCATATTTTACGCGCAATGTATGCGACATACCTCTATAACCTGAAGCACTACCCGAACCATCAAGTTCATTTCGTATCAGTCGCTCTACATTAGATAAATTGATATCCATCTTGTTTCTTCTAAGATCGTACTGAACTAACCTCCTTTTGAATGTTGGCATCGATAGTGAAATATGATGATACTTGGAGAGAAAGTCCAAAATAACCTCGTACTTAAATCCACTGTAGAAGTAACCTTCAATTGCTTCCTTCTCTGTTAAGTTTTCGGCTCATACAAGTTGTCTGCAGGTAGGTAAATTAGTGTACAGCTTGGTGCCACATTGAGGACAGTATACAAAATCTTCTTCAACTTTATATCCACACTTGTGACAGAACATTTTACCGATAAAACTTGGCCCAGAACATGGTGTGCCATTTCTCCCAGCCGTTACTGCTCTTTCCCCAGGCTTTCTCGAATTAATATTCCGTGTATAGTTCCCAGGCCTTTGACTTGTGTTTCGATATTTTGTTTTGTGTTTTGAGATATTGTTTTGTGTTTTGAGATTTTGTTTTGAGTTTTGAGATATTATTTTGAGTTTTGAGATATTGTTTTGTGTTTTGAGATATTGTTTTGTGTTTCGAGATATTGTTTTGTGTTTCGAGATATTGTTTTGTGTTTGATCCTTTTGGGCCACCGTAGGTTATTGCTCCGTTAGACTTCCCAGATGAATGTCAAAAAAGATATACAAAAGACTACTCTGGAGCCGGCACGGTGTCATCAAGGAAAATCTACAATTTAACACATTTTTGCTTTTTTATGACAACCAAAACTTATTTTTCTAACTATAATGGAAAACATTTACATTAATTATCAAATTTTTATGTGCGGTACATATATAGAAAACCAGAAAGTAACACACATTTGAGGTAAAAAACCATTCCCACCAATTGGAAATATAGAGAAAGCCCTTTGTAGGACCTGGTAAAATGACCTACATGTACATGTATAGTACTCACCTAAAATTTAACACTTTGAACTTTAGGAATACCAGATATGACATAAAAGGAGTAATACTGCCAAGTACAGTTGTATGGGGTCTCTAGCATTTATATTATCTAAATTTGTGTTGCAGTTTCAACAACTGAAAGAGCTTGTGAATAGGTAAATTTTGCTGGATGCCAAAAGAACAAGTTCATGTTAGAAAACCCATGCATGTAGCTTTTAAATTTCATACTTTTTTCTTTACATTAATTCCTGGTATTCATTATTAACTCCAAAGTGTTAAACATCCACAAGCACATTTAATAACAGGACACACATGTTATTAACCTTCATCACCATCTGATGATAATAGTTCACCTTCAGAGAACTCATCTACAACCTCTTCATACATTCCACCATATTCTAGATCATGTGTTAGAGTTTCAGCTGCAGTAGTAGTGGATTTTCTCTGGATGAGTTCAGTTATATCAATGTCTTCAAAACTATATTGCATCATGCATAGGATGTCTATTGCATGACTACTGTTGAACACAGGGAGATTGTCCATGATATAAGTCTTTGTGAAAATGTTTCTAGCATGTCTGAGCACCAGTTTGATTAAAATGTCACTGAATGCTGTAATACATTCTACACTCAAGTATGAGAGAAGGCATGCAGCCAAATTCACCTTGTATTCTTCCAGCGGCTGCTGAAGTAGCAGTTTCTGATATTTTGGTACTACCCTTGTTTGGATAGAATTTTGCTCAGAATTACTGGTCTCTGAATTTGAGTTTAGTAAAGGTATACCACAGCCATCCTCAGCTTGACATAAACAGTCCATGTGACAATGCACACAACAATCATGACCTTCACAATTTTGGACCTCTTGTGGACCAAACTCAGCTAACAAACGTTTTCTGAGACATCCAGAACTTGAGTTGCAGTAGTCTTTAATAGACATATCACAATTTCTAAGATGATGGCCATTGAACATCATCAGAGCATCTGCACGCTTTCCATCCCGCCCAGCTCGACCAATCTGTTGTGCCAATTCCTCCATCTCTCTTGGGGGACCATAATGTATGACAAATCGAACACTGGGAAAATTTACACCCATTCCAAGTGCATTTGTGGCAAAGACAATCCTGCATATGCCTTCCTCTTCATGTAATGAGTCCAGCACTCTGTTTTGGCAAGGTGCAATGGTGGAACATGCCAAACAGTAACTTATCAGAAGATTCTGGGCCTTCATTAGAATAGAAACTATCCTTACCCAGCTGTGCTTGAAAATGCATAAACATTCTTCCACAGTCCTTGATGGATTTGCAGTATACAATGGTCTTATCCATTAAAACATTCTCTTCTCTGACTTTATCCACCAGCCACTTAAATGTTACTCCTATGTTTGAAGACACCTTTTTCTTGTCGATATAGATATTGCCCCTATTCGTACCTGCCATGCTCCCTTTTACAGCGATTGTCTTGATGTGGAATTCCTGCCACATCTCAGGACAGCTTACGAAGTCATATTTGGTAACATGGATGGAATCAAGCATAACCAGATACTTTCAAAGGTATTCTTCCTGTACATTTGGCACACAGAGGTATGGAATAACGAACCCAGACATGAAAGGTCTGCATACATATTGGCAAGGTAGTGTGGTCTGGGCGGGAAGATTGAACTCAGGCCAGGGATGATAAATATTTCATTAAGCAAAATGTCAAAGTAAACGGAGAATATGTTTCATGTGTTCTAGCCTCTGTAAATTGGTTTGAAGCTCATCCTGCAAGACATTCCCCATTTCGATCGAAAAACAAATCGCAGAAATCACTCTGCTCAACAAACGACTATTCTTTTATTCCAATAATATATTAATAGAGCAGTATTTTTATATTATAGTAGTTATTTTATTAAAATGTTTTTATTTCTATTATAAATAAGTTTAAATTCGATGTAATTTTTAGGAGCATAATTTTCTTGGTATAGATAATACGGCTTCTGTGGAAATCAGATATAGTCAGGATTTTTCCGTGTATAAATAAAGTTTTGATTGATTGGGTGTTCTTGTATACCACTACCCAACTTATTACTACCATCAGCGTCATCTCCTGGTCCCTACCATCATACAATTATGGCGATGCTATTAAGCTGACATACTGGCAGATCTGAGTGGGAAAGAAGTAGTACTTGGAGATGTTATACTAGGAAAGTACCAAGTATTCCAGTACCACGTCCTTAACCAACACACAAACATACCAAACAGGCTCTTCAATAAATGTGCCCATGGGGAGGTTACTACTCAGCGGCTGTGGTTGACTAAAGATTCCTAGCATCTATAATAATAGTTACAAAGTATTCTAGATATGGTTTGGAAACCTAATTTTCGTTTTATAAACTAGTTCTTTTTAGAAAAAGAAACTACAGTGTACATGTATGAAATTGATTGGAAAGGGGGCGACTGAGGAACCATGCTATTGGGGAGGGGTCAAAGGCCTATTTTTTAAATTGAACCACTTGAGCCATTTTTCTCAAGCTGTTAGTGCTAAGGGAGGGCAGAGGTACATTGTATTTTAACATACTGTAATGCATGGCAGTAAGGCTATTTAGGCGAAACAAGTTATTCAGACTTAACCCGCATAATGCAAGCTATAAACATGGCCATAGTGCAAGTGTTTTTGCAAACCCAGTCTGAGTATGTGAAGAATTTCAAATAACTTTGTTGAACTCTTTCATTTTTAGGTTCAAATGCATACAACAAGCTCTGTGATACACTAAACACCTCGTTCATACTAAGAGGTGTCAAACAAGCTTCACCTATTCAACAGACAAGTTGTCTCGAAGGATATTACTCCGTAGTTAATTAATTTGCCCAAAGATGTTGGCATATTCATATTTAGGGTTACTTTGCAGGTACTTTACTTATTTTTATGTTTCAGTAGCACTATTAAACTCATCAAGTAGTATAAAATGCTATAAAAGCGGAACCATGCACAACATTTATTAAATGTATTTGGGCTGACCCCAAAAATCAACCATGGGGAAAGTTAACTCAGTTTTGATTGACCTAAAGAAATTTGTATTATTAGCAGTCAATTTCACAGTTAGTTTCTGCATTACCCTTTAAAACATCAAACCTAATATTTATGGGAGATACATTGTAGTTGCAGAGCTTTGTCAGAAGCATACCACAATATGAAAAGCATAGCAGAACTGTTAACCAGTAGAAAATAACTACGACGAGATCACTATGAAGAGACCTAGTTCTAATCGATGTAGCCTAATTGATTTTAGCACAACCTTGGCTTCACATGTCACAGCATCTAAATAATTATCATAAAATGTCAAAATAATGTTTCAAAAGTCTCACATGATGTCTGCTTCTTTGTTGGAAACAAAGAATGCAGAAGAAATGTTAAAAAAAGTTAAAAAAAAAAGAGTGTCTGCACTGTAAAGTTTCAGTATTAACTACACTGCTTCTGAGCCTTTATACTTTAACCATGGGGAATAATAATTTTGTTTAGATGGCCAGGAGTCTGAAATAAGGGAGGAAGATTTTATTTTAAAACAGTCGAGATATAAAACGAAGGGGCAATAATAAATTCTAGGTTTAGATAGCAGGGTTCCACTGTAGTCTAATTTGTAGTTCCAGAGAATATCCATATCCTTCCTGCAAAAGGGATTTTTCCTATGCTCCCCTCTCCTCCCCTCTGGATTTAAAACAAACACCTATAAATCTCTGTAATTCTTTTGGGCACATTCAATTCCCAATCCCTCTGGAATATCCAATTCATCCATATGCATAAGGGGATATGGTCTACAATTTTAGAAGAAATAAATTATTTTGGGCATTAGTCTTCCTCCTCTTCATACCCTTGATACTCTTCAGTCTCACTTGGAAATACTGCCCTGACGTGGTTATAGACACAGTTACAATGTAGGTAGTGGCATTCGCCTGGAAGAACCCACACATTCATACACAAGGCGGACATACTGCCTGCAAGCCACAGATCTGAAAAACCTGAGGGAAAAACATTTTAGTAATTACATTTCATATTTGCACAATCACAATACATTCAAATTTAATGGGAGTGCTTTGCTAGCATCTACAAATACTGGCACAAAGCTTTGGATCAGCCAGTCCCAATGTTCGTGAGTCTAACTTTGATTTGTGGGTCATCAATGTTACTTAGCCTGTGGGGGACCCAGGAAATGTGGTTCACCCGTCACTATTCTAATAAAAGTAAATAATCCTATGTAGAATCCTATCACTTTAATTAACTGAAGGAACCAAATGAACGCTACACAGAAGACAAAACATGCAGGAGTTTTCAGAGGGTAAAATGTTTTTGAAAATCAATTCAGTGCCAACCGAACTGCTTCTAAAACTTACTCTGAGTTTGCAGCGTCTCTTTGAGGCTGGGTGGCAGAGTACAATTTTTTTAACTTCGTCTTCAGCCCATAGGACCCAGCTGTTTAAACAACAGTATGCAAATCCTGGATGTGTTGTAATGCACTGATTTGGCAGGTCAGCTTCTTCCATTCTTTCAACGCTCTGACCAATGTCCATGCAACACCAACATTCCTCTGGTTTTGTAATTCGTCCCAATGAGCAATTCGAGCACTTACATCTGAATCAAACCAGAAAAATCGGATTACTTTAAGGTTATTAGTAATCGGAATAAACTTTATAGCTTAGCACAACTCGAGTTTTTAGATTTTATATAACTACATAAGCTACCAGTACTCAGTATGTTGCGAAATTCGGCATGCACAATATACTCACACAGCTCGAAGTAAAAAAACAACGCGAAAGCCTTCAGTAGAAAACATTCTTTGTGAGTAGTCTAGTCTCGACAAAGCCGTTGAACCAGTCAATGTTGCATACCACGCATGAATTTGTAAGTTTGAGGTCTTATTGTTTCGCCTAACTACATGAAATGCACGATGCAGAACACTGAACAGAAGTTAATAGTAATAGTTTCGGGTTTTTGCTTTCTTGCGCTGCTCAAGAAGGCAACTTTACATACCAATTGTTGACCTCTACTTCGCCAGAAAATCTTCCACTTGAAGTTGTTCAAAATACTGGACAACCTCTTCCTCGTTTGGCATGGGCTCCAAACTTTCATCGTAGGGGATGTAAGAGCCATCTTCGCTCGTATCTGGTATGGATTCTGGACGTATTGACGATCCACTGGAGCTTTCTGTGTCACTGTCAACACTTTGCTACTCATCTGAGCTCTAGACATCTTTAAGTTTCGAATAATTAGTAGATGTTTGCGTGTGAGAAACTACAACTCTGCAAGACTCCAAGAGCTTTGACTGCTCCCACCCCTCCCGCCCATTGGTAAATATGGTTGGTAAGTATTCCACTGCCTAGGCTGGTCATGGTTACCTCCTTGTGTGTGGAGATGCGCATCCAGCATGACTATCTCTAGGCACCTAATCCCAAGCTCGATGCCGATGAGTTTAATAACAATAATGTCCAACAATGAAGTGGAACTATAGAAAAGCTTATTAAGCTTTAGATGGTAACTATACAAATGGAATAAGAGTAGCGAAAACTTGAAAAGGTTGGGCCAACATTTTAAGCTGTTATCTGAAATTAAAAATATATATATATAGCGTCGTGATCTACTAATTGCCCAATGGCGCTTCACAATCAGTAATTTAAACACAAAAATTATATATATAACAAAGTACTAAAAATGTAGAAAACAATACGTTTCTTTAAAAAGATAAGTCTTTATATGTGATTTAAAAATACTTATTGAAGGATTTAATTGTGTTCGACGAAGGAGAACGCAACCTAATCTGGTGATGGGTTCTCTGTGCCTGTGTGACGTGTTTGCGTACGGTAGGCAAAGTTCAGTTCGTGGATGTATTACAAATAGCCTCGATATCATGAACGGTCAGGGAACTGGTAACTACACGATGGTCAGAGTAAATTAAAACTGCCACGTGAATGTCGAGTAAGTGCATTTTTTTCCCATTCCGTTGCAATAATGTTTAAAACGTTAGCAAGTACGATAAATCAAAGCCTGTAGCATTCAACAAAGTCTGATGTTCAAACTATATCAGGTCAAACATGGTCTGTTTTGTCAGTGCGGTCTGCACCTTGAAGACGGCACTAGCGAAGTTGAACAGAGGACTGAGTCAAATCAACTCGGCCATAATTTGTGCTGAAATAACAACCGAGTGAATTGGAATCTGCTTTTCGTTGTACATACAGATTGTTACGGACATGTCCTAACAAGTTTAGTTTACCCGCCCTACCCCCCTCGGGTAGGTCTGCTCAGTACTTTTCAGAATTGTTGAAGTCAGCTAATTTTAGCTTTAGTGTCTCGTGGAGGAAGGAGTAAAGGAGATTTACGGAAGGAACCACGGCTTTTATGCTATTTACAACACTTACAGCTATTCACCAAGGAACACAGATGTAAGGTTGTTTTATTGTATTAGTTCTGTCTTTATTCACTCAGTGATCGTTTACATTTTGTGAATTTCAGTTTTTGGAACCGCTAAACGCCAAACGCTAACAACTACAATACCACTGTGATAGTCAACACAAGATATTACGGTCAGTACAGTTAGGTCAAACAACGAGGACAAAGACGTGAACCCAGCCGGGCTTCATACCTTATCGATATCCTTAAACAAGTTGATGTTGTTATGTTGTGTAGTTAAGTTGGACAATAAAACGAGCGAGTATTCAAAGCAGTGTTACGAAGTACAGCATAACCGATTCCAGTAAGATGACCTGGCTGAAGAGAAATTTTGGTCTGAGTTTTCTAGATACCCATAATCGCCGTATCTTGTGTGAGTTGCGACACTGTGAACACTACATTCAGGCAGATAATTAATCTATAACGACACTTTGATATGCCAAGGAACTGGAATATCAACACAGCACAAGGTGAGGGAAATTTAAAGTACTGAGTTCATTGCTGTGTTCTCTAATCAATTAATCTACACTGAATTACTAAGGCTGATCAAAGCCAGGACCCGGCTACCAACATTGACCATAAATTATTCTGCAACTAACAGTGGCAGCCAACCTTCTTCTCACTTGAAAAATAATGTCAATGCGCTGAAGGATCTGCATGGGGTGTAGTTGATACACGATGCATATACAGTTTATGTTCTACACTGGAGTATACTTAGTATTGTGAATGCTTGGAACTGGAATACAGTTTAAACACTTGTGAATAGACGTAGCTAGCTATAGGGTTGATTTGTGTTCTACACTTGCTCCAATTATTGCTTTACACTGTATACCAAACAGCAAAATGTGCTACGAATGCTCAAATGAATGCCATAACCATATAAAACACACATGTATATGTTGTGCTCCAAACATTTTTTGGTTCAATTTTTTTAACCAGTTTAAAACATTTTAACCAGTTTATTTTTTAACATTCTAAAAGGGAAGTTAGTTATGTTCACTGATGTTAGGGTTATTTTAAATGTTGGATTTGGGTTTAGAATAGTTCATATGATTATTGAAGGAGGATTATAGTCTGTGTTAGTGATTTAGCCCGGAACATTCTAAATTGGTGACTACATGTAGCTCTAAACACCCTAATTTTTTTACAGTAACTAGCTCTAAACACCCTAAATTAGTGAGCACCCATTGTTGACGGTTATGGTGTTTTTAAATGTAGGGGTAGGGTTTGGGTTAGTTCACAGGACCATTGAAGAAGCATTATTTTTATGTGATGGAACTGAAAATCTGCGTTGAGTAAAATGTTTTTTCCCCTGTTGTTTTTATATTCAGAGGTTCAAGTGTTTAACACAGTAACAAGTGTTTCTAAAGATAGTAATCAGAGTACATTGCAAGACAGGAAAATCCCATAAGTCTCATGAAAAGTGATTGGTTGTATTTCAAGTTATTGAATTTCGCATTTCTTGCATACCTGGCTGAATGTCATTTCATTATTATAATTATTATACATGCAAAACGATGGTTGTATTTCAATTTATTGATTTTCAGCTTTCTTGCATGCCTGGCTGAATGTAATTCCATTATATACAAATTTTGCATTAGTGCTTGGGCAAGGATACAATCTTGATGGTGCAATAAGTCCTTTGATCTGTCCAAATTGTGTTACAACTTTACAATAGTTTTCTTCTCCTAATGAGACTACTTTGGCAAGCAGCATTCTTGGATGCAATGGGGTGGTTTTGTCAGACCGTGGTATTTGGATTGAGACAATGTCACCTAATTCAAAAGTTTTACCTTTCGCACTTGCTTTCATTTATTTGATCATTCTTTCATTGTATTAGGTTTGAGCGTCGATGATCGTTTGTATTTTTGCTTGTGGCTGATCTGTGTCCTCACTCGCTCGTTCCTGTCAACCATGAAGTACTTCTCTATGTGGTTTAAACCCAAAGACTGCTTCATACGGTGTCTGGTTGATGGCTCTGTGATGAGTGATATTCATGTAACTTGCCTGCATGGTATACTTGCACCACTCATTGAGTTTTTTTGTTACATGTGGTCATGATAACTGCTCTCATATTTTCCTTCCAAGTCATGTTGGCTCTCTCTATAAAGCCTTGTGTGCTAGGAGTTCTGGGGTCTCTATACCGTTATCTCTGGCAAATGTTTCGATTAGCTTATTCTTAAAGTCTAATCCATTGGCCATTATGATTTTTTTGGGGTAGCCATAGGTTCTACAAAAATAGTGGTTGAACATGGAAGGGTGCAAATCGTTTTTCAGTTTGCCATACATTGTCTGTAAATTTGCTCGCAGACTTTGACTCGTTTTTACAGACAAATGTATGGAAAACTGAAAACACGATTCCATGCTTCCCAGCACAGCTACATCCATCATCCATTTCGATCAGTTAATCTTTTACCTGGTATCTTAAGTTTGTATCTGAAGAATATTTCAGAAAATCGATTTTACAGATTTTATTTGGCATCGGATTGCCATATGAATTTACCGCGAACTGGTCTATTGCTCAAGACGTCGGACTAAGTTTTTATCAATATGGACCTCTTGGGCAGTAAATAGTGCATATATATGTTTACTTACAAGTTACAATTTCTGATTAATTGCATAAGTATACAGGTCAAAATTATATTTATAAACTGGAGATCTTACAATATTGTAGATGAAGAAGGTATAGAATGAATAATTCCAATTAACTTACTTAGTTTCGGTTGGTGTTGTAGGCGGAGTACTACGTGTGATTTGTGTTGGCGTACTTAGCCTTGTAGTGGCACTTGGTGTGGAAGAGGATTAAATGCCTTCGAACTTTTGTATTCCTTAAATTGTTGTCTGGTGTAGTAGCTTGTCACGAGTATCAAATAAGCCAGAACATCAGTGGCTTCAGTAGGAGGTAAACACTCGGTACTTGGGACTGTTATATTGGGTCAAGTCCAACAAAATCTTATTTAGGTATCACTGTCGTGCAGTTTCAGACATTTAACGTTCTCAGACAACACTGGAATGTCACTGCAAAGATCCTCCACGGTTTGCTTTTTTCAGTTGCTACATCCATTGTAATTTCGAGAAATTCAACTGTAAAGCACTGTTAAAAAATACTATACAGTATACGGTTGTGTAGTACATTTCACGCGCCGAAGGACATCAATATGAGAGACATCCAAATTTGGAGCGTCGATGACGTCACAAGAAAACCGAGAAAGAGAAATCTCCCGTTTAAGCTTATGTGTTGTCCTTCAGTACTTAGATCAAAATCGTTTTAATTTTAAAACTGTAAAACGTCTATATCTAAGATTAAGAGTGATTAAAGTTGTTTTTGAAAGATATTCTAAGTTATATTAAGAATTGCTTAAATGTATAGCGAAGTGAATATTTTACGGCGCGAATATTCCAAGGGAAGGGGGGAGGGAAGAAGGAAGAAAATTAGCCTGAATTTCAGCCGTCTCCTCCGGTTCGTTCCTCCCGAGAGAGAAGTCTGAATCCAATAGCCGATAATGCTGTCCAGTGACGTCACTACCAGAAAACCTGGTTCATATTCTATAATTTCGCATAATTATCATAATTAACTCACCGAGAAGACGGCAGGATTCACTATGGACTCGCGATTGTCGATCGTTGAGTTTCAGTGGAGTGATTGTCTTTGGCAAAGACCTTGAATTCGTAAGGAAAACATCTGGAAATGGATTGAAAGTGTCCTCACAATAGCCGTGGGGTTGTTGATAATCCATTATTTGTTCACACTCGCAGTGGTAAAGAATGTCGCTACTCTCTTCAAGGAACTGTTCTTTCCCGTAAAATTCTCCATTATCCTTTCATGTTTTTCTACTTTTCTGTTGTATCATTTACATAGGTAATATCTCGTAGCTGTGTCGATTCGAACGGCAGATCACGAGACAAAGATCAACGGAAAGACAAGATCAACTGTACTTTGCCTCCAAATATAATATAACGAGTTGTTACTTTTCACAACATAAGAGGCACTTGAGAAGCAAATGGGATGGAGATATCTATATATATAGGAAAGCCTTTTATTTTGGCCGGCATGATCTCAAATAATTTCTCAAGGCGAGCGATGGCTTCGTTTTTGTGACCTACCGCTGTGACAGTTTTATTTGCATAAATTAAATTGGTAATCCACCTTGACGTCACTGGACGGCATTATCGGCTATTGGATTCAGACGTCTCTCGGGAGGAACGAACCAGAGGAGACGGCTGAAATTCAGGCTAGAAGAAAATCAGTTTATATGTTTTCGGACTCCTAAGGCAGTTACCGTTCTGTGAATTAGGTCAAATGTCAAGAGTGTCAAAGTGGAAGATGATAGAGTTTCAATTCCGCACCATTCCAGTTTTCGTTCCCGTAAAATTCGATGATCCAGAACAACATGTAAGAGAAAATCATGATTATTCAGTATATCACTCATGCATGTAATCTCTTGTGGAGCACATCTTTGACCGAGGCAAAAAGCTGATATTTGTTGTTACTTACATCATCAATTTTTTTTCTGGCACTATGCAATGGGCTGCTGTATAAACCAATAGATTTGGCTTCTAATACTTAATTTTGAAAAATACGAGAGAACGCGAAGACACGTTTTTTCACGATACGCTCTTTCATTTCGACAAACCTTTACCAAAATTCGTTGACAGCACTGCAGTGACCTGTTCGTCTTTCGGAGTTCTAGAAAAATCTCGAATTGAAAGAGAGTCGAGAAACTCATGAAGAGCACACAGAAGCCATTATTGTCATACGAGTTTCTGCTAATATACGCAATATTTTTTCTTCATGTTTGACAGCTAGTGATCCAATCAGACTAGAGAACTATTCCCATACGAACGGGAATTTCAAAAACACAGGCTTCCTTTCTTTGTCCCCCTTTCTACTTCTCTCCCACCACAGGAATCCCAAATCAATTAATTTAGTTTGTAATCCTCATGGGAAGGAAATACGTTGCCATGGCTGCTGGAGAGCAAGGTATCTTTTCAAAATAAGTTTTAGAAAGATCGACAATCGATTGGAAATGGAAAATAGCATTTGCAATAGGTTTTGCTAAAAAAAATACCGATCTCGTACAAGGCCGTTAAATAAATGAAGTCAAATATTTTTTATTCTCTAGTACGAATTCGAAGATAAATTTGAATAACTTGATGATTTATACCATTAATTTTGAAAACGTTTGGCATAAATCGGTCAGTATCAGAAGAAAAACAGACTGAGCACCTGTCAATCTGAGAGGGTGCAATTATTACAATAATTTATTTAATATTGACCAAAATAATTATAATATTTTATACCCAAATATATAGTACCTGTATGTACAAAATAATGTACACTGGCTTTAAACATTGTAACCATTAAACGTGAGTTTCACTGTCATGAACTGTACATTCATATAATTATTTCATCTCATCATCTATTTATTGACACAAGAAAAGTTATACCAAGTTGTATTTACTAGGTAATTCAACTAAGAGCTAATTTAAAAGTGTATTTACACGTAAATGAATTATCTTAATCACTAAGCTCTACAATTTAACACCCTACCACATGTTTAGGTAGACATTAGTACACATTCTACTTCTAGAAGTAGAATGTATCTTGTTATTTTCTACTTATACCATTGAATCCCATATGTAGTCCCCCTGATAATCACATCCCCCCTTTTCAATCCATGCCCATTACCCCCATGTATATTCCACCCTGTAGATAGTCTCCCTGAATAAACGTAAAAAATAAATCTAGAGTGTTGCCCCTTTATCCTGCCATAATATAATCCCCCATTCGTCTAATTTCCTATTTTTACATGGATATATTTAATTATTAGTACATGTACATGTACCCTGGGTGCCTCCCATTAAATGCCCTCCTTTAAAGTGAAAACACTCAATTCTTCCAATAATAAATTTAACCATAAATTTCAACTGTCAGTGTCCAGGGTTCTCTCAACACAGGTACAGTAAGGGGTGAAAAAGAATTGAGTGGGTGGCAACGAGGGGTGAAATCCAGGCTTATACGGTAAGTAAAGCAAATATTGCAGAATACTTGTAGCCAGCATGGTCAAGTAGAGTACATATGTAGATGGAGAAAATCGCTGGTCGCCGGTGCTTTGGGAGAACCCTGCTGAGCGTCAGTGTCAGCCCCAACAAAGTAATGAACAAAACCATAAAAATAGTTTGTCTATGGTTCAGTGCCTATAGATACTGTTTGCAAAGTTTAAACCTTAAACCTTAAAATGAGTTCTGGATGCTGTATCTTCCCAGTAATTGTTGAGTGCTTTGAGGAAACCCTGACTGAAAAACAATGTTTGCTTTCAAATGTTTTTATACTAAGTTCTGGATGCATGCCTAAATGTATTGTGGCCGGTGTAGGATTTGTCCCTGTAAATTGTACACTACATTGTCACTTATGGACCAATTCTAGTCCATAAATGCTTCAATTTTCCATGCACCACCATCTTGAATATTAATGACGTAACATGGTTGCCACTATATATTGTTACATGACAAAATAATTATTGCTTTCTGGTAAAGGGGCAACGTCTGTGTGCCATCATAAGATCCGAGATGGAGTCTAGATGGCAGCATGCAGACTGCCTGTGGGACCAGAAAATCATTCCATTTAGTGACATACAAAAGCATGCACAGCAATACATGAGAGGAAACATGTACTGCTTTCCATCAGGGCTTCCTCTAGTAATTAAAGGTTCAAGGCATTATAGAGTAAGACTGTTGTATGGTCAAATATGTTTGCAGCTGTATGTATATACCAATATTATTATAATTTGTTTACAAAAATATAGGCCTTCCCATAGGGCTAACAGCTATGGTATTCTCTGTAAGCTTCACAAAAGCAAACCTTGAATGTATTCTTTGTACTGGCATGAAAGACGAGGGTCCCCCTAACTGATAATCAGATTGCCACACTTGCACTGCATTGCCAAGCTTGTCACTATCTTCATTAGCTGTATACCATTTCACACAAGCAAATATGTGAGAGAGAGATCCCCCTCTAAGCTTAATAGAATGTGTAAAATAATAGCTAACAGTTCCTGGTGATAGCCTAAATTGGTCTCTGTTTACATGCCCATTACCTGTAGGCCATGAAGCAAGAATTCTGCTGGAATTGATCTGACACTTGTCCAACAGATACTGCGCCATACTTTTGAATGGTTTCACTCAAGTTTGCAAGGTAAATAGTATCATTTGGATACATTATCTGGCAGACTTGAAGAAGTAGCTGTGCATCATCTGAATCTAAACAGCTTGGCCTGTAAAATGATGGTAAAATATACCAGATTGATTTGCCCAGTCAATCACATCTGCATTCAGTAGACAGACAGTTGCAAGGTTGTAAAATGCTTGTATTTTGCTCCAACTGGAATTGACCTGCCACACAAGAAATGAATCTTCCTTCCCTTGAGAACATAATGGTAAGAAATCTTCTTGATATGAAAGGTATAATTTGCATTATTAAAGAATCTAGATATAATGAATTTCCGCATAAGCTGAAGTTCAACAGACCGTTTGTTTGTGATAGTACTCCCTAGAATCCCATTATAACGCTCGAAGCTAAAGCACCAAAAGCTTGTTACTGGTCCATGGTCCAGAATCACATCCTTCAAATGACAGTGCAGATGCATGTTTGGCGTTATTGCTTCTTTACCATACAATCGCTCAACCTCTTTACATAATTTCAAAAGAAGTCCATCCCCAATAGCCAAATCACTCTCGGATATCAGTGGTTTGCAGATTAACCTGCAGGCCAAAACGAATGTCTGCGAACACTTGAAATGCTGATCTGGAAGTATTCCACTGACACAATAAATGGAATATATTAAAGTCCAGTTTTTCCACTGTTCTGCAGTGTATGAACCAGAATTAGTGTTTATCTGTGTAGGAATCCTTCCTATGTCACTTGGCACTTCCACTGTATCAATCCGTTTTTCAATTTGACGTAATTTCTCCTTTGAAAGAATACTTTTATCTTTCCACAAATGAAACATTGTCTTAGCAGTACCAAGAAAAAGGTTGTGCATTGGATCAATAGTACTAAAACGTATTATGTCAAAGTACTCTTCTTGCAAAATTTCTGGCGCTGCGCTTGTGTCTTGAACTTGTCAAGTTTACTTGCCCTAGTCCTGTGGTTGGCATTGGTCCGGGACTGCCAGGTGCTCCTATCAAACCCAGAGTAGTCTCTTTTCTCTCCAAAACCACCAGGAAATGACTTTAGGCACCGTGAACAACCAATAATGGCTGAATGGCTTTTCAGTCCACAAAGTTTCCTAGTTGCTGGCACATCAGAGGATGATCACATAACTGCAGCTCTGAAAGTTAAAGGAAATCTGCAAAGAGCAGACTGCAGTTTGACCCCTTTCCACATAAACTTGAGCCCTTCAATGGCTGGCTCAAGAAAAGGGTTTAATTTTTTTGGTTCCTTGTGCAGCGATGGTACTATACCAGTTATAATTACGTTCTCCCATTTAAAACGCTCAGCCCTTGGTAGGTTAAGCAAGACAAGATAAAACACACCAACAGAATAATCTTTCCTGTGTTTCATGGGCTGGAAAAAAATCAAACTTTAACATGAGTCCATAGTTCCTTGGAGCACTTAAAAAGCCTTGTCCATTAATTGTATGGAAATCTTTCCAAAGTTGTCCATCGTAAACATCAGACATGTCACCTACATTTGCCATTTGTCTCTCCCTCCACATTTCACACTTTTCAGCAAGCCCCTTTCTTTGCACAAGTTTCTCCATTGCATTTATGATGCTGGTGCAGCAGTAGTATTTCATTGGATAGAATCTTGACTTGCCATCCTTTAACGTGACTTTAGTGACAAAAGTTAATGTATTTCCTATACCAAAATACGTCTTAGTCTGTGTTACGTACATGTAATAGCGTATTTGCAGGTATAAATAAATGGTATGCACAGCATGCAGTTTCTGTACTTGCAGGCCAGCTAGGACCCCATATGTACCACAAATAGTTCTTGAGTTATACATTATTTTAGGTATAATAAGGAAACAACTATATGTTGACAACACACTTGATTGAATAATACATGTATGGTATTTGGTTATTAGCAGATACATGCATGTTCATATTCCTTATAATTTATATTCACTTTTTTTTCTTTTTTTTTTTCAAGTGACCACATTGCATAATGCAAATTACAGTAAAAAACAAATCTGCTCACCTCCCTTCTCCCTGTTACTTTTCTCTTCAATGGCGGTGGCACATTCCGCCTTCTTGTGCCCCTCATCCTTTACACTTAAAGCACTTGATCGTAGTCATTTCTAATTAAACTTTAAAAAATGATATGTAATTTTATTTTACATAACATACAAACTAGTATTCATTACACCATAAAATACTGGGTTAATTATACATACAACATACATGCAAATAAAATGTGTTAAAAAATAGATGGCTGTGCATGATGTCATCATTTACTTGAATTGGTAATTTATGGCTTTGTGAGTAATAAACAAATTATTACAATTGGCAGCTAGGAGATACATACATGTATGCAGTAATTGTCCCTCGGGTGGGTTAATTAATATCTGATTTTACAACAACAACTCATCACAACAATTCAATTGTCTGCAGGATCTTGTCCATGCAGGGGCATTAAGTGGAAGATATTGATGTCAACCTACATGTATCAACAAATGTCGTGGTACAGCTGAGAAAGACAACATTTAAATGGCTGCCATTTTGCTTGTATTCCTCTATCAATCATATACATACAGTCATGCTGAGTTATTTCATTATTTATCAGCTCCATGTTTTCTTTGTGAATTCGATCAATATGGTATCTAATGGCTAACAGTCCACAATAAATATAATATTACATTGTATTAGTACCTGCGTCTTCACTGGTGCATTCCCTCGACAAATGCCCCTCCCCACCGCAGTTATAACATTTAAACGCTGAAATGGAATAGATGGAAATAAGATATTGGGAACCAGAGCAAAAACATACATCTATTATAGCCATGTATGTTAATAACTCTACAAGTGATATTTTACATTATGTATAGTTATCATGAATGTTATTTGATTTTGAAGAAAACATTATAGTGCAACCTCATTACATACATTGTACAAGTAGCTTCCACATGGATATGTAGGTCAATTGTAATATCATGTACATGCATGTACTTAAAAAAAATAGGTTTACCAGTAGGGCACAATTTTGTTTGTTTTAATTCACTTTAAAATATTACATTTCACATAGTAAATTGTTTTAAACTTCTGATAATTGACTGACCTCGCTTCACATCACATAGCTGTAATAAACAGCCACCACAATCGAACATTGCATCCAGACATGCACAATGTTTAAAGCTATTGAGTGGTTTTGAAGGGTGGCATTTTATATTACATTAATTAGGCATTCATATGTAGCATCATTCCATTACCCCAATTAGGACTTGCTTTTTAAATTGAAACTATTCTTTAATACTTTTGTAAATCTCTATTTCCTATTATTCTTTCATTACTTCCGATAAATATTGTTACTATATACAGCAATACTTTCCAGTGACAGTCATACATTTATATAGTAATAGTGTTATTATATATTAAGTGCTGTCAATTAAGGAACAGTCAAGTCATTGTCTTTCTGGCTCAGTATTTGATAACATTATAAATTTACAAACTATTGCTGAACTGGCAATTTTATCTATTTCTATGTATCTCAATTTTTGACAGAAAAGTTAAAGCTGTCATAGAAATGACAATCGGTATGCCACTGGTATACATACCAGTGGCATACATACCAGTGGCATACATACCAGTGGCATACATACCAGTACACTGCAGTGGGATTAGCAATTGTACTGAATATTATTAATATTGTTATGCCTGGCCATGGAGTATCTGGTTTCTCTAACTTAAATAAGTTCTCATATTGAGAAATACATAAAGTAATGTATTTACTATACCAAAATACGTCTTGTACAGTCTGTGTTACGTACATGTAATAGCGTATTTGCAGGTATAAATAAATAATATGCACAGCATGCAGTTTCTGTACTTGCAGGCCAGCTAGGACCCCATACGTACCACAAATAGTTCTTGAGTTACACATTATTTTAGGTATAATAAGGAAACAACTATATGTTGACAACACACTTGATTGAATAATACATGTATGGTATTTGGTTATTAGCAGATACATGCATGTTCATATTCCTTATAATTTATATTCACTTTTTCTTTTTCAAGTGACCACATTGCATAATGCAAATTAAGGTAAAAAACATTGATTACAAAACAAATCTGCTCACCTCCCTTCTCCCTGTTACTTTTCTCTTCAATGGCGGTGGCACATTCCGCCTTCTTGTGCCCCCCATCCTTTACACTTAAAGCACTTGTTCGTAGTCATTTCTAATTAAAATTTAAAAAATGATATGTAATTTTATTTTACATAACATACAAACTAGTATTCATTAAACCATAAAATACTGGGTTAATTATACATACAACATACATGCAAATAAAATGTGTTAAAAAATAGATGGCTGTGCATGATGTCATCATTTACTTGAATTGGTAATTTATGGCTTTGTGAGTAATAAACAAATTATTACAATTGGCAGCTAGGAGATACATACATGTATGCAGTAATTGTCCCTCGGGTGGGTTAATTAATATCTGATTTTACAACAACAACTCATCACAACAATTCAATTGTCTGCAGGACCTTGTCCATGCAGGGGCATTAAGTGGAAGATATTGATGTCAATTAAGTTCATTAATTGGCACAATCAGGGAAGTCACATGACTATAACTGAGTGCCACCTACATGTATCAACAAATGTCGTGGTACAGCTGAGAAAGACAACATTTAAATGGCTGCCATTTTGCTTGTATTCCTCTATCAATCGTATACATACAGTCATGCTGAGTTATTTCATTATTTATCAGCTCCATGTTTTCTTTGTGAATTCGATCAATATGGTATCTAATGGCTAACAGTCCACAATAAATATAATATTACATTGTATTAGTACCTGCGTCTTCACTGGTGCATTCCCTCGACAAATGCCCCTCCCCACCACATTTATAACATTTAAACGCTGAAATGGAATAGATGGAAATAAGATATTGGGAACCAGAGCAAAAACATACATCTATATAGCCATGTATGTTAATAACTCTACAAGTGATATTTTACATTATGTATAGTTATCATGAATGTTATTTGATTTTGAAGAAAACATTATAGTGCAACCTCATTACATACATTGTACATGTAGCTTCCACATGGATATGTAGGTCAATTGTAATATCATGTACATGCATGTACTTAAAAAAAATAGGTTTACCAGTAGGGCACAATTTTGTTTGTTTTAATGCACTTTAAAATATTACATTTCACATAGTAAATTGTTTTAAACTTCTGATAATTGACTGACCTCGCTTCACATCACATAGCTGTAATAAACAGCCACCACAATCGAACATTGCATCCAGACATGAACAAAACCATGTCACATATTTGCATGCAGCACCTTCACAATAATTATGTCTTCCAGGTGCAATATTATTGTAAGTCTGTCGGATTGTAAGTAATGTGCATAACATATTTCACCAACTGAAAATTGCAAACCTGCAACCACATTTCGTAACTCGATCATGGTCACATTTTACAACTCTAAACTTTCTTTAATTTCAAGCCCGTTTGATGTGTATCGTAACTAATTATTGTGAAATATATTGTAGCCAATATACCTACATTTTCGTGGTCGACTGTGCCTTGATTGCTCTGAAATATTTATAATAGAAAACATCTAAGTATCATATCTATGATTTTGATTCTACTGTATGTCAACTCTTTTCTCTCTGAAATGTAACATAACAATTTTAATTATATATGATGTACATGCATGTTCTCACTAATTTATGTGTACCTTTCAGGATTCACGCAGATCACCCTCATCACTTCATTGAATACGCCCTGGATTCCACTGTATCATAATCACTATATAATTATAATTTGTAAAATTATTTTTTAGGACAGGTATTAAGTTTATCGTTTTGTGATTGCCTTATTGATTGCCATTGCAAATAGCAGGACATTAACCGCAGATTGCCTCATGTACTGCTCGCTCAACCATATACAATCAATTTTCTCTAAGAATTTCCATCCTTTTCACAACACCCTTCCACTTGACTATTTCTCATTTGTTGTAAAAAAATTTTTTTACAATAGTTTAATTATACTGTTGTACATTTTCTCATATTTACAATGTTTTGCATCATTGCATGGTAAAAAATGCGCATTAACTCCACTGTCTAGTACCTCATGAAATCCAAAACAATTTTGACCATGCAATGATGCAATACATTGTATATACGTAGTAAATAAGAGAACAGATACCATGGGAAACTATCGTAAATTCGTTAAGTAGTTATATGCCTACCGTCATTCAACCAATCCCTCCTGTCTGAAAAATATAATATATAAGTATGATAATTATATTTCAAAAATGGATAAAATAACAGGGGGAATGGGGGCTGGCAACCCACTCATGTTATATATAACCTCTGACATGTTTCAAATAAATTAATTAAAGCCCAGTGACATGTTACATATGTACCTCTCCTTGTTTCTTCGTGTTCGTTATGCTCTGAAATAATATAAAAATATATACATGTAGCTATAATAATTACAAGAAAGATTTTTAATGTTCACTGGTAGCCTATTTATTTGCTTCTTACATTCTAACATTTTTGTGTCTATAACTAACTGTTTGACAACAAATTTATACAATGTTCCTTTAATACTATAAATTTCTTTAAGTATATATACATGTACATACCGCTTTCTTCAATTTCACTCACGCCTGTATGAAAGCAAAATAATATGTTACCCTTATTGGTGTTTAAATTTAATTAGCTGGGTGCTGACCTAGATCATCCCTGTAGTGAGGTCCCATTGAAATAAATTGTTTTAGTTTCAACTCTAGATCTATCAAATCCAAGACTGCCAATACTCTATATAGGCATCCTTCTTATCTCAGTCAATAACATTAATAATAATAAATGGTTTATTTTATATCAAAGTTAAGGGAAGCCGTTAGCGGGTCTCTAAAGTGAGAAGCTTATATTTAAGTATTCCGATGAAATGTTAGATATAGCGTTGAATTTATATAGAGCTGCCCTGATGACTCCAATTGCATCTGGAATAGTACCTTCTGCCTCAACCACGTGCACGTCTGTAAAAATAATGAAATTACATAAGCGCCACACATTCATAGTTACAGCAACAGTACAATAATGTTCAACTAAATCTCCGTGGTCAACCAAATGTTTTGTTTTCTTTATGAACTCTCAGCTGTGCATGTGACATGCAGTCAATTCCCTCAAAGAACAATAAATGTGCGTAATATAAAATTTGTCATAACGTACGAAATTACTAACCTAATCTATCTTCTGCCGCCATTATCTCTATTAAGAGAAAAGACCCGAACAGCACAACATCGTCGCCATTCGTAGCAGCGAATTTTTCGAGTTCCACGAGACGAAGCTCGTAAGTGCGAGCAGTCTTCACGTCTAAGGCCTGCACCTGGTTTTCTGTGGCCAGCCTAGCACCAGCGGCGAGGTTAGTCGACATCAGATGGCTAACGTCCTCATCACTCTCACAACGTTAAATATACCGCATTACGCTTAGGTTTCTGCCCTTGAAGTTCTTCTTAGACGGAGCCATAGGCTGTCTTCGCATTGGAAACTACTGGCTTTACCTGGTCTGCATCAATATGACAGATTTGAGTGACATCATTTTTTCGCGGCTTCTCAATGGCTTAAACTAGCAGGAAACAGCGGGAGGCGTGTAGAAATCCTATCAAGTGATAACAGGATAACCTATCGTTAGTAACAAATTCAGTCTCTTATAAAAACAATATAAGCTTACTATTGTTCACATAATAGCAATGTTTTCTTCTTTGCAGTCTTCAACATGACAACACCGATGGCTACTGTGACTGGTAAAAAGTTCTCTTTTTCTTTAGTTTTTCTTTCATTTGCATTCCTGTCCTTTTTTCTGTTTTCTTTTTTTACTCCATAATACTTTTTAGTAAGTTTAGATAATTTTCCATTGTTTTCCATACAAACCTTACCCGACAATTTTAACAAACCCTAACCACACATTCCTGAAGTTGCAGACTATTCTGCAGTTAAGCCATTTCGGAGCATTTAGATTACATGTACATTCGTCATTTCATGTACATGTTCTTCATTGCTTGCCATGTATGACTTCAAATAATGGTTTGATTTCTTTTTTTCAGACGTCCTATAATAACTATTACAGTACATCCATTTACCTGTCCTTTTGTTCCAATCCACAGCAAATAAAACCAATATAAAAAAAACAGTATCTCAATATAATACAATAATATGGCTTACAGAGAAAGAAAAGGGAGAGATTCTACAAGTTGCCCTTCAAGAAGCTATTTTTACAAGGTTTTTGAATAGCAGGGCCTCAAATTACGAGAAGACGTTATCTTAGAATAAGCTTTGTGATGAAAAAGAAAATAAATAGGAAAAATATAAGCTGCGACAAAAATTGAAATATGCAAGTTTACATCCTGGTGTCCTGGCTATATAACAGAAACCCTGTTTTAACTAACACTGCTGACAGATTTCTACCATTTGGCAGCTGCCTTACATTAACTAACTTGAGCTCTTGCTATATTAAATCAGTTAAATTCCCAACCATTAGAGGATGAGAAATTCACATGCACATTTCGTGTTTTTTTGTTGTTGTAAAATTTTAGGTTACATGCATAGAGTGCAGATGGTTTTTTGGAAGATTTTCGCACACTGTGTTGTTTAAAAAAAAAAATTACAGTATGTACACTGTAACTGATTTTGTATAAATTATAAATATTCACTGTAACTATAAATCTAAAACCATTGCCTCTCTCAATTTATTTTTAGATTAATTAAACATGCTTCATCCACAACGTATCACCTATGCAATCAAAAGGCGCTACAAAATATTTTGATTGCCAGCTGATTGCCAACATCATAAGGGCTGTCTGCTTTTTCCCAGAGAAAACGAAAACCTTCGATGATGCCATGAAACAGAATTATGACACATCTGAATTTTGTGGCCAACCAATTGTTCTCATTAATCGCTCAAGTCTATTACAAGATTGCAATGTCGGCTTTGAAATAATTGATGCAATGAATAAAGATGCAAAGCTTGGGGCTATTCCCACCATCTCACGCAATCAGCACATCCGTGTGAAAGTTCTCAGCTTACAGCAGTGAAAGTGATTTGCACTTCAAATGACAACTCTAAGGAAGCAAGAGTGCATTCTCACCATATACCTCGTTTTGTGGGAAGAATGTGTCAATTACGTTGACGATGGTATGAAAAACATCAGACAAATAAGCAGAAGCAGAAACTACTCTCACTAATTAAATACTCGTTGGTTTATAAAATCGTTTATCCATGGTGAGAAAGCTCCAGATCATAAAGTTGTTCTTTCTGTTTTTCACAATTTGCTCTTAAAACTTGTAAAACTAATCACACACCAAGTGGACATCAACAGATGCACTGAAGATGACTTAACAGTTGCAATACTAGAATGCTCAACTATTGTCAGCAGTCTCACCGCATGATATAAAGTGAGAACTCATATTTCTTCACAGCTAAGGGAAACATGACAAATTTACCCTTACATTTGGTAACATCCATTCAAATTCAAGTTGCATTTTTATCAGGGGGATGGGTAAACATGCACCTAACATATGAACAGTTTTGTTAATGTTCTCCTTTTGCCGAATCCATTTTCACAGCCCCTTTAATCAACAACAAAAAGTGTTCATTTTCACGTTGCTTGCATCACCAATAACGAGGCCGTCTTCGGGTGGTTACCCGCTCCAGGGCTTCATTATAGTTTTCGGTTTTGTGGAAAAGCATTTCGGGAGGAACTTATTCCTTGGATTTACGCAAACTTCCTTTAGCTTTCAGTGTTTCATCCTCGATGAAATGAGCGTTATTGGGTCAGCGTCACTGGCATTGCTAGAAGAAGTGTGAGAAAGAAGGTCGAAGAAAAGTTGATAACTATAAACTAAAGGATGCCTTCAAGCAATCACTTCCTCAGACCACTATATGACATTGCGGTGTGGCACTTCCTACTTATGATGGGGTTCAAGCGCGGGGATGAGCAAAGTCAAGGACTGTGTAAACTCCTTGATGCAACAGCTTTTTGTCACTTGAAAGAAAAGTTGGAGGAACCTGATGCATGCAGGATCAGGCTGGTGTTTACTTATTTGTTGGCTAAATATCTAATGTGGCTGTGTAGTTTTACTCGATCGTCATTGGTATTTTGCCTTGCCTTTTAATATTGTAAACTCTATTAATTACTCGGGCCAGGCCTTCGGCCGAGGCACAAGTCAGAAATTGCAAGTGTTTATTATTATTTAATTTTTTTTTTTTGTGTTGCTGGTTTGCGCCGGCAACCAATCAGATTGCACCTTCTTTCAAGTTCACCTCCAATCAGATTGTACTGTGCTGGTCACGTGAACAATCGCCAGGCCATGTGTTACTTTATTCACACAACTTAACACAGTAAAATCAAGATGGCGGAACCCGCAAGGAAATTTCTCTCAAATTTGGAGTCCCATCTCTCAAATGTAAGCAGTTTAGTGTTTTATTTAACTTCACTCGTGGGAAAGCCTTCCAACAGGCTCAGGATATTTCAACTGGCACTCTTGTCGGAGCCGAAGGACCGTGTTATTTACCCAGATGGTCAGAGATTTTATATACGACACGACAACCTCAGCTGATCAAAGGCTCCTGGCTAATCCACAGATCGAATTGGAATTTAGCATGTTGATTTGCTGCTGAAACCAAAGGCGTCTTCGATAGAAATGGCAAGATGTTGTGTTTTTTCTAGGAGGACTTTGGATGGAAATTTCTCACATTTTACGAAAGGATTATGGATTAACGACCATTAACTGGCGCTCCTCAACGCACGTGGTGAAATTACATTTGTAAGTAAAATACACATAACACCTACCAGATTGCGTTGTTGTTATTTAATATTCGTTTCTGTTAAAAGTAATGGCATCAAATAAAGTGGTAAATGGCCTGATTCCTCAGGGATCATTCCTCAGTAGTTCCAGGCCAGCGTCGGCACTCACTTGGTCACTTCATGACATGAGTAAGAATTCTGGATTTGAACATTTGAACATTTATTGAGCTATACATTTTTTGTTTACAATAGATAAATGTAAAGTCGTGGCTTATTTGACAAGACATTAAATCATACAATTACAATAATAAAGTGTGTTGGCTAGATCAAAAGTTCTTACACTGCGGACTGAGAAGACAAAAAAAATACGAGAGAAGAATGTATAAACAGGAATTATATCAGGCTAAACTAAATTACACAGCTAACCTAAATTACATGTACACAACTAACAGAAATACTACATAAATAATCTAAACCATTCAAAAACACGGAATAATAATAATCGAGTGAGATTGTAAATACATTACTAGGTAACCTAAGGAAAAGATAATATATAAATTAAATCAATGAGAAAGGAAGTATGTCTAGATCTTTAATTTCATTTTATAGTTGTATGGTTGTAGAGATTCATGAAGGGAATCTCATTCCATATCTTGGGTCCTTGGGATCTAATAGCATTAGTGTTTGTATTTGTGAAAGTGGTGATGCATGTCAGACTGGTGTCTTGTAAAGTGTTGATGGTAAACCTGATTGAATTTGTATAGGGAGGACAATGGAACCGGTAATAGTTTATTAATATGGGAGAAAATGAAACGTGAGATCTGAAACTTGTAGATATTTGAAACAGTTAACACTTTAAGCTTATTGAATAATGGTTGTGTGTGGGCATGTGAGGATGAATGAGTAATAATTCTGACTACTTTTATCTGTAAGAGAAAAATAAGGTGAATGTGTGTAGGATAAGTTGATGCCCATAAAAGGTTTCCATATTGTAGATAAGGTAATGCAAGAGAATTATACAGAATGCGGAGAGTATCACAAGAGAAGAATTGACAGGATTTATTACTAACACCAATCTTAGAAGTTATAGTCTGAATGTGAGATGTCCAGGAAAGGCAACCCCAGACCCAGTGATCGAAAAAATCGAGACAAAATCACGTTTCTTTATAAATTTCAGTCTCCTTCAAGATGTAGAAAATGAACACAAGCACTAATATTTGAAAAGTCACCACTCTACTCGAAATAAAACTTGCATGCAGCTTTATTTCACATTTAGAACGACACACCCTTAAATATTCACAAGGGATATTTAATTTTAAATAAGCTATTACCATTAGCTAAAGGAAAAGTTACATGTATGCTACATACAATAGCACCTGGGCCTGGATGGTGAAGTTATAAATAATATTATTAGTCCATGAATCGTACTGAAAAGCTACAAATGTTGAAACGTATGGGTTGGTAATGCTGCTAAAACGAACAGTTTTCTAAAATCCAAAAAAAACCATCTCAATTAATTTTGTAATATTTTTGAGCATGTTTTAATAAGTTCAGAGACAGTGTTATGTGAAGTTGATCTATCATAATTACTGGGAGCAGTTGTGATAGGCCTTTTACAGGAAATAGTCATGTTCTACTCAAGCATGTTAAGGTATCTGCAGCGGCAAAATTTGTATATTTTGTCTTTTTTTGAGAAAATAATTTTAAAATCTGACATGCTCTGTGCGTGTTTAAAGTACCCTAGACTAACTTATTATGAATTGTAGTTTTCATTTCGTTATAAATTTCAGGGGGGTCGGATCAAAGGTGTTAATTAAATTAATTTTGTTTATTGAGCTAAAAAAAAAGAAAAAAATGTTTTTCTCAAAAGCAATAACTCCTAATTCGAAAAACTCTTCTGAATATGATTTTTCACGTCAGATCACATTAACGTAGTCTTTAACGCACGATATATTATTTATATTTCTTAGAAAAATTGAGCTTTATATTTATTTTCTTGTACGTCAAACTTAAAAATTCGAAACATGGGCACAATTTGTCCAACAACGTGCCTTAAAACAACGTTAGTTCTAAGTTATGTTGTTTTACTGTTCGTCAAATCTTTTCATCTAAGACGTAATATTTCCAAAGAATTTTACGTTTTCCCTACCTATACTTAAACTGTGAAGTCGTAAAGAGTCGATTTGGGTCACAAAACTGGGTAAAATCGCTGAAATTCAACGTAAATTGAACCACAACATCCTTCGATCTTGGTTCCGCCATCTTGCTTTGTTCTACCGCTGTACAAAACAACAGTAGCCAAGAAAATACATATTTTTACGACCCCTACCCCCGTCAGGATATGTTTGTTGATCCGTTGTCAAGGCGTGCCCCACGAGCTCAAGCGTGACTTCCGGTACCTTTGTACGCATAGTCAATAATTAATCCGCTGTCCAAATGGGGACTTAGACCTCAAGTAAATACGGTGTCGAAGTCGATCGATGGTAGTAAAGAAAAAACAAGTCTCAGCCAATAACAAATGAAAGGAAGAAAAGGTACAGACACAGGAGGTATTGGTTCTTCCCCAGAAATGGGAAGCAGAGGCCGTGCAATTGCCTTTGTCAGCCTCGGTCGCTATCGTTTGTTTCATCGCGGAACGTGCTACAACATGCATGATATTTTGAGTGTGTCTTGAACAGTCCTATCATGATTCCTCATATAGCGGGGAGTGCTTTTCTGACTACGTATCAAGCCTGGAAAGGAAGATAAAGGCTGTCAATTTAAACAAGAAGAAGAATTGTAAGGTTTTATTGTTGTTTTATATGTTTAGTTATGCAGTTGAAAGTTGATATGTATATCACTATATGTATGATCGAGGCACGACAATTCTGACAAAGCTTGTGTATATAAGAACTTATAAATTATCTTATAAATATATCGGTGAAGTTATGAATAAAGTACACTTCTAATAAATTCAGCGTTGAATGTCTCAGAACCGTCTTCAAGTCTTGCAACCCCAAACTTTCCGCTTTCCGCTATCTTGGTTTTGTCAGAGATACGGGCAATTTGCCACAGAATTAGTCTTCGCTAGTAACCGACCCAGTCTTCCACTCGTTTATCAGCTGCAACTTCCGGTCAAAGACGTGATTTTAAAAGCGTTTTGCAACGTTCAGATTAGGAATAAGTGGGAAAAAAACTATTGATAGTGATATTAGATGAAATAAACTATATACCCGAAAAAGAGGAATTTTAAAGGACCAAAATTTAGCCGGTGCAGATACCTTAAGGCCTGGTTCATTTAAGGGAAAATAGATGTACGTTAAAAAATGTTTTCTGACAGAAATAACACTTTAAACAAAAAATAAATAAACCGTAATACTAATATCAACTTCATTAAATTTGTTAAGTGGGTGGTTGTCGTATCACGCGATCGATGACGTCATAATTATATAAAATCGTTTAAGTGAAATGCGGCTACGACGATAACATATGAATATAAAGTAACCCTGCTAAAACATTACTCCTCCCGCAGTGTTTCAGATCACGCTTAGAAAACATGACTATCATGTAAAGATAAGGAGATATTAGGGGTACAAAAAGTCACGTGACCTATTTTGCATATGTTCGCCTTAATTACTCGTTAACGAAAAATTGTAGTCATCTTTTCTAAGTTGATTTAGGTAAAATACTTCAACCTTAACTAAACATATCCACTCATCATCCAAGCTGTTTTAAACTCGGAGCCGCGTTTTTGATTTACTGATTTCGTGTTCTAAGTCACGTGACACGTTTTACTACACACAAACCACTTAAGGTAGTCAAGAATAGCGATACCTATTATCGTGAGAAACTTGACTTCCTTACCATACTCGGCTGTGCTGAAATAAGGAAAACAGTTTTTACCCGAAATTTGACCCCTGAACCAGGCCTTGACATGCTTGAGTAGTATAATATTTTGTTAACGAATGAATTGATCGTGTGATCTCCATGGGAAAGATGTTGCCATGGATGCTGGATGGCAAGCTATATTTAAAAATGCTGTTTTAGAAAGATTGAAGTAGCATTTACAAACAGGTTTTACTAATAACATTACCGATCTCATACAAGTGCCTTTAAATACAGTCAACTCTCTCGTAAGCGGACACCCTCGGGAATTGAAAAAAGTGTCCGTTAGTAGAGCTGTCCGCTTACGAGAATTATTCCCATAAGCGGACACCAAAGAAAAATAGGGTGGATGTCCGCTTACGGGAGAGTTAATTAGCGGGTGTTAATTATGTTTTATTGGGTTGACAAAAATAGCAACTGAAGATATAAAGCGAAACTCTTTATTGATGTCAAATGTTAAAACTCGAAATAAAAGCAGAAATATACTGTAGTATAACTCTTCTATATTTAACAAAAAGTTAAACGGGACTTATTGCTGCCGTCCATACATGTAACTTTGGTGCTTCTTAAAAACATCCCATTAACAAACAAATACATATCGTGACCAGAGAAGGTTTCGGCTTGGTCCTATGACAGTTAGGAGAAATAGTCCCTTATGGTTGATTGGCCTCCTTGCCACTAGAGACTTCAGTCTCATGTCTACTAAGACATCATTGACCTTGGTAATTGCCTGGGCTAGCGGTTCGTTTCCTTGCCAAGACAAATTTCATTGCCAAGAGTCTATTATTATACATGGAGTGTCCGCTTACGAGAGAGCGTAAACAAAAGAAAAATCCAATTTTCATTTTCAAAAGTGTCCACGTCCGCTTACGTGAGAGTGTCCGCTTACGGGAATGTGTAAATACAGAGTTTGACTGGGAGGTAAAACGGGGATTTGAAAAGGCGTCCGTAAGTAGAGCTGTCCGCTTACGAGAGTGTCCGTTAGCGGAGAGTTACTGTATATGAATTAGGATTTTGTTTGCATGTAGTACAACCATGTTATTGCATTCCTGCAAAAGGTCATCCATTATTTATAAATTGAAGGGCTGTGTGCAAAAAGGGCATAAGTGATTATTGATCACATTCTAAATTCTCCCTCAGAAAACAAAGAAATTGATGGAGAACTTAGAATGTTATAAAGAGTCACTTACACCATTTTTGCACGCAGCCCTTCAATTATCACAAGCATCAGTAGTGAATCAATAATTATCCAGCTGCGCTAGCACAAACCATGTACATGTATGATACAAAAATATGCTAGAACTACATGTATTCACCTATTCCTAGGTGGCCCGAGTTAAGGCCGCTCAGGGCCTCTTGTTTTGTTGTTAAAATGATCAGAAAATCAGGCATTGCCCAGCGGCATTATTTATCATTTTATTGCCAAATACCTGAAACAGACAATAGATTGGAGATATAAAGTGGATTTTTAGGCTAAGTTTGAATTCAGAGTCGGATCGCTGAACAGCGAACGTAATTGGACCAGTCAGATCGCTGGAACAAACACACATACAGACAGATGAAATTTAATAGTATAGATTATCCTAACTAAATAAAATTGAGGTGTTGGTACACAATATCCGAAAAAATTATAATAAAGGAAACGCCTACAGGCAGCTATTCTCAGTTGGTCACCCATCCAGTTACTAACCTCGCGCGATCGGGCTTAACTTTAGTGATCGTTTACCGTCTGAGCTAAACCCCCGAGGCCACAGAGAACCCAACTAGGTTCGGCAGGTGCATGCTACTTACAGTTACAGAAGACGTTAGGCTGAGACTAGGCTGACATGGCCCGAGAGGCATACAGCCTCTTGTTAATTATAGATTCCGAATCACAGATTTCGGTCATTTGTGTGATTTTAATGCTATCATTCATAATTTCTTTGCAGTTGGTGACTTGAAGAAGGATCTGTCAGTCTCGCTGACAAATGAATATTGTAATCGTATTAAGTGAATAGAACCTTATGCATCTACTGTACTCTGCTGTTTACCGTTAAGCTTTTGAACCAGCAAAAATGACATTCTTCAAGTGAAGTAACTCTTCAACACTTTTTTAAGACTGCAATTAAAAGACATCAGAAGGCTGAGGAATGGTGCAGGGAAAATACTGGTGGGTACCGTGTCATCAGAGGAACGATGACCGAGGTATAACTGTCTTCCTTGTTTTCTTTTTTCCTCGAATTTTTATACACTCGCATACCTAGAGTGGAAAGGCGGGACTGCAGTATATGTGTTCTGTTTGCATAAATATTTTCTTTATATTGTTAATAACAAAACAATCCAAAAATTCGAAAATTTCTGAACGAAAAACAAAAAGGGAATTAATATTTCCGTTGTCCATGGAATCAGTCCCATCAAATTAGGCCATCAAAACTACATTTTTGGATGAAGAGATGCGCAAGCAAAAATATATTTTGATTACCGGTAGAAAGGCCTATAAGAATTAAGGCCATTCGACATTATATGAGGGCTTAAGCCTGGTTCACACGTGTAGCGCAAGCGCAAATGCAAGAAAATGGAAACTTTTTCATTCTCTTGCGGTGAAGCAAGCACAAAAGCAAGGAAATCAGCAGAGAATCAATCAGAACGAACTTCGTCCCATGCTTACACGGCTAAACATTTATCCAAGATGGCAGCCTCCACGATAAGAGATGAAAAGTTGGCTGAGGCCGTAAGAAAGTATCCCGTACTCTATGAAAAAAGTTGCCCTGTCTTCAAGGATAAATTGAAGACAAATTAGCCTGGGATGATGTTGCTAAAAGCACAGGACTCAAGAACGGTAAGTGATCCTGTTCTCGTTTCAGATCATTTGAATGATTGCCTTGGCATAAAAGATTACCAAAATGTTTAGTTCAACTCGGACCGAAAACCTTCGCACGTCGTTCCAAAACACTTCGTACATTTTGTAACTTGTCCCAATCCTGTTTAATCTGGATCATGTAGTTTCTTCTTCCCAGATGGCAGTGTGTTTTGCAGAATACATATTAGGACATCCGTTCAGCAGTAAACTTCATGAACTTGTTTACCTGTGAACACTGTGTTTCAAAAGTGACTTTTGATGCTTTTCAGTTATTTTCGTTTCTGTAAAGGCTGGTTCACACGTGTAACGCAAGCGCAGACGCAAGCGCAAGAAACATGATGCACGCATGCGCATTTGTAGTGCTTTTCCAAGATGGTGGACGAGTCTGACGTGTTGTTATTCATGCTTCTTCTCATCCTTTGTCGTTGTATGCGTCGAAGGAGAAAACCTTAGAGAATTGATTCGCCAATATTTGGACACAGTTTAATTACAGAACATACTTGGTTTACAAAATGCATCAAAGCATTTTCATCCGTTTATTTGTAACATGTGTACTGTTTGATCAGAACAATCCAGATCAGGATCCAGTGATATCATGGCATTCTACATTCAAGTTTTATCACTTTTCGATGTTAACGTTATATATAATTTACCAATTTTTGGTACATAGCTTCAAGATGGTAAATAGTTTCAGGTGATGTAGAGTATCTATTATGTACATATGTATTGTATTGTATTGTCAATGTGTGCGTGTAGGAAATAAATTCGAATGATAATTAAAAACAATAATTGTGAAAACACAGTTCCGTCAGTGATTCCAATAGTAAGTCTCATTGAATAGACTCACTGTAAACAAATCTACAACAATATATTTGCTGCGGTGACAAGAGCCAAAAGATATATCTCAAAATGCTTGTTAGAGATTGCATAAAATACACTAAAATGCAGAATACGACCTCTTTTCATTAACAATATATAAATGGTTATAGGGATATTTGTGGGTATTAGTAATAAAACACCAGACTGGGGTCTGATGTGTGTATATGTGTATACATACGGATGCAAACATGTACAGAAAAACTGACATGTGAATTATGTCAAGCCAGCAAAAATAGACGTACATACAAATATATAAACACACATAGATAAAAAGTGTATACCTGAACCTGAAGATATTTACATACATACATGTAAAAGTATGGATGTGTATCAACATAGATGGTGCTCGGATTGGGGTTTGATGTCTAGGGATCTAGGAGATCTTGGATAGCTTTCCCCGTATTGTGATCAAGTTTTTGTGTTAGTGCGGGTATTTGCACCCAGGCATCAAACAGGGAGGGTGAGGGAATAGAGATGAGAGAAGGGGTAGAGGGGGTAAAATTACCACAGTTGTACATGTAGTTTTATTTTTGTGTCAGTGTGGATATTCGCACAGGAAGGGTGGGGGTGAAGGAATAGGGATGAGAGAAGGGGGTAGAGAGGGTAAAATTGTGACAGTTGTTGTTTTTGTGTTCAAGTGCCGGTATTGATATCCGGACGTCAAGCAGGAAGGGTGAGGGAATGGGGATAAGAGAGGAGGGTGGAGGGTGGAGGGTAATATTGTTGAAGAAACCATAGGTGGAAAACTATGTGGAAAATAGAGGCATGGTAGAAATTAAGGGATAAGTGAATTGAAAAAATGCAATAAATGATGGTGAAAGGAGTAAAATATGTTTTTGTATAAAGGAAGGAGGACTATCAAGAAGCGGAAGGACTGGATATCCCAGGACAGGGTGAACACTGGGTACACTGTGTCAATTATGAATAAAATAATTGGTAGAGAAAACACACAGAGTGAGCCTGGACTAAAGGAAAAGCCATGAAAATGAGGAAATTGAAGGAGGAGAAGCATGGAAGCAGTGAGCCCGGATGAAAAATAGATAACTAATTAAATGAAAGCAGTGTATCTTGGTGTTACTGAAAACAGGGTAATAAGTGGGAAAAAATGATAAATTAAGATAAAATGTGTAGGTAACACAGAGGAAAAAATAATGAATGAAGTGACGTTTATGATCAAAGGTAAATGTGTAGTTGGACATAAAAGTGGAAATGTATCCGTAGTATAACAGAAGGGGAGAATAAACCAATGAGGGGTTGCCTAGGCCTGGGGAGAGGAGGATCTTTGATTGTTGTGGAGGAATGTGGAAATTGAGAAATGCCAAATATAAGGGGCGGGCCGGTTACGGGATTGCTCAATATGTAAAGTCGTACTTATGTGGGAGAATATAAGGGAATATATCGGAAGAAAACAGTCGTATAAAACGTAGATGAAAGCGGAATGAAAGGAGTGGGGAGGGCAAACTATGCGTAATTAGTTCGGGGTCGTAAAATGACGAAGGTGGCTAGCGGTAGATAACAATACAAGACTTCTAACCGGGAAGGGGGCATGAATATAATATAATAAATAGATACATAAATAAATAGATAACGAAGATATTGATAGCTAAGGGGATGGGGACCCTAGTGAGCTCATAGGGGATAGAGCAAGTCCAATGTGAGTCCACCATATCCTGTATAGCAATCTCTTCAGGGGCGGGATGCTATACAGAAAACACTGCAGCTTGGAGGGGAAGCCGAGTAAACCGAGGGAATATGTATAATGAACCGAGGGGAGGAAGGGGGATGTGTAGAACGGAAAAAGTGCCGTGGAGAGGATTGCTGCAGGGTTTAACGTGATTGGACTGCTCGTTCTGACAACTAAGCGCGGGACCGACAATAAGAAAAACAACAAATATGGTTACCTGGAGGCCGGTAAGGGGCGAAGAGTCCCATTAATTTGGCCAGTGTTCTAGTGGTTTTTTTTGCCTTGGCGTTATACATTTGTGTAACTGTCGACGTTGAGCGAAGAAAGGGAAGGGATCTCGCGGTGAGGGCAAATAAAACTAGCACATATTGATGTCATATTGTGAGGGTGTGATGAATGTGACAGTTCTCACTGCGTTAAAGACCAGATCGAGAGGGTGCGAGGGCGGTGGCGGGGCACAAAGCGGCAAAACAGTATGCTCCGCTGGCCAAAAGAACGAATGCTCTGCTATGAAATGCAAATAACCGAGGGCTATAACTTTTTTAGTAAATAATTTTATAATTTAGTAAACTCGAAGAGAATTACAAATAAAGAAAACTTAAACCTGTAAAAGTCTAAGGCTTATCTTTTAAGTGGTTATCTTATTTTTTGACAAAACAGTTCACTTGAAGCAGAAATCACGGTATATGCCTGTTGTTTCTTTTCAGTTTTCGCGGGAAACTGGGGGCGCGCCGACAAGAAATCGCAAATACGAATGTGCGTGACGTTTTGTCGCGGTGTGGGGGCGGGGAAGGGTTGTCCGAGTGAACTCTACACGGGTTGCCTGTGGTAGATCGTGGGGGCCTGGAACGGTTTCAAGAGCGACGGCCATCTTGTAAATTGAAAGGAAGAGGTACGAGGAGATGTAAATGCTAACTAAGTAGGGGAGAAAGGCGAAGGGTTTATAGTGGAGAACCCGTGGGAGAGATGACGCCATCAAAAGTCGAGTATGGTTTAGTGGTAATGCGCCGGGAAACGCACTCCTATGGTATGTTGTGTGGTTTGTTGTTGTATAGTACGTAGGTACATGTACTTCACTACTGGTATATTTTGGGTTTAGGTGCATTGTATGTGTGTGGGAATGCTGTCAAAATGAGGCCGGTGCGTGTAATGAAAACATCCGTAAAACCAAGGAGGGTGCGTGTAAAATGCAGGGATGCTAATGGTATATAGTGGGTGCTGATATGAGGGGTGAAGTAACAATGGATACAATATAGTGGCCCAGGAACCTGTGTGAACATACTGTGATAACTATACAATCTAATATTGAATGTTATAAATATATCTTGTAAAGTAACTGTAAAAGAATGGAACTCACTACCAGAATATGTAGCACTGTACAAACAATAGAGGGAATTGGATGTATCTATATATACTTATTTAATTATTCTAGATATACTGATTTATAAATTTCACTATAACTGCAATGGTTGGTGTGGAAAAAAATGTAGATGTAGAATATTGTATGTATCAATATACCCACCCCACGATCCCGGATGTACTGATGTATGTATTGATTAAATTGTGATAGTAATGGTTGGTCATGCTGAGCAGGCTGAGTGTGGAGTAAATGTATATGTAGTATATTTCGGTCTAGACTGTGGCAGCATGTGAGGACAAAAGTCGAAAATTGAATAAAACTATTGATAGAAGTAAGTGTCCACAAAAGGGCGGTAGGTGAAAAGGCTGGGACTGGCTGGGATAATATTTACATTTAATGGGAGAAGAAGGGGGGCTTATTGACGGGTGTAAGGGGGGGGGGGGGGGGGGGGCTACTGGTATTGGCCTGCCACTCTGTAGAAAATGCAAAGGGGGATGGGGATTGATGGTGATATGACTGCCCTAGTCCTTGCGGTGTCATGGGTGGCCATGTGTATACAGTATGATGTATACAGTACCCAGACAGCGACTCTAACTTTGGTAGAGGGAAATGACGTTATGGTCAGACTGTCTTTTGCCTGAATAAAAAAATGCGCAGGGGCCCCCGTTAGATATCTATATGGCACTCTAGTACATGCAATCGCCATTAGAATCCATGAAACATGTCATGTAGCTATGAACCCCACCCTGTCCTCGCTACCATGCCGTTCACCTATTTTAAATCGGTTGAATATTCAAAAAGTTGTAGATGCTTAAACACTGTAGAAATTTCTTTTTTTCGACATTCAAGACATCATATCTCATCAAGTATTCATGATATGCAAAAAACAATTTCATATTCTTAAATCCGCAAGTGTTCTCTACAAGCTTGTGTAAACAGGTTTCCCTTAGCGGCTTTTTAAATGTATGTAGACAGTACCCAGACAGGGACTTTGGTAGAAGAAAATCACGTTGAGCTCGAAAACTACACGCAATTTTTCAGTGTCATGCCCAAAGTCGATTTTCATTAATTTATATCTCATTAAATATGCATATCCATGAACGAAAATGTCATGCAGTTGTCGAACCCACCCTGTCCTGTCTAACATGCCGTCGACCAGAGTTATTGATGCTGAAACTAAGTAGCAAATACCATCTATAGTAAAAAAAGATATTATGGAGTACGTTTGGCACAAAACTGCCTTACCTTGAAGTTCGATCAAATAAAGTAACGTCAGGAGAGGTCCACTTTGTTATAACACTCGTTCGCCCTACACATAAAATACCATGCTTAGAATGTGAAATGATGTCCATGTTACATGGAACTGGATTTACGCAAAACGTAAAGTGCCTTACCTTGTATATTAGTTGCAGAATATCGTGAAGAATAGTAATAGACTGAATGGATATAGCATCAACAAGCTGAAAAAAAATATAAACATTGTTTGCAATGTGAAAGGCATGAGAAATACGATAAAAATACTTTGAAAGTGATATCTATGACGCGCAAAGAGATTTGGGATTGAGCGGTGGATCAGAATTTTGTAAACAATGCCGACTTTTACAATACTGCTTGATCAAGAATACTGATTTTCACTTGAAACAGTCAAATTGATCTCTAGAAAAATTGAAATATATTATTCCACATGTGAAAGGCATGAGAAATACGACAAAAAGACTTTGAAAGTGATATCTATGCCGCGCAAAGAGATTTGGGATTGAGCAGTGGTTCAGAATTTCGTAAACAATGCCGACTTAGAGATATTTCCAGGTTTGAATTATCAGCTATTTTATTTTATTTTAAAAATCAAGATGCATTTTGGGTAAAAACAGCAACAATATAAAACTCAACACTATTCATATATAAAACTACATGTAGTCATATTCTAATAAGAATACATGAACTTGCTGTCACTCTCAGGTTTTACAAAATGCAAAGTGCTTATAACTTTCCCTTTTTCAATAACCTATTTTCGGTACACACAATATGTTCAAGAACATCACCACCAAATTTCCCTGATGCTATCAGTGACTGTAAAGCTTTTAAATGGTACTTCGGTTTCAATTTGTAAAGTTCAGTACAGTTCAAGCTCTTTTCCTCTGTAATCACTTCTGTGCCATGCAAAATATCATGCCCTCCTTTCTCTCCAAAGAGAAGAGAGATAATCTCCCTCTTTCTTCTCTTAATACGAGATTTTTCAGATGTAACTTTTGCCACCCTAACATATCGTGTTACAAATATTTAACAAAGCTGAAACAAGCTTCCAGATGGTATTTCGTTGGACAGTGTGTGTATATCACAAAAAAATATATTTCCATTGGCTGCTATATGCACATGTTGTTGCAAAACATTGCAAAATCTGAACAAAAGCAGCTATCCTTTTATCCCCAGCATGTGCAAAAGCTCCTTAACAGGGAGCTAATAAATAATATGCTATACTTTGGTACTGGTCATAAATTAACAGGAGGGGGGAGAAAATAAAAAGAATCTAAAAAAAATGTAACCCTCCCCCAACAATAGGCATGAAATATTTTGCCCCTTACCCCTATAACCCCCTATTTCAATGGCCATTTTTTGTCCCCCTGTTAATTTCTGACCAGTCCCTTGTTAATCTTCAAATGGCATTTATGTTTTTTCCTGCATGATATTCGCAAGTTTAACTTTAATTGCAGAGGAAGGTTTTCACTCTTCCTCTTGTCTGTTGTATACTCAAACCTTTCACTCCAACGAATGTGAAGCTCCAAACTGCAAAAACCTCAAGGGCACGTTGAAAAAAGTGAAACTCAATAGCTTTCAGCTGTTAAATTGTCACAACATAGACATTTTGTTTAAAACTAGCGTTATTTTGTTTTCCTAATGTGTTCATATGCCAAGATGTTAAAGTTCCTCTCATTTACAATTTGTTGCAGATATACTTATAATCAAGTTTACTATTGTAATAAACGTTAACTAGTGTACCAAAGTTGTTTATTATTATGCTTATTATTATGCACTATCAGTGGCATAACCAGGGGTAGTTCCTGGCATCCAGTGTGCAGCATCACTAACAAACTCCCATGGTTGATACTATATGTTAAAGCAGAATTCTCACTTTAGCTTGCAAAAGTTCCTTTTTGCCCCAAAATTATTCAGGCCTCTGGCTACACACCTGCCTTTTTCTATTGTTACAGTTGTATGCAATTTCTTTAGAATGTATTTTCCCCAAAAACACTTGTCAATAAATCGTACTGTTCAAGTTCATATCATAGGGCAAGCAGGCAAGGGATTAATATTTGAAAGCAAAAACAAGCCACTCTGACTTGGATTGTAAAACATCCTAGACATCAAGTATCTTAGCATGCTATGCAGATTCGTAAATTCGAAGAAAAAAAAGTAACGTCTGCTTACCAGAGCGCTTAATTAGTTTCCAATATGTACACCTCATTGTGTTATGAACCAATCAGATTTTACCTTCCATATCCTGGTAAGTGACGTATGTTACATTTAAAAGGAATTCAGACAATACATTTGCCATCGACCAATCATAGGAGTGTTCATTGGCGCGCCAATTCATTAAAATTCTAACAATGGCTTCGATTGGGCAGAAAAATAAAACAAACCTGCTGACGTCTTATTTGCATATTGGAAGCTAATTAAGCGCTCGGGTAAGCAGACGTTACCTTTTTCTTCGAATTTATGGGAGTGAAAAAATACGTCTGCATAGCAGGCTACAAGTATCTATACACGAAAAGAACCTACTTCTCTCCTCTCGCATTTGACATAACAAATCAACTTTTTGTTATTTCTTTAACATAGAAACTTTGCTCTGACTCAATAAAATTTCTAGTATAATATCTTTCCAGAGCAGGAAATTAATATTTTGGGTAACCGTTTTGTCAAATCTCCACCCCTTGCACACTTTCCCCTGTGCCTGTGATTGTTACATTAATACCATACTAAACGAAATCGAGCTCAAAATTAAAATAAAATACTTGTCACGACTAGTATTCTTTCTTAATTAGTCCGAAACAACGGTCCGGTCCAAACTTTGTATGTCCAGTAAGTAAAAACGAGTATGTAATGGAGTGATACAGCTGCCTCAGTGTTCTCCAGACTAAGTACCACAAGAAATAAATGATCTTATTCTGCCCCGCGCAATTATCAGCATGAAGACGAACGTCCGTGATACTCCAAAAAAATTGTTTGTGAAAGCCATCACGTCCTCAAGTGATGACTGTGGGAGCACATTCCATGGCAGTGTTTTGTTTTGGTGTTCCCCTGAACCCTCAGCGAGATTCCATTCGACTCATAATGTTCCTTTAATCGGCGAAATCTCCAGTCAATAATTCCATAGGGTTTTAAAAACATGTCCAGCAAACAGTTGTTGATTCAAACATGAAGTTACATCGCAGACGTCTTCTTCGTTTTTCTCCACTTTTTTCTCTTCTAGTGAAAGCTTGAATGCTGGCCAGAATGACCAGATATTGCTCGCTACTAGAAAGTTATAGAATATTATTCAAGTTAAATAAAATGATCTCCTCCTTAAACTGCTTTGAGCACGGCCCTGCCGCCTTATCCAAGAGAGCATCCACAGCAGTCACGTAAGAATTTCTGCAAATTTTCAGTGTTTTGTTCGCATTCAGCTAAATCTATTTCGCGTTCTGGTTTGATCCAGAGTTTGATCTGTATAAAAACACCAGAAGAACACGCTAACGTGCAAATGTATTTTTAAAATTTGCGTGTACTTGCAAGTTGAATCGCGCAGAACTGACAATGGAGGTCACTAGTCACACCGTTGACAGATTATGAACACCCAGCTTGCCGTTTGTAAATAAGAATAACTCTGCCGTTTCTTTGCGTTTTGTCAGACGAGTATACTGAGAGTTTTCTGCTGTGTATTCGTATATTAAAACATCTCCGAGGCCAGGAGAGGTGAATTCTGATATTTCCCTAACTGGCACGCGTAAACAAAATAATCTCGCAGTTTACAGTTAACCGATCCGTTAACAGAAACATTTGGTAAAGCATTCGTTTACTCTGGCTACTGTCGTGGTGATGTGCTGTATTTACGGTCAGCGGATATTACCTAGATAACCCAGGTATCACACCGTGCGAGAGAAGCCGTTTATTTTCGCATCAAGTGTTTCTTGGACGTGTGATATTGCATTGATTTGTTATCATGGAGGTTCAAGGCGTGAAAAGGCATAACATTAAATTGGATAGACACCAATGGTTCCTGCAGGTCTTTTATCCTCATGAATACCAAATAGAGACATTGCAACTCTTCCAGAGGGCGAGCACGTGTTCGGATAGTGATACGACTGTGGAAGCCAGCCTAACCACAAGCTTAGCCAGGATTCCGCAAAGTAACCCGTTCATTTCCCCCCTAAGCATTTAAATGACTTTGTCGTTAGGAATGTTTCACTACCCGTTTAAACGACTTCCAAAGATGTTAGGAATATTATATTACCTGTTTAAAGTGCCTATGAAGCGAAATTATGAAGTCGTTAAAATTGACTTAAATTAGAAGGTTAGTATGCCACTTTCGAATAAAAATACTTTTTACCTCTGGAAAAAGAATATTGGGACCTTTTTTGGGACGCGAATATAGCCCAAAATGCGGTTTTTGGCCTTGAAAATGGCGACAGATTTCGAGCTCGTAATTAGTATTCATTTGACGTCACATGGTTGTTAGAGACACCGGAGGCCCGCACTTCCTCGGTCAGTTCTTTCAGATGGCGAAGCAAGGAGGAAAGTATTGCGTGGCCGGAGGGCCAGGTAATTTCAGCTGTACGAACTCCACTTACACCCCTGGTGTATCAATGCATGTTTTCCCAAAGAATGAGAAGGTGAGGAAGCTTTGGGTGCGCTTTGTTAGAAGACATCGAGACGGTTTCGTTCCGACCCCGGCATCGGCGCTGTGTTCCGTGCACTTCGAAACGTCCTGTTATTCGCGGCTTTGATGGAGCAGCCTTCTTGCTGAAGGCCAAGCCAAGCCAATAAAAGAGAAGAGGATTCTTGAGAAAGGATCAGTCCCCACCATTGACGTAGTAGTTTGTTCCGAGACAGCTCCTGAGCCGAGTCCTCGAGATCGTAGAAAATCTAAAAATGTAAGTCCATTCATAGTGTTTCTGCTTGTTTACATTGTGTTTCGACTGGACGGCACACCCGAAATGAGCGAAAAACGTATTATGAGAATCTTATTCTCGTGTATTATTTTCCTATGAAACATATTTTGCCCATTTTGTTGCCTGAAATGTGCAGTCAGTGACAAAAGATTCAAAGTACGCGAAAATATGGAAAAATCGGGCGGTATAAAAACTCTTGAAAAAACTGTCTTCAAGAGTTAAAACTTCATTGAAACTTGAAAATGTTTTTTTTTTTTAGATTTTAAACCTCTCAGCATAGCTTCAGACTATAAATGAATATGAGACAGTTTAAGAGGATAATTTTGCTGTTATTATTATTTCAGTTTTTGCGAGAGATCAGTTCTGCAACGCCGCGAAGACAGCGATCAAGATCATCTAGTACGAAAACAACTACCGCTACCGCGTGTAGTTCGACAGGTCGCGAGGACACGGAAGCTACGGCCACGGCATGTAGTTCGACAACAGCTCACGAGAATACAGAAACGGAGGAAGACAACATGGACATGGTTACAGAGCAGGAGACTGATTGCGAAGACATGGAAGCTACAGCGTTTAGTTCAATAGCAGATCGCGAGGACACTGACGCGGATCCTGTGCAATCGTTTGAGAGAGAACTAAGTGATCGATCTCCCTTAGCTTCTGAACTACCTCAGAAATCGGAGAAGTCCTCTCAAACGAAGATTGCAAGTGAAAATAAACGGACGCAGACAGATCACATACAGTGCACAAGTGGAACGTGTGAAAGAACGAGCAGGAAGTATAAAAGGTTGAACGTGAAAGCTCGCCGGCTGCAAAAACATAACAGTAAGCTACGACTGCAGAGGGATCGATGGAAGGCCATTGCCAAAGAAAATCAGTGTGTAAGTAATAACAGCTGATAAACATTATTATTACACATTTGGGGTTGATATCCGTGTGATAAAGCCGTGAATAAAAACCATATCGCTCGAGGACTCGCTCGTTCGCGATATGATACGAAAACCTCGTGAATAAAAACGATATCAAGCTCTTAACCTGTAATAATCTCTATTTATTTTATAGCTAAACAATTTTGCGAATTCTTATTAACCGAGTGCTCGGTCCGTACCGTAAGTTTTTTTTTAACCTTTTTTATGGCCGGCATGCTTTGAGCTTGGGCCATAAAAAAGGGAACAGAACTCTGTCCATAATTTAGGTATTTATATATCCTATAAAAAACAATATATCGATTGAAGAGTAGATTTTCACTGACACGTACATAGGATCGTGATGGATAATTTCCGACTATATAGGACTTTACCTTCACGTACAGATAAAAATAGAGCTTGTGATTAGCCGATTGCCAAAGTAAATCAACCAAAATAATAAGAACTATATTTCTTTATTAGAATAGGGTTTTGTCAATTAAATATTGCTAAGTATTGCAGTGATTATACCTATCATTTATGCAATTTAAATTTTGCTGGCAAAATTTAAAACTAAAGATAAAAGTAGTTGGTTGTGCCACCGCAGGTGAAGTTATGTCTTGCTGAAGCTATTTTATATCACAAGGTTGATGAAACTGGTAATAACAGCGGGGTTGAGGAAGAGGAGGAAGGCATGGTTATAGAGCACAAGACTGATAATGAGGCAGACGAAAGAATGGATGAGGACGAATATGGAGAGGAGGAAGGCGAAGGTGGTGAGGACCCAGATTGGGATTCATTGGAAGAAAGCAGCGCAGTCGACGATGAGGGCGATGACGAAGAGGTTGAGGATAACCCCTCCACTAATGATATCAGGCAAGTCCTATTGGTGTTTCCAAAGACAGTGGCAGATCTAGCTAGGGGAGGGTAAAGGGGGTCCGACCTCCCCCCTCAAGTCTAATTTAGCCTAAATATTAGCAATTGCTAAAAAAAATATTTCCGACTATGATTTGTAATTGAGCCCTCTCCCCATTTGTAATAATTGGACCCCCCTTTTTGAAAATTCTTGGATGTGCCTATTAGTGAAGAGTAAAGAATACAAGTATGAGAGCTTTTATTTCTAAAGCTCATAAACAATTCATGAAGGGAACAACAAGGAAATCACAACCATGAAGAGTACTCGGAAATCTGGGATAGGTACAGACAGCATTTCTAGACTTTTACCAATAGAGAAAAGTTTTAGAAGTAATATATCCAACACAAGGAGCTGTTCTAGAAGTGGTTTTCCAAATACAGTTAGACTGGGTTGAAAACCGAGGAAACGCCGAGGTTTTTCAACCCCATCTAACCGTACAGTGTATTTGGAAAACCACTTCTAGAACAGACTCTGTGTGTTGGAGATGGCTTCAAAAACTTTTCTCTCATGGTAACATTTGCGATTCAAAAGTCTAGAAATCCTAGCCGTACCTATCCCGGATTTCCAAGTACTCTTCATGGTTGTGATTTCCTTTGTTTTCCCTTCAGGAATTATTAATGAGTTTTTGAAGCCATTTCCAACACACGGAGCCTGTTCTAGAAGTGGTTTTCCAAATACGGTTGGACGGGGTTGGGGTTGAAAAACCTCGGCTTTGCCTCAGTTTTCAACCCAGTCTAACCGTATTTGGAAAAGCACTTCTAGAACAGCTCCTTGTGCTGGATATATTACATCTAATTACATATTTTTTAGGGTTGATAAGGATACACCCTGTCAAAATGAACCTAAGTTCATAGTGTTCTACACAAGACTGCTAGCCATATTTTCATTGTTTTGCTTCAATTGCAAAGAGGGCTCTCCAGAGGTAAAAATGACAAAGAATGGGACAATGGTGACCGTGTCACAGAACTGTAGGAAATGTGGACCACAGTCATTTGTCTGGAGGTCACAGCCATTGGTACTGGGCCGGTATCCTGCTGGCAACATACTGCTGAGTTTTGGCATCCTGATGGCTGGTGCATCTATGTCAAAGGTTCTCCTGGTGCTTAGACACATGGGTTTGTCTGTGTACTGTGCGCGCACCTACTTTGTTCATCAGAGCAAGTTCCTGTTCCCTGCCATACTGCATCACTGGGAGATGTACCGCACAGGGCTTATAAACCAGCTCGAGAACATCAAGGACGCAGTATGGAGTGGTGACGGTAGATTCGATTCTATGGGCCACTGTGCTAAATATGGGGCATACACCATGCTTTGTTGTACAATTGCAAAAATTGTACATTTTGAGATAGCTCAGGTAAGCCATATTTTCAATAACATGTAATACGTGGTTCATTTAGCTTCATTAATTAGCACTCAAAAAAGGTTATAAATATAACATCTTCATTATGGTGTCAAATACTGCAACTACAGAAACCTCTGCACAGCTCCTTTTGTTCTTGTAGTCCATGAATTCGCAATCCATTCTGGTACTTGTAGTAAATTACTCTATAATGAAAATAGTTAGCTATCTACCAGTATTCTATTTTTCGGCTTTTTTTTTATTATTTAAACAAATAATGAAGTGTTTACCCCAAAAGTACAATTAAATGACTTATCTAGGGGGTTCACACTAAATATTGTACATTCTTTTTTACGCGAACAGACACACACACAAAAAAAAACACCACAATTAATAATAAAATAAAGTAATTAAACATAAGTCACAGAGAAACGATTTGTAGATAAAATAAAGCTTTGAACTTTGCAAAAAAAACGACAATTTATATCAAAATCAAAATCTTTAACGCCGTTCAGAATAAACTCCATTTTTTCCTTGTCGCTGCTCTGTGACCATTAGCTAGTCCACATTCACATCTGGGAGAGTCACAGAAATTGATTTTGAAAAGATAACTATTCAGGGCACAAAAACCAAGCCTGAGGCGAGTATGAAAAATTGATGCTAGTCTCGAATAGGAATAATCAAGTAACTTATTATAATTAAAAGGAAAAATCACAGATCGAAAATTAAATTTGAAAGAAGAAAGCGAAATTGAATTCCTTACATCCAAACTTAGTGAATTCCAAGACGTGATTGTGGAAGGCAAGAAAGACTGCTGAAAGTTAACGGTTCTACAAGGAATAATTGAAAAATCTTCACTTGATCTTAGGTTAAAATGTACACGTTCACCCACAGTATTGGGTAGTAGCTCTCGTAAGTATATGGGAACTAATCCATTTACAATTTTATAAAAATGTATTAACTTATGCATTTTCCTCCTTACACTTAAACTCTCCCAAGTAAGCTCTTTTCTCAAGCTTGTAGCACTTGTACCCTTAATTGCTCCGGTTACAACCCTAGCAGTCTCATATTGGACACTCTCTATTAGATTAGCATCTACATCACTACAATTACTCCAGATTATATCTCCATATTCCATTAAGGGACGAATTAAGCTTTTATATAAGCAAGCTAAGGTTGACCTGTCAACCTTGTACTTCAAAGACTTTAACATATTCAACCGTTTAGATGCCCTTTCAAAAATGCTCATAATGTGACTCCGCCAAGACATATTGCTTTGTAAGTTTAATCCTAGATGTTTGTGATCTTCAACCTCTTCTATATGTTTACCATTAAATGTCAAGATAGGATGAACAGGCTTATCACGTTTTAAGGAAAAGACAATACTCCGAGTTTTCGAAGGATTCATGGTAACAAGCCACTCATCAGACCATTTAGAAATCTTACTCAGATCATCCCCGAGGCGGACGGCCGAAATATCAGAATCTTCTACAATTTCAAGGAGAGTAGTATCGTCAGCATAAATAAAAGGAAAAGAATTTAGACCAACAGTTATGTCATTTATATATATTAAAAACAGGAGAGGTCCAAGGACCGATCTCTGGGGAACTCCTGAATTAATCCTTCTCCATTCAGAAGATTGACCGTCAATAACAACACGTTGCTGTCTTTCCTGAAGATAACTTTTTATCCATTTCAACAAAGGATCACGAACGCCAATGGATTTCAATTTGCATAACAAACCAGAGTGACACACCCTATCAAAGGCCTTGCTGATATCTAGAAAAACAGCCCGCACCTCCTTACCGCTTTCAAAAGCTAGATAAATTTGATGAACAATATAAATCAATTGATTCACTGTTGAATCACCTGGTCTAAAACCTGACTGAAACTTGTACGAGAAATCAATATCCAGCAAAAACTTGTAAAGTCGAACAAAAACAACTTTTTCACAGAATTTTGAAAAACAAGGTAACAAGGATACTGGACGGTGGTTGGTCTTTTTCTGACGATTATCACATTTAAACAAAGGAATTACATTTGCTAACTTCCACACATTTGGAAACTGACCAAGCGAGAAAGATAGGTTAATAAAATGAGTAAAGAAAACAGAGAAACCTTCTGCACATAACTTAATAATTTTGTTTCCGATTCCGTCGTGGCCGCATGCTTTGGACGTATCAACACCTTGCAATAACTCGAGCACTTCCAACCTTGATGCAGATATATTCGAAATAAAAATATTGGTTTGGTATGGAGATATTATAGGCGTAGGCTTATCAGCGCCGGAAAGTTCGGATTGAGACACAAAATAGTCGTTAAAAATGGATGCTTTTTCAATGGAGTCAGTCACAGCAACTTCGTTCTCAATAATTGCTGGTATCGAGGATTGATTTTCTTTGCCACGCCTGGCATAAGTTACCTCAAAATCGATCACTAAAAGCGAGCCAAAAATATATAAACCAGCACATCTTGTTTAATTCGCTGTCAAATTTAACGAAATTTTCGTATGTTAATATTAAAATGAAATAACGTCTTTAGGATCAAACACGTTTGTATATTGACGTTGGTGTGACGTCATAACGAACGACTCCTTTTAAGGTCAAATTATGCGTTACCTATACGTTTGAAATAAAGCATGTTATCACAACAACATAAATATGTGTTTTTGATTGCCGCAATTTTAAAGTCTCTACGATAAATATTTGCTGAATTATTAAGAAATGAAGTTTCCTGTGACGTCACATTTTCTGACGTCATGGGTCTGACATCAGTCATGCTTTCTAAATTGAATAAACATATAAAAGACCATATTGCGGCTATTCAGTGTACAGTAAGTACAGTTCCTCTTTAAAACCCGAAAAATTATTGAATAGTTACTTTTATAAAAGACGTTTTCAAAAATATATGACGTCATAATGACGTTTCCTCTTTTTCACTGGGAATTTTAAAGTATTTCCTCTCAAAAATCGAAAATTCTAAAAACATACGGTTGTGGGTACCGATTTACTCTTTTGATTGCTAGATTGTCGTAAACAAATATTTTAAACTCTAAAAGATGAATGAAGAAGTTATTTTGTAAATGGTTCTGTATTGAATATTTCCCGCCAAATTTTGGCGGGAAAATTGCCAAAATTCAAAATTTAATAACTTTTCTCCCTCTTAACCAATCGAACTCGAGTTTTCGGTTTCTTTGTTGTCGACATGATGAGAAGTCGAAAATATAAAATTTACTGATGTTCAAGGTAATTGAAAACATCGAGAAACCTATTATAAATGGATACATGACGTAACTGTGACGTCATCAAGATGTCTACGGTAGATCAAATCATCGGATTTTGTTTAGGTCGTCGGTCTTCATCATCGCACAAAAAAAAAAAATATTCTATGTTGGAAACTTTTTAAAATATAGCAAAGTGATAGATTTTAGGGTCATTTGTGCCAAGCGTGTGCCACATAAACGCTTAGAACAAATAGTCGGATCAGACAAATCTCTCTTTACTTTGTCATAAAACAATCTTTTAGCACTCCGTATAAGAGAAGTTGTAAAATTACGCTGCTTGCGATAGCGATCACATGATACAGCAGATAATTTTTTATTGTGACAACGCAAGAGACGATCACGCTTCCGAATGGCTGAACGAACTTTACTATTCATCCAGGGTTTGTCCTTCACTCTAATTGTCACTGATTTCAAATGAATGTACTTTTTAACTATCGAAAGAAATTTCCCATGCCACCCATCATAAATACTATTAATATCAGTCTCTTCTTCTAAAAAAACATCCCAATCAACCTGCAAAAGTTCATTATTCAAACCTTAGGAATCAACATTGTTAAAGTCCCATACATTCCTTTTAAAAGAATGACATTTGCGAGATTGAATATTCATTTTAGCAAAAATAATAGAATGGTCGCAGTTGGCAGGGGAACTGAGAGTACCGGATTGCTGAAACTCGTTTGGGCAATTAGTAATAACCAAATCCAAAATCGTAGAATGCCGCTCGGTCGGGCGTGTCGGTTCAGAAATCAATTGGGTCAAGCTATTACTTTCCAGGAAACTGTACAATTTTATTCCGGCAGTAGAATTTCGCAAAGGGTTCTGTTGATCGTAATGAGCATTGAAATCACCAAGAATAACAACATTATATTGTTTCGGTGATTGGCGTATTTTATCAAGGGTCATTTGAAAATTACTCAAGAAAGACAAAAGGGAAGAACTATCATTATCGGGGGGTCTATAGCAAACACCACATAGAAAATCATATTGTTTAAATTTGAACTCAGTCCATAGAAACTCAAAGCCAGGAATTTCTAAATCCTTTCTTTGCGTAACCACAAGGGAATCAGCCGCATACAAAGCAACACCGCCTCCTATTCTATCCCTTCTGTCAAGTCGAATAATTGGATTGTAACCATGAATCTCAAAACAATCACTAGATATAGAGTCATTGAGCCAAGTTTCCGAAAGCGCAAAAATATCAAAATTATTCTCTTTAATCAAGTAAAACAATTCAAGAAACTTATCCTCAATATTCAGGCTTCTGACATTTAAATGGCCAAAGTTAAAAGAGAAAAATGGTCCCGGATTTAGATGAATGTCGTTCGACAAAATGATCGTGATAAACGCAAAAAACATTCCAGTGAGTACAAGACTTAATATAACGATAAGACGAGTCAAAAAACAAGCAACGTTTGAAATAGATATCTTTAAACGGTTAAACAACCCGATCGCTGCCCGATACGTTTCAAGGCTACCCCCCATCAGTCAAAATTACAAAGTGAAAATAAATCAAACTTACCTCATGCTGCACCTTACTGACGCCGTAACTAGAAATATACACACAACAGCACATAAAAGTTACACTAATAGAGTTCATAATAGAAAGAATACAGCAAAATAAGGGCTTAAAAATCAATAGTCCAGGCTTACATATCTCTAAAGACCGTGCTTTGCGAAGTCCGCATCCTTAATGATACGAAACCTTCTCTCGTCTGATTTTCGCTTAACAAAGATCCTCCCCTCACTTATCCAGGCAGACTCAACATTAGTACATTTCTTTCTCGCCGTGTAAAACAACTTCTGATTGAAGCGGGAAAGATCTTCATTTATAAAGTAGCCCGTATCCTTGTGGTTCTTACGATTTGTCAGAAGCCGAATCTTCTCGCTGTGTGCCTTAAGACGCACAATTATCACTCTGGGATCACCATCTTCTCCTGGCTTGCCTACTCGATGAGCACGATCAATATCACCATCAGAAATGGACACTTTTAACTGCTGTGCACAAAAGCTCACTACTTTCTCCACACAATCTTCACCATCCTCCTCGGTAATGCCAGAAATTCGCACATTGTGACGCCTTGAGTACTGCTCATTATCGTTTACTTTTACTGACAAATAAGCTATTGTCTTTTCAAGTTCAAACACACGGTTCTCCAAGGCGGCCATCTTTTCTTGTAGTGGCTCAATAATCTCCTTCATAGTATTTCCCACGGCCTCCTTAACAGACTGTCGAATGAGGTCTGCAAAACCCTTGGACTGCAGATACATCATTACTGCCTTTTGCACAGTGGCTTTGATTGTTACTTCACCAGTATCAACCACTTCGATAGACTTTGACTTGGATTTTTTAGTGGACGCCATTTTACCATCAAAAAATTCAAAATACCCTTCAAATATACTTTAAAAGAGTATCAGTTTACAAGGGGTTTTCAAGTGATCTTTCAAAGTGGCGGGGTATTCTGAAGTCTAGCCAAAAGTCACATCACTTTAATGCTCAAAAATTGTTTGCAGCTCATGAAAGTTAAGCATCTGAATGGGCCATATTCGATGCCATAGGCAGTTGAAATATTCACTACTTCACAAAAACTGAAACTTGAACATTTGAAGTTGTTGTGTTGAAATAAAAGTATTCAGGATGTGAAGACAATAAAATTAATAATGATCAATGCAATTTTGATATATTTGTTTCTATTTGTGCAAAGTTGGTTCTTACACTGAAGTTAACAAAAATCCACACCATTGTATGCAGTTCATGCATCCATAAACAGGTTCTCTGACAAGTTTTTGATTACATTTATTTTAATTGTAGCTGAGGATCAAGAATTGCTTGAAGCAGAATGCACCACCACCACCGCTGAAGAGCACAGTGGACCAGCCAGAAAAAGGAAGCCTCCGACTTGTAAGAAGTGCCATCAGCCTAAAAAAGGCCACCCAAGGAATAGCTGCAATGTTAATGAGAGCAGCTGACATTGTCATGAATATACTAGAACTACGGAGTCTTAGTGACGTATAAATAGAATCATATATCATGTTTAGAATCATTGCGTATGTGTGCATCAAATGTAAATACAAAATATAATTTGAAAGTTTTATATAAAATGGATACATCAGAACTTTGATGCCATAACACATTGTTTGGTTGTTGTTGGAAACAAAAGCTAATCCCCATCATGATATAGTCTTTTGAAAAACTAGTTATTGCCAAAACACTCAGTAGAAATTGAGGTAAGAATTACTTGCAGTCACGGAAGGAATAGCTAAATTCTTTAGTTTTTATTACTCATCAGAATACAAAGATACCAGCAGAATAATTTGAAGGGAAAAATGGAAATCATATTGCCTTATGAGTTAACCTGAAGATTGTATAATGAAATAAGTAAGGTGATGCATGAAGGTAATGCATGCCTTCAAGTGAAGACGTAAAATGATGTTTACAAACAGTTATGTCATGGTTTCAAATGGTTAATAAACAATACTCTGTCTGGGAGATACAGTAGAGTCCTGATAACTTGAACCTTCAACGGAAATTAAATCAGTTTGTGTGACTCTACTTACTTCAGTTATTATTACCCAAAGTGAATGTGATTAGTGGCAAATGTTTAGTGAGAGCAAAACGAGAAAAACAAATATTTATCGCTAGTCACCAAGACTGAGGGAATCATATCGTTTTAGTATACACGCAAAAGGTGAAGAAACCATCCTCAAATTTCTGAATAAAAATCATTTAAATGGTTTCTCTGCAAGCAGCATGATATCCTGAGGCTGTATGAGAAGCATCTCTGAAATCACCAGATTCTAAGACAACAAGTTAGGCTTGGGTCAAACGTTGAACTTCAAATGTGCATTTGAAGTTCAATGTTTGACCCAAGCAGAAGGCCAAAATGCTTTAAACATTACCTATGGATAAATTCAAGCATAACAAAACCAACTTGGGCCAGGTAAAAAAAACATGTTTAATCATCTGGATTTCCAGATATATAAAAAACAGAGCATGCAGTCCTTTGTATGTTATTTATCCCACAATCGAAATCTCCGCAGGCAAAGATGCTAAATAGGTCCTGTAAGGTCGGTTATCTATTACGGACCGGGCATACCATGGTTTTATAATTTTCCATACACTGTGTATCAAAATGCAGATAAAAACCATGTTTTCAGCCCAGTAATCCACAGAGCAACCTCATTGTTTATTTATTCAACTGGAATAAGTTATGTTACTCGAGAGAAGTACTTGGTTCGACTTGTCAGGAATGCCCGACTTTTTATTTCTTGAGGGAGATCTATTAAATTAAAACTAATAAAAAAGGAGGCATGTGAGGATGATCAACATGTTTTTTTTTACTTGGCCTTAAAGTGCATGCAGTCTTTTTTCATCGAGTAAGTTTAATCCTTACACTGAATCTGCACAGCATGTAAGTCTTGCCATTCTTAAATTTTATGGATATTCCCTGGTTTGAATCCCAAACCTTTTTATTATATTATATTAAATAAATAAATAATAGACTTTATTAGAATCATATGTATTTAGCATGGTATTGCTAATTGAGGACACTGTTTTTGATGAACTCTATATCCACTGAGGTGGTCACTGCCAGATATTTGTTTACGTCCTCATTATTCTGTTTGTGTAAGCTGCAGAAGACAATTTCCAATTTCCAGATTTTAATGGAGCTTATAACACTAATATATAAACATTCATGAAATACCAATGTATTAGAAAAAGTGATATCTTCACACGTGAAAAATATCATGTTATTTTCATGTGAAGATATGTATTAGATAGTTACTGAGGCCGGCAGCAATATATCTAATATTGCTGCTGGCTGAAGTAACTATCGCATATAATTATACTATTCAATGTCCAATAGCACAATAATTGAAGATTAAAGCCTGATATAGGTGACAAACTGCAATATTATTAATAATATTGCAGCATGTTTTACTACAGGCTGTCACCTATATCAGGCTGCAAAAGAAAGAACAATGGGACTGGACATTGAATAGTGATTATCACTGTTTAACGAATTAAGCTAAATAAAATTGTTTTTGAAAAGTTTGGTATTTCATCGATGTTTATATATAAACAGAAAATTACATGGCTGCCTGGAGATATGAATTTTATCTTCGAGTGTGGATGAAATATCTTACTTGTTTGAAGACTCACTCGTAATATATTCCATCCACACTCGAAGATAAAATTTGTATCTCCGAGTGGCCATCTATTTTCCCCAACAATGCAAACAGAAATCCAAACTACTCACAGATCAATGTCAACAATGGTCATTTCTTTAATAGGTATGGTGGCTCCTGAAAGAGCCGTTTGTTGTTTAGCTCAGATGAGCATTCATGATGCTTCATTATTGGCGTTCCACTGTTGACTTGTAGCCTCTAGTTGTTGCTGTGACAAACTTCCTTCTAGTATTGTCGTATATGCATGCTGGAAGAGGCCTGCTATTATCCCAGCCAAGGTGACCAAAAATCCACCTTACTAGCCATCTGTATGCAGTTGCACGCAGACTCCTGAACATAAAACAAACAACAATTCAAACATGTCATAAAAATATAAAAACATCAGTGGTTTGTTAGAATACCTTCATCATCATTTATTACGGGGAAAAAACATTAACACCAATTACAAAAATATGATAACACTACTACAGTATATGCTACACTACTCCACATAACAGTAGACAACTTCACATAATTAGAGAGGTAAATAAATAGTTGCTTGTGTATGAACAAAAAACTAGCGGGGGGAAAACAGTCTAAATAGAAGCTGAAAGCTCATTATATTTAGACTGTCTTTTTTACATTGAATAGTACTTTTTGCGTTTATAGTACAACAAGATTAACTTAATACAGATGAAGAAGTATTATGGAATCCGTATTTTGGAAAAAGGAAGAAGAAGGAAGAAAGAGAAAAATTAAAATATGACAATAATAAGGGGAGAAGATTCAAACAAGAGGTTATGAGTTAATCAAATATTTTTTCAGTTTCTATTTAAAGTTTGAGAGAAGTACAGTGTTTCAGTTCGTTAGTAAGAGAGTTCCAAAACTTGGGACCTTAACGACCAGGGCCCAAAAGTTTTCACTGTGCAAAGCAGAATTACTAATTATAAGAGAAACGAATCGAACGATGATCAATCTAACCACAGGAAACTGAATGGCAATTCACACGAAAATAAATACGAATGCATTCTGTAATTGCCCCGTAGATGTAGATTTGGTTTATTAGATTTATGAGCTTCATGATTATACTTACTCGTTCTTAGCATGTTGGCTCCCGTGGGCAGGAAACCTGTAGTTTTTGCCTTTCCTGTCCTTCAGCAAAGGACACACTTGTTCCAGTACTGTCGCATTTGTAAGGGCCTCGAAGTCTGGGTGCTCTGTGATACAGTCCGCTTGCACTCCATCGAATGCCAGTTTCCCCGTGGCAGCGAGAACTTCTTTACAACATCTGTATTCTCTGGCACTTCCAAGCAGTTCGTGTATGCAATTTCCACATTTGCACCTTCGAATTCAAACCAATAATAACTTACAATTATGCCGTTTCGTATAAACTTACAATGCCGTTTTATCAGGGTTAACAATTCTAGAATGGTCGAAAGCGCCAGTACTTGTATAGTGGCTCCCACTACTTACCACACAACGACTGTAATCTCCTGTTCAAATCGTGATTCAAGCACGGCAGGAGTTAGGCCATCTTCGTCTTCTTCGTCTTCTGGTTCCTCCACGTAACCTTCTGGTGCGAGTGGCTCGAACTGGTAAGGCTGAATTGGCAAAATCCGGCAAAATCCGCTTCGCTATCGCTTGTCGACTCCGTTAAACTGTCAGAACTTGACGATAAATATGATTCCTCCGATCCAGACGTCATTTCGGAAAGCAAAGCTTTTTCAACACGTTAGAAAACCCACCGGCGACGATCGATCGAAGGACTATGACTGCAGTTCAGCAGAACTAACAACCATGTGACGTCACACACGCTCACTCACACAGCAAACCGCTGACTGTCTGCAGACTAGCGACAGAGGAATGTGTCGCCAAAATGTTAACTTTTTAAAAGCTTGAAAAGGACCAGTTCTCCGATGAAAATTAGTATTTTTTTGGTTTGGAAAAATGTAATAGAGGTTGAACAAGTAATTCAAGCAAAAAACAAACAAATTTTTTTTCGCTTCATAGGCACTTTAAACGACTTGCAAAGGCGTTACCTCCTTGAAGCAAAGCGTTTAAACGATTTGGCAAGTAGTTTGAATTTTCTCCTTGCCCGTTTAACGACCTTGTAAAGTCGTTGATATTTGCCCGTTTAACGCTTTCCCGTTAATGTATGTTTTTCCGTGTTCGGTCACATTTGCTGGGAGTGTTAAAGGAATGGACGGTCAATATCCCAGGATTGAAATTCACTGATTCACGAATTCACTTCAACTTCTCTAAGTTGTCGGAAACAATCGACTTTGGGGTTCAGATGAAGAAACTGGAACTTCTTGATACTCTCAGCTTCATATTTCAAAGATCCTAGGCACTCTAGGTAAGTTAACTGCAACTGAACGGGGTAATTTACTAGTTGTGTTCTTCATGTAGTAAATATATTCGAGCAGAAGCAGTCAGTATGGAATCTGCCATTAAAATATTTTGAAAATCTTCAATATTCAACCTAGTTGCCTTCTTTGTGTTATCTGTCAGAGCAAGAGGAAATTGGGGGTGGGGAGATGGGTTATAAAGGTCCGAGTACATGATTACTGCTGAGGAAATCTGTACTCAGATCAATTGGGATCAAGAAACTTGCGCCAATAATAGAAATGTTAATAGCTGCAACAGAAACGATAAAGATTGTTGATGAATAAAATAACGAAACATGTTGATCTAAGTGTGAGTGAATATGTGAATTCTGAAATTAAATGAACGTAAAGCGTTCATTTATGGTATCAGGAACCCTTCAAGAGCGCTTCCCGAAAACTTTTAATTGCGCGTGTTAAATTCAAGAAACCCTACAGTATAGTTAAAAGTATATATTTTCTGAAAGCTTAAAAAACATAATTCTAGAAAACAGCTTGATTTTCCTTATTATTAAATACTATTTTATTTATTGTGATTTTAAAGACCCACCACGGACCATTACGCTTCGCGTGCCTCTGTTTTTGTCTTGATTTTCATGAAACCGAGGCTTCTACTGTTTTCGCCTCGCGCGCGATTCTCTCGGCTGGGATGTGAAGTAGAAATCGTCCTTCTACTCATCTTTGTCATTTGTTTGTATTTCTGCAAAATACGGAAATGAACACTTCGTTATCAATCGAGTGTTGATGGAAGTTTATTAAGAGTGCTTACGGCCCCATTGTTGCAGGCAAAGTAAACATCTGTGAGCATCAGGCCGGATAAATGAAAGTTTAATTTACTCTTTCTCATGTTTCGTTAATGGTCGTTGTCGGTGTTTACTTTTTCCCGTTTTACTAACCAAGAACCCGTAATTATATTTGTCGATGTTGTGGATTTCAGCCAAGTTTCAGTTAAAGGGGAACTGAACCCTAAAATCAACCCAACGTCTTTACAAAGATGTATTCGAAAGAAATAAGTTCTGCTATTTTATTTTTCTGTGTTGCGCGTCTATGAGGAGAAAATTAGTCTCCAAGTTCGATTTTCCGCTGAAAAATCTATTTTGTGTGGCGGCTCAATTTAGTGCAAATTTCCCCATAAAGTACGTCACACCTCTAGCACAAAGAAAACACAATGGTCGCCAATTAGAAGCCGTTAGTCCTGCTATTCAATATCGGGGACAGCATGGCAAAACTAATTTATTCCCCGTATCTGACGTCACAAATTACAAGACTTACAAGACATAACGGACATTGTGAGGAAGGTTTTCGGATTTTCTCTTGCTAGACGCGCAACACAGAAAAATTAAATAGCATAACCTATTTATTTCGAATACATGTTTGTATAGACATTGGGTTGATTTTAGGGTTGAGTTCCCCTTTAATGCAAGGATGTCAATGTAATTTTCTACTATGTAGTCCTTAATGAACAGTGCTTTATTATTGACAGAGAGAGCGTTAAAGAGTACAATATGTAATAGCTCGTTATCTCGTTCTTCCTTCACTGGTTCGTTAGATTTTGACAGGTCAATGTTTATAAACTTATGCAAATTAACGCCGTTACCGTTATTTTATTTCATGGCTGAAGGAAAGCGGTTGTGAGCTATGACAGGAATATGTTTTCGGCCAGCTCGAGTACCTATGAACTTGAATCGAGGATAATTATATGGTTGAATAGTTTAGGTGTACAGGAAGCCATGGAATAGAAATAGAAGGCCAGTAATAAATACAGTTAACGGTTGGGCGAAGATTCCACTGGTAAGTAGGAATATGCAAATCATAAGCTCTGTCAGTAATAATTTGGCTTGTAGAATTGTAATATCCAGTAGTGGATGATGGCCAGGAATACTGAGTGGATCCGTGCTTTGTTTCCTTCATCTGGAATAGTCTTGTGACACCCGTTGTCACTAAACCAGTTGTCATTAACCTCGGGTTAGTGAAGCTTCCCAAGTATAGAACTTGAATTCTGCTCCATTACATTGGTTGTGCTTCCAAAACGTACATTTGATAGACAGATTTACGTTGTAGGAGCCATTCCTGATAAAGTTTGTCACTGATAAAATCAATCAGGCGAGACAAAGAGACTTTGTTAGCGTGGCAGCCATGTCGGTGCTCATTTACCTCAGTTGCTCATATGAACTTTCACTCAAGTGTCTTTGTCTTGAATTCCTCTGGAGCAAGGTAGCTGGGCTGGATTGGCTTTGAGGGTATCACCAATAACTTCAAATTATCTCCATAAAGTGGTTAGCTCCTCTACGTCTAGTATTTATTTTATCAAAAGACTGAACATAAGACATCTGTTGAGATAAAATATCAGTATACATAACAACCTAATCCATGGATTATGGTGTAAAAAAGATAAATTTAACTTGCCTGAAACTGAATATTGTTGCTTAAGTGCAACCCAAAGCACTTCTTTAGTGCCACTAGCATTAACACCATAGGTCCTGCAAGCTGTGACCAACTGCACCTTCGTCAAACAATCTAGTGTAGTTCTAGACTTGTCAGCCATGCTAGAAAGGAATGACTTGATGTCCAGTTCCTTCACCACCTTCTCCAGATCATCACCTATATTATTGAGAAAAAAAGTCAACATAAAAATTGATGAGTACAAATATCCACCCGAATACACACAAAACTGTCTAATAAGAGAATAATATTGTTATCCAACTTTTCTCGAGTACAAATAACTACTGTGTAATATCGCAGGATATTTTTACTCATCTCAGACTCTCAGGCATTATGTGGACTTCACTGAGTGTAATTGGATGATAAGGCATTATACTAGCTTACGATCCATTTACGGTCCATTTTGTGACTGAGTTTCCACTTTCATCTTGCACCTCACTGAATACAAACTTAAGTCCTGTAAGGCACAGCATCTAAAGAACTATTATGTAGTTTTGTTCATTTGTCAAATAAAGTAGCTACCTTTCTTTGGTTGTTGGCCAAAGACTTGAACATATAATGTACAGGTATTATTATTTCACTATGTTGCCTTACTGATCTATATACGCCAATATTGGTCATTGCTTTATAAATTTCAGCTTTCTTGTCTTGTTCGATTGTCCAACATGCAACCTACGAAAATAATTTGTGAAACAGAGATAAGAACATTAAAGCTGCACAAATATATTTACCTTTTGATAGAAGAGGCCTTGGGGGCACCAGTTACATGCAAATTTTACAATGTTTATTGGGGGGGGGGAGAATTAAATGGTAATAGAACGCATTACCTGATTGAGAAGTTTCCCTCTTATCCTTAGTTTGAGGTGCAGGATGTTTGGTATCAGCTGATTGGCAACCACATGCACCAGTGGGGGACCATTAACACAAAACCTCTTTCCACTACTTTTGGCAAGGCTGCAGTACTCGTTGATCGTACGTGAAATTGGCCAATCATTAACTGTAAAAGTATCATTTACAGCAGGAGCAGTATAGTAGTAACTCAACCTTTACAGCCATGATCTTAAATGTATGCTGACACACTGAATTGTATTTAATTTTTTTAGCAGCAATAATTTAACAAATAGAAGTTGGCTTTCTATGTTCTATACAAAAATGATGCACGCCTGAGCTCTTGAAATGCTAGCAAGTGGATGCACGAGCGATAGCGAGTGCATTCAGCTGCATTTCAAGAGCTCAGAAGTGCATCATTTTTGTATAGAACATAGAAAGCCATGTTCTATTTATTTTATAATATAAAAAGTTGAAAAACGTTATATGGTCAAGCGGGCAGGGCTTTGAACATGAGCGAAATTCATGGAGTAAAAAAAGTAAACAAATACGTCAGCCGAGTTTCAGGGAAGCCATTTTAATGCAAAATGACATGATTGACAGTTTTGACAGCTGATACTGCTATCTGATTGGACCAGCTTGAACCTAAGCTCACATGGAGCTCACAGCTTGAAATTCACAAGCTACAGCAAATCGAAGCTTGAATCTAAGTTTTAAACTGCTAAAATGACAAAAATGTTCTGACAAGCAAAGACAAACCCTAGTTTAAGAGTTCTGTTCAGCACTAGAAAAGTTAATGTGCACGTTTGGATAGTGCAAGCGTTGAGAATGGAAGGAATTCATGGATGGAGCTGCAGTTGAGTTCGGCAAGTGCAGTGGAACTTCCAGGAAGCTTGAAGTTGGCATATTTTGACGACTGGGAAGGCTTACTGGCACTTCTTCCATTGGAGCCATCAAAGAAGGAAGATTTTCTTTCTGAAAGCTGCCGGACAAGATCATCGAACAGTGTGGCTTAAGTTGGCTCTCTGGCGAAGGCGAAACTCTGCCGTGTCAGCTCTCGCTGCCCTTCTCTTCCACGTCTACACCAGTGCAGCATAACGTAAAACCACACAGCATTTAACAAGGTGGAAGGATGGCTGACTGAGAACGCTTGACTCTGTTTCAGTTTCACTAAGTCGTCTTTGCTTATCACTAGTTTGTGCTCCACGCCTCGCTCCTTCCCTTCACGTCGGTTGGTCGGCTTGAGCTGCAAGTCTAGCATTTTGTTGCTCCGCTGGAAAATGGGGTTCTTGCTTAGCTTCAAGGAACGTCCGTTCTCATTTAAAAAACGCTGTATGGAATTCCGGAAGTCCAGAAGGGATACTATACAGTATACTGTTCTTCTCCGTTGGCAGTCCGTGCTTCAGCGTAGAAATATTGCTGGTTCTCGTCCATTCATTTCTTGCAACTTTAGATATTTTTTCTAATAATTCATGAAAGAAAATACCTTTTTGCCGGTTAAAGCGTTGGCTTTCTTACCTTCAAAAGTATTTACAACCCATTTAGTGTTTGATTTCGTCGACTTCGCGTACGAATTTATACAAGTTTGTCAAATTCTTGTTCGTCTAATTTCGCAAAACGGCTTTTTGCGGGTTTGAAAACTTCGGGGCTTCCATGACTTTTCGGTGCATGTTTCAGAGGCACAAAATTCGGAAAAAGGAAAAGGCTGTGGGTTTGGTTTTGATTTTTCCAGCCATGTACCATAAAAAAAAATCGCAATTTCATTGGCAGCTAGGCGTGCACCATAAAAAAATGGTACACGCCTAAGCATCCAATGAAATCGCTCGTTCTTAGGATCTTCCCAGTGTTTATATTATAAACACTAATAACACATACTAGCTATAGTTGATGCAATACACCATTCAGAAAAGGATGGCAGCTTGTACTTTTACCCACTACCATAAAAAAAAACATTTTAAATAAACCAGCTGCTCAATAAACGACGGGATAAGCCCATTAGTCCTAAATAATGAAACTTAGTTGGAGGTTCAGTGCCCAGAGCTGAGTGCAGGGTCAGTGCTTGCGAGCTTGGTTGCCAGGATACGCTGACAACCAATCAGCCCAGAGCATTGTGTCACACAAAAGTGGACAAAATGAACAAGGGGGGGGGGGGGGGGGGGGGGGGAGGAAGGAAGGGAAAAGTAGCATGCCCAATCGCGATGAGGAGCAACTAACAACCAAATACAGAATAACAAGCAAAAACAATAAGCTAAGAATCGCGGATGACAGTGACTCCAACCCAGGCCTGTGCGAACACCACGACAGGGACTCCGGTATATGCTTGATATTTAACCATGTCTAAATGTCATTTAGTCTCCAACAAAATCAAGGTAGAGAGGTTTTGAATCTTTAAGACAAGCCAGTACAAGTGCTGTTTCCAAGTCAATGTTACCTATTAAAAGAACATATGATTTCTACATCAATTGTTATTTGGGCTTTGTTAGGTTCGCAATGAATTGTGGTCAAATTTCTTTATGGTGGTTATTTTGCAATTTACAGCCACTTTACCATTAAACGTAAGTGCAAAGTTGTACCAACCAAACATATTTTTTTCGGAAACTATCATACACTTACTTGACATATCCTTCATCTGTTTCTTGCTACACTTACTTACATCAGAAGTAGAAATACTCGGAATTTGCTGGATTGATTCCCATCAAACAGGCCAATCAGGACACACTAACATGCAACCATTAAAGGAAATAGGCACAGTGCAAGTCCTGAAATAAATACATGTTCGTTGAATGTAATGTACTTTGAATATATGTATACAAAAACGTCTTGTACATACATGTTTATCCTGCATATTGTTTTAACAAACTGAAGATAGCGGCCTGTTCAACAACCTGTTTAGCAGCTTCTTGAAATCAGATAGCCAAATAAACTAGCAAGTCGAGAAATAATTTACCATGGTCATCAGTCGAGCTTACAGAGATACTATCTCACAGTGTTACATGCCCATCTCCATGAAACATTGGGAATGGTTGGACTCTGAATGGAAGGGAATTTGCTAGATTGCGTTGCAATTTACGAGTTTAAAGCTCGATAAAAGATACCAAAACCTATAAAACTGTAGGAAACCTCACGCAATCGTGAGACATACACACAGTAAATTAAGGCTATGTAAATACTTATAATCACGATCAAGCTTACTAAGTAATTCAATATTTAAGTAGAAAGAGCGATTAGAGATAAGCAGACTTCCAAATACTAAGTTATACAGTCTAAACTAATCAACAATAGCGGCTATAATAATAGATAACACCATGCAACTGAATTATAAGGAGCAAAACAAGAAAAATACCTTATACTAAGCACCATGTATAGCTAGTAGCTACATGTAGTAGAGTTATGTCTAGAGTAGGTTAAAGCCCTATTTGATCACAAGGATCAAAAGTCAGTACTAGTAATATGTTAGTCTATATTCTATTTGCCTCTAAGTCTAACCTGTGGCAGTTGGGAGCTTTGATTGCAGGTCCTTATTGCTTTCTAGAACAATTTTTCTAGTGTCAGACAGGATACATTATTCTGCCATCCAAGTTCCATGCGGATTCAACAGCAGGATGGGCTTGGGCTGCAGCATACAGTTCTTGGCGTGTGGAAATTCTGGATCTAAAAAGTCATCAGTTCCTTCCAAAACTTCTGACAATTCAGCAACGTCCTTCAACTGAAGGCCACATCTTTCACCTCCGTATTGCTCTGGGAAGGTGAATATGTGCTCTGGTACTCCAGCAGGGAGTTCTTTCGACTTTTGCTTTCGACCACGATGAGTAGGATTCCAAACAGTTTCTCTGAAGACATCAGTTCCTTTTGCACAACAGGAATATACACAAATGCAAGTAAATCTCTGAAAAGAGTGAAAATAAACTAGTTTGTTTACTTATTTTCCTGATTGTGTAATACAAGCATACTTGTAGACCCATGGTTTGCAGTAGTGGATCCAGGAATACACTATAGCTATACACTATTCAAAGGGGTAGACTTCTCGTGATGTTTTAGCTGTTATTCCAATATAATTCTTGTTATGTTATAGGCTCAATGAGATAGATACTGGCTGGTTTTCGAAAAGCAGAGTGGGTAAGATAATTTGTTAGAGTACCTGAAATGTGCTAAGAATTCTGGCTAAACACATGTACTACACTGATATACATCATTGTTGCTTACCTGTCAAGTTTGTTATGACGTTCATAATCCCCATCCTCTAACAGTTTGTTCAGTTGATCCTTGAAGAATCATTCCATCCAGTCCAAAAGCTCTCCACCAGCGCTCTATTTTATTTTCGGTAGAAGGGCCATACAGAACACAGTCTATGGGATCTTCCAGATCTCCATGCTTGCTTCGAAGATACGAATGCATAGTTGCTCTTACTCCAGTTTCAGTTCCCTTATCTATACGTAGGCTTGATGCTAGAGTGGTAAAAGAAGAAAAAATCCCAAATATTCCAATTTGTTTTGCATGAAGAGCTTGTTGGATATTGTGAAGAATATATGCCTCTTTAACAATAAATTATTATACTAATACTAGAAGTATTTTTTGTAAGAGAAAGGACTGTGGTAACACAAAAGGCTGAAAGATTGCTGCAATATGTGGACGGTGTAAATAATCCTGATAAAAAAATGCTTGTTTTGAACTAATGTGATACAAGGGCATATACAGTACCGCCAAGAAACATATGTACATTTGATCGCGAGCAGATGGCGATCACGAAGTGCGATCTGCTCGCACTTTGCTCGCACTTTGCTCGCGATCTGCTCGCGATCTGCTCGCACCTTCCCCGCGATCCGCTCGGACCTTGCTCGCGATTTCCTTGCGATCACAAGCTGATCGCGAGCAAACGTCCGCAAGCAAGAGTCGCGGTAAAATATTTTTCTTTCTACCTTTACATGTGTAAGAATAAGAAGTGTATGAAACATGGTAAGTTGAGCAGAAAACGTTTCTAAAGCCACGTTTCTAATGAAAGACGCGCAAAAACGTCTATACTTGAATTATTTTAGCTTCCGTTACTACATTGACAACAACTGGTGCGAAATTAGCATATTCCGTTCAACATTCATAATAATAAAGGACAAGACCACCAGAATTCATCCACACAATTATTTTATTCACAATTCAAAGTTTATAGTAAATGAGATATTTATTGCAGGCATTTATAAGAAAATTCTTAAAATATCACTGTCCCTTGTTCAGGCGTCGGAGATAGGAATCCATGGATTTCCTGCAATTCGTCCACATCAACTCCCGCTCAGTCGGTGGCACAGGGTAGTACTCCATTACCAGGGCCTTGATTTTAGCAATTTTCACCGGGTCTACTTTGTCTTTATCCCGAACCCCCGCGATATTTTTTCCTTTCAGCTCTTCGATGGGACACATCTGCCGTAGCAAACGCACAGCAAAATTAAAATTCGAGGTGGCCAAGCCACACAGGACACATCGGGTAGAATCCCATTGTTTTAGGCGACATTTTCTCGCGTCCGTGAGATATGAATAATTATGATACGCCTTATTAGATATTCAGCAAAGCGCTTGTGATTGGCTGCTAGGGAATCCTTCTGGGAATACCTCATTCCCATACTTGCTCTTGGGCCTGTCAATCACTGTCATCTATCTTGTCATGGGACTAACTGAAATCCCAAAGCTCTTTAAGAGATTTCAATAGACCTTGGGTAAATAGGTAAACTCGGTTACAGTAAACGATCACCGCAAAATCAATTTGCCGTGGCTACTTGGGTTATAAGTTTTGTCGCGCGAAGTTTCCAAACCTATTTCGTTTGCGTTCGAGGTTTGACTCATGTCAACATTAAAATGGAGTATAATGTCTGCATTTAGAGCTTATCCGAAAAGCCTAAGTCAAATTCAGCAAGCTTTATTTTAGTGCCATATTTGTGAAACTAGTTAAATAAAAGTGAACCTCGGCATTGTTCGCACGAGCTATCCAAGCGAAAGATTTCAAACTCCATACAAGCTATAAAAGTTTTTTTAAACTCTTGACCAAAGCGCTTTATTAAACACGAAAAGTCATGATCACTCACTTTGAGAGCGCACCATAAACATGTGTGGAAACAGTTCTGTAATTTTGTAGCTTTAAAATCAAAATACGAGTTGATTCAGATCACAGCACTTTACTAAACATAAAATAACGATCATATTCAGAAGTTCGCATCACTGACCTAAAGGTTTAGAAACAGATTTATGTACTTTTGTAGCTTTACAATAAGATATCATTCAAGCTTATCTGACCACTAGAAGTCTAGATATCAGTAAAAGAATCGCAACTCGAGTTCAATCAGTAAAGCCGAAAAAAATGTTTAGGGACAGTTCGCTTCAGGCCACACATAATCGTGGGAAAGGTCTCGTTTTAAAGCTTAAGACATAAACAATCCGTCTGTTTAATCGCTTGTGATGCGCTCTTGATTTCTGAACTTGTTTTCTTCGTTGAAGTTTTGTCATTTCACAAAGCGCGTTGGTTTTATAAAAAAGCCTAACCCAATTACTCTTTTCACTGCCGTCCTTTGTTTCGGTATCTTCTGTTATAATTCAGGAGGCGGAGCTTAGGATTGCCCGCGGGAGTTCTGAAAGTTAATAAATGTGCAAGCATCGAAGGCGATTTGACTGATGCAAAAACATTCAAGTTTCATGGTAGAAATATTGATACGATTTCGATAAGAAAACACTCGATAACAGATGAATAATCAAATAATCTTTTCCCGGTGTTACAAATTTTGGATACTTAAGATTTCGCGAGAAAATAAGTGTTGAATAGCTAATGAAAACACTTTCCATATGATTTCTGTCTGAAAAGACTCAAACTTCAACCTGTTTTTCATGGCACAGAAGTTCACTTAATTTACCTCCAAATTAGCGGTATTTACAGCGTAATATCTCTTCTTTAAAATCCCGCTGTTACATTTTTTGTTTTAGTTTTTGTTTTAACTAAAAATCGACAATATTTTCGGCCAGTTTCTTTGTAATTTGGCATGTGCGCTCGAGCAGAAATTTGAATCAAGCGCGTGAAACCGTGTCACGTGACCCAGAAAATGTCGCCGGATTCTGCCCGATGAGCAGGGAGTAAATGACCGTCATCTGGTGTAGGGTCTAGAGTGGCAAGTACAGGTGTCGGAGTGTCCATTTCATCTTCATCCATTTCGTCAGGCGGAAGGTAAGGAGTGCTGGCTGGGAGAGGGGCTGGCTGTGGAGTGCGGTAAGTGTTATCCGTATACTCCCTCTCAAGCAATACGTCTAATTTTCGTTCTACCCTCTGCAGGATTGTTCGCAGCGAGTCATCTCGGTCTACTGGGCTGGTAAGTCGCCTTGAGTGCTCCAGCAACGATCTACGCGGAGATGCCAGTGAGGAGAGGGTCGGGCAGTATGGCGGTGATGCCGTCAATGATTCGGCAGGTACAAGTAGTGGTTCAAAGCCGTAGATGAGGCGTCTCGGAGACAGGGATTCAGACAGAAAGGACAACTCTCTTTGACTTTCATTTACATACGAAGAGGAGGCGGCCAGCGGGGCACGTGTACCTGGCAGGCACAGAGGAGTAGAGCACATGGAGTCTGACGGTGTGACTGCCTGTTTGGTTCTTTCGGCTGTACATCTTGGCGGCGTTTGAACCTTCGCTGGGCTGAATACTGCTACAACAGTGGCCTAAGAAAGAAAACAAACATGTTCGTTAATTCGATATCACTGCACAAGAAGTGATCCCTAAGGACTAGAAAGTGATTTTTCTTGGCGCGAGTATCAAGTGTTGGTGAAATATAAAGCAACTTTAATTTGAAGGAGATGAATTTTCTGTGTTTGGCATGATAACATTACACAATCGACAAAATCACCAGAAAATTTGTGTGCGCGTCGAATAAATGAATGGGTTTCTTTTTTTTAAACAACAGCCCAATAGATTTTGGTTGTATGTGGTAAAACCTTTGTCTTTGACACGACAAACGTGATTCGGTGCGGGAAGCAGTTGCTTGGAACGAAAATCACTAGTGCGGGAAATTCAAATAATCCGAACACAGTGATCGAGGAAAAAAAGGTCCCTAAACGGGGTGGGAATAGAAACTTTCGTCTGACAATATTATGCCTCAGCCAGACCTGTTAGAAACTAAAACCGAATCGGCTATGTGTGTTACAAATCCTTAGCCGATGAGCGGGCATGAATTCACTCGAATTCATAGCTGGTTCACACGTGTTTACAGAGTAGCCTTTAGAATCTAAAACAGAACCGGCTATGTATGTTACAAATCGTTAGCCGATGAGCGGGCATGAATTCACTCAAATTCATAGCTGGTTCACATATGTAAAGCAGCCTTTAGAATCTAAAACCGAACCGGTTATGTGTGTTACAAATCCTTAGCCGATGAGCGGGCATGAATTCACTCGAATTCATAGCTGGTTTACACGTGTTTACAAAGTAGCCTTTAGAATCTAAAACAGAACCGGCTATGTATGTTACAAATCCTTAGCCGATGAGCGTTTTACTAACCGGAGTTGATAAAGTGTCATTGGGAAGCTACAAGCCTGGACAATGTCTTTTTAACTTTTCTTTCGATGCGTTTTGACGATAATCTAGAGAAATTAAAGCCCTGGTTTAAAATTAGCCACAAGCATTTGGTTACACTAATGTGAGTTTATAAACAGAATCTGAAGCTCTAATTCTTGATAACTACGGCGATGAGTTTGAATCAAGGCTCATTGTAAATCCTGGATAATTTGTTTGTTAAACTCATCACCAATAGATGAGCTTGGGATTAGGTGTCATGAAGCTGCCATGCTGGCGCGCGCATGCCAGCACAACAGAGGAGGTAACCATGGTAACCAACACAGTCCACCACCCAACCCCACTCCAAGGTGCTTGGAGAAAGGAGGATCTGTGTACTAAGGTACCATGGAACCTTCCTTCCAAACAACCCCAAGCACCAACCCCCGCTCCAATGCAAGCAACAATGAATACATACCCAGAGTCCACTGTTATGCCAGATGATTTGACAGGCTTGCCAAAGCTTCCGATGGTGTTCTAATATAGAGCTGATAGGCATTGCTATTCCAACGACCAAGTGCTTGAATCAAGTGATCAGGCACACCATTGCGAGCTGCCACTGTGGCCGCACCGATACGAAAACTGTGACTGGAATAGTTGCCTGCAAACCCAGCGCTACTCAAGATGCGTCTCAACCAGCTTGTCAAAGAAGAACGAGTCAGTGGTTGGCCATTTTGAAACATGAATAGAGGCCCTTCGGAATCCCCACGATAAACCAAATATGCCAGCACTGCCTCCACTGCACACAAAGAAGAACTACCACGCCCAATATGAATAAAACAACCCTTCCGAAAAGGATCTGTTTTGGACGCCTTAATCCTAACACGCAAACAGCAGGGGCTTGACGATGAATCAACTGCTATATCCTTCACCTCCAAATGGAATGCAGATGAAAACGTAGCTAGGTTAGGGACTGTAAATTCTGCTGAACGAAGAAAACCAAAATATCCTACCGAACAAGCTGCCCAAAACATGCAATGATCAAAAAGGCTCATATCTAAGGACTTAGCAATAATCACCATAATATCATCTGTGATTGGCAAACGCTCCACTTTTGACGAACCTTGAACACGTTTAATACCACGTACTACCCTTTGAAGTCTTAAGCAGTTCGCTAAGGGATCTGCAAATCCTTGCTCAATGTGGAGAGCTCTCACTGCTGACAGATAAACTTTAATGGATGAATGCTGGATAGATTCTGCTAAGAAAGTTGCAAAAAAGGCACAGGGTCCATTCCTCTGCAGGACATGGAGAACCATTAACACGCAATTTACCAAGTTGAACACAAAAGTTAAAGAATTTATTCTGCCCCGTAGCATAAGACCGCCGAGTAGCTGGGGCTAAGCCTTGAACCAGAAAGCTCCTGCATTTGAGCTCTAAAGTGGAGAGATCAAATCGTCCAACAGCTGCTGGGGAACTTGAACTGGAAAAGGCTGTGCCTTGGGTGCGAGCTGCCAGAACTCCTGCCAATGGAAACGAGAAAGTGCATCAGCTACTGAATTGTCTCTGCCTGGAATGTGCTGAGTTGAGAATGTGAAGCCTCTGCGAGCTGCTAACATCAATAGACACCGAACGAGTTGCATGATGCATGGAACTTTAGATGTTCTTGAATTCAAAATGCAAACTACAGCTTCATTGTCCGATCGAAACATGACGTGCTTCCTGGACCACCTACAACCCCACACATGTGCTGCCACCACCACTGGAAAAAGCTCCTTGTAAGCAATGGACAACTGTGCTTGAGACCGATGCCATGCACCATTGAACCATTCGTCCTTATAATAAGCACCATAGCCAACTGCTCCTGCTGCATCGGATGTCACTTCTAGGTCTGCAGTTGCTGACATTCCTGGGAACAGCCAAAAGCTTACTCCATTCCAGTCAGCCTAGAACTGATGCCACCACTGCAAGTCCCGCTGGAACTCTACATTTAAGCGAATCGGGTGATCCCTCTTCCGAAAGCAACAAAGCAAGTCTATCATGCGTCTGATAAATGCTCTGCCAGGCCAAACAACTTTGGCTGCATAATGCAAGTGCCCAATAAGTGATTCCAACTGCTGTCTATTGCACCCACGACTGGATGAGCTGGCGTAACGCTGCCAGCTTCTCAATTGGGAGGCGAGCGATCTGATTGACAGAATCTAGCTCAATACCTAAGACTACCAGTGAGGTAGCTGGACCCTCACATTTTTTTGGATGAAGCGGCAAACCCAGCAGCTTACACACCTCTAAAGCAATGCTGAGATTCTGATTGCACACGGGAGACCCTGCCGGACCAGCTGAAATAAAATCATCAAGGTAATGCACCAAATCCGTAACTTTATAATTGTTGACTAAAATCCATTCGACCATGGAAGCCACTGAATTAAAAATACATGGAGCTGAACGCAATCCAAAGGGGAGAGTCAAATCAACAAAAAACTGCCCATGCCATTTCATTCCCAATAGGTAACGATCTGCAGGATGTACTGGAATATTACGATAAGCTGCCTCCACATCAAATTTAGCCATGAGCGCACCTAGGCCATACTTGCTCACCAACCGTATTATATCATCCACCCTTATATACTGGAGAGAGAACTCCTCTTGATTAATTCCCTCATTCACACTGAACCCCCCAGGGGAGGACAAATCAACAATCAAGCGCCATTTCCCTGGTTGAGCTTTCTTAGGGATCACACCAAAACTGCTAACATGCAAATCAGGAACTGGGAGAGATTTGAAGGGACCCGCAACCCTCCCCAAGGAGACTTCGTTAGCCAAATAGTCATCAATCACTTTAGGATGTTGGTATGCAGAGGGCTTGTTACGTTTTGCAGATTTCAGTTTAGAAGAACGACCAAAACCTAGCCTAAAGCCATAGCGAAGGCCGTTGAGTACATAATCAGCTTGCTGCCTATCAGGGTAATTCCTCAGCTCCCAAGCAAATTGGTCAACTCTGAGCGGGGAAACACTAGCAACTGGATGTAAACCATAGGGGGCTGAAAGGAAGAAATAAGGATAAGAATTCCCTGGCAAGCGACTGAGGACATGACACAACAGCAATATGAGAATATAATATATATATTACTTAAAACCATAAAGATAACAATGGGGTATGTGACTAACAACCTAGCACGGCAGAAACATGGCTAGCAGCTAAGTTTAACACAATAATAACAGTAACGTGTTCGTTTTATATATACGCATGTATATATATATATATATATATATATATATGTATGAATACATCAAAGGTTCCAGCACTAGATATATTAAATATCTAGTCATGCATGAGTTTCTAGTCATCAGCGCTTGCTGCGTTTGCTGCTCTCGTGTGATGAAGGCACTGGAGCGAGATCTGCGCCTGTTCTCCTCCTTCGACCTACTGCTCGAACCGGTGCAGTCCTGAGCGCGATGAGTACCCGATCAAGCTGCTACACTTGTGGCTGTACCGGCATGAGGCAAACGGAGCTGAGCAACGGCCACGATTCCAAGACTTACACAACACATGAGATGAACTGGAACCATGAGGTTCTGCCCCCGACTCTGATACTGCTCCTCCATGCAAACTACGTACCGAAGCCCCCGCAGCATGGAAATTATAGATCTGCACGTTCATGGCGGACCAGTCTATGAGCTTAGTGGCCGCAGCATGCTCTCTGAAAGCTTGGTCGTATGTCAGCCAAACGCGGCCACTAAACTGACGATAAGTACGCAGTATCAATAGCTTGTATGCCGTCAAATCCTGCCAACGATTTGGGAAATACGATGTCAGCACCATACAAAACAATGTAAATGCCTCGATCCAGCTCACGATGTCGTCGAGGCGGCGGCGCTGCTTCTTTGTAGACGTGAGAACTATGCGCCCGTCAAACAGAAGCTGGGGTTCTGGCTCAGATTGTACGAGATTTGCCGCAAGCAAATCACATAAATCCACATACTTGCCGGACGATATTTGCGAGACGAGTTTAGCGGGAATGGGAGAGTACCCTGGGCCCACCACGAAGGGTTGATCCAACGTTGGTATCGCCGGAAATGGAGGAATGTTTGGAGTTTTTGCACCAAGAACAGAGATCGCTTGAGCGGGATTAGCGATAGCCGTCGCCGAACCCGCTGAAATTATAGGGGGAAATGTACTGACAAAGGATGGCACAACAATAGGTAACCTACCTTGCTGGCCCAACGATGTCGAAGCTTGGGGCACCACAAAACCAGCCCCAGAAGCGAGAAACTCTGAAGTCCTCGAGTCCAACCCTGTCGCTACTGTCGACACAGAAACCACGCTAGTAGTGGCCACACTTGGAATCGGCAATGTACTTGCCGCTACCGAGGAAGACTCTTTTTCGGCTGCCAAAGCTGCCTTAACGGCTTGAGTTACCGCTGATAATATTTCTGGCGAGAGGGCAACGATCCCCTGACCACTCTGAGACGATCCGGCGCTCGTGTTTGTATGCACTGCCGATGAAGCAACAACACTTGAACTCGTAGACATGGCCGTAAACTGCATGCTGTCCAAGCTATTTCTTGTCTGACGAGCCATGACGTAAAAGCACACTAACGTAGCAGGGATCCGCAACAATCCGCTCAAAAGTCCGCTAAAAACCAGCAACAGCAAACAGCAAACCAGACACGAGTTGGATCCGCTACAATCCGCAACAAGAACCTCGTGGGATCCAAAAGCCCCTGCCCTGGCTCCTGGACACCCCGCATCATGCTTAGAATAAAGGGGGAGACCGCTGGCCAGCATTGTCTCGATTCTAACTTTGCCTAAATTACATTTAGCCACATTAAACTTTTCTCCGATGCGTTTCAATGTGCAATAATCCAGACATATTTTCTTTTACGAAAGCTGTACGATTCAAAAGTAGCCGCCGCTTGGTGTTACTTTAGTTTCTCCTTAGCCGATGAGCGGCATGAATTCACTCGAATTCATACTGAGCTGGTTCACACGAGTAAAATGGCCCAAACAGCTACATGTATGTATGTTAAAATTCCTAAACTTTTAGTTTAGTTCTCCTTAACAAACAACAACTGGCGATTTAAGAAAACTGATTTCATCGTATTCGGAAGCTCGTAATGCTTGCAATGAAAAAATATCATTGCTTAAAATCTTATTAGCTTGTGAATATTTTGCGTGCCAGGTTTAAAAATGGTGTCCTTGAGTTATTTTATTAAGCAGAGTTGAAGAGCTTTGGCTTCTAGTCCGCCGCTGAGTTGGAGTAAAGTCTCATCGTAAAGCTACAAGCCTGGAGAACCTGCTTGTGAACTTGTTTGCAATGCGTTTTGATGCATGCAATATTCTTGATGTTTTAACGAAAGCGCTATGATTTGACAGTAGCCGCATAAGCTTGAAATTAGCCACTACTGATATTTTTCACGCTTGTGAACTCTTGTTGATATAAATCTGTCTTCTGGAACGCCGATAAGTTTCAATACAGTATCATTGTAACGCTACAAACCTAGAGAATATGTAAACTTTTTATTGCGATGCGTTTTGACGATTTGTAACAGCCGGATTTTGGTGAGAAGTGTCTCAGTGAATGCTTTCCAATCAACTTTACTTACAAACTTAGTTGAAGTTATCGAAGCACGCGTGTGTGGTTATTTTCAGCAGTTTCTAAAGCTATTTGAAATGTTGTAATTGCTCCATTGTATTTCCGAGGTGTTAGATTTCACAGCATCACCGGCAAATTGAGGAGCTGATCTGAATGAGCTAAGTTCAATAGAGGCCGGAGGGTTGAAAATAATTGAAAAGGATGAAAAGGATAAACATATTTATCGTCCCGCGCACTTCAAAAAACTAAATAGCAACGATTGTAATGTTACGGCTGAATAGCGATTGTTTAGTTTAAGAATGCACATAACTCAAATGTTTGCTGAGCAAGAAATGACAATTACATAACTATGTTACGTAACATTTATCAAGTATAGAGCATAAAATAGGGGCTCGATTTAGCAATCGCGGCCTCAAAAGATTAAGAAATAAGGAGAGATGTAGCGGGACCTCGTGCTGTAAAGATTACTGTAGATACTGGTTGTGGTGGTTTATCCAAGTAAAAGAACCAGACGTGGATTGTAACAGTATTTACGAGGTGTTAGTGGATCTCCGCACGGATACTGGCAAGTCGAATTGGAGCCGGAAGATAAGGAAAAGACTGCATTTTCCTTTGGGCGAGGTCTATGGCAGTTCAATGTCATGCCTTTTGGTTTATGTAATGCGCCAGCCACTTTTCAGAGACTGATGGATAACATGTTGATCAAGCTGTCAATCGAAACCTGCCTGGTCTATATCGATGACATAATTGTTCACGCGAGAGGTTTCCAGGAAGAAGTGAGACATCTGAAGCAAGTTTTCGAGAAGCCGAGAACAGCAAACCTGAAGCTAAATCCAAAGAAGTGTAACTTGTTCAAAAAGGATGTGACCTTCAGCAGAGAAGGAATATCAGTAGGCTCGGTTTCCAGCCGTGGGGGTTTCGGTGAGCCCGCGATCCTCTCCCCACTCACGGCTGGGCGCGCGAGCTGAGACATTGTCGGTTTTTAGCCAATCAAAAACTTGCCACTCAAATCCTGTCGCTGAATTGATTTGCATAATTCACATTGTAAACTTTCGAAAGCCGGACCAAAGTCAAAGGCTTTCGATTGCTGTTTCAAAATGCGTTTAAATTTGCTCTGGAAAAGTTTGGTTTCGAAGAACTCAAGGATTCACACAAAGAAGCAGTAAGAGAGTTAGTTTTCGGGTGAAGACACTTTGTCAGTAAACGCACCGGCTCTGGAAAGTCACTTGGGAAATCGTCAGCTCAAAGGTCGCGAAGCTCGTAAAATGTTGAGTCATTTCTCATTTAATTTACCTATGCAAGACCAGTTTGCCCGGCTATTCTTACTTCAAAGAAAATTAGTGCTGCCTTTATCGGAGAAGAAAATACGGACGACTCCATATTAAAAGAGTTAATTATAGAAGAGAGGAAATCACGTCTGACGCAGGCCATGTTTACGCGTTTAACTCTGCGATCACAATTCACTTGAAAATCGCTGAATCATAGTTAGTAGAGGAGACTGGTTAGGAAACTCGGCGAACTTCAAAGGGGCCAAACAATTGGGCCTTTCTGAGGTTGAACAGACCCATCACGTGACCCTCAACGTGCACAG